>OY740771.1:79761014-80961014 GCA_963513935.1 Aphrophora alni | reverse complement strand
TTAATGAAAACACAGCTTTTATACCATAGCCTACATATTTACAAACCGCGCAAATGATCAAATGAAACTTACAACAACAAAATTAAATTGAAGTTTTATGTGAGCTATGCGTGTATCAAATTTATGTAGTTTGACTTTTTTTGCGAATAAAGTACGAAAAATTCAAATTTAAAATTTATGTAACACTCCGTGGTTTCCAACATATTTGTATTTAGTGTACGTAAATTCTGATGTTTTTCTCTGTATTTATTAATAATATTATAGTAAAAATATTTGTCAGAACTTATCTAAGATGAATCGTAAGGGAAATTAAGGGTATGAAAATATTCTCCAAATTTTGAATATAATTCTTAAAGCATGAAATATGTTGAAACGTAAATGCGTTGGGAGTTTCCTTTTCGAACACAGCTGTGTTTTGTTTAATTGGTCGTGTGTGACAATCCGCCATCTCTTTACAGTGAAAATATTCCAGTCGATAAATACCTTCACACTTCCATGACAAATTATTTGCAGCAGAATACATCCTGTATATTGCAATCAATGTTACAAACCATTTGTCAAAGTCATGTAACCAACGTATTATAACATTGTTGAAATAATCCTTTGTCTTTTTTTAGTGACTGGTGAAGTGTTAGGTTTAAATAAGAATATACTCAACTTGCTCATGCACAATTGATATTTATTTAACAAACATTGAATATACCTTACTGTCTCTTTTGACTTAAATTTCTTGATCACACATTTCGTGGTAATAACAAGTCTCGTATAAATAAGATAAACATCTATTAAACTAATCATAGACTTATAATACATATGATATTGAAGATACAGCTTTCCGTCCTCCTCTTAAATTTCATCAGTAGAGTGTGGTATGTAGGTTTGTGATAAATATTAGTTATTAATTTCTTATTATTTCACTATACTCAGAGAAAAAAAGTTTAATATAATACATATATCTATGAAATATAAATTTAAATTCCTCATAGTTAGACGCCTGGATTATAATACGCGTAGATTCTTTTTATCGTCATTGTTTGGTTTTAATATTTTGATTTATATTCATTCTCCTTCAGGAAAGAAAAATAAAGAATAAAAAATTGGAAGATTATGGTATTACCTTTTTTTAAACTGAATATAACTATTCGTAAAGCTTTACATAAAAATTTTAAGAGTTTTAAAACACCATTGATAACGGTAAAGGCTTAAGAACAAATATTCATTAACTTGTGATCAATGAACTTTAGTTTTGATATGTGTAGAGTAATTTTATCTGTCTGTACAAAAGCAAAGATGACGTAAATAAAACCTGTCAAACAGAATTCATTAGTTGAACTTTTTTCCTGCTTCCCTCTATTTTTCAAATCACTAGATATTTAATATTGTTTTTAATTAAAACATTTTTCATCTTTTGTAATTTCCATACGAATTGGGGTAGATCACCAATACTAAATTTATTTTCACCATTGAAAGGAATGTCTCCAAGCAAATAATTCAGTTTCATATAATTAATTGTGACCTATGTTAGTCACACATATAATTGTTAATCAGGCGCTGATAATCAGTCACGTGCACTTTAGTGAATTAATCACAGCCATTCTCGTTGACTCTACTTTACATCAAAGGGAGATTTGTTTCATGTATTGGATTAACCAAGTAAATAAGAAAGTTTCATTCTCTGACTCGAATTTAGTAGTAGTGAAAGATGTATTATTTACAGAATATTGTTTTAGAAGTATGTATAATAAGGACATTTAGAAGAATCATTTAAGAGATATTGTAAATGTATTACTGAAGCCTATTATCAATGGAAGAATGATAATTAATAATTACATATTCTTACCTTATGATACATAACTTTGTATTCCAATAATCAATTCGTAAAGTATTCACGTCATTATCTCATCAATATATTTTCCAAAGTTCTTCAATGTTCTAACGTGCCATCTAACAAGAAACTTCTAATGTAACTAAAATAATCGTTCTAAGATAAAGTATGACACTAACAAAAAATACGTTAGGAATACAGACGTAAAGTAAAAGTTACAATTTCAAAAAATCGATTTAGACAAGCACCTTAATTCATAATTGTATAAAGGTTTCTGTGCATTATATTTAATACTCAGATTTGTTACAATATTTAAATCAAAAAACGGTTACACTTATTGTCTGAAAATTAATCGAATGTCCTTACGAGATATCGTTTAGGAGAAGATTTTGTTAAGTTTATAACTTAAGACGAGGACTTCCAAAAATAATTTGATTGTAAATGACAAATTTCAGTTAACTTCTTGTTCCCAAACTGTTAAAAATAATACCATTAATTTACATTATATACATTGTTAATATCCTAATAATTTAGTGGAAATATAAATAAATGTTTCAATTTATATTTAAAAAGAAAATATTTATTTTTCTGTTTCATTAACTATTAAATATTTAAAATTTACCATCTTAACGCATGCATTTACAGAGATATGTCACCCTTGTCTATATAATTCAGTTGTATGTAAAATAAGAATAAAATACTGGGTATGAGCTACTAAATGTATATAGGCGTTATTTATTTTTTAAATTTTAATTGGAAGTTATATATTGCTTTTTTTATTCGTTGTAATTTTATTATTTTATTTTAGTTGTCGATCATGTAACTGTGATAAAGGGAATGATCAATTATTAAGAAATATTACTAAAACACTAACAAACTTCTTTTTTTTACAATTTGTACTAAACATTTGTAGTTAGTTTTGCGCCTAATGAAAAAAACAAAACATTTTTTTTATTTTTTACAAATCTTTACATTTGAAATCCGCCTTTTAACACCGTTGATGAAGTAATTACATGTTACTCAATCATGATAAACAAAGTATGAGATATTTCATCAATATGAAATCATGTAATAGAAATTGATTTTACTTTAAATAAAGAAAAGGAATTAAAACTCATTGTTCCCTTCAAATCTTTGTTAGAAAGAGATGCTACATAAGAGTAATCTCATTATTAAAAATATGTAATCCTTCAAAATAGTTTGATCTCCAATTATAAATGTTTTCCTTTATTGAAAAAAGTATATTTATAGGAAATAAACCAATAGAAAAAATATATACTTTAATGCTGTTACTCCATATTTTATTTATAATTAGACTTCTCTTACATTCCAGATATATATGTTTTATGAGGATTTTCTTGCTATTATGCCTCCAGACACTTTGTGGCGTTGGACTCGAGTCTACAAACAATTTAATATCACAACCCAACAACATCATTAAATGGAAAGGAATTGATCAAACAAAAAAGTCTCTTATGCATCAATATGAATTAAAAAAATTCTCATACTGTGCTGAATTTAAATCTTCACAGAATATTTAGTGACATTTTTCTTTTAATATCCTTTTATAAATTGAATAAAGGTTTCCCTGTCTTGTAAATTGTAGCTCTTAAACTGATTTGGTTTACATTATTCATAAGGCACATTTGTCGTCAATTTTATATATAAATATAACACAACGTTTCCGGAGCAATAGGCAACGTTCAATTTGGTTTAGATTTTCACTGTATCTTAAATCTCTATCACGGTAACTTTGATTTAGAATCCATAGTTATTTAAAATTATTATACTGCACAACTCTCTGAATTTAAGGGTCATGTCATACTCATGTGAGCACAAATTTATATTAGATTGTAAATTTGAACTGTGTGTAACGTAACGTGGTTGATTAAAATGTAGGCCTGTTGGATATGTAACATTCAGCATAATTTCACCATCTAATTTATTCATATCGCAACAAGGACATTTCCAATAAATTTAATTCAAAATTAAAACTTTCAGTTAAGTACAACAAATCCCCGTCGTAGTAATATAATTGATACAAAGACTGCAGCACCGCACCTCACTTTCATATCTTGAACTTCGAACAGCTGGTTGGTGAGCCATGTGTCGTGCACTGCTTTAATCTCATTGTACAAGCTGGCAATAGAGTACATAGCGAGTATTCAAGCCACGACTTTAAGTAAAATTGTCGAAATCTTCTTTAAAAGTAAAACATGGCGACTTCACAAAGGTGAGGGCATTTGAGTAAGGTCTTACTTGACCTTTAATTTTAATTACGTGAATATATGAAAGTGAGCATAGAACTCATTATTAGAATAAAATCTAATACAACCTTACACTAACGCAAATTAGACCCAGGTAAATTAATTCTGTATAGTTGAGTTAATTTTAACGATAGAGCTACAAAGTTTTAACTTAAAATATTATTCGAATAATTAATTAACATCAATAATTTGTAATAATTATTATTTTATTCTGGAATGGAAATTTTAGTTTTTTACATCTAGCTAAAATCTGAAGTTCTGAAAATTACATTAAACTATTTTAATCTTGTTGAACTTTGAAGGGGCTGCCTGGATTGCTTTGCAATACCTCTTGTTAACAATAAAACAAGCATGTTTCGGGCAACAAACTATTGATAATTATTCTTGCTGCCTTAAATGTAGAACGACTTACGTAATATTATAACAGTCATATATAAAAAAAGACAGTGTTTAATTAATAAAATGTTTTCAATGATAAATAAATAAAAACAATATTTCATATTTTTTATTTTTAAAAAAATCTCATTCTTTAGTCTTTGTGATTTCACACTTGAAAGCTGGTGCCAGTAATGCAAGTGCTGCAAGACGTTTGAGCATATAGAATCTACTTTCAAGGAAATAACTAAGAAACATAACACTGTTTTCTAGACCAATAATAATATGAATATACTTTCAATGTATGGAATCATTTGAAGTTTAATCTGAATTTATATATCTATATTTAATTGTTTCCTTAATTCATATTTTTAATGGGATTTTTAGCACCATTTATCTACAAATCGCCCATATCACAATAATTTATTTTAACTAAATTTAATTTCTTAAACAAAAAGATACGTTGACCATCGAAAAAATTTAATATTTTTTTTTTAATTTCCATAAAATTGTCTTTAAGTATATATAAACTTATTATATTTGATTCTCTCATTAGTGGGTTATAGGCAGTATTTGTCAAATGTATGTTTATTGTATTTTTAACCTCTAAACAATTGTTGAATTGTATATCTTATGATTGAGAAATTGTAATTGGTGGATCTTGATTACTGCCCTGACTAAACAGGTGAGTCACTATTTTTCTGTCCTACTCTAACATCGTCGTAATTAGGTAAGACACAACCTAATTATATGTTTTTTTTATAATTTTTTCATAGAAAAAGTTAAGTCGTTAAGAATGAGTTAAATTATTTTTAGATTATGTTGTAATGAAAGAGGTTATGTCGGTGAGTTTTAGGGCGTAACTTTAGACAGTAGACTATCTTGGACTAATGATATAGATAATATGTGTAACGAAATAACTTCAGTATAGTCTTTACTCAGAAATTTGTCAAAAATTGACATATTTTGATGAAACACTTCCCCATTTTAATTATGGGATTATTTTAAGGGCCGATTCTAAAAACAGGTATATATTTTTTGCTTTACTAATAAACGGCAATAAGAATAATTTCAAAATTGAACCGTAGAGATTGGAGCAGGGATAATTTTATCAATTTTAAAATTTTAATACTATCCTGAATATATTTTAGAAATAATATTATGTTATCAATCCAAGAAAAAAGAGCTCATATCAGTGATTTACATTCTAATGACAAAAGAAAAAAAAACCGAGATTTTAGAAGTTATCAGCGTAAATTAAACCACTGATATTGATTATCGCAATTCCCACTGTTGTTATGATGTCAAAACTGACCGTCGTCAATAGTCTACTATGTCGTTTAGTTTAAATGACTGTCGTTTCAACTATTTCAACAATTATCAAGTTTAAGTTGGAGATATCTTCTTCTTTCTCAATGAGTGTAGTTCGAGACCATGGTCCATCCAGACTTGTTCTCAAATTGCTTTAATCGTACGTGTGTTACTGACAGTTGGTAGGAATGAGGATAGTTTTAATTAGAAACGGAGTCTAAGTTCCTTTTAGGAACCAGAATGAAATCAAATCTAGTGACATACATGGAAAACTGATGAAATTGCTTATCTGCAAGCAAGGCAGACGTCATTTATGCTACAATGTTATATAAACACTTAGGTGGGAGTAAACTTGGTCAGTGGTCCAAGATTGATCAAGGCATGGTGCTGCAGGAATTGTTGAAGAGAGCCAGACGGAATTGGCGAGTAAGAGGTTCCTCAGAGAATTATTCTTGTAGAGAGCCAAACGGATTTGTCGAGTTCCTAGGACTAAGAGGTTCCTAGGAGTAATGAGACTTCTGACTAGCATCCGTAAGAGTTGCGTACAGGGTGAAAAAACGTCGTGTATAAACCTTGTACTTATTTCAGAGACAAGTCATTATTAACTATAAAATAGAATCAGATCTGTGAGTCACAACAGTTACAGTCATTCTGGATTCTTATTAATTAAGATCGTTAAAATATTTGTAATTAGTATATAAGGGAACTGAGAGAAATAGTCAAGTTGTTTAAATAAATAAGAACCACTATTTAGATAACTAAACCTCTGTTTATTTTGTCTAAAGTTTAAGAGCCCTGGCAGTTTAAAGAAACCAATCCTAACATGTATTAGTGTATTTTGTGCTGAGTGTTGATTTTATTAAAGTCATGAGTTTGGCAAAAATAGAGAGGATTTATCTTCAACTTAAATTTGATAATGACTGAATAACCGAAGAAAGCCTCCCTTACAACGAAACGACACAGCAGAGTATTAGCAACAATAAGTTGACATTATATTAAAATCTCATCTGTAATTTCACTCACCCCCTTCTTAGATTGAAGTACAACATAGAAAATATGTTTGTTTGTAGGTTTGGGTAAAGTGTTTTCAGTAGTTATATAGCCGCTCTCATGGTTTCAGTTATTAACCCTCCCCCACACAAACACCTACACACACATAACTTAACGCGACGGGACGATAGACACGTAGAAGTAAATCGGGGCAGGATCTTGATAACGCAGTAGCACATTCGCATATTTATGAAATTTAAACATTTAGTTCTAACAGTATTGTTTTTATGAAAATTTGTTTACTTGATTGAGAAATACATTTTGTTTTGAAAATCTGGTATAAATGAAAAAATATAGAGATTAAAATGTTTTTTTTTTAATTTTTATTATTATAAAAATGCACTTTACCTTAAAATCAAATTTTTTAACATGATGTTCACTACAAAGTAGGTAAAAACTGACGATTGAAAAATAATAATTGAATAATTACAACAATCATTTAAATCTCTATAGAAACTAAATAAAAACACATTTAAACATTTTAGATACTGTATTTCAATCTATTCACAATTTGTGAAAATTTCGTATCTTCCGCAAACTTCTTAACGTGGCGGCAAATCAGCTGCATTGGAACCCACTGAGGCGTTGCGGTAGCTGGGGCTACATAAATGTGGTACAGTAAGTAAATCAATTTTATATTGATATCCAGAGAGCCCAATTTGTAATTGTTTGATGAAAAAAACAATATTACTACTCCATAATTAAAAATGGGAAATAACTTATATAGAGCTAGCAAAATATAAAATTATTTAGAAGTATGATTCCCTGTATAATAAATTAGACTTACATAATACTATAATGTTGATATTTACAAAACTCTCTAAAGTTTGTGCTTTTCTTCAGTTTACCTACAATGGTGTACAAATACCACTATAATACATAATCACAAGTTTTTGTATTTCTTTGACTTAAGTTACAAAATAGAACAAATTCTATAATAAACATGTACTTTAAGCTGACTTTTGAATTTTGAAACTTATGTATTTGTACATCATTGTAGGTAAAACTAAAGAACTAACAAACTTTAGAGTGTTTTGTAAATATCAACATTATAGTATTATGTCAGTCTAAGGTATTATAAATGGAATCATACTTCTAAAAACATTTTACATTTGTTAGGTATGTATAAGTTATTTCCCATATTTAAATTATGGAGTAGTAATATCATTTATTCATGAAACAATTAATTACAAACTGGACTTTCGGGATATCAATATAAAACTGATTTACTTACTGTACCACAAGTATGTAGCCCCAGCTACCGCAACCCCTAAGTCGGAACCAATGTACCCGACTTGCCGCCACGTCAAGAATTTTTCTTAAGATATGAAATTTTCACTCATTATTAATAAATTGATATATCTAAAATGTTTAATTTTGTTTTTGTTTGGTCTATAGAGATTCAGTGTTAGTTGTAATTAAATCAAATATATATATATATATATATATATATATATTAAATTGTCAGTTGGTACTATTGTCATTCGACTTAACATGATTCCGTAGATAACGAAATGATAGTAATTATAATGAGACACAAATAAATATATTTTTGTAAAACCGAGAGGAAGGTATTTACAAGATAATCCAAATCAAAAATACCATGTTGAAATAGATAAGTTGATTAAATATTTTAAATATGAATTTAATATTATTTTATTGTATTTCAGTCGAGGAAATTGCTACTTGCATAAAGGTCATTGTGTTGTATTGTTATGAACAATTTTAAATAACGTGGACGTTAAAGAAGTAAAATTATTCGATATAACATAATTAACTGAAATTCTATTTAATACAACTAAGGTCAACTAAATTATTTAATATCTTCAAGATTCATAAGAAAAGGGTTACGAATAAATAATGTTTGTATGTAACTTAAACGTGTAATGTCAGTGAATATATTTTAATATTTATTATTGACTTAGAAAAAACAACTAGCAAGGAAACGTAAATATAGATTATCAATAAAACCTCCAAAGAGAAGCCGACCAACTGGAGCCGCTTCTGGTGTTACTAATGCTGTAAACGGGGTAGTCAAAACAGACTCCAAAACCTAATAAGAATATTTATTTACCTTTTAAGAAGAACTTATGGCACCTTGGTTAAGTGAAAAATTAGAAATTCCAACATTTCGACGGGGAATGCGACTTGCAATTGTAGAACAAATCTGTGTCCAAGTGCTAAGTTGATTTTGTATTAAGTTATACAACATTATTAGTATAAATATATATTTAAATAATTAATTTTATAATTGCAAATTTATGGTTACTAATATTAATATGAATATTATAAAACAATTGAGAGGCAATACGAATTTCAATTGTTTCATAAACTTCAATAACAATAAAATGTTTTCCTACTTTTATTAATTATTTAATTAGTTTAAGCAATATACACTTAGTTACCAATTACTGAATTTTCATTACTGTTATTATAGATAATCCTCAATTCCATAATAAGGAATTTCTCTTTTGAAATAAAATCATTAAATTTTTGATTAATATTACATGAATATTAAATCATCTTTAATCCTTCTTATTTTAATAACAGTTATCAAATTTATTAAATTGCATGTAATGTAATGTTTTGAAAAACAATAATTCTAACAAAATTCTATTTTAAAACGCTTAGAATTTTTGATTTGCATAAACAACATTTGAAAACTGTTATTTTTATATAGAGACCTAAGTGGACTTTCGTAGTATTTGATTAGTTAAATCAATGATTATGAATATTTCGTTCAATTATATGTTTATAATGAATTAGAATTATTATATCTGACAGGAAAACAGTTTAGTGTTTTATATAGAGTTTTTAAAGAAATAAAAATTTATGGGAAGACATATAACACCTTAGCAAGGGTTGGGTGGAATTTGCTTATGTCAGATAACCATTATCAGCCAAAGATAAATCCAGTTGAACAATACAATTCTGGGCATTGACAGGATTTTAAAATTTATATATTAAATTTATGTTTTAGGAGTAAAATTTTGTAGTTCATTTGACTTTTAGATTATTCTTTTTTAATATTTGTTTCTTATATTTTATTTGAACAAATATTTAAGAGCCTGTGTGGTTTTGTTATAGAAGTTAAAACAATATATCGTAAAGGAGGTGACATAGTTTAGAATGCAATACTTTTACTTGTACATTTGTTAAAATTATATCTTTGTATATTTCAGATTAAGTTACTGGTTAGAAACAAGACTTAGCAGTTAAAGTTTCCACAGAGTCTGTGGTTCACACGCTGCTTAAACCAGTCTTAAGGTAATCTTATTTACTCAGACACAACACTTTGAAGTTTGGTTTCGTCGTGAACTTAGCAATACCTATATATTATCGTAATTTTTTTAACTTATTTAAATGCATGTTTGAAACTTTTACGTCTACTTTTTTTGTCTTAACCCTAAAGGAAATTATCTCTTTCAGATTCGCGTATATGCGTAAAATGGAATTGTAAGAATGTAATTTGTTATTCTGATAGATTTAGAAGTACCTTCCATATAATCTCCTGAAGATAAAATCTATGTTTCGCACGAACTTAATATTTATTACAACAGGATAAGACACGTAAACAAATATATTTACTTAATAAAACAACTCTAATTTTAAAAAGGATGAATTGAAATGGACTACATTGAATGACTACCAAATAAGAGAAATGTTCCTCGACGAATGTTTTTTTCCCCTTACAAGACGACGTTTCAGTCATCTTTCGTCATTACATGATGGCAACCTTTGTAACACTGATTGTAAGAAACAAGATTGGTTTATTCTCACTAAGGTTACTAAACAACTAAAAATATTGATTTTCGTCAAACCAGCATCGGTTTTTAACAAATAAAATATTTTATTATTGCTAAAGATGTATTTTCTTTCATTTTTTAATTATTTAAATGTTCACTAATGTTGCTCTTTTCATGTGGACTGCATATCTACTTATTGAAGTCTAAGATGAGTAACAGGGTAGTTATTGGTGAAGCGACATCTTTCTGCTCGAGTGAGGCAACATACATTAAGTGGTCATACCTTGGACCACAGTAAGGAATTCCCCTGAAAAGTACATTTATAAGATACAATAAGTCGACAATTTCAATACGTTATATAACTACATTTACTTTCTCATAATTGTAGCCTCTAATATCATTTCCTATCAACATATCTGAAAATATATAAGTAAAGCAATTTTACTTACATATTTTACTAATAAAAGTAAAGTTATTATTTTTAGTGTTTTAATTAAAAAGTTTACTTTTATTTTAGAGTTAAATTATTCTGTATACTCTAAATAAAATGAAGTTTCAATTTATCATATATGAAACCAAGTAACTAAAGATGTTTAAAGCATATAATAATGGATTGATTACTTTTAAGATATATTAAGTGACATGTTATATGAAACAATAATTTAAATGTAGGTCATCAAAAATATGTCCACATATAAATCTTTTTTATTACACCTCAACTCTTTGCTGTATATCCACTATATTTTGTCATTTTGCTGCATAATGTGGATTACAATAGTTTCAATATCTTTTATATGTGACTCTTTGTGTAGAATATAACAAAAGTACTTTGAAATAAAATAAAATGGAAGAAGACAATATGAGAACAGGTTTAAATTGCAATGGCTACTCTTCTTTATTGATTGTTTGCCATTGGAATGTTAGTTTATATTCAATAAATTTAAATTTTGAAATAGAAAAATATATTTTTAAACTTTTTGCTTAAATAATATCTTTTTTTAATAAACAAAATAATAGTGATGATATTTTCGTGACATTTTTTTATTATTTTGCAATATGTACAAGAAGAACTATTTATAACCTGTTGATTTTTTACTAGTAGAATTTCATATATATATTGTACATAGTCTTTGTATATATCACGTCTTTTATTAAGTAGGGTTAATATCCATTTCTTACCGTATAAATCATCTTTTGAAAATAAATATTCTACCCCAAAAAAATAACAAAAGAAATGATTTTTTTGGAAATAAAGTGATTGCTATACCGTGCACATCGATATTAAAAAAAATTAATTAAAATTTGTGAATTCTATAATTTGTTTGTTGTTTATAGGTCACACAAATAGCCACTCCTAAATTAACGTTTAAAATAACCTTTGTCATTTGTACTACTTTTACTATATAGAAAGATGTTTTAATTTTCTTAGGTGTACGGTTTCAGGTTAGAATAATAAATAATCCAATGCAGTCGCCGAGGTTACGTATATAAAGCGAAGTTCAAATGAAATGTATAAATTGATTATAACTTATAACCTAATTAATTTTGTTAGATGTTGTTTGTAGAGGTTTCAATTTATAAAAATATTAAGACTATATAGATAATTCGATAATATTGGAAGATAAAAGCAATCTAAAATAACTTTGTATTTTTAAACACATTGTATGCCATTGTGATTTAAAAGTATTTGTGTAAAGTACCTACATATTTAAATGGGCTATAATTTACTTAATTAATTATGGGTATGAGATACTTTTTTATGTCAATTCAGTGTAACGATTGGACTTTTCAAAAATATTGTAAATAATTCTATATTGTGTTTTAAAGCTCTATTGTGCGTGTATGATATCTTAGGCGTCCCCCGAGTAATGAAGAGTTGGGTTTGGAAGTTGTTAATTAGTTAATTGAACGTTTGTTATTTATACAAAGATTTTTACTTTCAAAATAATTATTTTACATGTTGCATAATATTACCGTTTATGAAGAGAACATTGATAAAGTGAAGTAAAGTAAAGATTGTCAACATTTAAGTTATTTATTAAATTTTAAGAGAACCGCTTGTATCAAATGTTATTGTGAGCTGGGTAAGTATTATGATGGTTTACAAATCATAGGTTCCAATATGTAGTTTAAAAAATATATTACCTATCATACTACTACAGATTTGAACATTACACAACACGCAAATACAGTTCAATATTAATAATGTTTTGTTGTTAGTATTTTTCATGTAAAATATATTGGTAAAAAAGGCAAGCCCCATCTCTTTCTATCCTGGAACAAAGATTATTGATGTATAGCTTGATATCCCCCTCCACTGCGACACTGCAATACTCTTTGCTTCCACAGATAGTAATAACTTGAATAATCGATATCTGTCTTGTGGTATCAAAGTCAGCAGTTTTGTTTATAGTTAGAAAATTGTTCTATTGAAATTCCAAAATGGTATCTTATAGAGTATCTGAATAAATCAATTGACGCTTGCATATTGATAACTTCATTCGAATACGACTATCGAATGTAAGGTTTAATTACTCCACAGCACTTCAAAATTAAACTAACTCGTAGATCTGGTTGACAACTTGAATCGCACCACTTCCGGACTCGAAACGTACTTGTGCACTCCCAACCAACAAAAATAAAATGTAATTTCCTATTTACTATTTTCTGTATTTAGTTAGGTATGATTCTTAATTGCTCATATTAACTTTGCATTTAACCTTACTTTTGGGGAAATCTCTCTTCGGCAGAAGAAGATTGTTTAGAAGAATTTCACCTTCGTGTTTATTACTCGTATCATATATTACTGTGAGAATCATGTTTGTATCCGACTACAAATTTTACCCCTCTTCCTGAGTAAGTACTGTAATATATTTTCCAATGAAACTAATTTTTAAATAAAAATTACCTATAATTTGTTTATTAAACTTAACAATATTTCTTTCAGTTATTAGAAAACTTAAAATTTTTGTATTTACATTTTTTATACATTTATATTTTTCCTTTTTATTTCACTTTAATTTTTTTTTTCCAATTCTGCAATTACTGATTTTATTAGCAATCTTGTCAAACAATTATATTTATTGACAGGCTTTTTTTCAGATTAATCTACAATATTTAAAATACAAGAATTAACAATCTATAGAAACTCACACTCTGAGAGCATTGTGTGATAAATATGTTATATGTTTTACTTTTTTTTATTATTTCAAATATTGTTTATTAAATTTTGAATTTATGGTTTACAAAATTTTACTTTTATAAAAAAAACCTGCCAATTTGTTTTCAATGAACAATGCAAAGTTTGATATCTTAAACTTTCTGATAACCTCGGCTCCTGATTCTTATCCCTGGTTAGTGGTGGCTAAAGATGTCCTATGGGTTTTAGGATGTTTCATCTTCTGAGTCGAATAATGTAAGAAAATTAAAGATCTTCAGTTACAAGTGTTGCAGATAATTTTAGTTAATTAATTAATTTAATTTTAATTTTTTAACTTGTTTAGCAACTCTGTTTTTGTTTTTAAGATTATTGCTGCCATTGAACCCTTGCTTACGTATTGACATCATTTGATTTTTCTTTAAATTCTTGTTTAATACATTAGTTTCTTTTAGTATTATTATTACATGTTTTACATTGCTTTATATCAATAGTTTGGCGATTCGTCGGTGAATCGAGTCTTGGACTCGTGTTCATAGATATCTCCAGTTACAGGGGGATTTTTCAACACCAATTTTACCTTGATAGTTATCCAACTAAAGTTAAATGGCAGTTTCATTATTTCTTAAGTTTATTAGGTTTAGTCGAAGATATTCAGGTTCTTGAATAAATTTTCATCACTTTTAGTATTTTTTTTATTAATATTATTTTTATTATTTATATTATTTTTTTTGTTGTTTTTTTAAAAAACTAGTTTAACTATTTTTGGGTTAATTTTTAATTGTTTATTACAGCATTAATGTTGGCTAAAGGCGTGCATAGTTCGGCGCGCTTGTCATTTCCCTCAAATTTCCTTCAAAGTATCACACTAATTCATTCTCCTCCCGAATTGTCAACCATTTTTAATGATTTTCTTTATGGTCTCTTGTTGCTTTGGAATTTCAATATGGGTGACGGTATTTTCTTCTCATGTTTCCTCTGATTTAGTAGAAACTTTATTTCAAGTCGTGCGATTTGTACTTTATTTTTTCAGGTGTTGTGCTCATTAAACGTGTTTCTTCTCATTTTTTTCGTCAATACTTTCTCCTTACGAAACTTCTACGGTTACCCCACAGTGATGTACATATAAAGTACACACAGTATTAAAATTTTCAACTAAAATATTTTGTATTAACTGTAAGTTTGAAAAAAAAATGCTTTTCATGATTTTAGTCTTTATATTTAATATTTCTTTATCCTACATATAACTTACAAGAAGCAATTAATATTATTACATATTAATAAATAGGCAACTTTTCTAATGATTTATTTATCACTCTTGATGTTGACTAGTTAGAAGTAATTATTTATAACATAACGATTAAATATTGAAGTTGATACCAGTATAGATATATTCTATAGAGGAAACTATACGTAAAAGCAAAACGTACGTAAGACTCATCAACAATATTTCAGAGACGTTTTACGTAAGGTGACGTGATGAAACTCCTTAGACCTAGTTTAACTTTTATCGTAAAGTTACTGAACAAAGTCATCCTCTAGGTCAACATTATCATCTCGTTATGAGAAACAATGATCATTTCAGTGTTGGTGAAATGTGTAGTATCACACTATAAAAAAAACAGGAAATCTATTATTTTTGACAAAATAATATGCATTTGTATGTGTATAGATATATTTCAAAAGAATGTTTCTTTGCAGAAATTTTGAGTTAACACCAGGCAATGGGACCTGAAGTAGATTTTAATCCAAATAGGTAAATTTCTGTGAAAGTACAACAAACCAGCAAAATTCGTCTTATAGGCACCAAAAATGATTCATATGGAGTTAAAATATTCCTTAGTTTTAATATCAAAAAATTGCTAAACTCTCATGTTACACAATCATCCTTTTGTAAATTTTAAATATTGTACGAATGGTTATCATATTTTTACATAGTTCTGTTCTAGTTAATATTCTAACACTTGGAAGTTGATTTGTAATGATTTTATACTTTGACAGTTGAAGCGTAGGTTGTGTAAAATATCTGTCTTTAATACAATACTATTACCAATTGTAGCTCTCTGTTCTAACAAACATAGTCAGATTCCCTTAAAATTTGTTTATTTTTGTGATATTGTAATAGGCTATCTTTAGTGACAACACAAATTGATTTTGGTTTTATTGTGTCTATCAAACCTACAAATGCATACAAGGTTTATTAATCATGACAGGCAGTCACATACACTAGGGACAATTTTAATATTATATGTATTCTGTTATTTAATTTTGAATATACATAATAAATATGTTTATTTTCATGTGTTTGTTAATACTTACACATAATGCAATATATTTGTATGTTTTTAATAGATATTTGAAACAGAAGTACAATAACTGAGGTGTCCTATTTGGCGGTGATTAAAGGTAATATTTTTTTTTTGCCATTTAAAATTAAATGCTTATTCATTCTTTACCATGTTTAAAAAAGTGGAATAGTTTATAAATTATTTTTATTTCAATTATTGTGATGAAACATTTTGTTTGTGCAAAGTTAGTGTTGTTAATAGTTATGTAATTTGAACCAAGCATACAAATGTATGGTTATGAATTAAGCACTGGAACTGCATTTTTAAAACTATTATCTTTGCTGTGAAAATTTTTATCTTTTTTGTATGCTTGTTAATCTAGCAAAAATTGTTGCTTTAATAAATAACTCTAACAAAATACATTTTCTAGCTATTTTCTTACGATACGAGTGATTTATAGCAGTTTTAATCGAAACTCAAATAAAATATATGAATAAAATATGTGAGGAATGTTCGTTAGAATAGTACTACAAATAATAATTAAAAACTGAAAGTTATTATGAAAAGCCCATTTGTAAACGCAAAGTTCCCTTGGGAGATTAATTAAGTTTTTAAAATATATATAAACATTGAATTATATATCAGTATTTAAATACATGTTTTAGTTTCTCTAGAAAATAATATATTTGAAAATGTAAAAAATATTGTATTACCTGGACAGTCAATAGCTTCACTATGTAAAAAAAAATAGGAGTCGTTCCGGGACCGCAATACCATAGTCAGTTATAATTGTATCTCGTTAACTTGAGGTAGTCAAATAAGGAACATCAATAAATGCATCAAACGACAACAAACTTTTCACAATACCAATATAAACATAAGGTAAATCGGATCGGTACCACCATTGTTATTTATGTCGACGTTTGTATTTATTGTTCAATCGCAAAACAATTATAAATTTTGTATTTGAACAAAAAAAAATTGAAAATTTGTAAAAGTTTATGTTTTAATTTATATTAATTTATATGTGAAATGAATTACCAATTTTGCAAACTTATTAATTATTTATATTCGAAAGAAATTTAAGTGTACAACTCTGTTTTCACCAGAATGTGTTACTTTAGCAGAATATGACAATATTAATATATATGAATATTAATACAATATAATATGAGAATATTAGTTTTCTGACAATACCGGTACTTAAAATAATGATTTAATATACGTATTTTTTGTAACAAACGATTTACTGCGTAAATTGCAAATTGTAATTCTGATTTGTATTACTGTACAAGTAACGCAGAATAAATATATGTTTATTAATAAATTTCACGACGATGTTAAATGGCTTAATGTAGAGAACATGCCAGGCAAAACTAAGCTTACAGCACTTAACTGAGGAAATACAACTCAAGATCTTAAGGAGCTTAGTGGCAAAAACGTCTTATAGTACGTGTGAATGTACTAAGTGTAGAGATTGGTTTTAGCAGGAAATTACATATTTTGCTTGGTATATATCAACTCAGATGTTTTGTAATAATTTATTGAGTAATAAAATTCCACATTATTTGTTAAAATATTTACTCATTAAGAATTCGTCAATTTTATTATATGAATAAGATTATTACTATAAATAGACTTTGTATATCCAACTTAAGACTCATTTTGTTTGGTATCCAAAGCACAGTTGTTAAATAACAATAAGTTACGTTATAAATATGGTCTCCGCCATGTGACTATGATCTTGATTTAAAGGGACTGTAAACGCCTATCTAACTCGATGTTAACTACTAAATGCTATTTATCTCCGAAACTATATGAGATAGAGTCATAACTTTTTTTTCTACTTGTAGATAATCTCTTTTGTTAGTATGCTACACAGGGATTTTTTAATATAGCATGTCTAAGTATTTTATTTTGTTTTTATAAAAAACATATTTTTTCTATCAAAATGTTTACATCAATTTTTTTTTCTTGAATACTATTTGGAATTTTCACAAAAACTCATGGTACATACTAGATAATAGTGCAATAAAAACACTATAGAAATTTCAAAAGATATTAATAATATTGTCTGAGAAAAGTGTCATATAATTTGAAAAACCTACAAACACACATTACAATTTAACATCACAGACAAACATATAACATTTAACACTATTATATATCAACATTGCGACACACACGAATGCAATGTACGACAGGGCTTTAACGATCCACGATACTGATCCTATTTAATCAATACTATAAAGTTATGGACATGAGACGTTAGTTGTTCGGCGGCATTGAAATGATGCGCACGGTAATTCTGTGTCTCAGGATTTCACAAGATTTAGTGAAACATAGAGATCGAAATTGGTCAACAGACCAGGACTGAAAGGACTACTGTTATTGAATAAATTACAGAATAAGTTTCAACTGTAAACTTAGATGTAATAATAAAAACCTTAGCAACAAACTTAATTAGATTGCATTGCATATGGCGAACATTAACTTTATTAAAGGCTGTTGTTATTGATTAATTAAACACGACGATTACGTTGGAAAAAATATGCATCAGAAGTCAATAACCGAAAGTGGTCAGTCCAAATTATAACAGAATAAGATAATGTTAAAACGACTGATCAACTCCACATATATATTTAAAATAGTTTTAAAAGCATTTTGTTTAAAATTTCTCCCGGTATAATGTCTGTATCTATGTGCGTATATAAAAAAGCTGGTTTGCATTAATTTTCCTTCTATTATTGAAAATGTGTAAGATCATGTTATGAAAAGTGTTCAATCCATTTTATTTTATATTATAGGATCTGTAAGTGTATACTTTCCTAAATAAAAGTGACTGAAATCATAAAATATTTGTTTCATGGTCCTCCCGTAGTAACTTGAAAATTTTTCTTAAAGTATTTCTATCGCCTGGTAACATTTTAAAAAACTTACAGCTCATTATTTGTGAAAAGATTAAAAAAAATGTCATTGCTACTTGATTTAATATTTAATATGTATAATGAATTAATAGTCTGGATGTCATTTGCAGGTAATTTTATTGCTGAACAAATATTATGAATATTTTGATTAAAAATGTCTTAAATAATTTCCTTATTTTAAGAAAGATAGTTGACCTGGATATTGTTTTTAATGCTAAATACAGTATATTACTCATATTACTAAGTTAATATCAATAATATACGTTATACGTTATACGTTACACGTTAAGGTGAATGTAATAAATATAAATATAGAGTATAAATAAACAAGTGAGAGAATTGTTTATCTGGAAGTAAATTTAATCCAGATCTCTGTGTTGCACAAACAGTGCTTGTGAATCGTCACAAACGTAAACGTTTCCGTCTTGGTTAAAAAACACTACTCCGAGGGGTGGATGTTTTTTTACTTTTCTTTTATTCTTGTTTGTTTCCTCTCATGTTTTTGTGTTAGTTGCAAAAAATAAGTGTTTACTTTGGTTATAAATTTGTTTTAAATTAAAACAAAACAAACTGTGTTCTGATTTGCGATAAAATTGAAAATGAAACATTACCTAGTAAATTTTTAACTAAATATATCGTAAATCTAATTTTTTTAAATATAAAGCAGGACTGAAAAATAATTGGACAACAAATTACAGGAGTACCTAAAAAGTTCGTGACACAATTATAATTGATTTATTTTTCAAAATATGTTAATTTAAAAATGATATACACTATTCAAATACAAGGTTAATTTTTACACTTACTTAACAATTATAATTGATTATTTTTTCAAAATAAGTGAGTTTTAAAATAGTTTTCACTATGATGACACGTTTTAATTTGTACACTTTAATATGCTTTTAACTAATTTCGTAGGCCTATATTATTTGAGAATGTAAATATTTGGAAACCCTAACTTTTTATATTTTGGAAATATCATTGTCAAATACATTCATGAACATGCTACGTCAAATTGATAAACATTTTTTTATTACAAATAAATCTTAAAAAGGGTAAATGTGTATTAAATTTACTAATCTGTGTTGTAACTAGTGGTGGGAAATAACGCTAACAACGGTCAACGTCAACACCAGTTAATGTTGAGCGTGATTAACTGTTGAAAAAAACTGCTAACATTAACCTGCCAGACAGAACAGAAGACCAAGCGTCTTTGTTCAATGTGCACGTGATCAATGAGAAATACGTTGATTCGTTGATGAATAAACGTAGACGTTAATTGATTCGCTTTAGTTGCTTAACTAAACTAACAGACGACTGAGAGGCGTACGTGTAGCTGGGTGCGCGCGCATCGATTGGGCCGCTGGTGTTAACAAACAGCCACTGGTGCGTCACCTGCAAGCACTAAGCAGTTGATCAACGTTAGCAGTTAATGCACTTCTTCGTCAACTGCGTTAAGCATTGACGATGGTCAACGTTGACGGTTAGCTGTTACCCTTTAAAGGACACAGCACTAGTTGTAACCATACAACATTCTATATATATAATTTTCAGAAATGTTGGTATGAATATATTTCCATCCTTACATACTAGATAATAGTATTTAGTATATATAGAGAGATATGTTCAATTATTTACCTGTTCAAATCAAGAGTTGTATTTGGGATTTTTGAACTGGATACAACCTAACTTATATACATGAATTTGCATCAAGTAATTAAACAAAATAATAAAATCACTATTGATTTTATTTCAGTCCTTTACAGTGGTGACACACTAACGCTTGTAATATATAACTCTCTATGTTTGCAAATGTTTGGGTAGTTATTTACTTGTTTTACCTAAACAGATCTAAAGGTAATTGTTGAAATCAATTGGTTCTTACTTATTTAATTTATATGTATATTTTAATTTGACTCTAACAATTTATTATGTAATAAATTCATTAGGTTAGAAGATATATACTGCTCAATTACGTAAACCAATAAATTTTTTAGTAAATTGGAACCAGAGTAAAATATGCTAGTTAACTAGGAATGCAAATCAAACCCGAATCACAAATGCAAATTATTTTCAAACAAGTTTTTGCTCAATTATATAAAACAAAATTAATCCAATTTTGTTTTCTTGATTTAACTAATGTGTCCCTTTGAATGACAATATTTAAAATTTTAATCATAAAGCAATAAGAAAAATATTTATCACTGTACAAATCAATAATTACTGTATTACTCTATAAATAAAGGAAATCGTAAAGAATATTTCCAACACAGGTTACCTATTTCATGAAATTATGAAGCAGTTACTGCAATGCTTTACTCACAGTTTAATTTTAAACAAATTAACAAATATTGTTCTAATTTTGAAATTATTGGCAAGGATTTAGATTTAAACAGTATACAAAACCAGAATACGCTTTACGCTCAATATCTGGTAAAGTGATCAACTGTTTTATTTTTAATAAAATTTGTAGTCTCATTCACGAGTAATTAGCTTGTTTCTTTTAATGATCTAATTTTTTGTTTACACGATAATTGGAATTACTAAATTCCTTCATCTTTGTAATATTATATTGTTAGTTATATTATATTGTTAATGTGTGACGTTTATTTAAATCCGCTACGTATTTTTAATTATAAACAACCTGATTGAAACAAAAAAAATGTAGCATACACAAGTAAGTCTAGATATTTATGTACATTGAAACACTGCCTCAGGCAATATACAAGACAACAGCTGTTACGCCCAGTGCATGCGCTTTACGCACCGCATGATTCATCCGTTCTGGTCTGTTTTTTTTCTTACGACCACGAACACGAACACGAACTCCGACACACATGACATTGCCTTGGTTGTGATAAATTAAAAAATTTAAAAAGGTGTATAATGTGAAATTTTAAATTGTTTAAGGTTAAGAATAACCTAAAATTAAACGTGTGAGCAAGTTGTACTAAAATCTTTCAAAATTATGTAAAAAAAAAGGTTTTTCAAAATGTTCTAAATGTCTTAAACTTCATAGTGCCGTCAGGGCCCATCACAATTTCAGGAATCACAATTCTCTGCTCCAGTTATAAACTAGTCCAAGAAAGGACTTCATAATCATCTAGAACAACTGTCTTTCAGTGAAATTTCAACTTGATCAAATCTGAAAAAAAAAAAACCCCAAAAAACTTACTGTACTGTGTGTGTGAAATGTAAAAAATAGTTTAGACAAATTAGACTCGAAATTTTTTTTTATATAGGATGGGACATGCTAGCAACTTTCGGCTTTCACAACCCCAAAGGGGTTAGTTTTCTAAATTTACAAAATTGACGTCAAAAACTTTTTTTACATAATTTGGTGTTAAATATATAAATCATTTATTTATTTTTTTAAGGTAGGCCAACAAAATAATAAAATACATGTAATTATATATATTTTATATTTCCATTTCTTTGTATTTGCTGTATTAGTGTAATTTTTGTTCAGCATAAAAAATAATTTGTTAATTATTATTACTTAATTAAAAAATAACATATCTGGCAATTTTAATTAAAAGGGATGGTTTACTAAAATTTATTTTTATTTTTTGGGGTGGGTTTTTTTTAATTGTTGAAAAATTTGTTTAGGGGCGTTTTAACTTTTTTTATATAATTATATATATATATATATATATATATATATATATATATATATGTATATATATAATGTATATATATATATATATATATATATATATATATATATATATATATATATATATATATACATTATAAATTATATATTAATACAGATACTTCAGATACTTTTCAGAATAAATTGGCTTGTTATTTGTTAATCTGTTTTTTATTTATTGTAAATAGAAAGTACTCAGGTACCATCAGTTTACAAAAGAAGGTAAAGTCAAAAAACGAGTTAACTTAGAAATTTCTTTACTTGACATGACCATTCATTTTGAGCCCAGTACGTCTTTCAAAATCTGTTAATTCTTTTTCCCGAATGGTACAAGTGTTAGTATTCTTAAAATGTTTGTTTTTGTTCAGTATTACTTGTTTTATTGCAAATAAGTGTGTACTTTATATTTACACATAGCGTTAATGTTCGTGGAATGATTTATAATAAATGTTATATATGAAAAATTATGAGAAATATGTGAAAAATAAGAGGAAAAAGTATTAAATATTCCCATGCCTATCAGAAAAAGGATTTTAATATAGCGTTGAATGGAGGATGTGTGTCTCCATGAATATATATTTTATAATTTGTTATCTCAAGATACTTTTTTGTATAAAACTTAGTGTACATACATAGATACATATACTTAGTTTCCATACACTAAGTATATGGAAACCGTAAGTAAATACTTGACAAAGAAAGATTTAAAATATCTTATTATTTCTAACATTGGTTTAATAATTATTTTATAATTATATTCTGGCTTGAAATACGAAGAAGAAAAATAGTTCAATATACTGAAAGTTTTGATACCTACTTTTCATTTTCTCAACTAATAAAACAAAGCGTAGCTTGCACGGAGCTTTGTAGTATGGTAAGTATATTGAATCAACAACCATATCTTCCTACCTTTAATATATTATGGAATATGTCGTTTAGAGTTGTTATTTGATTGCATTTCATATTTCACAAGTCTGTCTGCAAGACACTTTAGCTAATTTTTTAACACTTCTTTTTTGTTATAACATTTAAAATTAGGTGTTTTTAGATTATAACATCATTTTAAAATGTACACACTTTTGAATGTAGTTTTAACTAAACTGCGAGATATTTTCAATATTAGTAAAATGATTATAGTAATAATTCTATTATATTATAAAGTAATTTACGTTAACTACGCCATAATTTACAAATCGTGTATGTGTCTTCTGAATATATTAATGTTTAGTCTCTTTATCAAAGTGGATTGTAGATTAAGTTATTGTACAAGAAATGATAGTGCATACAAATATAAAGGATAAGGTTAAATTTTATAACGAATGCAGAGGGATGTATATAAACAAGCAAAGGGATTGGCAATGGGTTCTCCTTTGTCACCCCTCCTTGCCGAAATTTCCATGGCTAAATTTGAAGAAAAATTGTTTATGTCTAATAATCCCTCCTTAAACAAAATCGTATACTGGTATCGCTAAGTGGATGATGGGCTATGTCTTTTTAACGGTACTACAAGATAGTTACAAAATATCTTTAAATTCATTAATTCTGTTCATAAATGTATTCAATTCACTATGGAAATTGGGGAAGGAAATAACATCAATTTTCTTGATCAACATAGAAAATAATGTTCACTCTTTCAATATTTTTAGAAAACCTACATATTCAGACAGTGGCGTCATTTCACTAAAACGTTGGGGGGGGGCGACGGCAAACCGGGCCTACACTCCCTCCCCGCCGCCCCGGTATGGGGGGGGGGAGGGGACGTTGGTCCCTCCAAAAATTAAAAATGTTCACACTATAAAACATGTCATTTTAAGCGATTTCACGCTATATTGAGACATCCTTTAGGGGCAAACTTTATCTTGAAATGATTGCAGTTATTTTGATCTAATATAATATAGCTACACGTGGTGACTGACTGATGTAAATGTTTGGGTACTTTCAGACCAGCTAGGGAGCTGCAAATTGAAATGGGGGCAGTTGTTTCATAATGATTATAATAGAGGTAAAATTGGCATACACAAAAAAAATAGTTACTTTTATGAAATTAATTTAATGATATAAGTATAAAAATATAGTTATAAAGAGATTACAAATATTTATAGTTGAACATTACAAATATTTAGAATGAAATATTGCATACACCTTAAATTTAATTATGTATAACAGTATCGCACGATGAATGTAAAAGTCAATGTAGACTGAATATGCATAAAAGCAATTAAACTTGAATTAACATATTGACCAGAATAATACAGTCATAGTGTTAATGGTACAGTCATAATATAATATATAGCTGTATAGATACTTATAGTTGAACCCCTTATTGTTTAAAATAATTAAATCAATGATATGTTCGAAAATGTTGCAACTATAAAGGTTGGTCTTTTATGTTGTTGGGCATCATCATTACACGCTAATTACTTTAAACTTTCAAATTGTACAGTAATTTTAATACTTTTCTTTTCAAACCTTGGGGGGGGCGCCGGCCCCCCTGCCCCCCCCCCCAAATGACGCCCCTGTATTCAGATGCTGTTATTCCAGCATATTCAAACCACCCCATTAACCATAAACATGCCTCCTTCCATAGCTTGATTCATAGACTTATAAGCATTCCCTTATCTCCTACAGATTTCCAGAATGAATTGAATACTATCAAAAAAATAGCAGTCAATAACATGTACATTACCAAATTACAATAATAATTTGAATTTGCCCCTAATCACAATCACTGGAACTTAATAAAACACAATTATCTGATTGATTGTTCTTTATTAATTATATCCACTTAATGCCCTGATGATACTTCCAACATCAGGCATTAAGTGGATATAATTAATAAGGAACAATCAATCAGATAATTGTGTTTTATTAAGTTCCAGTGATTGTGGTTAGGGGCAAATTCAAATTATTATTGTGAATTTCACCACAGTGCTCAACAAGATTGTATCCTAGTACCAAATTAGTTGATAATATTTTAAATAAAAAATTAAAACGTAAAATATGTGATTCTCTATATAATTCTAAGTACAATGAAAAAGAAAACATCAAATATTGTAAGGTTAGTTTCATTGGAAACACTAGTTATAAAGTTGGAAATTTAATATCTAATAGATATCATTATAAACCTGCGTTCTATTGCTCTAGAAATATAGGAAAATTGATTATTAACAATAAGGATAAGAGAGATAGTTTAGAAATTAGTGGTGTATATAAAATTTCTTGTAATGATTGCAATTGTGACATAGGTCAATCCGGAAGGTCAGTTAAGAATAGAGTTAAAGAACATGTACACAGTTGGAAGTATGGCAAATATAATTAAAATTTTGCAAATAATTTATTAGACGCAGGACATAATTTTGATCCTAAGTTAAACGTTAAACTTCTGCATATGGAACAAAAAAGTAGGAAACTCAATAACCTGGAATGTTTGGAAATCAATAGATCAATTTAAAAAAACCATACTTCCAACTTAAATTAACAAATATATCTGAACTCATCACCACTATTGAGACCTATTGTGTAACCGTTTTCTAAAACACCCCCACTTCCATCACACGGGTTAGATCATTGACCTTTCTTTTGTCATTTCTCAACCCCTTACTCTAACCTTGCTCTTTTGTCTCACATTTTTAGTTTAGACTTGTTTTGTTTTCAATTTAGTTGCTTGAAAATGCCTAACGGCGAAACATATGTCGCAATTAAAGCTGTTTTGTGGAATTGAATATTCGTCTCATTATTTCCATTATCATGGAATTCCATCATGTACCTACTGTTGTAACATTAAACATTTATTGTGTCCGGATAATTTTCAAAACATTAGAAAACTTGTTGGAATATCTATTGAGTAAATATATTTTCTTGTAGTGACAATGAAAACTGCCCCATAGCATCTTTAAATTTAAAAAGAACAACAATTTTAATCTTACTAACTTGGGAGAGTATTTTTGTTTCTTTATATCATCCAATGATAGTGTTTTGTGTTTTTCTATCAATTCTTGCCTGATAAAAGTAGTATCTGTTATGATATTATCTTTTATAAGTTAAAATATATTTGACGATAATCATTTAAGACGCAGAGAGACAAGATAAATTACAACAATATCGATAACCCGAATCATTATCGATGCGGAAAGTCACTTGTTAGTTTATAAATAAACGCGCAGTACTTATAGAATTTTATTCCGAATAAAGGGGATCTTGTAGAAATGATACTGTCTGCTAAGGTTAACGACGGGCATAAATATATATATTGATTTTGATCAATTGATATATATGATTGATATAGTGTTCTCTTGTAATTTTGATAAAGATTATAATAATATGTTTTACTCCTCTTTTATTTTATTTGATATAAAAAAGGGTTAAATATACCTAGTAGTAATTACAGTTATTTTGAAAATAGTAGTTGTGAATTAAATAAAATGAATAAAGAGTTTATAAAATTATTTAAAAAAATATATAACTCTCACTGAACGAAATGTTTTAAAATAGTTTTATTTGTTAGTAATTTTTTGTCATAAACTATTTCTAAATATATTTTCAAAACTTTCTTCATTTTAAGCAGAACTATTCAGTTTTACTGAGAAAATTAATTTAATGGGGAATGTTTGTGAATCTTCATTATTTTTGGTACGTAAGACTTTGGTTCTTATAAAGATGATTAATGTAACTAATTATTATTCATAGCTAATAACAATCGATTTAGAAGCCCTGAAGCTCAACTAATTTGTAAAAACTCAAGCTAGTGGAATAACTCATTATCAGTCGGCCTAGCACAACCTGTCTTGGGAGTATTAGAAAGACGGCATAAAACTTAATTAATTCACACTACTCAACATTTGATAAGCTCAAAAAGCTAACTTTTAAAAATATACACCTTGAAAATAATGTTTGTTGCTTCTATAAGGAAATGACCCATTTATTGTACTTTTGTCATGTTCCATAAATATTGTTCTAATATTAGTACATTTTCGTCTAAAATATCATGTTTTACTACAGATTAAGATCACATGGTGTGAATCTGTTATGTATGCTTTACTCAGGATATCCTTAAATTGAATTTTATTAGAAGAATGCTGGATAAAGAGAAGCAGAGGGAAAAAAGACCTCCCTGGTCTCTACTGGGAAGCAAGATCAAAGGTGGCGTGAGCAAGAGAAAGCCATTGGACAACAACAACAGTAAGTGAGAGGCTTGGGCTGGCCCTTTGTCAAGTTATTGTTATATGTCCTTGACCTATGGAGTGGGGCGGAATATAACTGTAACTCTAACAAAACTAATGAGGAGAGATGGCCTACTCCTTACAAAAGTCTTTATAAACTTAACAATACAAAATAATGTAACTACTTAATTTATTACAGCTGTTTTCTCTATATTACTGAGAAATTTAATATCTATATATATATATATATATATATATATATCTTACAACTAATTGAATACATATATTACTTAGATATACTTAATATAGATTTTACAACTAATAAAATACATATGTTTATTCTAACTTAACTTGTTATATAGACAATATATATATATATATATATATATATATATATATATATATATATATAGTTATTTTACATAACTTAAAATCTGTATTTACCTAAGATTACCGTGAAAGTTATTATTTTTGTTGGAGTAGGCCACCTGTCCTCATTAGTTTTGAAAGAGTTACAGTTATCGTTCACCCCACTCCTCTATCTTACTGGCTAACTGATCTGTGGAGTGGGAGGGATGTTAGCTTGAATTCAGGTTATTATAGTTTTAGGTTTAATTTTATTTCATTAGTAGATATGTAAGTGTAGATTTAGTTTAGTTTAGAAGCAAGACCCTCCGATGATGATAACACGTTATCGAAATGTACATCAGGGCATTTAGTGGGGGGGGGGGGGAATAAAGAACAATTAATTGAATAATTGTGTTTTATTTTAAAGTTTCCAGTGATTGTGGTTAGGGGTAAATTCGAATTATTATTATTAAACATGTTTTATGATTTGTTTTATCAAAAAACCTATTTGTTTGTGCTGTTAGGAACAATTGAAAAATTGGTTTGCTGCAGACATTTCTTCTAGCTACGTATTTTCTGTTTTTAATTCATATTTGTAGAGATACGGTGTTTTTTGTCTAATACTTTATTTATTGCTATTTTTCCTTTGCCGTAAATAGCTGCGGTAAATATTTAAAACAAAAAAAAAATAGTTCAGAAATTAAATGATTTCGTTTAATTACCAAGTGGATCATATTCAGTGTGGTTTGTAACTGCTTGTTTTCTTCTTGATTTCATGAAAAATATTTCAGCTGATTCAAGTGATCTTATAATTGGTAAAAATTGTAAGTAAACGTCCTCATCAAACATGTATCGCCATCTGGTAACTTTACTTAATTATATCCTAAAACAAAAACAACAAAAATATATTATTTAAATTTACCACATACTAACGTAATTGACGGTTTTTACTGAAAGACAGGAGTCGTAGTCATTATAAACAATGGGCGAATATTCAAAACTTATAAAATCCAATTTGAAAACCACTATCTAAATAGGGGTGGTTATTTTCTATGGTAATTTAAGGTGCATAATTTTAATATGAAGTGTTGATATATAGAATATTAAAATAAATAAATAAAATACTATTTTGGTACATAATTTAAGACAAGTTAATAGTGCAGAACAAAACGAATTGAATGTTTTCCTTATTTTCAATATTTGATGGAATATTGACAATCTATAAAATATTCTTACAACAATCAGTTTAAAGGTCGGAAAGAAACATTCGATTCGAAGAAAGAGGTAGCTAGTTTTAATAATATTTATTATCTTACATAAAATGTGTTGTCGTTGTCTCTTTAAAACATATTTAATACATATGTTTTACATTAATATCTATTATTTTACAAAAAATAGTGTTTATTTAGTTTTAGGCTATTACATATAATGATAATAATTATAGTATATATTTAGTGAACTCTTTCAATAAAGTAATCGTAAATGTTATACTCTGCTGGTATTATACGAGGACCTAATTATTGAGCAGCTTAGTTTGCCACGAATGTGTGTGTATGAGTTTTGTAACAGGCTAAATGTGTGTATAATTCGATCCCTTGTGTGATACTTGCACCGCGTTTTAATTTTTATATATTTACATAGATACAAATTTAGTTAAAATAATTTATTGCTGATACAGCCATTAGTTTAAGAGTGCTACTTGCTACGGTTTTATTATGATCATTATGATAAACATTATTTCTTTATTTATTCACTCTTCTAATTAAATTTAAACAAATTATTTCTTAATTGAAATTTTTCCGGATTAATTACTTTATTTACACACCAGCGACATGTAAGAAAAGGAAAGTTCCACTTTTTTTACTTATTTACTTCCCATTTTGACAAAAACAAAGAAAATATATTATTTTCTTCCTTAAAACTGTATAATATCTAGCTCTTACCTTTTATAGACTCTTCTTTCAAGATTGTAACTTCAGGAGCTATAATCGTTATCAAAATTTAAAACACATTTCTTTATTTTACGTAATCAGCAGAGCACTTATTTTTTATATTTTGTTCTTAGTTGAGAAAATTTGCACTCAATTTACAATGAATTTCTAAGACATGATATTTACAACTCACCTTAATACTATATTTTTATATCTAACAATAATTAATTATATATCATCCCTATTTAATCAATAAAATTCTAGGTTGATAAATTATTAGCTATTTAGTAAATTCTATTAGAATTTATTTTCAAAATATAAAATATATGTATTATTTATTTAATGATTTTACTAACTCAAATTCCCCTCTTTATTTAATCAATTATCTTTAAGTTATTCAAAATTTATTTAAAAAAATTAATAAATTCACAATTTTATATAAAACACATATCTGGAACAAACGTACCTATCTTCTTTTAGTTTTCCTTTCGCCTTAATTTCTTGTCAAGTATATAGTAGGCCTAGTGAATGAATTTTACATAATTTATTATATCTCAATACGTCCAGATTAACAATTAATGTAATAAAATTTTTCAAATATCAAAGTTTTCAAATTTCAATTTAATGTTTTATTTTATTAAAATTTCTTAATTTGTTTTTAACGACCAATGTTAGCAGGAGACCACACTTAAACCCCGCACATCAGCATTTCTTAAGAATTTCTATGCTGAGTTTCTGCTTAGCACCCCCTTATCTTATCCACCAAACAATCCCAAGAAATCTTGTAACACTGAACGATTTTACGAGCTGGTGAATAATAATTAAACGGATTTTGATCAAGGTTTCATACGAGACTCACAACATTGTCGTAGTTTTTTGATGTTGTCAACTTGGTGGTTGCCATTGTAAGTGCATTCGAATGGTTTTTGTAGTCTTTTAATATCCTATTAGTTTTGGTAATTTTATTGCTATGCATCACTCCTTTATGGTTTTTAGTATTTCATTTATTATTTGTAGTGTTTTTGTTTAAGTTTTGGATGATTTATAGTAATTTTCTTTTATTTATGATTACCAATCCATTTGGATATGATCATGGAACAGCTCCTTCCTTACTTCAAACGAAAGTCTGTTCTCTTGTTAAACACTTTCATGTTGCCGAGGACCACCGCCCTCTTTAACCCCCCTTGTGTATCGCTTATTACCCTCATCTGATTTCGGGCCGGTTCGCTCGTAGACAAGACCAAGCTGCTCACTTTTACAATTTGATTTTACCTTGAATCAAAGATATTGCACCACTTGGCTTTTGTAAGTCGGAGTTGTTCTCATCGAGTTACTAATTGCATTTACCAAAATTCTTTGAATTTTATTTCCTTGCTCTATGAATTTACTATTTGACTTATTCTCTCTCTCTCTCTCTCTCTCTCTCTCTCTCTCTCTCTCTCTCCTCTCCCTCCCTCTCTCTCTCTCTCTCTCTCTCTCTCTCTCTCTCTCTCTCTCTCTCTCTCTCTCTCTCTCTCTCTCTCTCTCTCTCTCTCTCTCTCCTCTCTCTCTCTCTCTCTCTCTCTCTCTCTCTCTCTCTCTCTCTCTCTCTCTCTCTCTCTCTCTCTCTCTCTCTCTCTCTCTCTCTCTCTCTCTCTCTCTCTCTCTCTCTCTCTCTCTCTCTCTCTTTCTCTCTGGGGAAGTGCCTTTTGGAACATATCGGCTCCTGAATTCTGATAATAATTTTTATTTATTTTATATGAAATATTACCAGAGCACCATAATTATAATTTCTTAGTGTTATGGCTATTTGAAAAAGGAAATGTTTAAAAACAAAATGGTCTATTAAATGAACCACCAATTGCGCATAAATTATTTATATGTGTTTAACCATAAAAACTAATTATACAATTCATCATTTGAACTTACAATAAACAAAAAATTTTAAACAATTTACAAAGTGACACAAAATTTTAATATATTTTAAATTGCTAGACTATTCCAGCTAGGACTCTAAATAGTTTTTCCTTCACTGAAATAGTCGTATTTACTTTTGAATACTTATACAAAACCAAAGAGGAGTTTACTTGAGTCTACTGAAGTTAATATAATGAAAATTTCCCCAATTAATTTTGTCTATTTTAATGTTTTTACTTTTTTGCGAATTATTATATACATCTTGTATACCTTCACACTTAACATGAAGGTCTTGAAGTTGGAAAGCTCCTTGCTGCTGATGGCTAACGGTGTCTTCAATTCATCTCCTTTCCTAATCCTATTTATGTGACAGTTGTTGATTTCTGGTACTTATTCTGATTCCTTGATATTTAGTTTTCTATGTAGATTTATCTTCTTTTTATTGCTCAATTTTCAAAACTGTTTATTTTTATACTTTACTTTTACATAAAAAATTCTTGAAGTTAAAATTTTGTAGAGTTAATGAAGCTATTACAAAATATTGAGTTTTTGACTGGTATTATATCGTATCATAATTCCATATAACTTTGTTTCCCTTGTGACTAGTATTAAAGTGAATTATATATTCATATAATTTCTAGTACTGCCGTTGTCTGCTGGAGAGTACTTGCTTTGACTAGTATTATAGTGTGTTATATGACCTTGTTTCATCGTTTAAGACTAGTATTATTATTTACTCGTCTTCCTGTTAATATCAGATTCTTACGTCGTGTTAACTGTAATGAAACTTTTACCTTATTGTGCTCCGGAGATAGTTCGGGTTTGACCCTTGCAAAATGTGTCTTTCATTCTAGTTAGCAAACGGAACGTCGTACGGACCTCGGAACTTCATCAAAGTGACGGGTACAATGAATAAAATCAAATGATTTACACTTCCTGTTTGACTTTGGAGGACCAAGATGTGCATACGGTGGTATTGAGTATCAAAATATAATATATATCAGAAAACTGTTCTATTGTAGAAACAGATCATATTTTTAGTATACGCACATAAACAATAATTAATGGTTATTATGATGAAAATTTATTGTTATTTGTTTTTGTTTTTTTTTTCAGATTGGTTAAACATCAAGTTGAAAATGAAGGACAATTTGAATGTATTTGTAATATCCAATACCAAACCTGTTAATACGAGAAAAAGCCCGAGTGTGTACACCTCTTTCAAACCTTATGCCATTTTATGTTATCTAAATTTTCAGTTACCTTTTCAAAACGTATTCACTGACAAATTGGAAAACGTTAAATTCAATTTCAAAAGCAAAATATTTATCACCACGACCATTTTGTTGTGGTGCTGTTTAATATATCGTGCAATTACTTTTTTAACACCAGAAGTTCGTTCACATGAGTTTCAAATGAGTTTAGAAGTTATACACATAATTAATACATTAGTAGTATTCCTTTTTTCCCACTTTGGTTTACCATATATTATCAAATTTCTAAAAGCAATTGATGAACATAATTACGAACTTTCCAAATTACCAGAATATACTTTTGAGGAACGCAAACATTTCTCTGAATACAGTTTGTTATTTATAGCATACATTTTTCATGGATTCTTTTATGTGTCTACTTTAAGATCTGAATTAAATAAGGTTAGTAATATAACATTTCTGTCCATGGTATCAGTAATACCAAATATTATATCAGGAATATTCATTTTTTCTTATGTGGTTCTTAATGCGATGTTATACATGTTCATGTGTAGGGAGCTTACGATCTGTTTTCGGCAATTCAACAAATCTTGGCATAAATACATCTTTAAAGTTGTGAACAAAGCAAACATTACGAATGAGAGAATTTATTTGGACGATTATCGTTTATTGCATTTAAAAATGAATAATACTATTCTCACATTGAACGAAGCTTTTAATTTTCGTATAGTATACGTTCACTTCTTGCTCTTTGAATTTTGCATGGTAACTATTTTTCTAGTTTTATTTTTCATTAGACAAGCTAATACTTGGGTGATCCTGTCATTAGCAATAAATTGTGCAATTATACAGTTCATCTCCTCATACACCCACACCTTGGTATGTGAGGTAAGGAATACTATGTGTTTGATTTAAAGTAGTGTATCTAGAGAATAGTGGTTTAATATTATTTGCTTAAAAAGCTTAGATTGTTTTGAAACTCATTATAGTTGGTTTTGAGCAAGAATTATTATAGAATAAAAAACATTTTCGGTCCGCAAATGAATCAATAATTATTGGTTTAGAGAAACCAATGTCGAATTCCTGAACTCATTTAACAATACATACTCCATAATTGTAATGAAACACTTCCATAAAATAATGTTTTTTAATAAAATAATTTATATTTGTAAACGATTGGAAACTAAATAACTATAAATAAATGTCTTATTCAATGGAAACTATACAAATACATTTGTCAAAATTCTTATAGTATTTAATATAGAAACTAAAACACATAACGAAATTAAATTAGATAACATAACACAAATAACACATAAGATCAAATCCACTATGAGATATTTTCGTTAAAAAATTCTTCTTATTTACAATATGATATACATAGTTGCACACACTGCAGTATAAAAACTCAAAAATTCTCTCAAACAAATCTCTTGACGATAAAATCAATTAATGTATAATCTTACCACGAGTTTTGTAACGGAATGTATGTTACTTGTTCATACCACTAAATTAGAATCCTGCAGCGATGAGATAGTCTAGATGAAAATGGTACACCCTTCTACTAGTTGTCCACAGCGATGATTTAGTGAATCTTTCCTACTGTAGAAACTGAATTGTACAAGGGGGTACAAAATAGTAGCAGATCACAACCTTGAGCTTGGAAAGCATCTATAAGGCTCATTGAAGCCTAATACTTGTGTACCCCCCAACTCATTTAGCCTCCCTTACCACTGTATTACAATTAATACATTACTAATTTATAAAGTTCCTTAAACCTAGTATTTTAGTTTCAAGTCACACTAAATTAAAATTAACCAAACAAATTAATTACTGATAAAAATGTCTTAATTTTTAATTTAACTCCTCCAACAATACCGCTATTAAAAATATGAAAACATCACAATCCCCCAGGAGTCATTGTACCTCCTTGTAGACAAATTTCTCGAGAACGAAAATGATCTATTACACAAATTATTGGAGACAAATTAATACTTGAATATTGTCCAGATTTTACCCAAAATGGATTCTAAGCTTTCATTGGAAAAAAGTAATATATTAAGATCAAAAATGTCCCAATACAGTAAATAAATCGGGTATTTGGTGCTTTAAGTAATGCAGAATATCATTAAAGTAATGGTTTTAATACCTTTTTTTAAATTTAATGTTAATGATAGTCGTAAATCATTATGAAACATACGTACCACAGATAACATCTACACCAACTTATGCAAAGAGTACAATTATTCTCAGCAATATATATTTTTAAATAACCAAATTTTTAGCGAATACCTTTATTTAACCTTTACAGCATATAAAAATGACAAAATTGTATTACCGCAACATTTTAACAATGAACTGAAATGTTTTGTAATTCCTTTACAAGAAATACTGAAAGTAAATTTGAGACTATACCCTAACAAGGCAAATCCTTGAATGAAAACATTGTACTTCTGGTGCAGGAAGTTTCAACTAAAGGGATAAAAACATTGCAAAAAAAAAAAAAAAAAAATATATATATATATATATATATATATATATATATATGTGTGTGTGTGTGTGTGTGTGTGTGTGTGTGTGTGTGTGTGTGTGTGTGTGTGTGCGTGTGTTAAACCAAATACTTGAGTTTGTATCACAAATAACACCATGAAAAGTAATATGGTATTTTACAACGGGAACTAATCCATGTTTTACAAGTAAAACTATAACACGGAAGACATAATGTTTAAATAACGTAAACATTTAAACAGATCTCATTACATTAAGACAATATAAAACTGGAATGAAATTACACCTGAGTAGGAATAATTTTGTGAAAACTTATATAAAGACCAACTTCAAGGTATGAAATTGGTAGATCATGAACTTGGCTGGAAAAATACAACACGTGTTACTTTGAATAATACAAGAAGTTACTTTGGATAACGCGGAATATTATGTCAAAAACCAAGTGATTAAATTTAAAGAAATAATAATAATTTCAGAAACCTGAAATTATTAAAATGGTTAGATATTTGACATAACTTCTTAACGTTTCAAAGTTTCTAAATAGAGATTATTTAATTACTATTTTTAACATTTCTAGAATTATAATGAATTAAACATTTTATAGGACATATTATATATGACATGTTACAGGACTTCTAAAGAAAAACAGATAAAAATAACAACTAAATTTGAATAACTATGTCTATTATAAAAAAGCATATACATTATATAAAACTGATGGGTCTGATAGTTAAAATAAATCAAAAAGAAAAAATATATGACAGGAAAAATAAAAAATAAATTAAAGGTTTAAATTTTATTACGAAAGGTAATAGGCTTAATAATAATCAAAACATCATTCTGATAATACAATAACAAACGAAAAACATTTATAAGCACTAAGAGTCAAACATAATTAAATCATAATCTTTTAAAAACAAAAAGTAAAATCGATAATCAACTTTTAACTTTACTTAGTTCAAACTAAAGTTATAAAACTAACAAAATATAAACCGGATAAAACACAAGTTAAAATAGTTTTGAAACACGCTGACGTCATAATATAAATCAGAACAGAAAAGGTGGTGGACCTAAGAAAACAAAATAACAATCTCAACTTTCAAAACAAAACTAAAAACGGAAATAATGAGATGATTATTTAATTCTACAAAACAGCTTTGCGACATACACACATGGAATTCCATCATGAACCGACTGTTGTAACATTAAATTACATTTAAAAAAAACTAAAAACCTTAAAAAAGAATGTAAACAAGCCAACAAATTATTCTCATAATACCTAGTCCACTAAGATATATATATTTATGAACATTACTACCTAAATCTGAATGGGTATGTTCGTTCTAAGAAAATAGAAAATATTTATATAATAGGAGAAAGATTGTAAAATTTTCCCACATGTTTTCTAAGAAATTATTTAAAATAATTATGAAATATTTAAAAAAAAACAATATTTTTTTAGATTGTATCAGAAGAACACCTGTATTTGTATGTATAAAGCTATTGTTACTTATGTAATTATATTATGGGAGATTTGTATATGTGTAAATAAATATACAAGAAATTTTGTTTCAAAATAGGTAAATACAATTTGTGATAAATAATTAGCAATTAAATAAACTCAGATTTATTGCTAACCTAACCTAACACGTAAATAAAACACCAATAATAATAACATAGTGAAAACAAAATTATGAATTTAATTTTGTACTTAACAACGTAAGACAAATTGACTATAAAAACAACTTGACACTATCCAAGTACATTTATTAATTTAACATTGTATTCAAAACAATCTAAACTTTCAAAACAAAAATTACAAATATGTTACATATATCTTTAATATCTTACAAAGAGATATAAAGTGGCAAAAAAATCAATCTCACAAACCCTAGTCTACTAGGTTAAACTTTACTACGTACATCATGTTCGTTCTAAAAGAATTAAAAACTTCCAGTTAATAGATGAAAGATTGTAAAATTTTCCAACAACGTTTTCTAAGAAATTATTTTAAATAGTTATAAAAGATAAAACACTTTTTTTTAGATTGTACCAGAACAATACTTGTCTGTGTATGTATAAGGCTGTAGTTACTTATATATGTATATTATGAGAGACATATATATACATAAATATACAAGAGAAATTGTTTCAAAATAAATTAATAGGTAAATAAAATTTGTGACAAACTTACAAAAAGCAGCAATTAAATCCACTCGACTTTACGTTAACACACAAAAGAAACACCAATAATAAATAACATAGTTAAACAAATATATTAATATAATTTGCACTTAACAAAGTATTGTACTCTGAGTAAGTAATTGTACTTGTAATACTCATCCTATTTTTGGATTCAACTCTTATGAATTATGAAAAAAAAAATTCACCACCAACTTTTCCACACGTTTATTAGAAATATTTAGCAAAAGCGACAAAGGGACGGATATCATTCCACGGTCTAAATATATACCAAGTGGTACACAAATTCCTAGAGTACACACAAACACACATACACACACACACACACACACACACACACACACATATATATTTGTATCACGATTATGTATATATATATATATATATATATATACACATAATCGTGATGCGATTCTAAAAACTTGGTTATGTCTCACTTGTAAAATAATTCGTTACGTGAAACTTTTGTAATAATTAATTTTTAACAAAACTAGTTATTTTAATAAGATTTTTATTTTTTTTTATGTTGTGCTTAATAATAATATTTGTTTTTTTTTCCTTTTTACTTCTTACTAACTAATATTCATTTTTATCATACGTTAATATTACACTATATATGTATTAGGTATATATTCGTTCATAAATAATGTATTACGTAATACTAATAAGGGCAATTTTTATTTAACAAACCTTAAAAAAAGATAAACATTTGTAACACATATCACTAAATTTAAACTTAATCTTTTCAGAGTGAGCAGCTAAAAATCCTCCTTTTTGAATTTTCTACGGATAAATTGAACAATGGAATTCGTTTACAGGTAAAATCAACATGCAAAACAATTTTTTTTGAGGTTGGTATTTGTAATATATGTTTAACATAGGTTATATATAGCTATATATATATATATATATATATATATATATATATATATATATATATATATGTTAAATAAATGTATATATTAAACTCTAAATTTCAATTTTTTTAAATGTAACAGCAGATATTTTTTGTTCCAACTCCATATTCAATTGTTTTTCAGTTTCCTGTTACTTGCGTATGTATAAATAGTTGACAATGCTTGTTAATTAATTATCAGTTACCCGATGATGCCGCAAGGCGGCACTATTGTATCTCATTTATAATCTAACTTTTTTTTTTTTTAAATTCAGCTTTATTGCTTTATTTAATCCACCAAATTTCAATGTTTATAATTTCTGCTACAGATTGACTCAATGATAAATCAACTTCGGGTGGTAAAATTTCGCATAATGCCATTCAGATTTGTTGTTGTCAACAGAAAACTATCCATTTCTGTAAGTACAAATGTTTTGAAAATTAGTACATATTAAAAACTTGCATTTATTAAACTTTTATCAGATCTTACAATTCTATGTATGACCATTTTGTAAATGTGGAATTATCCAAATAAACTGATTGTAACTGAATATTAACATAGTATATTTAACTATGTAATATTTCTGTTTTAATATACATTCTTTACACCACAAGCGAGTAAGTTAAAATATTTGTTCTTAATTCACAGCAGAGCATTTTAGCGAATATATTTAAACAATATCAGAATTGTCTGAGGCATTTTATTAATGATATTTTGGCTCTGTTCTTTTTTTAATTTTTTAAATGTTATATGGAAAATTAATTTACAACAAAAGTTACAGTCAATAGGAAATAAATTTAAAATATTTTGACAAAAAACTTAAAAATGTAAACATAAAATGTTCTTTAAAATAACCTTTTACTCTAGTTTATATAATTCTTATTTTGGATAAACGTTTTCCTTGCAATCATATAATATACAATAACTTGACTTTGTTTCAGATATTCATACAAATAATATCATACGTCATTGTCATGATTCAGTTGTCGTCTAATATACACAAACTAATTAAAGGATTTACAAGGGATTGAGGATTCTTGTAAAAAGTAAATCTATGTATAATATTTATTACATTTTATAGCTTGTGTTTATTTTACAAGCAAAAACATAGACCATAGGTTTTAATTTAATATAGATTGATGAATTATTTATATTTTCATAAACACATTTAATTTACACATTGATTGAAATTATATATCAACAATTTTTAAGTTAATATATTTGTATGTTTCAAAGGAACATATTACGGTGTTCTGTTATATAAAGACAGCTAAAACCTTCTCCCTCCCAATGTTTAATCAAGATTACTTACTATTTATTAATTACGTGGCCAATTTAAATTTTTTGTTTTATAGAAATTCCAGAACACTCTGTTCGTAATCAACACACACCATTTATAAAATTATAATTTATTCAAAGTAATGAAGAGAAGAAATCTAATATATAAACTTACTCATTATTTAGTTATATTATGCAGTATTATTAAAAGAGTCACTCTTTTGCTATTAAATTGTAATTATTATTTTTACTAAGAGAAATAAATCTTGTAATTTATTGTTAGTACTTTAATATATTTTTTTTAATAATTCATTTACATAGTTCCCTCTACATTTGAGAAATATAGCTAACTATTATTGTATACATTGTATCCTGAGCATAAATAAATAAAGCCAACCTGAAATATGTTTGTGGGATTTTGTTAAATTTCATGAAAAGTTGTTTTATTTCATACACCTATAAAATCTGAAATTAATTTTCTAAATTAATCAATTATATTTCAGTGTAATTCTACTACAATTTTGTATAAAAACCAAAACAATTCCATTTTGTATTTCTAAAATAATTTGTGAATAAAGAGTGATTTTAAACTACTGTACTCTTCTATTAAATATCAATGTTTAGTTTAATTCACTTGCAATGAGAACTGAGGAAAATAAGCATAATTCAAATTTACATCCATTAATATTTAACTAATATTAAACTTAGTTATTAAATTGAGAAACAATAGTGATTGCACCTCTTCAAATATCAAAACTACTAAGTATAATTTGGAAAAAAATAATAATGAATATTTTAAAGTTTAACAAAAATTTATATCCACAAATTTTACAACTCAAAAAATGAAAGATCTACATTATTTTTCATGGTACTGAGCATTGAATGGAATTCTAAATTGTGTTGCAGAGGCAAAAGGAAAGCCAACAACCTACTACGGAGAGTGTAATAAAAGCTAGCGACTTAAAAATAAGTATCTCAGATGTAAGTACCGCTAGAGAGAGTGAAACCAATAAACCTAAGAGGAGAAACATAACAAGTCCCCTACAAACAAAGAGACGATATCAACATATAAGATGGCTATGGTCTAATAAAAATGTAGAGCCAAAATTGAATACAGAAAATATTTGAAAACTCTAGGAAAACTGAGAATTTCCTCATTTTAATAACACCTCCAATTTGGAGTCTGTATCATGGTCTGAGTAATCTTATAAAGACCAAGATGTTTTTGCATAGAAATAACCCATACATAACACCTAGGAATGGTGCTAAGCTACGGATAGGTGACCGAAAGGAGATCCAGTGAGTTACCAAAGTGATTTTCCAAGCTCCTAAGGTTTACTCAAAGGTAGAGTCACCCTAAGAAGTGGATATCAACAGAATAACTCTCTCAAAACCGAACACTGGAAGGTATATGGTTCATATAAGACCAAAACACATACCATAGTTGTCTTAGTTGACGATACTTCTAAGGGAGTTTATAAGAAAGCATACTCCTGAAGAAAAACAAGCTATTTTAAAATTCTCCCCCCCCCCGAAGATAATCTAGTACAACCTCCACCCGACATGGTTAAGCCGTAGCAAATGATAGTCTAAAACAATGCCTCAATTTTGAAAATAAGGAACAATGGACAAACTACTCGAAGGGAAAACTTTATGGATTACTGGTCCAACCAGATCTGAAACTCTCTACGTTCGTCACATTAATGTAAACGAAATAAGAGCAAAATATTAAGCTTCGTGTCAAGCCATAGCGCTTTCAAGAAGCATCTTAATACAAGAAAACCTAAAACGCAGACAATGTAAACAGTGTATAAAACTGAAAAACATATACTTCTAAAGTGTGAAGCATTCAGGCGTAGAAGACAACTGATCCTCGTCCCAGATGTGAAGTTACAAGCAATCTGTCTTGGAAAATCCAAGGGCATAGACATGTGCTAGTCAGTAATAAGGTGTGCAAAAAGTCTCACAGGTCGAAGATTCTATGGTCTAAAACCCCCCTTCTATTCATAATAATAATAATAATAAAATAATTTCTTGAGATAATTCGCCACAAATGTACAGTGTTCTCAGAAGTAATTGAACACACAGTTGTTATTCAATTCTAAGAGGAAGCCGTATAACCAAATGGATGGCAATGTAAGGTTTGTAATAGATTTATATTAATGAATACAAATGTACATAATTAATTTTTAATAGCCTAAATTTTTCAAATTTTTAGTTTTCTAAATATTCCAAAATTATTAATTAATGATATTTTGTTTATGCTTTGTAATGTAAAAATCCTGAGAAAATCTTAGCTTTGTTCACATCTTGCATACTTAATATTTAAGTGATTACACATAAGCTATAGCTTCATAGCTCAGATGAAATTAATATTAAACTTGTTTGCTTTAAATTACATACAACAAGTACGAAAGACAGCATTAAAAATATTGCATACATTTTCAGTTTTATTTACTTTTCATAGTTAACATGGAAATTTTACTTCTACATGAAGTCAGACATGAAATCTCTATAATCTATTTTTACAACTAATTAAGCAGCTTCAGGTTTCTCCCTTAGTTTTTTGTTTGCGATTAGTACTAAAAAAAATCTTATATAAAAAATTTCAATATCAATTTTAAATAAAGAAAAGATAAACCATTTAAAATGCTCATTATAATTTATATTGTCTTCCATAAAGAAAGTAAATAACTTTATAATGTTCAGTAACTTTAATATATTTGCATACAGAGTGAGGTGTATTTCACATTTGTGATACTGTTTCAGCATTGTAAAATAACCAAAAAGGAAATTAAAACCTTAAACATTTGTTTTTGTGGGTAACATATTGAATTTTCATGGAGCTGTAGTTTATTGTTTCCTACTTGAATAGTAGAGAGGACATGACGGGATAAATAGTTTAGTGTCCTGATTTGGATCGAAATAATGCAATAATACACTTCCTTCTTTACATAATCAAAACACGTAACATATCAAATGTTTACTACAATAATATGCTTAATTTTTTTAAATTACCAGACGCCTTAAGTAAACCGAGTATTATACAGGTATTTTTGTTTTATACCATTTGGAGGATAATCGATTGATCTTATTATTTATTTAATTATATTGGACATTTACAACCATTAGTGTGTATAAAATAAAATCACGATTGTCATGTTTTAGTGTGTTCACTTTATAACAGGAGTTATTTTGTACTCATGTAAAGTAGTGTGATATTTTATTATGTAAAAAAATAATCAAAAATTTAATACTCACATATTGTTAGATGCATTCACTTGAATATATTTATCAATACCAAATATAATATAACTAATTACAAATCTAAATCAATTATTTAAAAATTTGGAAATATTTTTCGAATTTAAAAAATCTATTTGTTTTAAAAAAGGATTTAATCAACCATAAAAAAATCACTGACACCAATACGTTATTCACAATGTAATGCAATGATATTTTTCAGTTAAACTGTTTTTATTGAAGCAATATATTTTTAAAATTTCAACGACTATGAAATTTATTTATGAAATATTTATTGTAGCAATAAATATTCAAATCCACTTAACAGAACTACTGAGATGCATACACGAGTAATTTAATGCTTTTATAATTTATTGTTTATGGGAAGATACATGTAAATTAAAAGTACTTCAACATTGTTGCTCTGATATACTAAAAAATTTACTTGAGTTTCAATGAATTATTTGTTATTGACGATAGCTAATATTACACATTTATTTGTACCTAGTCGTAACATTGAATTTGCATGAAAAGAAGTTAATTTTTTAGTTTTAATTTTAAAATCTGGATTTTAGATATTTATGTGTAAAATGTATAAGCATGTATTGTGATGAGTCTTGTTGTGAGTTTATAAGAACGTTTGTATGACATGTGTACTACTTTCTACGGCTGAAGAACAGCTGTTAACAATCCCTACTTTTCACTGATAACTGTGCTTTAGTGATTAATAGTGATTAATTTACTCTTCCTAAGAGTCACCCATTATATTTATTAATAATATCCCTCTTAACAACAATATATTTAAATTTTTAATTCTAAGCAAATGTGTATTATTTTATAATTCAATTGGTATAAACTTTAATAAAGACAATGTGTTTTAGTTGTTGTAATTAATGTTATTTATCATATTTTCTTAACGTAAATACAAAAACAATGCATTGGCTTCAAGCCACGGCTTTGTATATTGCACTAACATTCACTAAGAACCACGAAGCTGCTATATATTTTATTCTCATGTTTGTATTTTCTTTTAGTTTTATCACTGCATCTGTTATACAGTTAAACGACATCTATAAACAATTCCTCTAGTCGATATATTGAAGAATATATTATTAACAATTTATGTTTATATTTGTTAAAATATTAGTAATTTTAAAACTCACGAACGATTGGAGTAGATTAAAATTGGATATAATTTTAAAATATTTATGGTTAAAATTAACAGAATAGTGGTATCATTCATATAATCACTTTCATACGTTTAGTCATACCGATTCTTGAAATTTGAAATGCGTCATTAAAATAATTATTATTAAAAACAATTTTGGGTTATATCAACGTTCTTCATTAACGGTAAAATACCATTCATCATTAAAAAATATATTTTGAATTGAAAATGCTATATATGGAATCTAAAATGAAAAAGGAACTTGTTATTTTTATTTAAAACACAATTGATAATTGTGACTATGTTATAGTTTGGGTGTACAAAATCTTAGTACAACAAAAAATCACATGCGCATGATTTTGTTTACCTTTGAAAAAACTCATTTCTTAAAATATAAAAGTAATAACCGTAAAAACGTAACTTGTGTAAAGGCAAATGTAAGTGTTCATTTTCCCACAGAATTATTAATTCAATACAAGTACCGGGAATGCCTTTACAATGTTTAACATTAAAAATAGGATCACGAATGATTTAGTTAAGATATTTAGATTCTCCAAGATTAGACGATGGAACATAATGACCGTGACACCGTTATAAAAGAATACAATTGAAGAAAAAATTATTTCAGGAAAAGAGAAAGGAAAAATTTAGTATCACTATAACTACGGCAGAAATTTAAAAGACTAACTTTAAATTACTCTGGTTTTAATTTAAAAGGATTATGTCTTTCTTATGGTCAGTGACATGTATACCCATTCTAGTTACATTCCCAATCTAGCTCTCTCTCTCTAGTGGGAAACCCAAAACATTTATATATTTACTCTGTAAATAATAACATGGCAAATCCAAGAACTTTTGCTTATTATATTTATTTTAAATCCTCCCCAACAACTTCTACTGAATTTATTAATTACGTTCCTGATAATACGTTATAATTCATCATTCACTTCAAGGTTTACAGTATTATCACCTACCAAGTATGTGGTTACATACTTATAAGTCAAATATGAATTTTTTTCTGTAATATAATCTTTTTTTTTTTTTTTTAGATTACCATTCTTCTCTTATAATTAGTATCGAATCGTAAGCATTTTGTTTTAGAAATAACATTACACTTAATGAATGTTTAGCTGCAGTACGTGAAATAATTCTATTTAATACAATTTCTTTACAAATTAAACAATTAAATAAAAAAACAAACACAGACACACACATATATATATATATATATATATATATATATAAATATATATAGTTTAAAATAAATTAGTTTATATTTGACTTCAATTTTAATAAGCTGTTTTTTTTCTTTTTCTTTTTTTCCGTTACCAGTAGATAAACGAAAGTGTTTAGTAACTATTCACGCAGACCAATTAGAAATTGCATTATATATATTATAATTTATGAATAATTTTCTGATATACCCTCTTAAAAGATTACATATAACACTACATATTGTTGTATTTTATGTCTATCTGTTCCCATATTCATATAAAATAGCTAAATGTTAAATATTATACAAAAATTTAATAAAATAATTTTTCTAATAAAATTTGAATCACAATTTAAACGTCAGCCTTTCTACCAAGGTTTACAATTTTAAAACTCACCTCACAAGATTTCATTATATTGCCCGTATAAAGTTGTATTATTTCAATAGCAATAAAGTGAAGTTATTCCAATTACTAAAACCATCCGTATGAAACTTTTTTTATGAAAGATCAGCAGTATCACCTTGTTGGCAATATACCTTTTATTCACAGCAACAAGATTGTAAAACTCTTTGTTTTTAATAAAACAAATTGTGAACTACGGTGAATTTTATTTTTGAATATTCTCATCATACATGTATGAACCACAAATTGTCATTTCTTACTCTTTCAACATTGTTTAATGTATTTATTATTTAGTTAATATGTTTGGGATTAATAGTCTTACAACTTATGATAAAGTTGCTGTATATATGTGATTCAAACTCAGACAAAAAATAAAGCTCAGATAAGTGTAAATAAGAGTAAATAAAATGAGTTTTGAGCCGCGTCACAACACCAAGCGGTATACATATTTATGACGTAATAAAAGGTAAAATGTTTAAACTAAATCAACTATAACTAATAAATTGACTTTCATTTGTAAATAATGTAGTGTATAATAATAATAATACGTAAATAGAGATTGTTGTACTATTTATTTTTTCTATTAAGAAAAACTTCTTTTTTTTTGTGTGTGTGTTTTGACTGAGAATAGGAAATTCCTTATTTCGTTTTCATTGTTAAATTAATACCAAAACTTTTCCTCCGATAGCTTTCTTAAAAATATCCTTTAGTTGCTAATTCACCCACCTCTCTTATTCTAGTTCAGTGATAAATGATAAGTTCTAAATATAACCTTATCTTAATTATGATTTTAGATATTACATCCAATTTAACTGATTCATAAATTATTAATGTTATAAAATCGCTGCCAAACTATGAAAAATATGTAAATGTAACTATAAAAATTAACTTCAGCTAAGTGCCACCACTTTAGTGCGAAACCAATCCTGCGCTTCATTGTGATAAGAATATATTTCGCTTCTTTAAATTTGGATATTTTTAAACCGTTGAAACTCAAATATTGGATCGTTAATTATGAACTTTAATAAAATATTCATAACTTATTATTAAATATGGGATTAGAAAACTCATATATCAAAAATTTATTTAATATTTCGTCTATTTCTAAAAAACATTCCTGAATCTGAGCTCATTGTAAACACCTTATACTAAGCTATAGATAAAAGTAGAGATATTATTTCATCAATTACTTGTTAGTACTTAGTGAATAACAAATTAGCACTATCATAGCCCCATTGAAGTATAGTTTTGATACTTTATTAAACATACTTTAATATATATATATATATATATATATATATATATATATATATATATAAGTAATTTACACTTACGCTGCAGTAACTAAATGTAAGAGCATTGACTTTTTTGTTACAAATTGGTCGTTGAATTTACTTTTCCTAATTACCTGTTTAACATTAAATCATTTGTGAACATTTAAGTTTTATGTTCATAGGTTTTTAAAAGAAGAAGCTATTCAGTAATATATACTTTGACTGAATGTAATGCAAGTCTAATAGGAGTTCTGTTTTCAAAGCCAACGAATGCCTTCGGTTCTGACAAGATGAAGATCAAATTCAAGATTTAATATTATTTCAACCTGTATCAACAAAATTGTTTTGACCATTTCAGTATAACAGATAACAGATATTGACTTCTTAACGTGGGTAACATGTTCAATAATTTTATATTTTCCCTTTGTATTAAGAATAACTAACTATTTAGTTAACTATTGAATTAACTATTTAATTACTTTAGTAAAAATAAATATTTTAATATAATTATTAACGGGAAGCACTGTGCTTATTCAATAAATGTCTAAAACTAAGGCTTCAAGATTGAACATCTGTCTTACTTGAGTAAACCATATTTGTACTTAAATTTTCATGGTGTGTTCTTCCGTCTGTCTCAATTTTAAATTATAGAATAGGACTAAATGAAAATACATTAAACACTGCTTTACAGTAAATGGTTAGAAATGTTTATTGTGTGATATGTGTTAGTTTTTAGTCGCTACTTTATGTAATAAATATTGTAAACTTATTTTGTACTAAAAGTCTATATATATAAACAAACAAGTCTGAAAACTTTGTATATTGCGTGAATTACTACTTATTATATTGTTATTTCAATATTTATGCGAGAATAATATGAAAAAATGATATTGGGTAGAACAATCAAGATAATTTTATAACAACACATCTTTGCTGTATGTAAATCTGAAGGGAAATTCTTCAGGGTTATTCTCAAGGGAAATCAAAAGGAATACGTTAAAAGCATCTGTTGATATATGTTTGTTTCATCTTATAAATTATCGTAAAAGGAAGAGGTTTGAACATTTATCCTAATATGTTAATGTACTGCCTTTAGGAATATAGACAAATTATTACTTAGAAGACCAATAATAAATTTGATATGTGTACAGCTTTAAGTTTTTAACAAATATCTGAATTTATGTATTTATAAGTATATTATTTATTTTTCTTTATCTAATGCGATTACATTACATAGTTATCGTGCTTAACATAACTGTCATTGACAGATTACTAATTATAACAATTCAGGTAAACATTTTTTTAAACTCTACCAATAAATCCTTGGGTAATATATTTTCTGTTTAATAATTATATATAAAGTTAACTTTTGCAACCTTTGAGTTTTGATAAAAATTGGGGATCTGTGGGAATGGAACGTTAAGAGAGTTAGAGTTCGGGAAGGAAATTTGGGTATGGGGGGGGGGGGGGAGATTAACCTGACACTAGTCCTCGACTTCCTAAATACTACAGCTCAGCCAGCCTGCTTCACGAGCGAATAAAACTATGTTAATAATTATAATACATAATAAACTAAATTAACTATATATAACATTAAGGGAATGACTCCATTTAAAACTAGTGATCAAGAAAACTAGGCCAAAATATCCGTTTACTACTTATTACATATACGTACCATTAAATACGAAATTTGGAGACGCACGCCGAAAACCCTGGGTCGTCTGACCCATCCCAAAGGGGGCTAATTTGCCATTATTTAGTGAGTGAACAATATGGGAGGGGTACCTGAAAAATCGTCTATCCCGAAAATTAAAGACATGCACTTCCACACATCCGATATCTCTTCCGGCTGGTGCACAACTCTCCTCTTTATTGGTTGATAAGCATTTTACTGAGGGAGGGGTTAACTGATTTGAAGGAATACAATTCCCCTTCAATTTACCATTCACACAACCCACACATAGAACTAGAGTATGGCCAGTAAAAAACGATTTCATCACACCTTGATAATGAGACATGTCATTATCTATTTTAATATGTCTAATTTAATCATATATAATTAAATATGTCTCCACCACAAAATTTACAATTTTAAATAATGTAGTAGCTTACCTGCTCTAGCTTTATCAAAGCTAACAAACTTTCATCACTAAAATTTGAATTAAGATAAAAAAGATGACTTATTTAAATTAATACTTTAGCTTTTTCGAAAAACAAATGAACAACATGTACGACTTCACAGACGTTTGCATACCGACACAGCTGTATATTGAATCTGTTACTGTTTTGCATTATAAAGGAAATAAAACACCTAAGCAACTGTTTTTGTTGTAAACTTGTTGCATTTACATGAAACTGTGGTTTATTGCTTCCTGCTTGAATACAGCACTATGAATGTCCCGAGTTAACCAATTGGATTCTAAATAATGTATCTAGATAACATTTGGACATTTTAATAAACCTCTTTCTCTATTCTATAATAAATAAGTTATAAGCTGCGTGGGTGTTACTTACTCAATTCCTCACAATTCCTAATTAGGTCCTATATTTTGAAAGGGCGTTAAAAAAAAAGATCTAAAGTATAACACTCTTTTGTTTCTGGTTTATAATTAGAACACAAATGATCTTAAAAACGCCATGCATTTTATTGAATTATATATCTTTCAAGAGATATTTAATTATCTTTGTTCCTTTTAATTTCGAAGCACGAAGTAATCTTTATTCAAGATGCGGCTTGAGGTGTGACCAAACTCGTTTTTCACTCTTGAAGTAGGATTATTATAATGTTTCAATTAACCGAGGAACACCTATGATTTTTCGGAAAAAGAACGACGGGATAGTCAATATTCGTGTCAAAATAAGAAACTTTAGATGTAGAGCCCAAATTGTATTGATTTTTTCCCGTTTGATGAAAAAATCTATTTTATTTTAATTAGAATTTCTAAACATAAACCTCACAACTTCCATTTAATATTTCAATTTTATATTCAATACCTATCTATAAACATCAATAAGTTTCACTAAATGTCCACGAACGAGGATTATATATCATCAATGATGTCTCATAAGAAATTTAGGGAGAAAATTATGAATGTAAAGTTCAAGGAATTTTATTAATTCGATGTTGTATTAAACCTAGAACCCAAATTTCAAAATATAAGTTTAATATTCTATTTTCTCCATTTAAAATTTTAAATTGAAGATAACTATTGCATTAATCGATCAATCATTATTATATTATCTAATTGAGCCAAAATCAGAAGACTGGAGGTCTATTATATATGTCTATATATAAATATTAAAATCTTATCTCTATTAGGTATATCACTTTTGTCTTTGTTAATTAGTATTTCCCTCTTTTTGTATTTAATAATATCAACACATATAACATAAACTTACCACCTACATTATCATGCAAATATTAAATGAAAATGTAATCCCTTCAATATTTATTAGTGAATTATATTCTGGTATTGTTAAAGAAATATGATTGATTAGGATTTTATTGTGAATTATTTATATGGGCATCGTTCATGTCATCTAAATGCCTTGTACGGAAATAAAAGCAGAATAATTAATTAATTTTAATCACAACACGATTTCTTCAAATATTATAAAAGACCATTTGATAAATGATAGTATTAGATAATAAACATGTTTTATACAAAACACATAATTAGGATTAAAGTTCTATAAGATTCATTTTCGGTTTCAATAAAACGCCACATTCATATTGATTAACGTAGTTAGTTTAATAAAATATTGTAATAAAATTATTGTTATCTTTATAAAATAAAGGAAAGAGACAATATTTTAAAATTCACGATTAAAAATTAGAAAAGAAAATAAGTATTCCAAAATTTGTATTAAACCTTCTTGATGCAAACCAAATTGTTTAAATAAAACACTATTATAAGCAGATTCCTATAATAAAAAGGGTTCATAGTTATTTACGCCTGTTATATTGCTTTAGATTTTATCGTTAATCCATTAAATATGTTGTTTCTTTGATTATTTTTTAGAGCAAAAGGGGAATGTGGGAAACCAATATAACTTTGTCATTATGGTTATTCAAAAGAAATTTTAAAAATGTACTTACGTATATATAATAATTATGATATATAGGCTACTTTAAGTTCACTATCAATTCGCATCATGTTGATATGTATGTTGGGACACAGTATAGCTTTATTATTGAATATAAATAAATATAGATACAGTTGTTTAACATCATTATTTTACTGCAAATTTGAAATGACAACTTATTAGATCTGATTGATATATCTAACGTTAAAAGAAAATGTTTCCTTATTTCAATATCTTTATTCAATATTTATTAAAAAAAGTAAAATTTATACTATTGCAATAGCTTGAAAAAAAAAACAGTTAATCTTAACCTTTGTAACAAAAATTTATTATTTTCATAGATGTATGTATCAAGACATTTGTTTACGAGTAAGGATAATATATTAGTCATGTATGTGACTATTATCTATCCTTTTTTAAACAGAATCTTACCTTATTTCCCTTCGTATAAGGTAGTTTATATATTTAATACATTAACCTCCTACCTAACTAAAATATAAAATATGAAAAGCTTTCTTATTTTGTCGATCTGGAGAATGTTCAACTAATTTCAAAGATAAAACTCATTTCAATATCATTAGAGATTTAAGAATATTTTGACTTCACACATAATTTTTATTATACGTAAATAGGAATGAAATGCAAGAGAACATGCTACCATTGTCACTTCGCACTACTATCGATGCGTCAGGAGATTTAATGATTATGGGCGTAGCCTGGGAACAACTGATATTAATAGATCAGTTTCAATGTCATATACATAAGTGTTTCTTAGAGTTAAGTACCACTTCAACTATACCATATACCCCTCCTACACCAACACCCCTCTCTAATTGTAAACTATAATATATTTTATAATTCAGTTACAATTCACCTAATAATTTATAGTGAACATTCTATATGACAAGCAAAAAAATTAAAGTAAAATAAACAAACTACATTTACAGTGTAACTGAAATAGTTATCAGTTATTTACACGATTTATAGTATATTACGTGATTAATTCATTTATAAGTGGTCTTTTTTGAAGTCTTTGAACCACTAGCATTTTTTGTATATGAATAAAGTTTCTTGATGGATAAGGCGTTGTGAATTTCCATATAGATAGGTGAAGGACATCAAAAAGTATAAGACGCAGTCAAGCGACAAATAAGAAAAAAACATAAGGTGTTTTTACCTCATGTCTTTACGTCAACAATAATACATATTTATAACCTATTGTGGTTTACTTACAGGGAAATGTATGTTAAACAAATAAATAGCAATATAATTGTAACCCTAAGAATATTAAGAAGTTAATTATAACATCTGGAAGTAACCATTTCTTATAATGGGTGTCGATCAGGGGATGCTTCAAATGTTTCTAACCTTAATAGTAACTTTCATTCTAATAGTAACCATTCTGTAGCATATTATAAATAGAGATATATTTATGAAGTCTTCTCTTTCATATTATCTTATGTGCTATTTTAAGCATTTCAATGTCCTCCAACCTCGTTAAGTGTGTAAGCCATTGGAAATACCTTAAGCCTTAAACTATTGACGAAAATCTTCATGACTTATTTTATCGCTTCCTATCAAAATTTTATTACTTTTTATAATATTATGTAAATAGTAGTAATAACTCAATCTATAATGTGTTATACAATAACATATACAATTTAATTCTCAACCATCACACTAATCTAAACCTTAGAATAATAGAAATATTTCATTAAAAAAAGATAAAGTACAGGTATTTAAATTATAGCAATATTAAATGCTCAAAAACAATATATAATTGCATGTTTAACTCTCCCGAAATTACAATTGAAGACTAATTATGCCAAATTTTAAATGAAATTCAATCTACATTGAGTTCATAGTTAAATAATAGTAACATATTATGTTATTTGAACATAGGTTAGTATACTGTCAATATTTACCTAATATGTTATTTATATTTCATATCTCTTAAGTTATATTGTTGAAATGAAATTTTGAAACCTATTTGAAAATTGAAATAGGTTTTTAATCACTGTATTACCAGGCAAAGGTTGAATTTCATAAAACTCTGAAATTATATCTCTATAGAAAAATAATTTTCTACAATATTTGTGATCATATAGCCTGCTGCCGTTAGACAAACTGTTATTTAAAACAGAACATTTTGAAATGTTCGAGGATAAAATTACTTTTCTTGTTAAAAAAAGAAGAGATAAAAAGTTTTTGTTGTTTTATAAGTGTACGTTTCATGTAAATTCTAAACATTCCTATTTATCTCTAATATGCAACTTTACTTTGTTGCTTCGTAACTAGGAGTGTATTACGTCAATTTAACACAAACTTCTACAGTACTTTGATTTCTAACTAAATATTCAAATTGATTTTCATATTATTATTATTCAAATTATTTATACTGTTTTACAATAAGATGTGATACATACTAAATATCGCATCTCCTACAATATTTAGTCATATATCATTTGTCAAATAAAGCACTGTAACGGTTAAATAACTATAAACTATAAATTATAGAAAAATTTAATCTTCCATTTTTTTATTTTTATGATGTTACTACTCCCGTCAAAATAGTAACGCACATGAAGAAACAGTCCATTTTACTATTTAGTTCTTTTTTAGTGTATATTGACTAAAATCCAACTTAAGTAAGCAGTAAATAATTTATCAAAATCGTTAGATCAATTTTCTTAATACAGACACTTTTTTTTAACATTGTATATGTTAATTATATCCCTTTTCCGTTTAACAATACTTGCTTATAAAAGTTATAAACAAGAAATTTTAAAGTGTATCTTAATTAAATCCTTTTTTAGATAAATTTATTTTATTGTGATTTTGAAGAGATATTTTTTTTTTTCAGGTAGGAAATATGACAAATAGTGAAAATTTAGTTTTTCTATAAATTTTTAATTAAATTTCATTAATCTATTATAGAGAAACATTTGAGAAAACTATTTAAAACAACATTACACAAATCACAAAAGAGCATAATATAGTACATAACTCTTACAGAGTTTAAGCGGAACGAATGAACTGTAGTAATGTAAAGCTGTAGAACTCATTACAAGTATTATAAGATAGAACACAGTTTTCTTACTCAGGTTTTCCAAATTTATCACGTGTTTTCATATCATTCTTCCATTATTAACACGAAAACTATTTAACAAATAAATTCATTTTCAACCCTAACATATATCCCTATTCTTTTTAATTGACTGAGAAATTCCTTTGCTTATGTTTAAAAAAAAATATTTTTACTCGTGGGTTACCGAATAATATTGCTAGGAATATTTTTAGTGGGTAAGAGATTTACCGTAGTCGATAACATGTTATAAAATTGGAAATCACTTTTTCGCGTCCAGTAAACTGTTTATCAGAGATTATCCTTAATGTATCTGTGGGGAAATAAATTCACGACATTCACCAATCAACTCCAATTCTATGTGTGATATTAAATACGTTAAAATATGTAAGTGATATTGCAAAATACCTTTGCATCTTGTCAAAGCAGTAATTTCACGGTCTTGCACGATCTGAAATCATTTCTATATTGGAAATATATTAATAATTTTCACATTACCTCTAGGTAGAGATTATATTATACAGTATTCATAAAAATAAATTATTTTCCAATATTAGTTGAATAGTATGTAAATTGATTTTCTACTTAATAGCTCTTTGAACTGAGAGGAATGAAAATCGGATGAAAAAATAGTGCTAGTTAATTATTTTATTCATTCCATATATTACAATATAATGTGTATTGTATTTCTTTCATAAAAACAATACAAGGAAATAGTACAAACCTATAATTATATAGTCATATTCCGCCATTATGAGGGCGAATTAAATATTTCGATTTGTTACAAGGTATTGAAATATAATTTAACAACAGTTTTCATTGGAAGTACTGCGAATATCTTAAGTGGAATTTTTTAATAATATTTAAAATCACTCTACAAATACTCGTAGTTCAACAATTGCATAGATTTCACCATGGGTTTAAGTAATTGTTGTCTTTAATAGAGCCAAATATAGTTCTAAGTTAGTAACATTAAAAAAAAAATAGAATCAGGACTTTTGGTCTTAGTCCTGCCATGTTTTAGTCTTAGATAGAATGCCATGTTGCTCTGAAAGTGTCATAGAATACATTTGTTTTGTTTAACCTGCTCAAAGGTCTGACTCAGCGATTAATTCTTACAATGCACTGTAAAAAATGTTGAATTCCAAAGTTCAAAGTTTTTCTTCTTCTTCTTCTTCTTCTTTTTTACATGTACTGCATCAAAGTGCAAATATTTGTCATACCAAACATAAGTAGATCATAGTATGGAAATGGATTGTTCGTCCCATTGATAAAAATCGTACTTTATAAAAATCCTGTTTTGATTTCCTAACGATTTACTTTTTATCTGATAATTTATATGTGGCAATCCACATAATACTTTACCCACTTGTAGTATTAAAATTCCTTTCAAATTCTCAGAACAATAATTGATCTCGATTTATTTTTTTACGTGTATATTTATCAATTTCACGTAAAAATCAATATAACACGGTTTAATGTTACAAATATACTCTCATTTTATTAACGATTTTATTGAAACCACTTTTGTTTAGGGTAACTCATGGTCTTGTGGTTTTCCCAAACATTTCCCTTATTGACATAATAATTTCTAAATTTTCAATCGTGTAAAAAATTAATAAAGTGTTACTGAAATTTGAATTAGACATAAAAACATCAGCCTTTCTGCATAGGTTTATAATTTTAAAACTGAACTGTCTCAAAAACTACAGTCCCCCCATATTGGCTATATTGTATTGTACTATTTCAATAGCATTAAAGAAAAGGTATTCCGATAGGTAAAACCAACGGTATGTAACCTTTTATTGTCTAAGCTCACCAATATCACCTTATTGGTAATATCAACTTTATTCGCTGTTACAATGATTTTCAACTTTTTTTCCACTAAAATTTCTCAACATAATGGTACATTATATTATTCTGTATTACTCGTAATGAATAGTATTCCTTTCCTACTCTTTTAATAATTTTAAATAAATTCTCACTATTTTATAAATAAAGGATTTTAAATTCATTATATAGAATACTTATAAACTCTATCTGATATAATTTTAAATAACATATTATTTATTTGTAACAACAATATTTAACATTATTAGTTATCAAACACACTCTAGGAATCTGTTTCAGTATATATTCCATAGTTATATAATAAAATTATTATATTAATAAATATTTTAACCTGATATAGCCTACTGGTTTTACTGAACAAAAGAATAATTTTGCTTCACTTATTCCCAAGCTTTAAATTATCCGCTACAAATATTATTTTAAACATAAATTAACAAAAACAATTAATTAATTCGGAAGTATTTACTTTTTCATTCATAATAAATAATACAAAATAAATCTGAACAATTGAATTTCAGTGAAGTATCTTCTGTTAAATACCATTCAATAAAAAGGAGAATAAAAATAAGTTATTTTTTAAATGTTACTTGTTGACACCAGTATTTTATCTAATAGTGTAGAAGTACGTGGTATAGCAGCTGCAGGTGGTATTGACAGGTAGAATGGGAAATAACAGTATTCTGGAACAATTTACATTTATCTGTGTAAATGTTTCTTTCATTCTTATTGTAACATACATGTATGTAAATGTAATGGCCATTCAACCAAAGTTAGGTGTTTAGGATTTGAATAAAAGATAGTTTAAAAGTTGTGACAATTTGAATTCATAAATCGATGTTAACTTGGTTTAAACAAACCAAAAGTTTGAATTTGAAGTTTACATTATCTTAAGATGGAACATAAACTATTTTACTTTATATTAGAATTCCACATGTAGTTTTAGGTTAAAATGAAATCCTATGTAAGATTTTGTGAGTTACATTAATTATTTTATAGAAAACCAAAATTACAACCGATTTATTGATTCCCTAGAACAAAATCTAATTTCAATGAACTTATATTGTAAGTTAGATTTTTGTGAAGAAATAAATTTATTAATATTATAGCAAAGATTATAAAGTCGAAATTATACAAGATATGAACAATTTATATATGGTTAAAGTACATCGAAAAAGTTAAGAGTACTGTATTAAAAACGTACCGAACCTTTTTGCTCTAGAATACTGCACGGATGACAGAGGCCAAGAAATCAAAAAAGGATATGTCAGAGAAAAACATAACTTTTATTTTAGACAAAATATAGCACTGTTAAAAACGTAAAATAATAATATTATGTTATTCTTTCAAAAACAAATTTTATGCAATTGTTAACCCGGGAGTGAAATTACGTTGTTTAAAAGAAATTACTCTTTATAAAGTACACTCAACAAATGTAATTTAAACCAAATAAATTATCCTGTTCTTTGTATAAATTGATCTGTATCATTAATGGGACATTTGAGACAATTTTGAATTTTTCATCATCAGGTAAAATTGAGTATTTATAACATATTACTTTTCAAAAACAAATTGTTTTCTGTTTATTTATATATTATTTTATTTTCCTTTTTTTTGTTTATGGGCGATCAGTCTTAAACCGTTTGCTGAATCGTCAACTTAGAAAACCTAATGTTGCAATCAGAAAATAACAGACCGTAAGAATGTAATTAAGTTTAAGGATTCCAATTTTGTATGATATTCTAATGGAACTAGCTTTTGAAATATTTATGTATTATTAACTTAGAAACAAATATTAACACACACAGTGAGAAGTATTATATTTAAAAAATATATTTACGGCTATGTATTAATAAATATGTTGTCACATATGGTTAAACATTTTATGATCTCATGAGCAACAGGCTTGGACTGACCATAAGTTCATTCGAACATCCAAGTTGGTTGCATCTTGTCCCCAAATTAGACCGTTGTATGTTGTGTTGTAGATACAGGATAATCTAACACCTAAATAAAATGGAATAGCTAAGCCGTGAAGCATCGAAACCTGATTACCAGTTTTTATGAATAAGCACAACAAATTAAGTAAAACACAGCAAAATTCTTGCTTCTAAATGTTATATTGACAAAGTAGACTATAATATCTAGCAGCTTGAAGTTTAAATGTGTTTACTGCATAACGTTTATGTTATTTTTCAAAGTTGTAAAATAGTACTGTATATGTTATCATTTAATTTTTTAAATGCTTAACTAGTTTTTTTATTGTAAAATATATTAAATAATTAGTATTGTTCATCATGAAATAATTATAAAAATAAGAATAATTTTGCCTGACTTTATTAGTAGTTGGTCAGTATTAGTAGTATTTGCTTCAGAATGTTAAACTATCTTTGTGTGAATTATTGATTATTTATAATAATGCAACATTCATATACATTTTAAATACTTTATTAGTTATATTTGTTTACTTATTTTGATTATCTATTTCCTTTCTAATTAAAGGGATATATACACAGGGAAATGAGACACAGGGTAACTGGGTTGTGAAAACAATCAGTATCAACCACAATACATGCTGCTTATATTATTTTTTAATCCAGTTTGTATCTTTATGAACAATAATTGCTGCTTCCTTATTTATAGCATGTTCTGACTCCCAATGATATTCGCATATCTCTTTTTATCACATGATCACGATGTTCTTGCACATGTATATCGACTGGTGTTGAGGTTTGACCAAAATAAAATTGTGACCACCATTGGCACGGAATTTTATAAACAACCTTATCAGCCACTTTACATTGAGTTTTTACCCTGGTTCTGCAATGTGTGACCAGACATAAAAACAGTCCTAATGTTCAATTGAGTTTTTTTATTGGCTTTATATATATATATATATATATATATATATATATATATATATATATATACTGAATAACCATTATAACGTAGTTCTTCAGAAACCCGCTCTATCACTTTGGATTTCTCATAATCATTCCACATAATCCTACTTTTCCTCCAAAACAATCCCTGTGCAAATGCAAGGGATTAAATATACTGTCCAAGTGAATTAAAATTAAATAACTTTACTGTAATAATTGTGGGTTTTCTATTTACTGAAGTAACAATAGCGATATTTAACGTCCTAAATTAGTGAAGGGGTATCCATCCTTATCTTGTTCTAGGGTTAATTGTATAGAGGTTCTCGAACTAATAATGTGTGTTCAAAAAGCCACTTACATTGTTTGTTCTTTTTTCCAAATACAAAAAAAAAAAACCATCAACTTATCTTAGCCATGTTAACGGAGTCACTACATTATTTTGAAGGGCCAAGTCATCAAAAAACTCCATGTAAATGTTACTCCATGTAAGTCCGGTGGAAGTACCCCTCCCATAGATAGGCCAGAGTTGAAAAATCTTACCCCACTTAAAAATAGCTGTTGTTAACACACATTTGAAGAAGTTCCATAATAGCACTAAAAAGATTGATCATTCGCTTGTTTCTCTCTAACAATGTCTAAAACTTCAGAAACAGGGGAGGTAATAGTAGGTAATTGGTAAATCAAAAATTTACTTACCTTCATGCTTTTCAGACGTTTATTCTTTACCTGAAATGAGTGGAAGGTTTCGATCGAAAAAACGAAAAAGTGACATTCCACATTACGTCGTTCGTCGCCGTTTTCTTCTGTACGTAAGTAGGATAGCGGACAAAATGATTTACTTGGGTAATATACTAGTGACGGCCAAAGCTTAAAGTTTCAAATTCAATATTAAGAGATAAGTTGGATATTTTTTCAATAAAATGTTCCGTATTTGTAACAAAAGTTTCAGAATTACCAAACAACGGAGATATGATAGAAACCAAATATTTTGAAAGTTCATAATAAGGCGAGCCAATTGAACTGACACTAGGTCAAAGAGAATGTTGTCTTTGCGTATAATATGTAAGCCATATAAGTGAGAAGGCTTCGAGTATTGTGGAATTAGCAAATAAAATATAGCTTTCAAAAATGTTGTTTATATTTCTTGAGTACTATCTTAACTTTGTTCTGAATACTAACAGTAGGATCCTTTTTTATCAAAGTATTCACCCTCCGCAAGCAAATCACTAAGTTTGTTTGTATATATCAATTTGTCCAGTACTCCTGTAAGTCTATGCTGTGTTTAAATAATAATGTGGGTTTAGCCTAGTTAAAGAATTAAATAATTTTCAACCCGCCTAAAAAAGACAATGTCTTTTTGAACAGTTATATTTATATTGATGCCGTGTCGAAAGGATGGTTTCGCCGAAGTATTCCCAATATTTCTTAGGTAATATGTGTTTACATTTTTTATATTTCAGCGTGTAACCATTCAATTCGGTAAAGTTTATTTATTATTTTGTTTTGTGTTTATTTTTATGACTTGGATACAGCATGATATAAAAAACCTTTCAGTCATTTTCTATAACAACAAGTAAGTTAATGATAATGTAACTGATCGGTTATCGGAATATTGTTTGAAAATCATTTTCACATATAAATAAACTAATTTATATATTCCCTTGAATTCAGGATTCATAACTTTCAAAAAGGAAATTTACCTTTTAGACATGAATGTCGTGTTCAAACGAGAGACAAACAAGTAACTAGGATGACACGCCCTATCTTCGATCATGCAAAGTTTTAAGACATGATGGTCGATTCAAAATAGGTTATGCAAAGACTCAATATTCGTGACACAGACAGAGTTCATGTAAAGTAAACTTCGTGTTACCCTGTATTATTACTGAAGAATGAACATCTTGCATATTATATCGTTAGTGAACGGTGTAATAATTTCCATCAATTTTAGATCCATGATTACAAAAATCATGTTTGACCTATTCCACACATGTTAATACCCTCACTCATATTAATTACCTTCACGCATATTGAAGATTTGTCTTCAATTTTTCAATACAGACTTACGGTAAATTTTGATCCTATTTCAAATATGTCCAGTGATCATAAATGTACATGACACCATGGACAGTTTGACTTAATAAACTGTTGTATGGGCTGGCAAACACTTCATTACGCATTTCTAATTAAATTAAAGTGCTTTCAATTCCTAATGATTACAAACAGACGTATTAAGGAAATGAATAAAGTTATTACATTTTATAAACTATTATGGTTTGAGTTAGTTAAAACGTGCTATGTATTTCAACAATGTATTCACATTTTTAATTGTATTATAGCTAAGAGCTAATTTTTAACATGAGATAGAAGTTATTTTTGGTTAAAATAAGCGTAAAAAGGAAAGGAAATGTGACGCGGTTTACAGTCATCATTAGCAGGATAGATTATGTATCAATATATCACACTGCGTCTCAGAAATCATTTAAAAACAGTAGAATGGTAAAATTCAGATTAGAGATCCCAAACTTTCAAAATAGTAGGTAATTGGTAAATCAAAAATTTACTTACCTTCATGCTTTTCAGACGTTTATTCTTTACCTGAAATGAGTGGAAGGTTTCGATCGAAAAAACGAAAAAGTGACATTCCACATTACGTCGTCCGTCGCCGTTTTCTTCTGTACGTAAGTAGGATAGCGGACAAAATGATTTACACAGGAAATTTTGTATAGGGGGACACAATATTGTGCTCATATAGAATCCTATTAAAATTCAGAAAATCCAAATTAAATGTCAAAATGGCGGCCATTTAACAAAGTTATTTCAACTTATAACACACTTAATTATATACAAACTTGGTGAAATTAATTCTGCATGTAATGGTTCCAACCGCAACAAGTAGGGAAGTTAATGTAAAATATGTAATTCCTAGCTCTGACCTCCCAAGAAAATGTAATATTCGTATAATTAAAAATGCGGAGTCATCAAAATCAAAGTAGTGAGTGCTACATATAATAGCTTCATTCCCCGCTAGGGCTGAGACCTGACACATCGAAGCCAAGGGACGGTTTTTAATATATACAAAACTACGAGGCAGAAGTCAATAAGTAGTGATAAACACAAGTCAGAAACCTGTTTAACAACTGATTTAAACAAATTTACTTAAATACAACCCCTAAAAAGCAATTTTTTGCTATTATAATTTGATAGTCTGCTTGTATAACATTGTATGATTGGGCTGGGTAAGTACTATGACAGTTTGTACATGACAGGTAAGTACATTGACTGCTTGAGAATTCTGTCACTCTCTGTTAGTAACCTAATTTGTTCAACGTACGTAAAAGCACGACTTGTTCTTTATATGTTACAATATTCTCCTGTCCTTCCGATCTGTGAAAATCGAAGTTACTCCGATGTACTGTTGGGAATTACTTTCACTGTCGACCAGATATTGTTTAATGATAATCTATCTCACTCCTTTGTTTAATTTATAACATTCTTCAGCAAATACATAGTTTGCAAAATCTCATGATGATTGAGATGGGATGTTTTAAAGATGTAGAACGATAAAACAGTTATTAATGTTAACAAGGCTTTTGTTAAAACATAGAATTGCTTAACTCTGGACATTTTCAGATCTGCATTCAGGCAGGAAGCAATAAACATAGGTTCATGAAAATTCAACAGGTTGCAACAGAAACCATTGCTTTCAGTTTGCATATCCTTTTTGGTTATTTACAATGATGAAACAGTAACATGAGTTGTGTCTGCATGTAAATGTCTATCAAGATATGCAACAGTTATTTACATGTTTTATAGATGTGTAATTTAAAATTTTGGTTTAAGTTATATTAAAGTTATATTTGTTATTAGTGATTTAATAAAGCAATTCAGGCAGATTTCATAAACTGGTCATGAAATTTCATGTAATCCCATAAAATCTCAAGTGGAGACTACTTCCCGATATTCAAAGTAAAATTTACATATTAAATTCTTAAGTTAAATCAAACTAAATTGAGAATGCAAATATTGCAAAGGCCAGTATAGAAACTGGTTTGTTTTGAATTTAAATTGAACAAATTCTACGCATGTTGTGAAATTTCCAAAAATTTAAAACTCTTAAATTACAAGTGCACACAATTATGTGATATATAAATTCTAAAACTTGTTTAGTGAAAATATTGCACCCTACGTCTATACATTTTATTTCGATATAAATTTAAAATAGCGAAACAAACAACTTGTATTAGGCTCGTACTTAATACGAGAACATAATAAGGCAATAATAGAGCTTCTTATTTCGCTTTTACAATAAAGTAATTAATTCATAAAACACATGGTTTAATAATTGGCCTTACCGAAACACAAGGATATTGTTAGAAAATGTCCTACCCTACGTTTAATATTTAATTAAATTCGGCTTACCACCTATACAATGCTAATAGCTTTAGTTTCCTTCCACCTCCAAATACTTGTTATATTTTAATTTAGTTTCTCTATTAACCATAATAAACTTTAGTGTACAACCGTAATTCCGTTACATCTCAATATTATAAAATTATCATATTTCTGGTAAAATCCTATTTCTTCATCAATTACCAGCTGGTTAAATATTTATATTCATTATATTGTGAAATTACTTTATTGTAATTATAGCTTAATATTATTATGTAATGTCAGGTTATTTTATAATATTATTACTGATTATTTTTTTCATAGTGTGTGTGTGTGTGTGTGTGGGGTGTGTGTTTGTGTTTTGTGTATGTGAAGGTTACCTTCAAAGAATAGTTTAAAATTATATTTTACTAAAATTTCCTGTGGACGTTCCAATTTCATCAACGTATAATAAGTTGGGTGAAGTCTATTCTTTTAATTAATTACATCTGGTTTTTAAATGGGAACATAATTAAATAAATTTTACCACAATCATGATTTATTGGTAGCATTTTAGATTAGAACTATATTTTTTACTCCGCAAACCTTAATTAACTTTTTCATATAGAAACGTTGTTCCAGGTACATAAACACATTTAATTTTTACGGTACATTTCACTATACAAAAACTATATTATATTAAAAATTAACGCTACATAAGAAAATACTTATATATACAATATATATATATATATATATATATATATATATATATATATGGAGAGAGAGAGAGAGAGAGAGAGAGAGAGAGAGAGAGAGAGAGAGAGAGAGAGAGAGAGAGAGAGAGAGAGAGAGAGAGAGAGAGAGAGAGAGAGAGAGAGAGAGAGAGAGAGAGAGAGAGTGAGAGAGAGAGAGAGAGAGAGAGAGTGAGTGAACAATTATTAAGGTCAAAAATTTTGAATTATTGGGAAAATTTTTAAATACCTTCCTAGTTTATTTGCTTTTACACGAAAATAAAGAACAATAATAATTAAATCACGTTTATGAATTTTTATTTGTAATTTTTTTTTTTTATTTGTGATAAAAATAGCAATTGATATTAGAAAGGTCAATGAATAACGCCATGTTGTGATCTATATAGATTTGTAAAACGTTGCTAAAAATGGTAGTTTAGAACGGGATAGGTTGTTGCAATGAAAGTAGCTGTGTGAAGTAATATTTCGTTTGATTTAAAAATATTATCTTTCATGTACACTCCATCAAACTATTTTCCTCGTTCAAATATCAGTTTACAAAAATTTCCAATGGAACATTTGCAATCCAATTCCGCTACCTACTCAGAATCAATTTAAGGTAAAACATTATTACATTATACCCTTAGTACATAAAAATAACATGCAATCAAATTTGTGTACCTGGTGACCTATAAATTAAGAACTACCTGTTAAGAAGAAAATAACTGTTATTGTTACCATTCTGATAAAAGTAGAAAACGAAATCTCATCTCTAAAACTTTAGATTTGACATTTTGAAAACAACAACATTTAGTTGCCTTGATCATTGACAATCCACGTTCTGTGGTAGATATAAAGGCGGATACTTTAGAATATATTTCGATAAAAATAAATTTAATACATGTGTATTACTATTGAGTTTAAAATTTGACCATGTATTAGTATTTCATGTTCATTACATAACACTATATATTTATGAGAATTATAGCAGTTTTAATTTTACTTAATGATTTAGTTTTTGTTATTAGTTCTAAATTTAATTATATTTACGCCAAATAATGCCGAACATTTAGGTACTATAGCATTTTAAAAATGTTCTTCTTTTGTATTTGTTAGTAAAATGTTGATGAAATAAATATTGTTGGATAATTTTCAAGGCATACAGATAATTAATGAACTTTTATATTCATTACATTATAATACCACAATAAGTAACATATATTTTTCAAAAATACTTCAAGGTAACCCATAGTTAACAATTACTAAGAATAACATAAAAATACAAAAATTTTACCACAGCATTTCCTGCCTTTGTTTAATATTTATAGTTAACGATTTATTATTACTAATACAACATGTACTTTACCAGAGTATCGCCTACGTTTTTGTTTAATATTTATGGTAACCAAAATAACCCTTGTAAAATATTAATTAAATTTCCTTTATAAATTCTATATTAAATGGCTCCAATAGTAGGCCTAATTCATAATTATGGTTGTTTATCCCTTAGATCCATTTAATGTATATTTTAAAAACAAAATTGCTGAAAGATAAATTGAATTTCACAATAATTAATATTATTTACTTTAAATAAGAAGACTGTTGTGGTAAATGAACATTTAACTTTGTCCTGTAAAGGTAATTGGTTTTACAAACTATTAGTCTCGGGTTTGGTGTTTATTTTTCATATTTTTTCAGAGTAGTGTTGCTTGTAGGTAACATATTATAGTTGTTTGCGTATGTGAATGACAGCGGATGACTAGGGTCAACCATCAGGGGATAATCGGCATAGCCGTCATCAGGGTATTGTATAGAGTTAAATTTTTGAATGTAACATATGGATCATAATTCACACTTTGATAATGATTTTTCTGAAAAGACGACAAATTAAAATTCATCTAGAAATATAAGTTATTGTATAAGAACTATTTCAAAACAATCGGATCTACAATAATATGTCAAAAAACTTAACAACTATTATTATTAGTATAGAATATGGATATTGTGTTTAATATAACCATTAAATGCATGTTTTCTATTTTGATAACGAAGTCTACTTAAAGCTGTACTTCTTCTGTACATTTTTGATCGAAATAGGAAATTTAATTATTCTTTATTATTTCTTATAGTTGTCAATGGCATTATTACTTACGAAGAAGTTAAGAAAAATACCTTTAGAAATGGAAAAAATAAATAATTCGTTTTAATAACAGGCACTGATGATGAAGTGTCCATCTGAACATTTGTAGGCTATACCACCGCTTTCCGTTTCTAATCTCAAAGTAGACTAATTCGTTTTATAATTCATAAGATTTTTGAATATAATTAAACAATTCAAACTATCGTGATTAGTAATACTAATTCCTAAAAATATGTTCATACAAATGTTACTGTATCTGGTAGTAACTACCAACACTAAACGTCTATGGAACGTTTTTAATATATTACTAGAACAGATGTGGCGATACTAACAAAAACTCTAATATTCAGAATGTATATAGAGCAGTCATGTTTCAGAGTGCATGTACATGGCCGTGGCTTGAAGCCAAACCATTATTTTACTAATGTTATGGAATGAAGTAGAACACAACGTGTCTTTACTGTGTTTGGTCTCATGTCATACTACTTAACAAATAATTTTTTATTTATTAATAGAATATCATACTTCGATTCATAACTTATATTTTCATTTCATATCTACATACATATTCAAAGGAAACTAACTTTTATCCACCAAAGATTAAAAGTCTCTTGGTGTGACATTTGGTCCTAAAAACATACGAATATTGTCAAATTAGAAAAAAACTTTATGTCAAGTTAGGTTGCGATTCATGAACCCGATTACACTTTGCAATCGCTGAAGATAGTGAGCAAGTACGAAATCAATTTTCTACTAAATAATACTACTGTCTTGACAGTTATTTCGTGGCATCGTCGCCAGACAATAACAGTTTAAAATTATTTTTCTTCGGTCTGGAAAGATCGAAATTCGAGGATAGATTTTGGAAAGTTTCTTGGCTCAGCACTAAAGAGTTTAGGAGCGAACCAAAATTTTACATTCTGCCCTTAACATCATGGCCAAAAGGTCCTTTCCGGAGAGGTTGGGATGAAAGTGGTTCTAACCCTACAGCAACAAATCATACCCGCTCCGTACGTAAAATAATGAGTCCCTATCGGAAACTATCCTATCAAAAGAACGGCTTACATATTTATGGGCCAACGTTTTACATGAAGACGAAGATTAAGTTGAATAATTTCCAGCTAGGACAAGGTGGCCGAATATTCTCCTGGTAGGCAAGAATAGGCTGAATAATATCACAATTTGTATGATGAAACTAGCTTGCATAATTTTCTCAGTTAAATAGAGTAAATTATTATTGATTTATTTATTGTGGAAATGGAGGGGTAAAATTCGAAAGTGAAAGAACACGAAATGAGAAATCGAATTTTATTAGAGGTAAAAGTAAAGTTTAATAAGTTGTTAATTTCCCAATAACAGAAATAGGGTACCTGTTTGTAACGCAACATAACGAAAAATGAATTACTTCTGAAATGTCAAATAAACAACTATCAAACTGCACCCAATGAAAACCTCTTCAAAATACAAAGATGTAAAATAACAGCAACACTAGTATAAAAAATATATAAGACCCTGAGGAAATGGAAGTGTTAATTTTTGATAAAATTAAAATTTCAATCTAAAATTGAAATAATTTAAATGCATATTATCTCACGGAATCCTAAAGGTATACAAATAATATTCTATATCCAATCAATAAAAGTTTTGTTATGTAAAATTAAAAATGTGAAACATGATTTTTTATATTTAAGTACATAGCTATTTATCGCACAATATAACTGGAAACAGTTTTCTTTCGTGTATAATATAAAGTGTTGTTTACATCCATTTACAGTCTTATAGTTTTTCATAGACCGTCATTTTTTTACAAAACTGTACGAAAAAATATTAAATATATTCTCTTTCAGTAAAAAAAAACTAGCCAATTATTACTCACCTTTATAAAATCAGGAAAAATATTTTTAAACAAATTTGTAATTTTGTGAATTCTTTTACATAGTTTTATACTTAGTTCCGAGTGTTATATATAAGGGTGTTTAATCTTTCATATACAACATATAATTGGAGTTTTTGGTGTTACTCTGTAAGTTGCTAGATTTGTATGTTATGTGAGTATCAAAAGTTTAACCTTTATTTTTTAAACACAAATTGCAAAATTAAGACCTTGTATTGAAGTAATATAATATTATATGAAGAATAAATATTGTCTTGTAATATTGTAATATTATCTTATTAATTTTCTTTAGACTTGTAAGAAACATGTTTCAATTTAAACAAATAAAATGTTTATTTAAACTATTTAAGTTCTTCAACAATAAGTGTATAGTTTTTGATTTGTCTGTGTTGTAAATTTGCAAATAAATCACAAAAGTAATTGAAAATTTCAAATAATATTTAAGAGATAAATGTTGAGATTGTCTTGTGAAATAATATGGGATAGAATATTACGTTGTAAAAAATACGATTACTTAATCAAACTCGTTTTAACTACAAAGTCGCCACCCTCAGTGATACATGAGCTACAATATCTAACTGAGTTAGTGAGATAGTTTAGCTATTATAACTCATGTATCGCTGAGGATGACCACTTTGACACACCAAATAATATATATGATGTAACAAGTAATATCAAATACTTCTGATTTTGTAGTAATGCGCAATAAGGCTGTACGTCTATGGTGTATTTCAGACAAACAATGTTTTAGAAACAACTGTTTAATGCACCTAAACATTGATAAATATTCCAAAGTTTTCTCAGCCACATTTAATATAAATTCCTACAACTGGATAAAAAAAATGTGTTTAACAAAAGTTGATTATTGTTATGATTGTTGCAAATAAAAACATATTCCCAGTTATTTTATTGTCATTGATGACAGTAAAACGAATCTAAGTATTGTTGTAAAAAACGAACATGCAGAGTGTACGTAGGTTATTAGTCCATCTTGATGCAATTTACATGGCCGTGGCTAGAAGCCAATAGACTAACATGAGTTGTATACATAGAACACGAATAATATGTTGCTTAGTTCAACCTATATGGCCGTGGCTTGAAACCTAGGCAATAATTCAAGTTTGCTTTATGTAAAGAAAAGACGTGCTATCAATTGCAATAACTTGCTTAAAACGTATGATTACTGTATTGTATTTTATGATGTAGTTAATTAAAAACCAAAAGACTTGCTATTATTTTACTAATGTAAAGTGTTACTTAACTTCGTTTTATAAAGCATTGGACTATTCGTTAAAAGTTTGTTTTCGAAGATTTCGAATATAATTTTTCAACATTAAGTTTTACTTACTACAACACGTCATTTAAATACCTGTAAATGTGTATTTAATTATATATTTTAGTTTTCTCCGATTTATTATTAAAACTAAAATATGATATTTATTACTAAATTCAAATTTGATACAAATATCCATTATAATATATAGAAATATCAAATGGGAGTCGTTAGCGAGGTTACTACCTCACGTTAGGGGTGTTGTGTACTTACATTGGAGTGTCTACGTTTATATGTATCTTACATGATTTAACCATCTCCCAAAATTTATAACTAAAGGATGATGGAGTAAAATCTCAGAAACTTGTCATAAAAAGAAAAGGAAGTCACGTGACGGAAAAAAGTAAGTAAACTTTAAATAAAAATAGTTCGTTTCCATGTACAACTTTAAGATTTATTTCCAATTTTTAACCAAGTGCTATTCAATTTTTTATCATTTAGTAATACAATTTTAGGTTTTCAGTATCTTTGTGAGTTTAAACCAAAGATTGTAAATGTGTAAACACCAAAGTCAAATTTTATAATCAAATCCATAACAATTTTTATTACACTTAAGGTATCTCGTAATTCTTTTAAATGTCAAAAATCGGAGTAGTAAGTTTGGAAATGAAAATTTGAAAGAAGTAAATTCGACCTTATTTATGCTGTCTTATTTTTGTAATGAAATCTATATCTTTAGAGGTAAATATTCTAATTATAATTATTAGCTTCATTATTATGAGTTAATAAAAGTTTTAAAAAGACCAATGAACCGAATGAAACTTATCTACAAATATAAAAATTATGTAGGCAACAAATGACACATTGATTTATATTATTTTAAAGAATAACAACTCATAAACGTATTAGCAAACAAAACATATTTATAATCTTTTACACTTGTTTTATTTTTTTTTTACATTTCATATTAATATTATTAATATTTTCTGCTTTATTTATGATCAAGAAAAAGTCACATTCACAAAATATAAAAACAAAGTAGGAGTATTATTTCAATAAAACCTTTCTCTTTGAAATATGTTTAGAGCAATGTCTGACCAAAGCAAGGTAGAATTGCTCTTGTTGAACAAATATAACCTTTCTCATAGAAAACCAATTTACCGTAGTATTTGAGAACTTGTTTCCGGGAACTGTCTGACAAACAAAAGTATAAGTATTACATCTGACAGAGTTTATTACACGTATTCTTTTTCTGTAAGTGACACAGATATTTTATGTTTTCTCAATTATTTTAAGGTACAAATACGTTTATTACAGAATTTTTATTAAAATAATTCTATATTTTGTACAACATATGTATTAAGCATCCGTATGTACGATTTATTACAGATTTTCTTTCTTAATAAATAAGTTTTTATTTATTTATTTCTTGGAAAATCTTTTTAAAAAATGTGATACGTATATTATTACTCAATTTTTAAAGTTATGGCAACAATAGTTAATACATTTCAGATTTTATAAAATAGCCTAACCATTAAATAAATACGCATGTTCAATCTACTAATTCCCACACATGTGTTGTAATTATATTATTATTATTTTAGATATATTTTCTATTCCACGGAACAGGGTTATATTTTTAATTTAAGTGTATTATTAAATAATGTTGTTTAGTGGAGAGGTAAAAACTTTTTTTTCCTTTTTTTTTTTACTGTGTAACACTTTCATTTTAGTATTGTTTAAAGGATAAATTTAGTTAATTATTTTCACACCTGTTAGTTATCAGTAATCAAGAAAAGACCTCCATTTGCAAACTGTAAATCGATACTAATAATTTTATTAAATAGCCCATTTTTGAAAATTTATTTTGAATGGATTTTCATTTTAGGAACAGAAATAATTTTCTTTTCGAACGTAATATGACGACAGCGTGGACAATATACAAGTTGACATTTGTTAATATAGATTTATCATGATTCTTTTTCTAAACCTCTAAAGATGGAAACTATTTCATCGATATCTATATAAGTATATTGTAACAAATATAGTAAATCTATTATAATTTTAGATGTGTTTCTTGCTTTGTGGTTCGGGGCATCAATATTTTCCTCAATTTCATTTTACTTGTAACACAAGTATTGAAAATATATTTCAATAAGACATGTACATATAAGTTATACAATTTATTAATAACAAATAATATTACCATAATATATATTTTTTTAAATTGTATTTGTCGTTAACTGTCTGCTTTATTTATTAATACAAACAAACTAAATCATTACTATATTATTTAGGTTAAGTTTTTATCAAATTATAAATTAAATATTTGTTTATTTTACAATAGTTAAGTACTTCTTTTACAAAATTAAACTGTAAGTACTAACAACTTGTATAACGTAGGGTTTTTACAAATATAAATAATAGTTTGAAAATAACACAGTTTTTTAAATAAGCTATTGTAAGACTTGCAAGTAGGGAGAAAAGTACATCATTTAGTCATTCTGAAAATAATTGTAAGAATTCTGGGATATTCTGTATAACTCGTTGTTTTCAATTTGTGCAAATACTTATGATAAATATAGTAAAAATCCACTTTTTTTTATTAATACGTGCAGAGTAAAATCAATTTCAGCTGTTCAGTTAGGGCAACTTTTAAAGTTAAATATAAAATTATTTTGGGAAATATAATAAAATTGTACCGTAATCTGATTATCAATATTTGTTTGTATTATTACGTCTTTTTTCACGAATAAATTTATACTCTAATGGGATGAGAAGTGTGAATGGAATAATGGTGGGTCTATATATTTTGTTATGAATATTCGTGTATGTAAACAAATATATTCTGTTGTTTTCTAAAAAGATATAAAAAGTACAATATTTACGTCGCACATAGGCCTACTCATCAAGTGATATTTGCATGCATAAATAGTTACGTTAAAGTGTCAGAATCCATAATACAGTGAATTATTGTTGGTAATTTTTGGGAAAAAACAAATGTACAAAAACATGTAAACTATTGTTTAAATTTTCACGAATTTGTATAAACAATTTGTATATTTAAAAAATCTTGAAATAGGAAAATATATTTATTATGTTTTTATGAAAAAAGTGCACTTCAAATATTTGCAAAACGCATCGAGAGATCACTTGATTTTAAATTGGACGTAACTATGAGTTTTTCCTGAATTTTCAAATAAAATAATGCAACTTGATTCTTGTTAAGGGTAGTCAATTTCAATATAGACAGGTGGAAGACATAAGAAAGTATGAAGCCCACTCATGCGACAAATAAGAACAGCCATAGAGGTTTCTTCGAGACTTTAACGTCATACTTTATACATTTTTATAACGTAATATATTTACAGATAATAAGCCAAAATATATTTTTACCTAGTTGCAAGGAAATGTGTTAAAATATCTTTTTTTTTTGTTACCTACCATATAATTTTTAAAATATTAAATTTATTTAGGAACATTTGTAGAACAAATTATAACATAACTGGTATAGTCTATGACGTATATTTACTTACACTTTTGTTAGAATACGTATGCGGGAGGAGCATTTGTTCTATATTGTCATATGTATTTTTTTAACAGAGCTGAGTATATGTATATACTAGTGATAAATTGTCATAACGGCCAAATGTAGAGAGGCTCAAAATGGTAAAACTTAATGTGATACTTAAATCATATTTCCAGTCTACCAAATCTAAAAAAATCGATAGAATACACGATAATTGAAACGGAAACCATTTACATTGTGATATTTTTAGGAAAATGTCTACAATGAGTGTGAATGAAAAGAATTTTCTTATTACAAATTGTTGACGAACACACGAATTTTCTCCTACCCTGCATAATCTTTCCCGATCATTTTATTAAAAACCGAAAGAACAACTTCAATTATATTTAAATAGAATACTTATTATTGTACAAAATTTGTATAGACTATTTAAAAGTATAAATGTAGATTTGCAATCCGAATGAATCTGTGTCCATTGCCAACTTTCTTAATATTGTTCTTCAATATTACTCTGCCGAAATATTCTAATACTCATGCTTGTTCAAGAGAGATACCAAAGTGGAAATAAATGGACTTCTTGTCTACAGCGAAACGATATTTAGAAAAAACACTTGTTTGTAGTAATTATGCACAAAATAATAGCATATATAATATCGTGATAAATAAATAAATCAATAGTCTTATATATAACAAGCTCAAAAGTAGTTTTGAGTTAATTTATTCCTTATCTGTTTAATTTATTGTATTTAATAACGTATTTTATTTCAAGTGTCTATTAAATTTTGAAACAAATAAACTAATTTTACGCCCTGTACTTATTTGATCAATGCACTTTAGTGATCAAATAGTAGATGTCTCGAATTTAATAGTGAAAGTACGTATACAAATAATAGTTGGAAATTTAATATATCCCAATATTTTTAAATTATGATATTCCACTGTTGTTACTCACATATTTTTAATATAAGTGTAATATCAAGCATAATAATTTTAGCCCGAATGTTTGTCATTGAGTAAACTTACCCTGAAAATTCAATACACGAGAAAATGTATATGCTTCATCAACATTCAAGAAATGATATATTTAATTAAGATCAAATTCTTAAGTAAAATATAATAACGAGTTATATTAATAACGAGCAATAAACGATGAATATTGGGATATTATTGTTTGCAACACCACATTCCCAAACACGACAATAAACTGCACGTATATGCCAAGGAAATATATCTATCACGAGGCACAAGGACGGATAGAGATCTTAAGGACAAGGTGCGGATGGAATTATATATGTGAACTGTTGTAATATCTGCATAAAATAATATTTATGCAAGTAACTATTAAATAGAGTAAAAAAATGGACATTCATTATTGAGGATAAAATGAAGTATTCATTGATACATAGTCTGCAAAAACAATAATAACTAAATAATAAGTTCAATTAAATTACAAACTTGTATGTGGCTTCATATAAAACTTTAAATAATAGTCAATTGTAAATCTAAATATAAAAATTTAACAACTCTTTATATTTTAATAAACATCAATATACTTACAACATAATACTGCAGTACATTAAATATGCTGTATTACAAGAAGTTATTATTATCGCTAATGTAACTCGCCAATTAAAAATATAGCGGGCGTTGCCTCTAATCTGTTTGTTCAGTAATCAATATCAACTAGAAGACTAGGGTCGTCTTTATCATTTCCTTAATTCATTTCACCTCAGCGGTTTCAATTGCGGTCAGATCCAATTTACAGAACCCTTGTTGGACTGTAAAAGGGGATTTTACACGGGTCACAGATTTACCTTAAATGTAATCAAATCGAAACTAGAATAACTCTTCACTACAAAATCCAAGCTCTTCTCATCAAAGGCTATCAATTATTTTTAATAGGAAGTTTGTGAAATGTTTCGATAGAAATATTTCCTTCCTTGAAAAATCTTTTTCATAGAAGGTGCTATGTTTTACCAAGAAATAATTAGATACAAGGTATGGTTATACGTCCTTCCTAATCTAGTTTTCACAGGCTCTAACTGTATTACTGCCTAAATGTTTCCTTAGTCACATTCTAGTGGCATAACAAGCATCAACTTCTTATGAGAACATAACTTTTAAATTATTTACGTCAGACTAATTTGTTTATAAGGAAATTAAACTCATAACAGTAAACTGATAACTGTTTATCATATGTCAAACCGTTAGTGGTAGCAATGAATTCTGATATATGTACATTTCAGTATCAGTTTCTCAAATGTTAAATAAAGGAAATCGCTGTTTTAAATTACCCGAACATTTTTCTTGTTATCTCGGTTTTTTTTCTGTCAATTCAATAAATGTAAATGTAATAAATCCAATCATTACACAAAACAGTTAGTTTTACACAACTCTACCAAAACCACTAGACTCTTTGTTAAGTCGTAAACCCGACAAGACATTTCACAACAATAAAAGGAGCAATAATATATATTTATTTTTTGATTTTATGGCCTATTTGTATAAAAGAATTTAGTAGCTTTCTGTAATTTTAACAATTATTTTATGTTTGAAGTCTATGTTTTTCTTGTAGAGTTATAGTTTATATTTGAAAAAAAAAAAAAAAAAAAAAACAACTAACACAATATAAAAGTATAAAGATGGTTTAGTATTCGACAAATATGTCAACCACTGTTTTTACTCATTGTTACTTACCTCCGTCCGTTGTCGTCATCGTCGTCGTTTGATTTGTCGTTGTCACTGTTTTCTTTATTTAAGCACACGAGTGACCACAAAAACAAAAACAGGAAAATAAAATTTTGTTTATAGGACTAGAACCCTATTGAAACCCGAAAAGCAAATTGAAAAACTCAATATAAAGTCCGTTGTAAACCTTTTTGATTATATACAGTGTGTTATATAACACACGTATTTATAACACCCTGATTGAGATACAAATATTTAGATTTTAATTCTGCATATGTAGAAGGTTCTACATTAAAAAGAGTTCTAAAGCATGTGTTACTAATTGAAAAGTATGATTTTTCTAATTTACAGGTAAAATTCCAGTTAAGTGTATCTGTCCCTTTAGATTAAGAGTAGTTTATCCATCTTTTTAAAACCGGTAGATGTATTGAAAATTAGTAACAAAACAACCGAGTCATTAACACGAGTGAATATAGACTACGATTCTTTAAAAGATAAGCTCAAATATTTTTCTACAAAATAATATTACGTACATATTTAAACAACGAGTAATGTGTTAATTCTTTTACTATTAGGAATAATATAAATTATCTAACTTTCAAAATATTGAATTAATAATAACAATACAAAATTTCCATTTCAAATAAAAGTATAAAATCGGTCTGAATACATTGTAAAATTATTGATGAACTAACAAAGTTCAGTCTCGATTTTTAGTTAAGTTTTATTGTAGGAATACATATAAACAAACGATCTTTTTTATAAATTATGAATACTACTAATCTAGACTGTTCGTACTTTAAATCAATTTCTAATAAAATAAAATCAATCATGACTAAAAAACAAAAAGAAAACTATAAAATAATGTCATATACATCATTGGTCAGGTAGTTTAAATCAAGTATCATAATTAAATAATGGGTAATTTGTATACACTTATTGATATTTAAACAGTCCTGATTTTTTATTTGGGTTATATATATAATAGTAGGTTTTCGAAGTTTTTTTAACATAATTGAGTATAATGATTTTAACCGAGTAGAGATAAGGTGAAAACACTATATTATATTATATATTTATGTGGTAATAATACATTTGTGTAGATCCCCCTCCACTTCTTGGCCTTGTCACTCCCGTCGTCGCCTTACTGTTAAAACTGAGATAAAGTAGCAAAACAACCTTAAGAATCTAAAATTATCCAAAGTTTAATTTCGTTCCTTTTAAGAGTTTTAAAGCTATAAATACCAAAAAATAAATTCACGTAAAATTTGAAGTTTTATTTCTGCTACATTTAGGAAAAATAAATACATAAAACAGGGAGAAATATATGAGAATTTGTTAAAACTTATATTTCACTTTATTGCATTTGCTTTGCCATGCAAGTGACACAATAACGTTTTAGATAAAGTGTAATCATAAAAGTAGACTATTGGTGTAACCGACATTGCGCACAAAGATTCAACACGAAAGATAAAATCGGAAGATTCATAATAAAAATGAAACAAAATTTATAAATCAAGCAGTGAATATACAAAGTACATATATGTTGCTAATTACCTTTAAGTGAATGAAGAGAACGTGCTATTTTTAACTATATTTATTTAATAGGTATCAATAAGTATAATTTATAAATAAGTATAATTGTAGTTAAATGCCAAACCGAGTCGCGTGTTTTAAGTTTAAATATAACAGTTTAAGCTTAACATATTACCCTACTAAAGCTGTAAGACCAGGTTAACCAGACTCGAATTTGGAACATATAATAACGACATAAAATAAATAATATTTATAATAATAAATTTATATACCAAAGATTCAATAGCATCATGTTGACGAAATGTTTGAGTATTTCATAAATAAATTTAGAATACAATAGTATTTTTAATTCAGTCAAAGTATAACAAGCTCACTTGTTCAGAAAACTTCATGTTATTGAAGCATATTTATAAATATGCTTATATATATATATATATATATATATATATATATATATATACTGCAAAAAAGTGTCTGTTATTTCAAAAGAAAGTTATTTGTTTATTTGTGTTCTTATGAAATCTATGAAAAATATAAACGTGTTTTATCAGGACACAAAAAGAAAATATGCATGTCAAATTTAGGCGGCTTACGTGATTGTTTCTCAAACAATAGCAGGCAATATGTTCTACAATACTTTTTTATATCGGGATTTGATATATTTGTCAAAATTTCCTACATTGCCTCGTACGGACACCAATTGAAACCTTATTTCCAACATACCATTTTCAACGATTTTTATACCTTATTTCAATATCCTGAAATATGATTTATTTTCTATTTACATGAAATATGTTGGTTCTAATATGTTTAATCTCTTGCAGTAAATCCTAAAAAAATGAATGGTTTTGCTAATTATATTTAAGTGTTTTATTTTACAAATAAATATTTTCTGCAAAAGCTTCAGTCGTTCAGTCACTTAGCAGTATTTTACCCTATATAAATTCTGTTATTGGAATTGGAAAAAAATCGACAAAATTAAAATTACAAAATTTAATTGTATAATATAGATTTATGTAAATTTTCGATTACTCCTTAGGAACATAAAAATCTAATACATCTCTTATTAGATACTTAAAATGATTAAATAAATAAATAATAAAACTCTACTTGGCAACTGACATGCAGACATCATAACCTGATAATTTTGTTTATCTATATCTTCAATTCACAAAGGTAGTAGGTTTTAATTAAATCTCAATATATAAATCAATACCTTGATAATATAATAGAATTTACTACAACAGTAATAACTAACATAATTTATTATAATTTTTTCTAAGTAAAAGTTTAGATTCATTATTATTATTATTTTTTTTTTTTTTGTTATCAAATGAAAATTGTAACTTGGGGTCACCATATTATTTATGGTATAAAAGGTTTATAATTTGTTCCAGTAAGTCATATAAGGTCTATGATAGGAATTAACTACATAAAGGGCGGTGATTTTGAAGTTGTAAAAACTTGACAAAGATTTTAAAACTGCACAATATGAGATTTTGTTTACATCAAATGAAAACAATTTATGCACAAAAGAGTTTTTTTTAATAATTTTAAAATTTATGATGGATATATCTGGTTATTGAACTTGCCCCCCCCCACACACACACATACAAATTTGTGTCAAAATACTCCTATAGATTGGGGCAATAAATATTTAATGGGTTGAGTGAACGCGTTGACGTAAGGATAACTGTAATGCATAGCATTTCTACTAACTTTAAACTTGCTAACAACTCATAAAATTCATAAAAAGTTTAAAAATGAATAATAATAATAATTTTATTTCTATTGTTATTTGAGAAATTGTATGCAATGAATGTAATTATTTACAAGAGTAATCATGTAAATTCACCTTATAGCTATATTGAAACGCACATTGCAATTGTTTATTATACACATAAAACGAGTTTAGTTTCAATTCATTACTTGCTTATCTTCCAGTCTAATAAATCTATTGATGTAGATAATGTAACAAATTTATTATCAGATATGTAGGTACACAGAGGTAAACAGAATCCACTAATTGGATAATTATAAATAGGTACACAGGGATTGAATAACAATTAACTTAATTACGAAAATTTACATTTATAGATGTTTTGCGTAGAAATTTCAATTACCATAATTTCAATTTTTTTTGTCTCTTAATAGTGTACGTAAAATAAAACTGCGGTTAATAAAACTGCGGTTAATAAAACTGTAGTAGAATAAGAACATTTTAAGTATTTTTTTTTTTATTGCCCAATTGTTTTTTACCAAATTTTCTATTCAAGTGTACTTCCAAGGTCACAAACAAAATGTGTTTAACTAACAAAATACCAATTCATGACTAACGTCATATAAATAAATATGAAACCATAATAGGAACTTTTATGAAAGGATAAATATTTGATCTAACTATATACTTTATATAAATTGTAAAGTAAGAGAATTATAGTTATAACTAGTTGACAAACAGTGTAGAATAATTTGACCATTGAAAATAAAAACGTGTTTTTTATATTAGGCACATCTTCAACGATATTCTGGCATTGACGATGCTAGTGGAGGTTTCTTTCAAATACCGAGTCTGGTACTTCCGAGTTGCTGATAAGACCATTGCTACTTGATGGTCGGCCTAAAATCGCTGCAGCCAAGTGACAATTTTCTTTGTGGTTGCGCACAGATACGTCTTATACAGTTTGACTGTAATGTGAGTAGTGCGAGAAAACTAATACGACTATATCCCTCATAAGAGTGCCTGACTACCAATGACTACATAAATACTATAAGACACGACATGGCCATGTTAAATATTCTACGCTTATTCTTGAGTTGACCAATACCCGATAGGTGGCGTTGATGTGACCAATCTGAAGTTGATGTGACTGGCGCTAGGTGGCTCTACGGTCAAACAATGTTTCAGGCGGGTAAGAGAAAACGCACTGATGCCACATATGGGACCAGAGATGCGAGGGAAGGTCGAGAATCGCTTATCTCAGCGCACGAACTGACAACACTGACTATGCTGACGGAAGTAAGTGAGAAGGTTTGTATGAGAGAGGTCAACGGTTGTACAGTCTCAACCAAGTGGGATGCGTACAGTCAAGCACCTGCTGCTAGCGCTTTCTGATAGCTGTGTGTCAAACTTGTGACGAACAGCACCCGTAAAGCGTAGACTATTTCCCTATCCTATGTCGTGTCTTATAGTATTTATGTAGTCATTGCTGACTACATGTAGCCTACGTTTCTTTGTGATGAGCCTTGTCTAGCTTTGCATTCTACTGCAGTCTCAACATCTTAACCAACAAAAACAAGTTAATAGGCTCCATCAATGTACTAACCTAGCCCATCATATAACGTTGTATGTTATATTGTATACTGTAAAATTCTTGTATTAACAAGCAGATTCTCTAATTGCATTTCCCTAAAGTTTATTTCATTGCTAAATTATTGGGTACTTATTCATAGTCTAAGTATGTTTAAAACAGTTGTACAGGTATTCTGAACTTGGTAATTGTGTATATGATTGTTGGGTAAGTTCTACAGATCCTCATTCATTAAAATGCTTTCACTTGATTAGCTCGTGTCAGTATCTTAGCTCTGGCTTCTCTTGAAACTGAACATAACTTATCTAAAGTCTCCACTGGCTAAGATCGTGTCGGTGGCTAGGTCATGGCTGATTTCTTAACTGTCTTCACATATTTAACAAAAGAATAATACCTGGTATATTTCCCGAGAATCTTAAGATACCCCTACTAATGTTCCCATTTTTAATTCTGAGTGTTTTAATTCGGTTTCTAATTAGCTACTTTCTCTTTTGTTTTTTTTTTGTTTTTTTTTTCAAAGATCAAGAAATAATTGGAAAATTATAGTTTTATGTTTGATGCATGTACACGTTTAAACTTGTGAATGGAGGTATTTAAACTCGTGAAATGATATGAAAATGGCACAGTTAATAATAAATAGTTAATTACCAAACTGAATTCGTCTGGAATAAGCGGCGTGAAGAAATTGTTATGAACGGCCCAATAAAATATGCCTGGGTTCTTAGTTTCAATTAAATATCAAATTAGTGGTTCAGTATTTTATTAATACATCGATACAATATCTTAATGCAACACAATAACTAGAATCCAATTGAAACATTTACCCAAACTAATATTCAAACGTAGCATTAATTACTGAAAATAATTATACAAATCAATTACTCAAATAAATTACACAAATCAATTACTTAAATAAATTACACAAATCAATTACTCAAATAAATTACACAAATCAATTACTCAAAGCTCAAAAGTATTCCAACTATCATTATATTTTAAATGAAAGAAACTACAAGTCTTCTAACTGGTGACTTTACATACAAATACAGAAATAAATGCTTGCTTACTGTCTGTTGAGTAGAATTCCTGAGCCAAATTCCTGCACCACGGCAATCGACCTGCCGGTATCATCAAGATGGAAAGCCCCCTCCCAAATCCTGCTGACCGCTTATATACCTTTAGGAGTCTTGGCTGTCCTAGTTCAGATGCAAGACAAGCATTTCAACATTTTTTTAACTGTTTCACAATAGTTGGATCATTCTGAGCTTTGTGAATATGATTTCTTCCTAATGTAACCTAATATTAACCTAATATTAACTTATTCCTAACAAAATCCTGGTTAAAGTTTTATTTAGCATACAGAAATCAATTGTAAACACTAAATCCCTTATCTCAAGTATGATAGGTCTTATCGGGTTTTAAGTAGCAAAGCCAATAATTTACTTATATTAAAAGAATAATAACACAATACAAAAATATACATTATTACAGTTTCTGATGTACATTTCGGGAACCAAGTTACCATCATCGGGGATTCAAAATTAATATATACAAAATAAAATAAAATTTATAACACTTAACTTAATCCCCCCCTTTTCCAACTTCAGTTAAGGTGGATTGGCCAATCACGTTAACCACGTCATAAACCTTTTTGAAGAAAACATCTGGTAGCAGATACTAACTGCACCTGTCTCTGTCCTTTTGAATGGCCAGAAATAGATAACATAGGCTAATACATTTCGGCCAAAAGTTTATTTTTAAGTTGTATTATTGCACCTAACTTGTGGTAGATTATTTGCTGTTTACAATTGTAAAATTCACCACGATGATTGTTGTTGAATGTTTCTGTATTGGAACCCTTAATATCCTATTCTGAAAAATAATATATATTAGTCTCCCTGTTTTCATTTAAAAATACTTTGTTTTTCTCAATAAAAATACAGGTTACGATGATTTAGAATTATATATCTAAACCCTCTTTTTAAACTTATTTATAAACAACCAATACACAAATAAAGTATATTAAAATATATGTACCTATTCATATATATTCATACACTAGTTAAGTATAGAATTTATCCGATTTGAAATAAAAACAAAATATTTAGTAAAAAATCTGAAGTGGGAGGTATATCCTAATAATTGGTAATTTTTAGCTTTATATATATATATGTAAAGGGTTTAGAAAAAAAACATGCTTTGATAACATAAATAGTGTAAATATTTAGTATACAATTTTCACAATTTTACCACAATAATCTTTAAAATAAAGTAAATATATTCCGTACTCTCTCTACTTATAACAATTTTAACTTGTTTTCTCTGACATTCAAGATTTACATGGTATGGAAACGAATATCACACCCAGAGAAATGGCGTCATGATAAATTTTTTGACTTTTATAGAATTTTATCCTTTTTATTACAGACGTTTGCAAATTATAATTGATTTTTATGTATAAAAAACATTATTTAACCTATCTTGAAAATTAAGGAATTAAGATTAATAAATATTGGTGTAAATCCAAGCACAAAGCTGTTTGTATTCTGTTTATTGTCTCTAAATAGCGCAGCTTATAGGCTGAATTAGTGTTTCGGATTCAAGTGACTGCTATGAATATTTTACTAATATACAGTATACTAAGCAACATAAAGCTGATCTTTGCATTTTTTTTGTGTTACTTCAGATCATCTGTTCGGAACTTTTCCATTATACCACAAATTATTTATTTATGAAAAATACGATTATGAACATATTTCTTTGATTTATTTTACTGTTTTCATTTCCGAAAGATTTAGAAAAATATTATAAAATGAAAGAACATTGTACGTAAGTTTATATGGGATTCGATGGGATATTAACCTGGGTACGTTTTTTAAATAATAATAATAATAATTATTATTATTGTTGCCTGAAATTACAATGAGTTTTAAATGCAATGAATTTTTCTTATATATTTCTATGATGATCCCTATATGTTTGATTAGCTTGATGTTAGATATAAATTAAAGTTTAGCTCAAAAACGTCAATAGGAAGTTTTATATTGTGAAATCTTTCTACGACCATTATTTTTGGCTTGACGTCTTCACTTTAATATTTTTGTACAGTACTAAGCACTATAAACCTTGTTTATATAAATAAATAACTTCCACTACTGTCTGCACCATATGATATGAGTATTTTGTTATAACAGTCCAAACACATATTTCTTGTACGGTTACTTTATTTCAAGGACTGGAAGGCTTGTTCATTGCCAACCTTGTAAATAAATCCGTTGTTCGTACTTGTATATTAAAAGACAAACAAAGAGTTTTGTACAATTGTAGTTTACTTTGCCAGAATTGACGTTACAATTTCTAAAGAGGGAGCCAATTTTGAAAAAGGTAATTAACCATGTTTAATTACCCAAAAAAAACATTATGTGGGTTATTTCCCCAGTAAAACATAAATTTTGATTATCTAAAGATCTTAAATTAAATATAAAGAAAATATATCGTGTGTCACCAAGTTTAACATACACAATAATACATATATCCATATAAATTGGTCTATCATATGACAAACGTAAATTGACAAAACTAACGTGAGTAGCAAACGCCTTATCTTGACAAGTAGCAAAGCCAATAATTAACTTATATTAAAAGAATAATAATTAAATTCCCATCTACAGTACATACACCCGTACAACACATAAACTATTGTTGACTATAATCAATAAGTATTTACAATTAAATCATGCACTTCTGTTAGTATTACGTGATTATGAACAATAATCATAAATACTTATTCCATAAACGTTACTAATAATAATATATTCTGTTAAATTTCGTTAAAGTAATTCATAAATGTACTCCATATGGATAAAACATAATATTGTCAATATTGAAACCGGAGTTCGTAAATCATCAATAACATCAACAACATAAAATTCCACCGTCTGTAAAAATAATTTTAAGTTTTAACTACTACAAAATAGATGGAGAGTTGAACAAATCTTTTGTATTGCTTGAATTATAACACATATTATCATTAAACCTTCGTGCACAATGCGGGTTATAACATAGTTCTACTTTTATGATTACACTTTGTTTCCAAAGTTATAGTGTCACTTGCAACTTAATGCAAGTTAAATAAAGAGAAAAGTTTTATTTAACAAAATGCGTACATATTTATTCATGTTTCCAGTATGTATTTAATGTTGTAACTATATTCTCATACCCGTGGTTTAATAATTGCATTTTAGATTAATATATTATATTTAATATGTTTTAGAAAATGAGATCTACATATACCTAATTGATAATATTGCATACAATTGTTGTATTGCAATGTGTATGAATATTTTTGTTGCAAAATATTTTCCTCTGCTTTTCTTCTTTAATAAATTGTGACCATTATTTATAACACTCTTGTCAAGTAATAGTCGCTTTTATATTAGTATAAAGTTATTTTATGGGTCAAAATTTTCTTTAAACATTCTCGACTTTGCCAAAGCTAATAAAATCAGACTATTAAACAGTTTACTAATTATATGATGACATCAACAATTCTAAACCAATAAAATTTTAATTTGTTGCATAATATCAAAATTTTACATATAAATAATTTAGCCATACAAAAAAAATATTTTTATTCCAATCTCCCTCCACTAATCTTTTATAATCTTCAGATTTATTAAAAATTAATAAATTCAATATGAAGACCTCCTTATTATGAGCACGCGGCGCTTTGCGCTGCACGGGGTTTGTCTAGTATTTTATTTTAAGACAATTATTCCTTGTGGCTTTTAATTATTGTATACAAATATTGGCAAGAATTTCTGTAGAGAAATACAAAATGAATGTACTTGTTGTCATTTAGTTGAATGTATTAACATTTCTTATAACATTCTTACTCAAGTATTATTATTCTAAAATATAGAATGAAAAGAAACTTTCAATTAGCACCTTACGATAACATACATTTAAATGCAATCAGTGTATTATGATTCAGTCACATTATTTGTTAAGGAATATCAGCTACCAGACTTAATTTAATATTATGATAATTATATACCATCTAGTTAGATTTTTTTTTTCCAAAAAGCGTAATTCTAGAATTTTGTTTTAAATAAATAAGTTAAATATTTAAATTATGAAGGTAAATAATAAATTATCATTTAGGTTTTAGTATTATATAATAAATTAAATCAATTTCCAGCACACATTTTGTTAGTTTTTTCATTTATTATCGTTTTAGAATTATACAAACTTTATAAATTTAACCTCGAAACTTTTTGTACTTCCACTTGTATCCAATTATGTCTGTCAACATGCTCAACATGATAATCACAATATACGTTGCTGTTTCCATGGAGACAACCAGGCAAGTATAAAGTACAAATTGAATCACATAAACTGCCTGTAGACTGCTAATAACGAAACAAATTAACTTAGTCAACTATAAACAATCTAATATTCCGTGTGACAGTTAGAATTAATTTAATGAATGTACATTGATTTCATAATTGCTTATTACGGATTCATTCAAAGATGTAACTATTTCTCTCTCATTTACTTTGTGTTTATCATTTTTCTTATTTAAAATTTAATATCTTTTACAATATCTATGGAATAATTAGATAAAATATCTACAATTATCGACAAAATAGTTAAGTATATAAGTGGGCTACTAAACTATATATGTAGAGTTTACCAGAAATGAAAATGTTTAAAATATCAACGTAATATATATATATATATATATATATATATATAACGTTAAATATATACATACATATATATATTTAAATATATTAATATTTAAATATCTTAATTGCACACCGTATATCAAGGATATGTAACTAAGGTAACTAGACCGTTAAAACATAACCATGCTATACCTGACCGTGACAGCTCAAAGTTATATAGGAGAGAGATCAAAGGTCATAAAATATATTTGAGTTAGAATCACTTTAAGTAGCACAAGAATTGCTTTTAATAGAACACAAAATAAATATAGTAACAAAATATACTACACATAGTAGAAAACCCGTTTGTCATTATAGTGGGTGAGTGATTCCCTTACCCACCTCCTAATATGAAGAACTTTTGTGTAAATTTTCTCTAGGTTGTTATTTCACACCAAAATTTCATTTTCGACGGTAAAAAAATACTACTTATGTATATAAATTTATAGTTTAGAGATTAACGTACATTAAAATGGGAGATGGTGGGGGAGGTAACTGGTGATAATATTTTTGAAACCCGAAAGTTGGTGAGGGTTAGAATTTAGCAACACCTATTATTGCTATATTTGGTAGCGCAAACGGGATCCAAAATAATTTACATCTTTTGGTTATAATTATTTAATGATTAAATATATTAAATATTTAAAAAAAAAAAAAAAAAAAAAAAAAAAAAAAAAAATTAGGATAGGTTTTCGAGTCCAATACGAGTGGAGTTAAAAGTTTTTTTTAAATTAAAGAAATGTTCTTTTAATTAGTTTCAAGTTAAATATGTTTGTTTCAATATCGTCATAAACGGAAGAAACACACATTTTTACCAGGTTTTCCATTTGAAAGGGAAAAAAATACATTGATATGAAAGATGCAAAAATTATAAATATGTTTTTTTAAACGGTAAACAATATCTAGTGATGTTTGTCCTACCTTATTAGAGGAAAAATAATGCACTAAATAATGTAGAACATTAGGTCTTTCTTATTTGTAATTTTGAAATTAAATTGTTGACTCGAAAAATATCAAGTGACCCCTAAAATAATAATTAAACACACAACAAGTTTGTTGTTTATAATAAATGGTATACACAAAAAACAAATCTGAGATGAGATGTAGGTTAAAATGTGGAGGAATGTAGACCTAAAACTTCGCAGTACTGTATATTTACATAAAGCAAATTTATAGTAATATTAAACAATCTGAAAGTAAAATAACCAGGTTAACTTTAATAACCTGTTGTAGCAAAAAATATATGAATTAATCTAAGTAAGTTTGTTTAAACATCTCTTGTTAAATAAAACATTATCATGATTGTGAGTGAAATAGCATTACCATTATGCAATTGTCCTTGAAATAAAAAATAACTATAAAAGTTCTATAATAAAGGATATGATTATATAGCTTTCTATTTTGAAATAAAACATTGAACTCTATTGCATAATTGACATGTAGTAAAATATATGTCATATACAAACTGTGGATCACCACAACACATCCTATATATAACACAATTTGACGTTTCATAACACAATTTTACTACCAATATAGAAACGTATAACTAACGTTACGATTGTAATGTTTGTTTGAAATGTGTTGAACTATTAGTATAATATTTAAATTGTACAATAAATTCTATTCAGGAATATTTGTAGTCGTTTAAGATTGTATTAATAATAAATCCCTTCTTGATTTAATTAAAAAAAAATAATCTAAAATATAATCACGAGAATGTTAGTAAACATTCCATATTGTAATAGTGTTCACGTTTTTGGCTTATGTCGTTCATTAAAATCTTGTTAAAAATCTAAATAAACATAACCATATTTTTTTAAACTATAGTTTTTCAAATTATTAACTAAATAAATAATAAAATTATTTGACTTTATAAAATATTCCATGTTACATTCTTTCCTTAGTATAGACATGTAATAATAAGTAGGTGTTTCTTCCTACCACCAATATTTTACTTACTTGTCATATTTAATAATAATCCATTAGCAACAACTGGACCATTACTTTTCAAATATAATATTAAAATGTTTTTGAAAAACTTGGAGATTAGGCTTACTTTATAATTTTACAAGTTATAAGTAATTTAGATGACGAACGATTAATTCGATAATTTCAATTTGTATGTGTTACGATAATATTACAGTTAATACGTTATTGTGCATAATGAGAGCAGAGTCAAGAACATTGAAAACTCTAAACATACAGTAAACTTTAACTTCAGTAGCTTTAAATACATATATTGAAGGAAATATGTATTATGTGGATAAGTGAAAACAGATTTTAAAAAGATAAAAGATTAATAACTTATTAATTATAATTGTTATTCGTTTAAAATTTATATTTAATAAGGATTCATTTCATTTTGTTTTTACAAATATTTAAATATAGATGCCGGTTTAGTTTTTATGTAGAAACGATATATATACTAACAAAATTGTAAATAGATCCAGGTCAAACTGTTAGCAACACTAATAATATTGAGCGTGGTATAGGAACAATATATAGCACGGTTTGACTGTCACATGCACAGGTGTCTGCTTGAGTTAAGTTATCACTCCAATCTACAACTCCTACATTAACAGAGTAATTGTCTGTAATACTCAATTATAATCAATTTCACACTTTGGTGTTTATGTGTTTAGTCATTAATGCAGATATTTTTTACAGCAAGAATATAAATATATATAGATACATTTATAGGTAGATAGATATACATAATATATTGATTCATTTTTACATTTTAACTTGTATACTTATAACTTGATCAATAAATACGCGTTTATATCTATTTCCGTAGGTAGGTTAAGAAAATAAAATATATTTTTCACAATCTCGTTTAAGCAGTACAATAAGTGAAAACCACAATTCATCTGTTATTTGGGGTTTCACATAAGTCAAAATCTAAAAAAACAAAAAATACTTTACGCGTGACAGAGGTATCAAATTGTCATTATATATATATATATATATATGAAAGATATTAGATGTGTGATGCGCTGCCATGCGGCAAATAAGAGACACTATAAAGGGTTATCACCAAGTACCATTATGTTATATATTACATATCTATATAATTTGCATACTTTTAAATGAGATATATTTAACCGATTTCAAAAGAAATGTTAATTAAATATCCATATTTTATAATTTGTTATAAATTATTATTTTACACAATTTGATTCACAGTGGTGTTTAGTGTGTACATTTTCTTTATTATTTTTTAATTAATTACAAATTTTGTTTAACCTAAATAATTATTGTAAAACCATATAAAACATTTATATTTCATCAATTAATAATTCGCAATTATATTGTTATTAATATTGGTTTATAAAGCAACCTAATAGGCCTATTTTTAAATACATTCATTCTCGAATATATTATATCAAATTAAATCTGATCTCAATATATATACTAGAACAAAACACTGAATACAAAAGTGTCAGCATATAATATAGTGTATACTTTTGGTAACTATTTGGCCTGATTTACTATTTCTTTTATTTAATTTGTAACTTTTTTTATAAAGGTTTGACGATTACAATCAGAAAAAAATCATTAAGGGATTTTATGAATTAAAGCGTTTATTGTCTTCTGATATACTAACTTACCTAATTAATAAATTAATAATGAAGAGTACTTAGATTATATATATATATATATATATATATATATATATATATATATTATAGGAAAACTAATATAATTAAAAGATAAGTAAAAACTTGAGCTACTTTGGATATAAGTACTTGCAGTTTTAACCGATAGTATAAGAATAATACTATCATTTGAAATGCAAAAAGAAGATAGTAGTTTAGACATAATAAAGAGTAATCTATATTATAATTAATAGCAAGGACTATCTATTAATTGTATTAGTTTTCCTACAACTCCCATTCATTACTAATGCATATAAGTAAGTATATCGAAAGATGTTAAACGCTTTAATTCAGAAAATTCCCTAATATAATTTTGTTCTTGTTGTAATCGTTATACCTAAAATTTGTATATATAAAATTTGTATATATATATATATACAAATCAAAATTTAAAAAATGTGAATCAATAGTGAGATAGTTGGACATAAAAAGTCAATAATTTTTTGCTTTTGTTTTACATATATCATTATGATTTTTTTGCAACTGTATACTTTAAGTTAAAATTCCAATCAAAATATAAGAAATAATAAATCTCATATTTCAAAAAACGTAGTTATACATTAATTTTTTTATTTTACCATTTTGATTATATAGAAATAAACGTACACATCAACAGATACAGAATGGGAAAAAGAGTAAGGGGGAACATTGTAGAAGTCAGATATTGTCTCCTCCGTTTTTATTTAATTAAAAGTTCTTTTGTCAAATTCATCACAAAGGGTCACCTATACAACATAGATATTAATTTAAGACTACAGTATGCAAAAAAGGAATAATGTAGTAATAAAAAAATCCTCATAAATTCGTTATGTTAAAAATTTACAGCACATTTATAGCTATTTATAGCTTAAAATAATGAATAAAATTTTACATTTTACAATTTATTACACAGCCTATTTTTTTAATAATTCATTTTAATCAATTTTTCTTTATACTTTATACAAATTTAAACTTGATTCTCGTCCATTATTATGAAGATTCTATACAAATCTTTAAATAACCTACTTTAAATCAACCATAAAGTCTTACAATTTATGTTAGGAAGGGTGTGACGTTCAATATGTTTGTGCAATATTTTTGAATATTATTAGTTTTAGTATTTATGTGTGAGAAAATTTGTGCAATATTTTTGATCGATTATTAGTTTTAGTATTTATGTGTGAGAAAGGTTGTGCATTATTTTTGACCGATTATTAGTTTTAGTACATATGTGAGGGAAAGTTTGACAGATTATTACTTTTAGTATTTATGTGTAAGAAAATTTGTGCAATATTTTTGACCAATTATTAGTTTCATTATTTATCTATGAGAAATTTTGTGCAATATTTTGACAAATTAATAATTTTAATATCTATTTATAAGACAGTTTGTACAATACTTTTGACCGATTATGAGTTTTAGTATTTATGTATGAGTAGTTTTGTACAATATTTTTGACCGATTATTATTTTTAGTATTTATGTATGAGAGAGTTTGTACAATACTTTTGACCGATTATGACTTTTAGTATTTATGTATGAGACAGTTTGTACAATACTTTTGACCGATTATGAGTTTTAGTATTTATGTATTGAGTAGTTTTGTACAATATTTTTGACCAATTATTAATTTAATATTTATGTGTGACAGAGTTTGTGGATTTTATTAGTTTCAATATTTAGGTGTAAGAAAGATTGTGCAATATTTTGACAGATCATTACTTTAGTATATATGTGCGTGAAAGCTTGTGCAATATTTTTGAAAAACTATTAGTTTTAGTATTTATGTGTGAGAAAGTTTGATCAATATTTTTGACCGATTATTAGTTTTAGTATTTATATATGAGAAGGTTTCTTCATTATTTTTGACAGATTATTAGTTTTAGTATTTATGTATGAGTAGTTTTGTACAATATTTTTGACCGATTATTAATTTTAGTATTCATGTATGAGACAGTTTGTGCAATATTTTGACAGATTATTAGTTTTAGTATTTATGTACGGTATGTGAAACTTTGTGCAATATTTTTGATTGACGATTAGTTTCAGTATTTATGTATGAGAAAGTTTAAGAATATTTTGACAGATAATTAGTTTTATTATTTATGTATGTGAAACTTTGTGCAATATTTTAAGAAGTTTACATTTTAAAGAAATTTGACAATTAATTATATAGTTTTAATTGCTATTTTAATTTTGTTGCAGATTCATTATGGCTGCACATTATTCAACATCGAGTACATCAATAGAAAAAATCTCCAAGTGTTTTTTGCGTGTTGTATTAAAAAAGACTAAAATTGTGGTGAAAAAGTGAATTAAAAAAAAAATGTTATTAGATATATTTTATTTTTCATTGTTATTTTAAAACAACATTTTTTATAATTATGTATTTACAAATTTGTTACATCAATAAATATTTTTATGAAAATAATTTTCTTGCGTTTTATTTTTAGTAGATACTGTAGCGTTATTACATCCGCTACGCATTTTTATTCATAGAAATAACAAATCAAACAAAAACTGAATCATACGTAAACCAGTCCTACAATATGAACTTTAGAAAACGCCCGAAGGCATTTTGCAAGATACAAGAAACAGCTGATTAGTCCGGCGCATGCGCCTAAGTCGCTGTAAGGATGTGTCATCGACTCTCATTCTTACGTTCTAATACACGAAGTCCGGACTCAGGACATTTCCACAGATCATCTTAAAATAAAATTTTAAAATATAAATGTGTAAGATATGAAATTAAAAAAAAAGTATAAAATGTAAGATAATATAATCTTAAAGGAGGTAAATGGTAACTGTAATTCAGTTTTCAATTCAGATAGACCTCCTATCAAATCATATTCACTTGTTAACAGGATTTTGTTGTTTTACCACGGTATCAGGAGAATATAATGATAAACGAGGTGGATGTCAACTGTGTTTCAGTTTTCCAATTCGAATATACCTCCCAACAACTTCTATTCACTGAATAACAGCTTTTTTGTAAGTTTCGAGGTGTCCGGAGAATTTTATGTTAAAAGAAGTCAATGCAACTGTGATTCAATTATCAGAGTTGCCATGAATATTTGGTAAGGGGCAAAAGGCGGAGCATGAATGGAGGGAGATAGTCTAGGGGCGCGGCAAAAGTGAAAATGGAGGGGCATGAGGTGAGGGAGAGGGGCAAGGGGCGGGGTAATAGGCGAGGGGAGGGGCAATGGACGGGTAGATAGGCAAAGGGCGGGGCTTAAGTCACGTGGTCACCTCCACCACTCTTGCCCTCAAATATCTCCGTCTGTACTGAACTCCTATCAAATCATATTCACCTGGTATCAGTATTTTGTCGTTTGACGTAAATATACGGAGAATATAATCCTAAAGGAGGTGGATGTTCAACTGTGATTCAGTTTTAATTCAAATAGACCGCCTATCAAATCATATTCACCTAATAACAGGATTTTGTCGCTTTACCGCAATATTAGGAAAACATAATTTTAAAGGGGGTAGATGTCAACTGCGATTCCGTTTTCAATTTAGATAGACCTCCTATCAAATCATATTCACCTGAAAACAGGATTTTGTCAATTTACCTCAGTATTAGGAGAATATGATCTTAAAGAAGGTAAATAGTAACTGTGATTCAGTTTTCAATTTAGATTGACCTCCTATCAAATCATATTTACTTGATAACAGGATTTTTTCGTTTTACCGCAATATCTGGAGAACATAATGATAAAGGAAGTGGGTGTCAACTGCGATTCAGTTTTCTAATCCCAATAGACCTTCTAACAACTTCTATTCACTGAATAACAGGTTTTTTGTAAGTTTCCAAGGTATCAGTAGAATATTATGTTAAAAGAGGTCAATGCAACTGTATTCAATTATTAGAGTTGCCATGAATATTATTGGTAAGGGACAAAAGGCGGGGCATGAATGGTGGTGGATAGGCAAGGGGCGGGACAAAAAAGGAAGAGGAAGACATGAGTTGAGGGGGATAGTCAAGGGGCGGAGCAATAGTTGAGGGTAGGGGCAAGGGCGGGTCAAGAGTGGAGGTGGAGTAGCAAGTGGCGGGGCATAAGTCACGTCGTCACCTCCACCACTCTTGTCCTCAAATATCCCCGTCTCTACTGACCTCCTATCAAATCATATTCACCTGATAACATAATTTTGTCGTTTTACCGCAATATTAGGGAAATTTAATGTTATAGGAGGTGGATATCAACTGTGATTACGTTTTCAATTCAGATAGACCTCCTATCAAATCATATTCACCTGATAACAGAATTTTGTCGGTTTACCGCAGTTCAGGAGATTTTAATCTTAAGGAAGGTAGCCCAATGCAGCTGTGATTCAAACATCAGAGTTGCCATAGGTATTTCAAAACCGATAGACCTTCTAACAACCTCTATTCACTGGTTATCTAGTGTTTGTGTATTTTCAAAAGTATCACAATAATATAATGTTAAGAGAGGTCTATCTATGCTGCTGTAATTCCATCATTAGAGTTACCATAAATATTTCAATCCCAATAGACCTCTTAACAACTTCTATTCACTGGATAACAGGTTTTTTGTAACTTTTCAAAGTATCAGGCGAATATAAGTCTACCATACATTTTCTGCAAAATATTGCTACCTGCAAGAGAACTTTTTTCTGTAAGAAACAGGAAATGTGTTAGGAATAACTCAATAAATTTAAAATGACATTTTTCAATTATTTTACATTTATTCATTATACAATTTTTAATATTACAATTTTTTTTCTTCCTAGTTCATGCAATGATTGGTATATAATAATTGTTTATATAATACATCTCACTACATAACCACTTAAAGTTACATTAAACAATTGACATAAAACTATATAATTTTTGTTTCGCCTCTCTCATAAAACCAAACACAACCCTGAACTCTTGTTTACATTATGTGTCTTCTTATCTTCATATTTACATCGTATCTTCTGAAACAAAAAATAGAGAACTATAAGAAAATCTGCAAATACTTTAAAATAATCAAGGTAAAAACAAAACTACATTAACATGCCAGATTGGGAGATACAGACCCAAAGTTTTACTTCCTTGTAACAGTAAAGGGTTATAGGTGAAGGATGTGGCATGGTATCTTAAACCGTTCCGAGATATTTGGATGAATAGTTACAGAGTTACGAACATTTAATAAAAAACGTATTGCATTTGAAACGGGAATTTTTATACATTTCAAACTACAATATCTCTCAATTGCATTAAAATATCAAACTCATTTAATTCTACATCTAATTTTGAAATTTTTATAAATAGATTTTTTTTTTTAATAAGAAATCGTCATCTTTTATGGACTTACTTATAAGTAACTCGGTACTTTTCTGTAACCACAGTTATGCACAGTTTATAAAGTCACGATGTTGTTTTTAAGTATTGAAGGTTTTCAAAGTTAGAAATTGTAGTTAGAATTTTCTAACTATGAAAACCTTCAATACTTAATAAACACAAACATCTTGACTTTATAAACTGTACATAACTGTGGTTACAGAAAATCGTGGCACTTATAAATAAGCCTATAAATAATGGTGATTTCTAAAATTTTTTGTTAATTAAATAAAAATCATAGCTCATATGAATTTTTTATGTAAAATTATAATTATGTCATCATACTTTTTGACATAATTAAAGGTCATTAATTTCCTTCTCATTCAGAGTACAAAAATTAAAGATTTGGCAGAGGTTTGAGAAGTTTTAAAATGTTTACGCAATTTTTTATTTAGGATCGTAGTTTAAAAAAAAAAATTAATATAATTCTAACGAAACATAAAACAGAGCCCATTATTTTTATTCTCGGAAAGAATTTTCGGTACCTACTGAACATCGAACTTCTGGTAACAATACAGTCGGTGGAATTGTTTAGAAAGTTCGCATATTGTGAAAGGCTGATTTTTCAGGACAATTTCCTGAATGATTTCATTACTAACTCATTACAAATGACCTACCACTTCTTCCCTCATCTTAAATGTTTGTTCTTCTAAAACAAACAAACCTACTGATGAAAATATGTTCACTCATAATTGTTTGACTGTTCACGATGTGTGCCTGCTGCTGAAAAATTATTGCCATCAGTAATCTTAATACAGAAAAAATAGAACAAAATATTTGACTGAATCGCGTTACTTACAACCATAAAATAGAATGTTTTGCATTCTGAAATTATTATATATTTGAGACAATTTAAAATTGTCAAGAAATGAAATAGAAAAATTATTTTCAGAATTAAGAAACCTGATCACAGGTTAATTTGATAAAAAGTTAAATTATTTCTTGAAATGTGAAACTCAAATACATTGATAATTCTAATGTTTACTTGGACTTCAGAGATGTAGACATTAACTATGAAGTTAATAGTTTTAAGATTTTTGTATTGAAGTTTGATCTAGTGTGTACTAGCCAAATTAACTTTATCAAACGAGAATAAAAATGCACGTATTAGTCGTTGACCATTATTTCACGTATACAATAATTTTCCACATAACACTGTTCCCAAAAATGTAGCCACCCCAATTTTAAATTTTGTCTCGGTAAAATTCATGGAAACTATCTCTAACAATGTAAAAAATTTAATTCGTACTATTGTCTTGACTATTTCTACATTGGAGAAGCAAAGCTAACTCTGCTGGTAGGAGGAAAACCTGTAGCTTCTTCCAACAGTCGTAGGCCTTTTAAAAAGACAGTCTGATCCCATTCCCAAAATTCTGAAATCAAAAATAAACTTTTGTTAATACAAGATGTTAATTTTTATTGGAGTATACAGATGATAATATAATGCAAGATAGTAAATCAATATTTAGGTTATTTTTGCAATTTGGATGTACATTTTTATTCTAGACTTGAGTCAGATCTCTCTTTTTCATTATTTCCTACACGAATCATTATTGTAACGTTTATTTAAGTTCAAATGAAACTGCACTTTGGAAGACCGCCTAAGGCAAGAGAGAGATAACAGGGCAAACAGCTGTTCCGCCCAAGACATTTGCGACGTAGGCTTGCCTTTTTCCTTGCTTGATTATTCATCACCACGATCGCAACGAGAAAGGCAAACACACGACGCAATGTCGTAAAAATCTTAAATTGTACTCAAAATGTGAAATAAAAGGTATGTAACAGCTGTTTGCCCTGTTATTTCTCTATTGCCTTAGGCGGTCTTCCAAAAGGTTTCATTTGAAGCTAAATAAACGTTACAGCTCTCCCCCCCCTCGAAAAACGGAGTTGGGGTTGAGTTATGAAGCAGCCAGAGGGGCATGCCACACAGGCGCCGGGAATTTATGTCATGTCCAAGAAATATATTAACCTTTGAGGTGACTAACCTCCTGGTTTAATCGTCGAGTCCGGGTGCACTTGAATAAACAATTAATGATGTGCAATTTGAGCACAGACAAAACACAACTTAATAGATATTAGAGGTTCAGGTGGGGTAAGTGCATTTAGCGTAGTTAGCTGAAACAGGGAAGCGTTCTGAAAAGTGGTTGATGGGTTCTGTTGACTCTATGTGAGGCTTCAGTTGTTCAACATGTGCCTTTTTTACGAAGTCTCGTGAATGCTGGAAGGATAGGGCAACTGTTACTGGGGTTAAAAGTCAATGATGCGAAAGGGCCGTGACCACATGCGCATCAGCTTAGCGGCCCTTTTGTCTTGTGCAGAACTCAGATTGTGCGTCTTAAACCATACTATATCGCCAATCTTGAATTGATATGGATTCTTGTTGTAGACGCGCTCAGACTTTTGATGGGCTCGCAAGATTTTTTTTTTTTTGGCATTACGCCAGGTGTTACGAGGATTGGAGTTTTCCGTGGGAAGAAGATCGTCGATATTACAATTTAGGCTGAGCCGGGTGTTGGGCATGAAATTAAACAGGATCTTAAAAGGAGATGTTCTCAATGTCTCGTGAGGAGCAAAATTAAAGGCTAGCTGTAGCCAAGAAGTTTGACTGTCCGAATGGTAGGCAATAAGTGCGGATTTGAGGTTTCTGTTCAAACGTTCCGCGTTATTCGGTTGGGGATGATAAGGTGACAACGTTGCATGTTTGATTCCACGAGTGAAACACTAGTTGCGGAACGAGTGTGATGTAAAACAGGTAGCAGAGATAATTATTTTTGGGAAGCCGAAGTGTTGGAAAATGTTTTGGCTTAAAGCCTTAAAGTGTTGAACGATGTGACTTCTCTGACAGGGCAAAGCCAAGTGAACTTAGAGAACTGGTCCACTGCGACCAGTATCATGGTACTGCATGTAGTGGTTCGTGGTAGTTTTCTCCATAGGTTAGGTTGGGACAATCGACGACAAATAGCCTAATTATGAGCGGGCTTGCTCACAGCACATATCTCACAACTTCTAACCTTTCGGGTGACATCTTTTGCGAGTGAAGGCCAGAAGAAAAACTCACTCGCTTTGAGTTTGGTCTTGAAAATGTCTAAATGACCTACTGGGGAATCGTGATAATAATTTATGATTAAGTCAACTAAAGATCGGGCTACATAAACTTTGAGAGGGGTACCTTTATGATTCATAAAGCAAAGTGTTCCCTTATTAAGACAATAACAGCTAGAAGGTGCACCTGCTTCTAGATCGGAAATTATGGGCTTTAAAAGGTCATCAGCGCGCTGTTGAGCGCCGATGTCTTGAAACGCTAAAGGGAAATTTGTTAAAAGGCTATTGCAAACTATTGTGTTCTCAGAAGGAGAAATTTGTTCTGGTTGGTTCTCTAGCTCAAACATCCTAGAAAGCGAATCGGCGATCACAGTTTTAGTGCCCCTAATATGTGCCACTTGAAATTTTAGGGAGGTTATTTTTAACAAATAAACCACAATTTTTCTTTTGTAAAATTCTATAATTTATTATGGTCTAGCCTAGACCACAATAAATTATAGAATTTTACAAAAGAAAAATTGTGTTTTATTTGTTAAAATGGAATTCTATCAAGTACCGTCGGTCATCAGTGTAAACAATATGAGGTTATTTTTGCTATCCATCTTCCCATTTTGCCTAATTGACGGGGACGGGCAAGTAGCCAGGAAAGAGCTTGGTTATCAGTGTCTAAGAGAAACTCGCGGTGCTCGAGATATTGCCTAAATTTCTCTACTCCAAATACTACGGCCAGATATTCTGACTCATACGCAGAAGAGGCTTTTCTTTCCGCAGGTGTTAAGGTGCGGGAAGCATATGCAATTGGTTGACATGAACCGTCAATTTCTTGGAGTAGAACTGCTCCTAAAGCACACAAACTTGCGTCCGAAGGACAAAAGGTTTGTCAAAATCTGCCATACTAAGGACAGGAGGTTGTGCGATGGCATTGTGCAAATATTCAAAAGCAATGTCTTGCTCTTTAGTCCTAACGAACTTTTGTCCTTTCCGCCTGAGCAGATTTAGAGGAGCGGCGTGTTCAGCGAAGTTCGGGATAAACTTAGAAAAACAGTTAACCATTCCAATAAAGCGTGACACAGCCTTTGGATTGGTAGGCTTAGGGAAAGTTCTGATGGCCTTGGTTCTTTCGGGGTCAATTTGCACGACTCTAGCAGAAACTAAGTGTACAAGGAAACTTATCTCTTTTACAGCTAAACGAACCTTATCGGGATTAACCGTAAGCTTCGCTTGTCGCAATCGAGAAAGGACTTCGCGTAGATATTTGATGTGCTCTTCCCAAGTTTTCGAATAGATTACTACGTCATCCAGATAATTAAATACGTATTGAAATTTGATGTCTGAGAAAAATTGGTCTAGAAGTCGGGTCAGCACTTGAGCACCAGTACAGAGTCCAAATGGGACTCGTGTGAACTGGTAAAGCAACCAGGGAGTACAAAAACTGGTGAGATGTTTAGACCTCTCAGTGAGTGGAATTTTACGGTAGGCGGAGTTGAGATCAAACACAGTGAAGTGTTTGAGGAGTGGAGTGCTCCTGATTAAGAATAATGGGGGCAGACACTGGGTCTTTCCCCTGCAAATTCCTTTCGGGACCCTGTAACACAAACGAAAGTACCGATGAAATGGCGGCGACAGTGGGCTAGCTCGACGCCGAAGGCTGCGTGGAACCATGCTTTATTTCTGATTAATTTTTAGATTTTCAAAAGCTAGCTTAAGGCCTTGAAAAGTTTCTACCATCTGGTTGCACTCGACATTACGGTCGGTAGCGTTTGAGTTTAGGTCATTTAAGGCTGGCATCAAAATGCGCAACCTCGCCTCGTACAGGTTCAAACGGGTGCTGAAATTAAAAATTTCTAAATTTTTATTCACTTCTAACGTAGAAAGTTTATCTTTCAAATCCTCTAGGGAGTCTTGAGCAAGATCGAAATGCTCCTTTGGGTTTTCGGCTGTTATATATTCAGCAACTGGATCAGAACCTGCCTGAAGTAGGCCGCGCAAATTGAATCGCATTATTCTCACTGTACCGAGACCACCCCCGCACATCAAAGGCAAGTTCTGGCTTCCTAAGGCAATCTACAACTTTCTATATCTCGTCCATGTTGAAATTTAATAATTATAACAAAATAGGAAGCCAGTTATAATTTAGAAAGAAAATATATGAAGGGTTATGTTCGAAGGTGTAACTGTAGATGTGTATGCAAAAGTTGAAATTTAAACAAATGTTGTAAACAAGACCGTTATGTAAAAAATATTATGTGCAATGGTACTGTGTTGAAGTGTAATATTTTTTAGCAAAAAAATTAACTGAATGTCAAACGAGCAAGGAGTTTTTTTTGAGAAAGAAAAAAAAATTTGGATTTTATGTTTTATTTTATCTATTTTTGTATTTTTGTATTTTGTATTTTTTTTAAAATTTTTAATACTACCTTGCAAGCCTGAGTTAAGTTTGAAAAAAAAATTAATAAAGTTAGAAAAATTTCATCAAAATCTGTCTGTGTTTTTGAAACAAATGTATGTAAAAAAATTGCGTATGTGGCATGAACGTGTTGTAAATAAGACTTAGAAGAAGCTATGGTAAGGAAGTGTTAAATAATATTTAAAAAATGAGTTGAACCCTAATCCTACTTTATTTTCTGTATGAATGCCGCCTGGCAAAGCAAGACACAAGGCAACCTAACAAAAACCAAACACTCTCTTTTATAAAAAAATATTAAAACTTTATACGATATATAATCGTTATAAAAATAAAATCGATGTCTAACGTATTGCGGTTCTAATATTACTAATAAATAAATAAATCTAACTTGCTGAAATTTTTGAAATAATATATAACGTTTCCAACATAAATTTATTCACTTGTAGCAATACAAATGTTTTAATTAAACCACTGTTCTCCTTTAGAAACAATTAAACATGTTTTTACAATGCTCAACTTCAATACGAAATTGAGACCATACTGTATTAAATAATCACACTGCTCATAAAATAACAAACTATGCAATGTTCTTCCTGGTGGATAAACATTGTACATTTCACTAAATTATGTCTACAGAAACACTGAGATCTGTTTATGGAATAATTAAAAAAGGAGATCAATTTGTAATTTAGACATAAAATAATATATCAATCAACAAAAAACATTTACAAATATTTATTTTTTGCGTAATATTATGTTAGGGTGACAAAATTAGCTGGTGTATTCAAGGAAAACACCACTACGATGTATATAGTGGAATATCGTCCCATAATCGATTTATGGCAGCAACTACGTCGTAAAATCTTGCTGTCATTAAGTGAAGGAATGGGTGGGTTTGATTTGTGTTCTAGTAACGCTGAAACAGGTTAAATGGCTTTGTGTCGGGCTTTTAATTCCTATGGGAAGTAAACACCTCACTTTAGAAAAAGTTATGATTGTTGTCGTGAATACAAAAGTTATACATATAACAATCCTAATATCTTCTCTCTATATAAAACGTTATTCACTTTGTGGTAAAACCACTTCCCAATAAATATGTAGTTTGGATGTTATTTAATGTTGAAACAAAACCATAATAATAAAACCTTCTATTTTTTTCTTTTGACTTTACTAACATAAATTTGGATCATTATATAAGAAACTAATATATACACAGGAAAATAAGAAATTCGTTAAATAAGCTTAATTGCACCCGAAAGAAAGTATATCTCTACAATAAATATGGGACTAATTAACAAAAGAACTAATTATTTCTAAATAGCAGTTTTCTTCTCTCCTATCATAAATCACACCAGCAACCTATGCCGTGAATTAATTACAACTATTTCAAGTGCTTTGTTACATATTTTATTGCTATTTTGTTACTATTCAAAAGAGGAGTATATAGAACGCAGCCGGGCTAATAAATATAAATATCGATAAAAAATATAAATATCGATACAGAAATATATTTTATTAAATAAATATATATATATATATATATATATATATATTATATATAATACAACTGTGTAGAATACCGTGAAATTCTTAAATCTGTTATACGGATTTTCAGATGAAATATATGTAGTAAACACATAAATTTTCCATTCCAGTGATTAAATCCTTAGCATAAAAAATTCTGTCACAATTTCATCGGGGTAGTACACCAATTTTTATGATGATGCTGCTTTAACACTGTAAGGTTTTAAGCAAGCAAGTGTTTTTGAATATTTATTGATCGCTTGCCAAAAGAAGAGAAAAAACGAGCTAGGTAAAGAGGAATTTCTTGTACAAAGTTAATAATAAACAAAATATTTTCGAAATGTTTAAGGAATTGTAATATGAATACTTAGAAAATATATCATAATTTTCCTAAATATATCGGCAATGGTGAAAATGATAAAACAAATAAGAATAGTGCCTAAATAAAAAAGGATATTGAAAATAAGTACCGACACTATTCACATCATTACTACAAGTTATATATGTTAATTGAACAGTTATGAACTAAAGATAAATTGTCAGATGACGATAAATTGGTGATAGAATATGGTAAAAAAGGAAAGTTTATATGAATGAGATCGGTTCAGAGAGAAAATATTTTAATAACTCGATATTAGTATATTTTTTCATCTATGGAATGCATATATTTTTTTAAAATTAAATGTTTAGTAGACACTAGATTCCTAACAACTAGATTAAAGTCATTGTTTTTAATTATTTCTTTAAACTGCATTGGCCTTTATTTTATTTTAGAATTGTCAGTTTTAAATATTTTCTTCATTTATTTTATACAATTCTTATTCATGTGCTAATGATTTGGAGACGGCATTGAGGTTTTTGACTATCAGTAACAATTCCATGATAAACATTTATAGTTAATCAGACCTTTCGTCATTCAGTAATTAATTGTGTTTACCAATTTCATAACGTACTTCTATATAACCACTAGTGGTTTAACCCGGCTTCACCCGGAACTTCTAACATATGTTATTCACGAATAAATGTTGAATATGATCTTGATTTCAAAATATTCGCAAACCCGTCTGCTAGCACCTAATTGCAGTCTCTTAAATTGGAATGGTAATTCAGGCGATATCAGTGGTATTCTGGGGATAAATACTGTAATTTCCTTGTATTTTCCGGTCATAAGTTCGTTCCTTTTATCTTCCAGTGGACGCCCTTCGAGACAAAATGGAAACCTTCTTCACGAATGGACAATAGATGATTATCACACCATATACCCCCTTTGATTGTACCGGGATTCGTTTTTGAGTTTTACCGGCACGCACATTCTAGACTTCCATTTATTATATATTGATTATCATTTTATGTTATTTAGAAAACAGTTAATATTATCGATTATATGCATTTAATCTACGGCTAGTTTTAAAATATTTATATAGTTTCCAAACTGCAACATATTCATCGTTTTTTCAATAAAAAATTATAAAAACTTATTAAACTTATTATTTATAAAAAATTATAAAAATTATAATGACCAGTCACTGTTAACATTTTTGTAATATTAAAATTACAAACTTATGAGAAAATGCATGTCAATAATCTAACTTTAATTTGACTATTTGATAAGCACACTTTTTAATGAGAAGTTAAAAGATATGAAAAGGTTCAGTACCTATTTATGAGATGAAATTGTGATAATTATTGATTATATAAACTGCATCAGACTGTTATACCCTATATTAAATGGTTGTTTCACAACCTTTCTTTAATCTAAAAACTGTATATGTTAACAAAACAATATAAATATATGTTTACTTATAATTAGTTTGTTTCAAGATACAATAATTGTAGATTTTCCCTTTGAATACTTTTTGTAATGGAGTTGTAAGTAGTGTTCCGTAATGGCTAGAAATAGTATTCTCTCTGCCTCTTAGGAATTGAATCCACGCAAATTTACACACACACACACTTAAAAATTTGGCTTGCATAAAAAAGAAACACAAAAAAAAGTGTTTAATACAAACATCAAATCATTTTTCTTATCTACATTTTAGTACATTTCAACGATTTAGTTTAGTAACTCGAGGTGTCAAATCATAAATGTGTAAATTTATGTCGATTAATAATTCCGGAACAGAGAATTATGAGTCTCACCCCTACTTATCACTTTAGCTTAACATACCTCGTAACCTGCATAGGTGAACTTTCCGGCGAGGAATACCCCGAATAGGGATAAATATTCAAAAACATAATAAAATTCATCTCTCATTCCTAGTATAGTATAGTAGATTTAAATGAGATTTTGTTTGGATACGATATTTAAAAGAGAAGATATTTCTAGGTGATGACACAATATTGCCGATCCATTATTCCTATTATTTTAGGGTTAGTTACTTTTAATGATTTTGTCTTCATATTTAAGGATATTCAGGATATCACCGCTTAATTAATGGTATAAAATAACTGTAAATAAATTTTCTTCACGTTGTCATTAGTCAAGGTTACTATTAATAAGTCTAGTTTATTTCTATTTATGGTTTTAAGATCATAATTGTTAACTTTTATCATTTAAAATAATATTTATAAATATTTATTACTACAAATTATTATGGATCATATTATATTTTTAAAATTATTATTTGTTTGACTTCTTTGATACTTCTATGAATTAACAAATTGTGTTATTAAGAAAGGAAATGTAATATTGACTGGATCTTGTGTTTATCCAATAGAAGCAGGCAATATGTTCCTAAATACTTCTAAAATTGGTTTTCTGCTGAGGCTATATTTGTTCAGAACAGGCAATTCTTTACTTTACCAACTAGTAATTGAAAACCAATTTCCCACAGATGTTTCTCTATAAAGCTCATTATTGTTTCTAGGTGTTGTGACAAGTTTTCTTTTTCGTTGATTGTTTTTAAAACTATTTAAAATTAAATAATGATGTCTAAACACCACTTATACCACTTATTATGTAGAATTTGTAGAATTTCATTCTTTTGTTTATTCTAAAATGTTTAAAACAGTGTACAATGGCCAAGCAAACTTTGTGATTAATACAACTTCCAATAAAGGTTTTGTTAAGCTAAAAACTCTTCTTCCTTTACCATAAATTACACATCATCATTTATCGTTTGCAAATTTACATGATAAGTAATATCACTTCAAACATAGTCTGAATTAAACGTTAATCCGATATACACTTAGGATATTAAAAACAATGATTCCTGAAAAACAAAGAAACTGTCATAAAACTGTACATAGAGGTTATGTGATAAACATTGATTCATTATATTATTAGAATTATTTCACGTGGTTCGTGTATCTTGTTTTCTTTATTTTGAATATCTCCACATTGTTCTTTAAACGTTTTAATTCAAAATTAAATACATTTATAAATATAATGATAACAACAATAATAATTTATTACCATTATTCCAATACATTGTTTCCTTTGATTTCCTTTTACATTTAAATACTTGCGAATCACATTTTTCAGTAACGTGATCGATTAGGCCCTACTACGCAAAATAAACAAAACATAACTTCAGATAGAATAGGTCTCTTAAAAAGAAAAACACTTTCTCCGCACAGCTCTCTCTACCGATTAACACTTAAAATAAATAACTAAATATACAAGTAAAAACTACTACCCTACTGTCAACAACAAAAAAAAAAAATATTACAAAAATTAATAATAAAAATACACTAATGCGCCCAACCTAACACATATTAATTGTAGGTTTCCTTCAAATAATAGTTTTTAATATATTTGACTACAATTTCCTGTGGACGTTTAATTTTCTTCAACGTATAAGGTGGGTGAAGTAATAACTAACTTTTAATTATAAAATTTACCCCACCAATAATGTTTTTCAAAGTTAAAATTATTCCATTATTGAAAAAAACAAGACTTTACATTGGTAGAATGAACTCACAGTTTTCAATTCTTTAAGATTGACAGATAATTTATTATAGTATTTTGAACAGAAATATGCAAAAGACTGTTTGTACTATGTGTGCATAGTAATTATCTATTTGAAATCACCTAAACATGAATGACTGTTGTAGTTTGAAGACTATTGTTTTGTTAATTACTTATCATTGTCACCAATATTCCCTTTGTGTGATTTGTATTAGCGTATACAGAATCAACTAAAGGCTATCGAGATAAATGTCCGTTGTATGTATGAGTTTTTATCTCTAAAAAATATTGTTGCTGGAATAACTTTATACATTAAAAAATATATAAAATTACGTATCTATTTTTTTTTTTCACTAAAAACACAGCTATGTAATACTGGAGACTTACACAGCCTTAGGTCATATACCAAGTAAATTTCTAAACTTAAAAATACACATGTTTGAGGTGTGGAATTCAATTTTTTTAATTAAAGAATGAGATAGTTGCTGTTTATGAACGTCTGTTTAATAAGTCAGGAATACAACTTTCTCAGTAGTTATTCAATGATGATTCAGCAATAGAGGGTTTTTTCGGTTTCAAAATGGTGACCAAATATGATATTACATAAAATAGTTTCAACTTATTTGATCTTGTAGAAACACTCGGGAATAAGATTTTAGCACTTACATTAAAGCAAAGCAAAACTCCAGATATTAAGAAGTTTAATAGTTTTAGTCTCCTCTTAATAGGGTTTAATGTAATTGGGTTTCCCAAGGACAGGAATGTGCACCGTTAGCTGATTTCACCTAGGTCATTGACGTGGTTCTACATTGTTAGGCCGAACCTCCGGAAGTAGGGTGGAGGGGAGAATATGACATATTTATTTTTAATATTTTATATTTTGTTAGTATTAATACAGATACCTCCGATGATGGTAACTTGGTTACCGAAATGTACGTCAGGGAACTATAATAACATAAGGCAAACAAATAATGTGTATGTTATTGTACCAAACTTGTGGTAGGGGTTACAGTGTTTTATATTTTCAAAACAAACATAATCACTTAATTCTAGTTTAGGAAATAATTGTAGATTTAACTAAGAGTTAAATGATTCTATATTTCGTAAAACCGTTTAGAACTTGTTCTTAATTAACTTTCATTACGGTACTGAATGAAATGTAAATTCCTTATATGTATGGAACAGTATGAACAATGATAATAAAAGATAGATTAATTTTTGTTATTACTTCGATTAATATGTGTGACAAAACCCCTAATTAAAAATAGATTTTTTTAAAATAAATATTTGACAAATTAATCGCTTCCTGGAAGCTATTGTTTTTTTTATATAGGCATATAATTTTTTTTTACTTTACTCGTTCTCAGTATATCTAATGTATTGCATAGTTTTTCTAAATTTTTTATGTTTATATTAAAATTTCTACAATGTATGTGTGATCGTTTATACAATCATGGTTCAACAATAGAACTTTTAATTATAATTAAAAGAGAGACAATATGAAATAACCAGCAATGGCATCGCTTTTCTTTTTTATTGATTCCGTTGGTTTATTTTGAACAATAATAAAATTGGCAACAAAAACATCCTGATAAGGTCAAGTTGAGGAAATATATTATTATTAATAACTTTGGTAATTACTGCACAACTGTGTCGCACGCCAATGGAGAAATATTTCCTTCTCCTGTTTTTGTTTTTTGTTATTTTTATTTTTTTATTATTTTTTTCAGTTACCAATAGGTCACGAAAAATTCATCTTTACACAAACTGCTCATGATTAATACTGTAGACAAACAGTATCGCTTTGATTTCCAGCAAAATTAGTCCTATATGACAATGATCATCCGATAACATTCTATCGCTCTAATTGACACCTGCTAAAATTTAAGAGCAAGGAAATACGATTTTTATTTTGTATTAAAACTATTTATAGAATATATTAAACTATAATTATGTTACTAAGATTTTTTAAGTGATGAGGATTTACTTAATAATTATTGTTAACACCTAACCTAATATATCCAACTAAAGTGCCAAGACAATGTGAGAATATAGAGTATAGCTAAAATCCATCTGAGGTTGTAATATATATGTATGACACTCACCAAAGGCTTTCCGTTAGTGTACGATGCATTCTCTTTTGAAACTCCAAGAACTCTGTCACAAAGTATTAGAAAACTATATATGATTAAAACTATCTTAAAACTGCTATAACTAAACCTAAACATAAATACGATGATTCTCTTTTATCACAAATTAGGTTATATTTTATTACAATCATATTAGACTAATAGGACTCTAATTAGAAGAGCAATAGACTGGTAAGTACGAACTCTAAATTGACGCTGTGGGCACTCTGTGTTAGGGGCAAAGCTAACGACAAGGATTTAATTATGGTTTTCCTGGAAATATAAGAAAAAATGACGGTGGTTGCATAGGTTATGTTCTAATTTGGTATGTTCTGTTGTATATTGTAATAAACCAAATATTTGCTAAAAAATTCTTTTAATCTTGTTTCTTCTTCTTTTCCCTTCATTTTTATGATAGAAATGTACAAGAAAAGTTTTTTTTTGAGATTGAACGATTATTGCGTTAGTGCATATAAAACTTTCGAAGTGCGGGGAGCGAAAAAATATTATCTTTGTGTAAAGGGAGGAGGTGGAATTGAAAATGGTACTAGGTGAAAACACCGACATGAGTTCTGTTTAACTTGTAGTTTTGAAATGATTTTGTTGTGTGTTCAGTATCATAAAATTTATTTTTTCATTGTATGTTTTCATCTTAAAAATGTAAACGGTATTCCTGCAATAAATTATTATATTATTTGAATTGTTTTTATAATTTACTTTAAGAAACCATTTAAAAAAATTGTGTATATAAATTTTTATAAAAGGTAAAGTCAGTACAACAAATTGCCAACTTTTAGTTAACTGTCTTGACATTCCTCCCTGGCACAACAGATTTCACAATAAAACTTGTTAATGTTTCAGTGGTAAGTAAAATACCCCTCCCTTCGTCATTAGATATATCCTCAGCACGTTATACAATTTGCATAACTTTGAACAATAAGTGAGTTTAAACAGAACAATCACCTTTGAAGATTCTGTTATGTTAAATCAAGATGATTTAAGTTAGGGTACAGATAAGGGTGGCAAAAAATCAATTTTATCTTTTCTTGAATCACAATAACCTGAGTAATAGGATATATATATATATATATATATATATATATATATATATATATATATATATATATATATATATATTTCAGCTACAGTGTTTATTTGATTATTATACAGAAGGTATCAATTTAATCTTCCAGGATATTGACTAATTATTTGTACTTTGAACACGCCATATACCACATCTACCATGAGTTCACGTATTTGGTGACTATTCCTGTCAACATTATTTATGCGACATTCAATAATTTTTTTACATTGCGTAATTTTAGTATAGTGCTAACACTTTATAAGCTCTGTATTTCTATTTAATTTTAAATGGGAGGTAATGTATTGTAAGGAAATAATCACGATTTATTTTTTGTTAGAAATATTAGTTCGAGAGGTTCAAACTAATTAATTAATAAGTTTTACATTACTGGTTCTTAAACAGCCATAGAATGTATGAAATTTAGAGATATAGGCATGAATGCAAAATAATAAGAAATAATTAATTCAAATATGTTTCTTATTCCACTTTATAAACACTAATGATATTTTTGAATGTTAGGCTAAATCTGAATTCACGTTTTTGAATGATGGGCTTACTACTTGTTGAATTGGGTAGTTAATTAAATTCAATTTTTAACACCGTTATTCTTTATTTTGTAAATATCATACAAGGAGTAACATTCTATTTATTAAATTCAAATTATTATTATTATTCAATTATTCATATTTTTGAAACTATTTGTTCTTGTGTTCACGATGTATTCAGATTTATTTCATTCCAAATATTAATGTGAATATTATTACGGCGGCCATTTTAATATTGTGAAAAAAATATTTGGTCGGCGTATTTTAAGTCCCAATTTATAATGACTTTTATGGAGAATTTTGTTAATAGTTAACTAAATTAATTAAGAAATTACAACGTAAAAAATAATGTTACATATATTTAAAATGAATTGATAAGTTCATTTTTTAATTGTAATATTTTTAAGTAATTTTTTAGTTTACTACTTTTCATTTTTACTCGCCAAATATTAAATGTTGTTTTAGAAACTTCATTAATTCTTAAAGCTATAAATAGGAAATATTATTTACCTCCTTCATTTTTATTTTGTTTCATAGTTATTTTGTGTTTCATTTACACCAATTAGTTTGTATGAATTTTATATTTCACTTTATTTGATTTCCACAGTTTGAATTTTTTTTATTAATTTAAAAGATTAAGTATAGCCAAAATCAAATCATGTTAGATTCAGGGGGATTTATTTCCCTGAAACAAAACGCTGAAAGCAAACAAACAAAACCAGAATTAATTTTTAAAAACATACCCCACGCCCACAATTGTGGTTCAACAAGGAAAATAATTGCGTTTGTAAACTCTACATGCACTGTTTATACATAGACAACTGAAATAACTTTGTTTCTGTTTTAAACTCTGTTCGTGTATTTTAATAAATTACAGTAGGTAGAAAAGAATGTAATTCATAATACATTTTCATTTTAATTTTTCCTTACCAATTCAATAATTTTTCTGTGTCGGTGTGTATTATTTTTTTAACAGCTCTCATATTAATTATAAACAAACAATTTTTTTGCAACTACTACTAAATTGAAATAAGTACATAAATAATTTGTATGGTTAAAAGAAGAGAGTTACATTAAAGGATGAGAGGTATTCTAATTTATTGGAAAATTGTCAAGTAAATCCAAAGTCATTGCAATGTCAAATCTTTCAATCAAGCAATGGAGTCGTTATTACTATGTACTACAAATATTTAGTTGTAATAGTTTCCTTAATCAAACAATGTTTCCTGGAGGTTAGTTGGATATATCATTGATTTTACAGTTTCTATTTTAGAAGTAGTTGAAAAAATCCTAAAACTATCGTTGCTTATCACTTTTTGTACGAAGAAATTGAAATAATGAACAATAATAATTCCTAATAATTTCAAAAACATTTCGATATGGAGTTACACGAAGTAGTTGTAGACACAAGAGATGGATAGTGAATAAAATGTTTAGACAAAATTCTCCATAAAAGTCATTATACATTGGGACTTAAAATACTGTACGGCGACCAAATATGTTTTTCACAATATTAAAATGGCCGCCGTAATAATATTCACATTAATATTTGGAATGAAATAAATCTGAATACATCGTGAACACAAGAACAAATAGTTTCAAAAATATGAATAATTGAATAATAATAATTTGAATTTAATAAATAGAATGTCACTCCTTGTATGATATTTACAAAATAAAGAAGAACAATGTTAAAAATTGAATTTAATTAACTACCCAAATCAACAAGTAGTAAGCCCATCATTCAAAAACGTGAACTCAGATTTAGCAGAGCCTTCAAAAATATCATTAGTGTTTATAAAGTGGAATAAGAAACATATATGAATTAATTATTTCTTATTATTTTGCATTCATGCCTATATCTCTAAATTTCATACATTCTATGACTGTTTAAGAACCAGTAATGTAAAACTTATTAATTAATTAATTTGAACTTTTCAAACTAATATTTCTAATAAAAAATAAATCGTAACTATTTCCTTACAATACATTACCTCCCAATCAAAATTAAATAGAAATACAGAGCTTATAAAGTGTTCGCACTATACTAAAATTACGCAATGTAAAAAAATTATTGAATGTAGCATAAATAATGTTGACAGGAATAGTCACCAAATACGTGAACTCATGGTAGATGTGGTATATGGCGTGTTCAAAGTACAAATAATTAGTCAATATCCTGGAAGATTAAATTGATACCTTCTATATAATAATCAAATAAACACTGTAGCTGAAAAATGTATGACTCGAAAATGAAGATTCAAAAAGAATATATTAATTATTCAACAAAACATTTTTTATTCGACAGCCTAAATGTTTCACCTATGTTTAGTTCATTAACAAAAATGTGTGTTCCTAATCTCTTAGTAAAGGAAACCACTTTCAAAGGTAAGGGATGTTTTAATGTTCTTAAATTCACACACGTGATGATGCTGCCACCACAAAGCTTCTTAAAGTATTGAGTTTAACTTTGCTTCAATGTTAATTCAGGAGGCTGAGTTGAGTGAGTTTCTAACAATAAGCTTTCAGACATCTCTGAATAAGTTGAAACGCCTTTACTTTAAAGGTTGAATTAATGTAAGGAACTTTGGACATTTTAATATTTAAAGTCCAAAGCTTTGCTTTAAAATCCCCTCAACTATTTTTTACAGAGGGTTGGGTTTCTAGGTTTAAACTAATCCAGACTTTATTAGTTATGAATGGCAAAAAGTTTTAAATTTACACCATTTCCGAACTAAACAAGAAAACATTCAATCACTGTTGAAGAACAATATTTGCCACGTGTATGAAAACACAATTTAAAAAACACAGCTTTATTTAACAATACAAATACGTTTCAGAGAGTATGTCACCATCGTCAGTTTCTACATACATACAAACCCTATTGACACTGAACTGCGTCAAAGTGTCAAAACTGTGAGTACTCTTTGAATTTATATATAGCTCATAAGTATGATGACTTAGACATTGAAACGTCGTCTTGTGTTCGGGTTGTACAAATAAAGGACATTTTGTAATAAAAAAAAAAGAAGAAGAAGAAGATGATGAAGAGAGTTACCATTCAATGGTGATTTCAATTTCAACAAGTACAGCTCATTAGAGCTAACAATCTTTGGTTTAAAAGTAGTTTGGAGACACAAAAGAACAATCTCATGATTTTCAGATGTTGTAAAACAAATTTGAAGTCCTCGTGATACCAATGTTTTTAAAATGTGTATTTACAACGGTAATATTTATTTGATTTACCTTCTTAAATCCTATAGTTCTTTATCATTAAATACAATAATACTAAAATTAAGATTATTAAAACTAAAATATTCTCTTGGGAACACATAAAATTATAATATGATGTTATATGAAACACATATAATGTTATTCAAGAACCTTAATACACACGTTGAGCAATTCACACAATGATATATTTATACTAATCTCTCTCTCCTCTCTCTCTCTCTCTCTCTCTCTCTCTCTCTCTCTCTCTCTCTCTCTCTCTCTCTCTCTCTCTCTCTCTCTCTCTCTCTCTCTCTCTCTCTCTCTCTCTCTCTCTCTCTCTCTCTCTCTCTCTCTCTCTCTCTCTCTCTCTCTCACACACACACACACACACACTCTTCTTAACAACACATTCTTTAAAAGTAGAACGACCTGTTAATATATTACAATAATGAGGGATTAAAAAAGAGTGTATTCCTTAATAGTAAAACAGGAATAGATATTTCTGTTGGTGGAGTTTAATAAATCTCAAGATTATAGCCACATGATACAAAATATAAATTTGTTTTCAAAAGCTGATCATTAGGTTAATAAAACTATCGTACAACAATGATGTGTGTGAACTTCAGTTGCAGCAGAAATCACAAATGATGGGACGCAGTTTCTTCCATATTTCTGACGGTATATATTAAATTGATTTAACTTTAAACAATAAAATCAATAAATGAGTCTATAACGCTCAAAATATGCTCGTCACTAGTAAAGTAACAACAACAAAGATGTTTACGAATAAAATAGCATTTTATTTTAGGTGGCAGCAATTCATATCGTAAATTATATTCATATTAAGAAAGAAATTGTCTCAAACTGGTGATTACGGTAATATCCTTTATAATGAAATAGTCCTTACATATTACAAACCCATGTACAAGTCCAAAACCAAAAAATATTTATATGAATATAATTCTGGTTAACCAATCTTTAAAAAACGTGATCACCACAATGTGGGGTAGTTTTGTCTAATAAACTCACATGACACCTAAAAAAAGTATATAATGCGTTTAAGAAACGCCTAATTGTTGTTAGGATCCATTTACAAGAGTTTCTCTGTCATAAAAAGTACATTTTCAATTGAAAATGTGAATTATTTCTGTCCTTGCCCTAAATTTCACCACTGGAAGTATTTAAAAGAAAAACTTTTTATTATATTTAAAACATTAACATTATATTAAATGAAGAACAAACACACCATACTGAATGAAATGACTTTAATTCAAATTTTACATCTCCTAGAATAAGAAAACTCTTCTTATCTGATCTCTTAATACTGAACAATGCAAAATTTGATGTTTTCAAATTTACTAGTGGGTTTGTTCTTCAGTGAAAGTATGTTTATTTATACCGCATGTTATAAATGTAAGTTGACTACGTTATCCTTAAAGATATACGTCAAATTTATAAACTAATTTCCTCAACCATATTTATTTTATACGTTTTACCTTATAACTTTGTATGTTAGACCAACTGGTTAAAACAGAGTTAGCTTTAACAGAACAATGTGGGAACTTTAAGTACAAAATATTTTAAATGTAATATCCGTAATAATTCAGAAAATGTAGTGATTTTTTGGATATTTTGGTTTTTTTAAATTATTTGACTAACAATTAAATCAATTTTTAACTATCTATTTTGACAAAAATTTGGTAATTTTGATAGTGAAACTTATGAAACAATGCACACATTGTCTCGTAGAAGCGGGGAATGGAGAAGGTCTAAACAGGCGAATTTGTTTCTTATTATTTTTAAGCTTTTTAGAATTTGTTCATTATATTAGTGTTTACGATACTTTAAGAAAATCATTTTAACCACTTTCTGTTTTTCTTTATGTATTTATTATTGATTTAATGTAGGTTATTTAGTGCGAAGAATTGCTATTGAATTTGATTTGTATTAGGTGTGTGTTCCAAAATTGACAAGCCAAACAGCTGCAGTTATGTAACAAGTAATCTGTATTTGAGTGCATCTTAGAGATGTAGTTCTGAAACTACAAAGAAGCTCTTTATAGATTAAGTATCTACAGAATGTTTCTAACAAATTACTGTGTTCAGAGTATATTGCAGTCATGGGAAATACATTTCCCATTGTTTGATATCCTGTAGGAAAGTTTATTATAATGTAATAGAAAGTAATAGCTCAAAAGAAAAAATTGTAACTAATTGTATAACTAAGTTTCACTATCGCTATTATTCGATTAGTTAAACAACAATTTCAATTCTATTATATTAGTGTAATTGAATATTCTGGTGATAATAAACGACAAACTATTTGCTGTTGTCTATTAGCAATAAATTGAAAAAATAAATACGTGGGGAAGTATAATTTGTTGTCATCATTTCATTAAGAGAACATAGAGGAAGTTTGTTACACAGACAAAAACAATGAATTAAATTACCCTTGCATAGTGAGGAAGTAACCTCAATACGTTATGACTCAAAACGAATGGAAATTATGTTATCCTGAGTAGAGAAGCTTCTTTCTATATTAAAAATATACAATATATGAATTATGGTTTTATTTTATTCTTTAGAATTACTAAATTATCTCTCCTACTCTGTAAAAAGTAAATGCATGTAAAATCCAATAAAATACTGTTTAAAATTATTTTATTTTATTTTTGTTATTTAAAAATTTCAATTCATTTTCAACAATTAAATATAATTATTTCACCATAAAGAAATCGTAACATTTCATTACCTCAATGTTTATGATTTATTTGTAGTTACAAGTAGTGAGGGATGTGATTGTAAGTTATCTGTTTATTTACACCTGATTGTATAATGTATGGAACCAAAATTTAACTATTTCGGCTACTAAAACTATATAATAATAATAAATAGAATCACTATTCAAACTTAATTATAAGTAATAATAAACTATGTCTAAAAAACTAAAATTTGCAATTGTTATCTAATCGTATTTTAAAATGATGTTTTTTATAAAATCTCTGGAAATGGAAAGTTGCAGTGTATAAGTGTCTTGGTATTGTTGAAAGAAACGAAGGCAGGATCGTGATAAATTACTTGATCTGTATACAGTTATATAACGTCAAACTTTGCATCAGGTCTCTATTCCATTTCAAGGAATAAATTGACATTAATACATGTAACACATGGGAATGTTTTAAATAAATTCTCTATTGATGTTATTTTTTTTAAAGAGGGTTGGCTAAAAATATTGACAGATCCAACTGTATCCAATCAATATTTACAAGTTCATTTCTATAGAAATCGAACTATTTCTCATATCTTATTTTCAGATAATTATAGAAAAACAGTTCATGAAAAACTATAAAAATCCCTCACTATTTCTTTTTTTGAAAACAGAACAAACCCCAAAACCTCTAGAGCAAATATTCGTTTTTAAAACTATACTTTTATTTTACTTTATACAAGCACAAACCTTACTCTCAATAATATAAAATAATTATTCCCTAATAAGTTTTATTCATTTCACTATTTACGATAAGATATTACGTATTAGCAAACGTAAAACACAAACCTAACTACAAGCTCGCATCTTTCGATATAACAAATTTATACACAAACGTCCCTGTAAATGTAACAATAGATATTGTAAACAATCTCCTCACTAAGACTAACCGATTGACATCTGTCGAAATCCTAGAATTCATCAACTTATTAAGAATTTTATTAAAGCAAAACTACTTTAAATTTCAAGTTGTTTTTTATATACAAAAGGATGGATTTTAGCCATGGGATCGCCACTCTCTGGTATGTTGGCAGACATATTTTTGAATCACTTCGAAAATGAATATTTATTTTCAAATCACAATAAATTTCATAAAAAAATCATGTATTACACTCGATATGTGGATGATACATTTATCGTGTTTGATGGTACTTCCAGACAAATTGAAAATTTTAAAAACTATCTAAACTCGATAAACCCCAAGATTCAATTTACTCTCGAAATTGAAAATGACAATAGCATTAATTTTTTGGACCTAACTATAATAAAACAACAAGATTCATTCAAATTCAACATTTACAGGAAGCCAACCACAACTGATATCACTATACACCCCGACTCCCATCATCCACCTTCCCAAAAATGGCCGCCTACAACAGCATGATCCATAGATTAATCACCATTCCTCTTGAACCACAAGATTATCAGAATGAACTGAATATAATTAAACATATCGCCACAAGAAATGGTTACAAAGCTTCTATGATTGATAATCTGCTCGCAAATCACATCAATAAATCCAAAAGACCACCGAAAGACAAAGCTAAATCTATATTTGTTTCCACAGAATATGGCAGCATTTTTCCTAAAATAATAACCTCCACTTTCAAAAAAATCAATAGATCTATCGCCTTCCACACCAATAATGACATTAAAAAACTACTTCAACCCCTTAAACATAAGCCATTAGAAACCCAAACAGGTGTCTATAAACTAACGTGTGATAGCTTTCAAGGTTCGTTTTAAAGAACACCTGCCTAAAAAGACTATTTTAGGCAACAAATCCAACTATGCGCGTCATTTAATCGACGAAGACCATAGCTACTCGGACTTTGACAGCAATTTAAAACCTATTAAGATTTGAAGTAAAGGCAAATTTATGAATGCCGTAGAAGAATATGAAATCTACAAGGCTTTTAAAATATTAAATTCAAATAATGAACACCGATTATTGAACGACCAACTGAACTTTGATTCGAATATCCTGTATGACGCAGCAATAATAATTCAGATCGCCCGAGGCATATTATAGTTTTTGTGTGTTGTTTAACAACGGACAACCAGTGCATATCCGGGAGCCGTAAGATGCGCATCTACAGACTGTGTTTTTTAAATGTGTTGTGTGTTATGCGTATGTGTTTGTGTATTTAACGTTTTGACGACCTCCATCCATAGAGGGAATTTCTGATGATGGGATAAAAATCTCGAAACGCGTCAAGATTAAAGAAAAAGAGGTTCACTGACGGAAAATTAAGGTATAGTACTTTATTATATATATTAGTGGCCTGGATATTGGAAAAATGAATTCATTACTTAAGACATCGTTTCCTGGATTTGGTATTTTATTAAGAATATTATGTTTCAGATATTTACAATAATTTGATAAAACAATATTGACGTTTTTTAGTGTATTTTTTTATATATATTGCGCGATTATTAAACAAAACATTAGTTTACAAATACTGTCAAAACATCATTTATTAGAATTACATACAAATGATAGTTTAGTAGTGAGATGGCAATAAACTACTGATTTAACTATTGATTTAATAAAACCAATCAAAAATTGCTTTCCTTATAAACCGGTGTTAATTACTGCAAAAATTCTAAAAGGGTTTTAGTTTTTCTTACTTGTAAATTTGTTTAAAACCCAATAAAAAAACGACAACATTTAATCGGATTAGATTTTCAATGCAGTAGTATATTTAATATTTAATCCAATTTATTTCTGCTAGTATGTAAGAATATTGTCAACTTTTAGGATGAACTATTTTTCTTTATTTTTCAGTTACATCAAAATCATCTCCGGGTTTTGTTTTAAATTACATTATTAAACTTTCCTTTTCACTTTCCTCTTCTTATAATATTGAATAGTTTGGATGATATTTTCGATTTTGTTGTTATTTTGAATTCTTAAACTACTATGACTACTCTATCAAATTAATTTCTTAAATATATTACATCCTATTTTGTGATCTGTCTGTTTATGCAATAGTTTAAATATATAAAGATCTATCATCTTACAGAGTCGTAAAGTTTTAAAACCAAAAGTGAAAAAAAAGAAAAAAATGAAATACAGCAGGCAGCATATATATATAATATACAAGGAAACTGTACTTTACTGTCCGCAGATATATAATATGCAAATGATTTAGTGCATTATAATCCAAAATACATTTAGCAAATTTATTTAATATTACGTGGTCATTTAAATTCTAAGCGTACTAAAGGACAATAAATTACACGAACACAAAATTTTCAACCTAGCTAAAACAGCGTGGGTTTAAAGTTCATATTAAATAAAACAAAGATAATCGATCAACCATGATAGACCTAAAAGAGAAAGTTGTTTGTGACTGATAGTTGGTATTCCCGCAAACAGGAAACATAATTGCATTTTAAGTAGTTGTTATTTGTGGCATTTTACTTAACTAATAAAGACTTTTAATTTGATGTACATATTAACTTATTCTTATATTTAAATATCCTTCGACTCCTTGAAGACCGTATCCCATTGAATGTAGTAAGCAGTAGTGGCAGTAGTGATTAATGTGAAAATATTGATATAGTAGTAGAAATATATAAAAAAATAAACTAAATGACATATAATTATTTCTTATCTTATCACTCACTGGTCGTACATTTTGTAGTCCATCAATGATTATAACTTCATATATTAAACGTATGTTTGCACATAATTCAAGTCCACTTATATATATATATATATATATATACGTACATAGGTATATATATATACATATATACATGTATATAGGTAACTATACCACATTTTGAAGAATTTTATAGTTGGTGCTTATTAAATTAAACCTATTGACAATAACAAGGCATGTCATACATTTAGTTACAAAGTGGTATACAATTGTAAAAGTGTAATTTTATAGGGCGTGATTAATTTTACTATTTTATTTATTACGTGGTAAATGGTTTTGTTTATTGTTGCCTTTTGCAATTCAGTCTAAATTTTAATTCGTATCAATCAAACATGGCTTCCTTGTATTTACCAGCTTAAAAGAAAAATAGCCCTACGGTAATTTATAATACAACAATTTGTTAACCAAATATTGAACACAAAAAAATATAAGTAATTGGCTGTGATATTTAGAATAATGAATTTTTTATATAATGTTTGATGTGTTAAATATTAAAATATGCGACTGCCAATCTAAGTTGGCAAATTGTTTTCAACTAGTTATTGGTGTAGAAAAATAGACGTTGTTAGGTGAGACTTTATATATTGGAAAGAGCGATGAATGTTCTCCTATAAGGATCTTGTACTACAATAGTTGAACAAAACAATTTACTAAAACAAAATAAAATATTAGGCTGACAAGAAAGGTAATTAATTTTCTTTTCTTTACGATAGATTAAACTCCCCCAGAAGTACAATGCATTCAAGCTATAGGAAGTTTTTTAAATTAAAAATATGTACAGAACTTTCTATCAAACTAGTCATGAAAATTTTTCTTTTATGACAAAATAACCTTACACACGTAGGCCCGATGGACGATTAGTAAATCAAAGTGTGTTACAAAAGGTATATAATTTTCAATATATACTTCATCGTATCACAGATGGATAAATGAGTGAGAATTGTAGTTTCTAAAATATAAAATTCAATCTGTTTCTTCATTTAAAACCCGTTTCTGGAGTCATTACAAAACGTAGATGTCGTTTGGAGAAATCGACAGTAAAGTTTCTCTTTTAACTTTAATCAGCACCCTCAATACTACATAAACAACGCTATCACTGTAATAAGAAGTAAACTAATTAATTATTAATTTACTTCTAAAAAGAAATTAACAATCATGTTAAAATACGAAGAAATAACATGCATATCCTGTGAAATATTTTCTTTTTGCCTACAAATAAATTACTAAAATAATCTGTCTGACTTTACATATAATAAAGTTATATAGGCTGTAGGGTTTTTTTCGTGGATATCTTGTAATTTAATCAAACTAATCCCACAAGTGTATTACAAAAATATTTTTAATACCATACAATTTTAATATCTACAATTTGGGACATATAAGTTACGTGTCCGTTTGGTCACGTTGGATTTTTTTATAAAAATTTAAAAAATATAAAAAAAATTTATAATTCTAAAAATCCTTTTATTTGTTATTACAAATAATTTTTCTTTAAATTTTATAATAAATATTACATCCAATTATATTCCTTAACTTGTATGGAGATCTTTCTTCCGTGCTGGTGGAATAGGAACTCAGGATCATATGCTAAGATGTAATACAATTTATGCTTAGATGTAATACTGGATCATCTAGATGTAATACAATTATGCTTAGATGTAATACAGGATCATCTAGATGTAATACTATTATGCTTAGATGTAATACAGGATCATCTAGATGTAATACAATTATGCTTAGATGTAATACAGGATCATCTAGATGTAATACAATTATGCTTAGACGTAATACAGGATCATCTAGATGTAATACAATTATGCTTAGATGAAATACAGGATCATCTAGATGTAATACAATTATGCTTAGATGTAATACAGGGTCATCTAGGTGTAATACAATTATGCATAGATGTAATACAGGATCATCTAGATGTAATACAATTATGCTTAGATGTAATACAGGATCATCTAGGTGTAATACAATTATGCTTAGATGTAATACAGGATCATCTAGATGTAATACAATTATGCTTAGACGTAATACAGGATCATCTAGATGTAATACAATTATGCATAGATGTAATACAGGATTATCTAGATGTAATACAATTATGCTTAGATGTAATACAGGATCATCTAGATGTAATACAGTTATGCATAGATGTAATACAGTTATGCATAGATGTAATACAGGATTATCTAGATGTAATACAATTATGCTTAGATGTAATACAGTGTTACCAGGGGACTTAAATTTAAGAAAGGCGGAACCAAAATGGTAACAATGTTTAGAAATTTAAAAAAAATTAAAAAGACAAAAACAAATTTAGTGATTAACAAGGCTCAAGTTTATTGAAACAAAGAAATTTCGACGTTTCAGATTTTATCATTTACAACTGAGAAAGACATCCTGAGACAAAATTATCATAAACAGCTTATGATTAACAATATTATAATTAATAATAGTTATACGCCCTTAATGCAAAATATTATAATTTAATAAAAAAATTAATCAATAGATTCTGAAAATTTATCCCCCCTTTTTAGTTTATATATTTTATAGTTACAAAATTTAACAAAAGACAATGAGCACAGCTTAACAATTAACAGGATTATAATTAATCCAAAAAAAAAGATTATACGCCCTTAAATGTAAAAATTACAAAAATAAAAAAAAAGATGAAAAGATACTGATATTTATTTCCCCCCTTTTTGACTTTATGAAATGGTAGTTTTTTTTTTAAAACAGTTACATAATATTACTTATTTGATAAATTTCTTAAATGCTATATTGGCCAATAAATATATATGTTTTAGATAAAGAATTTATTATGAAAAGAGTAGTTTATTTTAAAAGAAAAGAAAAGAAAATTTTGAATATTAAATTTTTAAATTGACGTCAATTATTTTAATTTAGAGAATAACCTCTTGGAGGTTGTTAGGACCGAAAGTTTGCATGCAGGCTCCACCCAATAATTTTTTTTATATATTTTATAATTAATTACACAAGTCTACGTCTAAAAAAATAGTTTTTAAGAAAAACATATTCGTTGAAGTAAATTTAGGCACATATACAATATGAGTTTAATTAAAGTTCTATAAAGTCAGTTTTTTTGTAACATCACTTTTGTGCACGTGAAACTCTGAAGCTATGTTGAACAAAACGTGTTTTGTTAACAGGACGAAACATGTTTAGATCTTTAGCTGTGTTTCTTCTACCAGCATATTAGCTATAGCAAAAAACATGTTTTTTAGCGTCTGTACAAAATCAGACATGTTGTAGCATTAATGTTCATTATTAAAGTAAATATCTGGTTATTTGTCAAAATTAAAGAAAATTGATTGTATAACAGAAATTCGTTAAGATGGTACTTAAAAGCTTCTTAGATGATTATAAATCTATTTATATATATTTAATTTTGTTTGAAACAAAGCTTGTATAAGACTTGCAAAGATCTGCAAAAGTCTGTAAAACGAAATTTTCTGATTTAGAACAGATTTCTCCAATTGTTTTATATTTGACATGTTCAATAAGATATTTTGATCATTTAAAGTTCAACATTAGTTTGCACCTATTTCACATAATTGTTCAAAACTCAAAATGTGCCTTTTCAAGGTTTTGTAAAGTATGTTTTAAAAAAGTAAATTTTTATAATCATTCAGTTTCAAAAGAACATTGAATATTAAATAAAACATGAAATACATATTTTAAAGAATACATGATAATTAATAAATTATTTTAAAGCATTAACAAAAATTTAAAATATGATAAAATCTGTAAGGCTGAGTACCTGGAAAATCCTGTCGCAGTCCACGTGAGCTTGCGCCGTGAAAACGAAAATTTATTTGACATTTTAGACTAAATCGCACAAACTGTATATTAACATCGTTGAAAACTGAAGCAGAAAATTTTGAGAACCAAGAAAGAAAAAATTTATTATATCTAACGTAACTATGTAAGAATGTCAGGCATTGTGAGTGACTACAGGTAGACTAGCCAGCGGGTATTAGAGCAGATAGGCTGTCTTGCCGTTGTACTTTGCCCTCCGATGTCATACGATGATTAGTTTTGGACAATCTCACCGGGTGGCAGCATCTGTCAAGCGACGGAAGTAGTATATGTGGAAAACGAGTTAATGAAATTATTTTGCAGATGTGATTTTTGAATTTGAATGCTACAACAGGATCATCTAGATGTAATACAATTATGCATTGATGTAATACAGGATTATCTAGATGTAATACAATTATGCTTAGATGTAATACAGGATCATCTATATGTAATACGAGTATGCTTAGATGTAATACAGGATTATCTAGATGTAATACAATTATGCTTAGATGTAATACAGGGTCATCTAGATGTAATACAATTATGCATAGATGTAATACAGGATCATCTAGATGTAATACAATTATGCTTAGATGTAATACAGGATTATCTAGATGTAATACAATTATGCTTACGTTGCTAAACTACTCTAACTTCCTCTACTACTCATAATTTTTTATACAAACTATACAATTATTGTTTACATAACTAATATATATATATATATATATATATATATATATATATATAATTTTATTTTATTTTATTTTTGTATTTATTTATTTTATTAATGACGGACGTACTGAAATTGAGTATATGTTCGAATTAGACATTTACGAATATATAATTATATTAAAATATTTACTTTTGAAATCGATTATTTATATTTTATTAACCAAATATGAATTCTCAAAACATACTCGGTAAATGTCTTACCACTATTCACTGGTTTACTTTAGTAGATGTTCAAATTGAAATGGACACAATTCCAAGCATGAATAAATTTATTTAGTTGAATGCCTTCCTAATATTACGACTGTGACTAATGTTGTATCAATTAGCACTAATAGCGTACCACCAAAATCCTTTTCCTATATTCCACTAATTAATTTGTTCACATTAGTAACATCATCTCATCCCTATAATATGTATTGGCCAATTTAATTTGTTACCACCATCCAAATTATTTCCTAACGTGTTAATTTTTATTTTCTATTACTGTTGTTGACGTCTAATTATACAAAACACACACACACACACACACACACACACACACACACACACACACACACACACACACACACACACACACACACACACACACACACATACATACACACACACACACACACACACACACACACACACACACACACACACACACACACAAATAATGAATGAACACTAAGATTTTGTTTTTCATTTCAGATTGATCTAACTCCTATTGGCAATGAAGGACACTTTGGATTTATTTGTAATTGCTGAACCTAAACGTATAAATACTAAAAATATCCCTAATGTGTACAGCATATTCAAACCCTACGCCATGTTCTGCTTTCTGAATTTTCAGTTACCTTTTCAAAACGTGTTCAACAAAGAAAAATTTAAAACCCTTAAATTTAATATGAAAAGCAAAATATTTATCTTCATGACTGCTCTCTGGCCGTGTTTTTTTATTTTTTATTTATGGAATTTACTATCGCGAAAATATTTTTCACATTGGTTGCAGCTTTACAAAGCGGTTTTACACATAATAAACACATTATTAGTACTGCTTAGTTCCCACTGTGGTTTCCCTTATTTTATTAAATTTCTAAAAGCAATTGATAACTATAATTATGAACTTTCCAAATTACCAGACTTTACTTTTGAGGAACGCAAACAAATCCGTGATTGTAAATTTTTGATTATATCATGTTTTATTCAAGTACTGTTGTATTTGATTGTGGTTATTTTTGAATATAAAAAGATTGAAAACATAACATGTCTATCCGTTTTACCTCTAATCCCTAAAGTTATATTTATAGCATACATTTATTCTTTCGTGATTCTCAGTACAATGTTATATCTTTTCATGAGTAACGAGGTAACCATCTGTTTTCGTCAGTTCAATAAATCTTGGTATCATTATATCCTTAAAGTTGTAAACGATGCAAAAAGTACAAGTAACGGAATTCCTCTAGATAATTATCGTGTATTACATTTAAAAATGACAAATAGTATTCTAATATTGAATAAAGCTTTTGATTTTCGTATAATTTACGTTTATTTAATGTTCTTTCAATATTCTCTGTTTGCTATTTTTGAAATGATATACTTTTATAGAAACGTACATATTTTTCCGATGGTAATAATTGCAGTAAATGGTGCATGTATTTATCTTATTTCATCATACACACACACTTTGGTAAATGAGGTAAGAAATGATGTTTTGTTTGCTTTGTTTTAATGTATGCTTATAGAATAGTAATTTTTATAGTATATAGTATATAATTTAGACATTATTAATTGTTCTAGGTGTCTAGAGGTATATAGTAAGAGTGGTCATCTATTAACATAGAATTATTGTTTTTTATACTGTTGTAAATTCTTCAGTTCATTGAAAATCAAAAATAAATATTATTAAATTTTAAATTTAAATAAAATTAATAAATTTAACTTTTTTAAACACCAATAAATAACTGAATCTTGTATAGTTAAATTAATTAGATTTTATTGGTTTCGTAGACTGGATCCATCTATGTCTCCTTCAAATATTAAACTGTTAAACTATATAAAACAAAACTTTTTTAAGAAAGAAATATTTCACACTTATTCATATTGAAAATGAGTACAAAATTAATTTTAATGTGAGTGTAATCTTGAATATCTTGCAACAACCAGTTTTATTGTACAATAATTGTATACTGACTTTCGATCATAGTCTGATGAGAAGAATTTTTCTAACTCTCCTCATATTTTCATCCCTAAATTTTTCATGTAGTGTTTAGGTAGATCCATCTCTATCGCCTCTGACGCTATTAGAGTATTCGAGGGCTAGGTTTCTTTATTTTATTTATATTGTTTATAAAACTATTATGACCGAAAAGGTTTTCACCTTTAACTAACAAATAGAAATAACCTAGACATATAAACAAAGTTTTCTTAGTAATAAATTCTTAGATTTTTATGTAATATTTTAAAAAGTTGGTTTTACTGGAGTTCAAGCTAATTGGCACTTGAAGTAATGTTAAATATTAGCATTCCATTATCTGGAGTATCTCAGCTCACAGAACGTCTTTATATAAGAGCCTTTAATATTTTAAGGGTTTGTATATGAGTTTGTTAGGATGGGTTTCATTTCAGAGAACTATTATTTCGGGTACAAATTAAAACATATTTTTAAATAGATAAAATAACTGTGAAGTACTGATATTAATGTAAAAATAATATAATATGTCAAGTATAAATATGCAAATCACATTCAATTTCTTCACCAATGAATTTATCTGTTTTCTTCCTACCCTGGCAATATTAGAGTATTAGAAAGCTTAGGGTAATAAATTTATCTTTTTTTTCATTCTTTTTTGTAAGGTAATAATGACCGAGATGTGGTTCGCTTTTAAACAACAAGCAAGACAAATATAGCATATTTTTATTAAATACTACTTAAATATAAGTCATTATAGAAATTCATTGTCATTATCAACCGTTAACATGAAATGGCGGAGTTTTAACTATTCGGAAATATGGAATTCGCTTTGTTTAAAGAGGTTCTATCAGTACGTTCATAATAACAACCTCCTCAATGGATCATAAGGGAAATGATTTGGGCCATATTCTTGGGACCTGAATAACTGTTTACCAGAGTTAATCAATCTTAACTGATAGTTATTATAAATTAATTTAGTTTTTCCTATTATACCGTGATAGTTCAGGAACCATACATAGTTTTACGGTCATAAAATATTGAGATTAACACCCCGAGATAATTAACACCGACACACAATTAGCAAAGGCTTCATGATTCCTGCAATTTTATCGGCCTATAATTTCAAGTCAGTTTAATGGCGTTTTACTATATATTTCGTTTTTGTTATTTTTAACTAATTTTTGCATCTAGCGATCTTTTGGTCTCGTCAAAGTAATTGCCTTTCACATTCTTATTTAATAATCTATACTCTTATAATTAGAATGTATAAATGACTTTAATGTCCTGATTACCATCTAATAGATTGGTTTAGACGATTTGTTACCATATGGTGTTTTCTTTACAAACGCCTTACGGTTTTACATTTTCTTTCAATGCGCCTTTTCAAATAATTCCAGCAGTTAACTCCTATCGTAGGGATTAGGATTGTCTTTAATATTTATCTTTTTGATAGAAATAGTTATATTTTTTACAATTAATATTACAAATTGCGCATATCCTTTAACCAATAAGTTTCTGATACAATTTGGTTTTCGATTTAAAATGTATTTCTTCAGAATAACTATTATAAGATTTGTCAAGTAAGGAATTACTATTCTTTCACAGTTATAGGATGGTGAGAGGTAGGTTATGTAAAGTAGTATTTCCTATCTCTGTCAACAGACATCTGAAATTGCAAGTTTATTATTGACTTCAATTTCACAGGTAATTGAATCAGCAGTGTAATTAAACAATTCAAAAAGATGTTTTAATATTGTGTAATCACGAGGCCAAATGAAAAAAACTATCGTGTAGATGCTTGTGTCATAAATGTAAACTCAGAAAAACCAATTGCATTTTCATTTACTATTCCATACAGATATTGGCAAGCATTGGATTTAGTATACCATCCATTACCAAAGATTTGTAATGCAAATGTATCTTATCCCTAAACTTTAAAATAATTACACTCCTTTCATAAGTCATGATAAGGGTTATCAGAATATTTTTCTTCTTTTTTAAAAAATAAATAAAATGTTTACCGTAGAACTACTTTCAATTATTTAAAAAAAATATCCTGAACTGTTAGTGAACATTTTTTCAACATCGATAACTAACCTATCATCCATTTCCCTACACATTTCCATAATATTTTTAGAATTTTGAACATGAGTCATTCACTATAAACAAACTTGGAACAAAAGTAACTTTAACATAAAATACTATTTGGTTTTTAGGTTGGTGTACTATAAAAAGTATAACCTTTCAATTGTTACCAGGGGACTTAAATTTAAGAAAGGCGGAACCAAAATGGTAACAATGTTTGAAAAAGAAAAGTAAAAAAAGACAAAGACAAATTTAGTAATTAACAAGGTTCAAGTTTATTGAACAAAAAAAAGAAATTTCGACGTTTCAGATTTTATCATTTACAACTGAGAAAGACATCCTGAGACAAAATTATCATAAACACCTTATGATTAACAATATTATATTTAAAAAAAGATTATACGCCCTTAAAGTGAAATATTATAATTAAAAAAAAAATTAATCAATAGAGTCTGAAAATTTATCTCCCCCCTTTTTTAGTTTATATATTTTATAGTTACAAAATTTAACAAAAGACAATGAGCACAGCTTAACAATTAGCTGGATTATAATTAATCCAAAAAAAAAGATTATATGCCCTTAAATGTAAAAATTACAAAAATAAAAAAAAAGATGAAAAGATACTGATTTTTTATTTCCCCCCCCCCTTTTAACTTTATGAAATGATAGCTTTCTAAAACAGTTACATAATATTACTTATTTTATAAATTACTTAAATGCTATATTGGCCAATAAATATATATATATTTTAGATAAAGAATTTATTATAAAAAAGAGAAGTTTATTTTAGAAAAGACATGAAAATTTTGAATATTTAATTTTATTAATTGACGTCAATTATTTTAATTTAGAAAATAACCTCTTGGAGGTTGTTAGGACCGAAAGTTTGCATGCAGGCTCCACCCAATAATTTTTATATATTTTATAATTATTACACAAGTCTACATCTAAAAGAATGTTTTAAGAAAACATATTCGCTGAAATAAATTTTAGGCACATATACAATATGAGTTTAATTAAAGTTCAATAAAGTTAGTTTTTTTCTTTTTTTTTTTTTTTTTACATCACTTTTGTGCACATGAAACTGAAGCTAAGTTGGATAAAACGTGTTTTGTTAACAGGACGAAACATGTCTAGATCTTTCGCTGTGTTTCTTCTACCAGCATATTAGCTATGGCAAAAAACATGTTTTTTAGCGTCTTGTACAAAATCAGACATGTTTTAGCATTAATGTTCATTATTAAAGAAAATATCTGGTTTTTTGTCAAAATCAAAGAAAATTGATGGTATAACAGAAATTCGTTAAGATGGTACTTAAAAGCTTCTTAGATTATTATAAATCTATTTATATATATTTTAATTTTGTTTGAAACAAAGCTTGTATAAGACTTGCAAAAATTTGCAAAAGTCTGCAAAACGAAATTTTCTGATTTAGAACAGATTTCTTCAATTGTTTTATATTTGACATGTACAATGAGATATTTCGATCATTCAAAGTTCAACATTAGTTTGCACTTATTTCACATAATTGTTCCAAACTCAAAATGTGCCTTTACAAGATTTTGTAAAGTATGTTTTAAGAAAAGTAAATTTTTATAATCATTGAGTTTCAAAAGAACATTGAATATTAAATAAAACATGAAATACATATTTTAAAAATACATGATAATTAATAAATTGTTTTAAAGCATTAACAAAAATTTAATATATGATAAAATCTGTACCTGGAAAATCCTGTCGCAGTTCACGTAAGCTTGTGCCGTGAAAACGAAAATTTACTAAACATTATAGAACTAAAACGCACAAAACTTGTAGATTAACATTGCCAAAAAACTAGGGTTGAAATTTTGAAGTCCAAGAAGAAATTTTTCTCTAACGTAGCTGAATATGGATGTCAGACATTGTGTGACTACAGGTAGACTAGATAACGGGTTTTAGATCGGCTCGCTAACCAGCCGTTGTACTCTGTACTTAGATAGAGACGGAAGATAAGAGGCACGGCGAGTGGACTGCCGATAACAAAATGCAGATTTATTTTATGAATGCTACAGCTCTCCCCCCCCCCCCGAAAGACGGAGTTAGGGTGGAGTCAGAAAAGAGGCCAGAAGGGCCTCCCACAAAATTTTGAAAAAAAAGGGACAAAGGGCCAGAGGGGCCTCCAAGAAAAGATAGAAGAAAGGGGCCAGAAGGGCCTCCTACAAGCTTCTGAAGAAAGGGGCCAGAAGGGCCTCCTACAAAATTTTGAAACGGGGCACCTGATAGAAACAACGCTTCATAATGCTTTTATAATCACCACTCTAGGGTGTAGCCTCCTTCGGCACTTACTTATTAAATTTTGAAATTTCTACAGCGTCTCAGCTCTTCCCACCTATAATTGGGATAAGCCCAGGACAGAAAGAGCTGAAGGATGACGCAAAGGTCGACATTGCTGTGCATGAACTGACTTTGTACACTAAGGTACGTGGGGAAAAGGGGTGGAGTGGCACCTCGGGATACCAAGTGGAGGTGACCACTCCGGGGACCAGGGGAGGGAATGTGCATAGCACATGGCATTGCAGGAAAGGTCGGACTCAGACGGGGGGGAGTATCCTCTGAGCCGACCTTAACATGAATTATAAAAATAAATAAAAATAAATGAAAAACTCCTGAAGCCAATTAGGTCAGATCATGCTCAGCGTCGTTATTTTTAAATTCCTCTTCTCCCATACGAAGAGAAATTTAAACTATTCACGGCTCTTAACAATTTCCGTGAGAAAAGAATTTTGAAAGGTCTAAACAAATAATGCATTTTTTTTTTTTTTTTTAAATGAACAAAGAAGCAGTATGAAACGTTGGTGAGTCAAAATGGTTTTACTGCGCAAAGCAGGGCTTGTAGTTGACTTAAGGTCTTATGTATGTATCATGTGCCCCCAAAAAAAAAGGAATTTAAATTAATCAAAAAAAATTATGTAAAAAAAAATTTCATCAAAAAAAAATTGTTAGTGTTCAAAAAAAGGTACAAAAGAAAGATGTGTTTAAAAAAAGGTGTAGCAAAGTAAATATGTAAATAAAAGGTGACCCATGGTGAGGAAAACCCAACTCCGGTTTTCTCAACCCTAAACAAAAAAACTAATTAAGGAACAAACATGTTGACCTGCTAATAAAAAAAGACAAACAACCGAATAATTTAAAGAATAGACAAACAGGCCAACCATGTTGTCCTACATACAAAACTGGGCCCCTATAATTTGGAAAAGAAAATTTAGCACACAATGATATATTATTAAAAGGTGTTCAACATTTCAATTTACTATTAAACAAATGCCACCATCTGCATCAACCAGTCCACCGCCATGATGATAAAATTAAAAAAAAATAAATAAAAATAATTTTCCTTCAAGATGACAAACAAAAAAAAATAATTCAAAAGCAAGCTCCGTGTTCTTTAACGAGTCCACTAATCGCAGCAAATCCACTGCCATTTTAACTGTTGCTGGTAATAATAGATAAAAAAAAATAAACCAAGTAATTTAAAAAAAATTTCTTTTAAGATGATGCAAAAAAAATGAAAGAGCCAGAGAAAGACTCAAGAATTATATGTAGTGTAGTTGTTGTGTATATATGTGTGTGTGTAAGTATGAATTGATACAGACAAGCGAAAGAAAACTCGAGAAAATTTTGAAGGAAATTTTTGAATATTTTTTTTGTTTTTTTTTTGTTTCTAACTATTTTTGGGGTTTTATTATTTATTTAAATTTTTTTTGGAATTCCCGAATGAGCCCGCTGTCTGGATCAAATTCAGTGAATGACTAGTGTGCAGTGTATGTAAATATATATATATAAAAAAAAATATTTAAGCAGACAAAATAATAATAAAAAAAAATTTTATCGAAATTGGTTTAGAAGTTTTTGTGTAAGTGTTTATAAAAATAAATAAATAATAAAAAAGAGACTATAGGTTTATAGAGATTTAAATATTTAAACTAAATAAAAAAAATTTCATCAGCAACAGTTGTGCAGTATTTGAAAAAGCTGCAAAACATAAAAATGAGCCTTGTTTAACAAAGATAATTTTGAATTTAAATTTAGATAGTTCCAATGCAAAATTTTGAAAATTAACTACGGTTCCAGAATTTAAAATTAACCAAGCTCTGTAATTTAGAAAAAAGCAAGCTAGAATTTAAAATCAACCACGCTCTGCTACCAGAAACATGTTACCAGGGGACTTAAATTTAAGAAAGGCGGAACCAAAATGGTAACAATGTTTGAAAAAGAAAAGTAAAAAAAGACAAAGACAAATTTAGTAATTAACAAGGCTCAAGTTTATTGAACAAAAAAAAGAAATTTCGACGTTTCAGATTTTATCATTTACAACTGAGAAAGACATCCTGAGACAAAATTATCATAAACACCTTATGATTAACAATATTATATTTAAAAAAAGATTATACGCCCTTAAAGTGAAATATTATAATTTAAAAAAAAATTAATCAATAGAGTCTGAAAATTTATCTCCCCCCTTTTTTAGTTTATATATTTTATAGTTACAAAATTTAACAAAAGACAATGAGCACAGCTTAACAATTAGCTGGATTATAATTAATCCAAAAAAAAAGATTATATGCCCTTAAATGTAAAAATTACAAAAATAAAAAAAAAGATGAAAAGATACTGATTTTTTATTTCCCCCCCCCCTTTTAACTTTATGAAATGATAGCTTTCTAAAACAGTTACATAATATTACTTATTTTATAAATTACTTAAATGCTATATTGGCCAATAAATATATATATATTTTAGATAAAGAATTTATTATAAAAAAGAGAAGTTTATTTTAGAAAAGACATGAAAATTTTGAATATTTAATTTTATTAATTGACGTCAATTATTTTAATTTAGAAAATAACCTCTTGGAGGTTGTTAGGACCGAAAGTTTGCATGCAGGCTCCACCCAATAATTTTTATATATTTTATAATTAATTACACAAGTCTACATCTAAAAGAATGTTTTAAGAAAACATATTCGCTGAAATAAATTTTAGGCACATATACAATATGAGTTTAATTAAAGTTCAATAAAGTTAGTTTTTTTCTTTTTTTTTTTTTTTTTACATCACTTTTGTGCACATGAAACTGAAGCTAAGTTGGATAAAACGTGTTTTGTTAACAGGACGAAACATGTCTAGATCTTTCGCTGTGTTTCTTCTACCAGCATATTAGCTATGGCAAAAAACATGTTTTTTAGCGTCTTGTACAAAATCAGACATGTTTTAGCATTAATGTTCATTATTAAAGAAAATATCTGGTTTTTTGTCAAAATCAAAGAAAATTGATGGTATAACAGAAATTCGTTAAGATGGTACTTAAAAGCTTCTTAGATTATTATAAATCTATTTATATATATTTTAATTTTGTTTGAAACAAAGCTTGTATAAGACTTGCAAAAATTTGCAAAAGTCTGCAAAACGAAATTTTCTGATTTAGAACAGATTTCTTCAATTGTTTTATATTTGACATGTACAATGAGATATTTCGATCATTCAAAGTTCAACATTAGTTTGCACTTATTTCACATAATTGTTCCAAACTCAAAATGTGCCTTTACAAGATTTTGTAAAGTATGTTTTAAGAAAAGTAAATTTTTATAATCATTGAGTTTCAAAAGAACATTGAATATTAAATAAAACATGAAATACATATTTTAAAAATACATGATAATTAATAAATTGTTTTAAAGCATTAACAAAAATTTAATATATGATAAAATCTGTACCTGGAAAATCCTGTCGCAGTTCACGTAAGCTTGTGCCGTGAAAACGAAAATTTACTAAACATTATAGAACTAAAACGCACAAAACTTGTAGATTAACATTGCCAAAAAACTAGGGTTGAAATTTTGAAGTCCAAGAAGAAATTTTTCTCTAACGTAGCTGAATATGGATGTCAGACATTGTGTGACTACAGGTAGACTAGATAACGGGTTTTAGATCGGCTCGCTAACCAGCCGTTGTACTCTGTACTTAGATAGAGACGGAAGATAAGAGGCACGGCGAGTGGACTGCCGATAACAAAATGCAGATTTATTTTATGAATGCTACACAATAATCAAAAATCTTAGGCAATATCTCCTAAATCCAAATCGTACCTAATTCCTATTGGGGTTAACTTAATTATCAGTAGATCTCCTCAATCCACAGTATTTAATTGTAAAAAAATCAAAGATTTGTTACAAAAAGTAAGCATCCGAAGAAAACGACCTAAAACCCCTATATTTCTTGTCAGAAACGTCCGGCGTGTTTCAAGGACATATAAAAATACTTACAGCTTTTTCTAATAAAAACACAGTTATGCAACATCTTTACAAAACCATAACGAAAAATAGTAATCAAACACGGAATATTGTAGGCTAATTAAAATATTAAATGTGAATATGACAAGTAATAGTACTAAACTTTAAAAAAGAATGTTCAAAACGTTATTTATCCTCTAAACATTCCGTTAGATAACAAGTCCCTTTGCATCCTACCTCAAATTAGTCAGTTGTTTGTAAATTACTTATTAGTGTAGTGTTGTGTTTTATAGTTTTTATTCATATTGAGTTTTAATCTTATTATTTTGACTGCTCAGGATTAGCTTACTAAGTTCAGTTTTAGTTTCCAACTAGGCTACAAGGTTTTAAATGTATATATATTACTTTTTTCATGTTTTCGGAATATTACTTGAAAAAGATTGTTGATTTATACAGTCGAAACGTATTTACGGATACAATGGTGGCAAATGACCTATATAACCATACTAGTAATTTTTCATTACCATCGTTATTAAATAACTTTAAAATCAATATTTATTTTCAACGAACAATAACTTTAACTCATGTGAATAACCTTTTTACTTTTCTTTGATATACTGGTATATCATATATGATTTATAAATTTATATATAATTTAATTTAACTAATGCTAATTATTAATTTGTTGTATCCTTAATCTGATTTCCACTATATTATGCTTTAAAAAAATAACTATATATTATAGTGTTACTAAATATAATTAAAATGTTTTCAGAGTCAACAGCTCAAAAGCCTTATTTTTGAAATTCCAACACATAATTTAAGTGATAGAATTCGTTTTCAGGTAAAAACAAATTACAAAACAATAATACGAGGTTTACTTATTTATATAAAGCAAATATGCATAAAATAAAACTTTTAGACAAAGTAATATAGATTTTGCTAGATACTTTAAAAATAATAAATGTAACATTGAAATTTATTACAAAAAAGAAAGTTGAGAAAAAAAATTAAGTTGAGAATAACTTTGTGCCTTGTTTGAGCTATATAAAATTTTCAGATTTATATATATATCAGAAACAAGTATCAAAGGAAAAAATATTTAAATTGAATTTAGCAATTTGAATTTATATTTGTAAGTTTTATATTCAGTTATTATTTATTTTTTACATCCATCTGGAATTTGTACCTAACTCTCGCAGGGCACAAATGGATTGTCAACCTTAGATCCCAAAGGAATCAATTCTTATTATTGTTTTCAATATTTTATTAACACCTGAAGTGTAAGGTTATTTCATTTTTTGAAATTGTACTTTTATAATGATATTGTAAAATATTTCTTTATTATGCAAATGACTTTCTGGCTAATTATATAAAACGCACACGCATATTTGCCTGTGCGCACAAAAGTAGAAAATAGAATCTAACGTCTGGCAGAAAAAGCAAGCTCTCTCTTCAATTAAATATGATTTTTTTAAACTCTTTTTAATAATTACTGTAACTATACAATTAAAAAAAAATTCCATTGCAATGGACCGATTTAACCTTACTAGTAATATGTCAATTAATTCATCATTATTAATTATTTAAAAAAACAATATTTAGTTTTAACTAACAACAACTCTAACTTGCGTGCTTTAAATTTTTGCATTTATGTGATATAAAATACTATATTTGATTAAGCTTAACTAATGTTAATGTTTATTTTGTTTTTACTTAAAGTGTTTTTTACTATTTGCTAAAAAATCAATATATAATATATTAACACTAAATATAAACATTTGTATTATCAGACATCACCTCAAATTCCTTATTTTGAATTTCCAAAGAATAATTAAGTGATAGAAATTATCTTCACGTAATAACAAAAATTTGAGGTTTACTTATATATAAGCTCATGTGAATAATGTTAAATTTCTAGACAAAGAAATGTAGATTTTCTTAAATCTTAAATTTCTTATTTTAATTACCTAAAATAAAAAATAAATTAAAAATTGAAAACTATTACAGAAAAAGTAAGTTGAGAAGAAAATGAAGTTTAAAATCACTCTGTTTATCCCTTCTTTGTGCTATATAAAAATTTCAGCTGGATATAATAAAAACAAGTATCAAATAAAAAATAATTGAATTTAGAAATTCTAATTTAGATTTCTTAATACATTTACTATAAGTTTTAAATTTAGTCATTATTTATTTGTTATTTATATCCAGATGAAATATTTATATAACTCGAGAGTGTACATCCGCGTGGAATAAAACCTTAAATTTATTTTCATCAATTTTTGAGTTTTAAGGCAATTTTGATTTGATGAAATTTTTACTTTCATCGTGACATTGTCATATACTTCTTAATTAGGAAAATGACTTTCTGGTTAATCATAAACACTTACATACGTGGTGCGCGCGAAAGGATAAAAAGATAGTTTGGCCTCAAATAGAAAAAGGGAACTCTCTCTTCAATTAAACATAAAAAACAAATTAATCTCTTCTTAATAATTACTATAAAAATATATTTGTTTAATGTATATCGAAATATAAAAATGTCGATGTGTATATGCAATTATTTCTGCCACAGATTGATTTATTGGTCGAACAGCTACGTGCGTTGAATATTCGTATAACGCCTCTCAGATTTTTTGTTGTCAACAAAGGCCGCTATATTTCTGTAAGTTCAAATAAATTTCAGTCTAATATATAAAAAATGAAAAATTGTATATCAACAATTAAAAAAAAATTGATTATTTTCTAATTTTCAACAGGGAAACTCAACATTATTAAATTATATTCAACTATGTAATAAGTCTGCTTTAATAACTGCTCTCTACAATACAAAACCAATCACGGGATATGTACTGTGGGTATATTTTGAATATTTTAACTTTTTTATGTTCTACTGGGAAATTCCATTTATAGCTAAAAAGTTATAAACATTTGTATTCACATAAATTTTAATATAATTCTAACAATATATACATTTAAATACAGTCATTAACTTTCTTAAAACCATTTTTAGTCTAATCATTTTTGTAGCAACCAAGTTCTTAATATCAATAATTTTGTTTCTTTTCAGATATTCTCACAATTGATTTCATACGTCATTGTCATGATTCAGTTGTCATCGCAGTTACACGAAATAATTAATGAATTAAACTAGGATGTGAAATTATGAATATTCATTATATTAATACATATTGTTTTTATAATATTTATTCATCTCAAAAACTCAGTGGGTACAAATATTATCAGGTTCACCGAAGGAAGTCAAATGAAACAGAACACACCAATAGAAAATATGTAATGAATTTTCAAATGTTTTAAATTCTTAGTTTAAACTGCAACTTTTTAAAATCTTTGCTTAATTTAAGTTTGATAAAATGAATTATTTATTCAATTTTCTTTAATACATTTTTGATTAATGTTTATCAGACTACTGCGTTGTCAATCCAAACCTACCTCCAAGCACTAAAAAAATGGAATATTTAAGCTAGGTTTGTTATGTTATTTTAATTTAAATATTAAAATACGTTAAAAATAACTTCAAGATATAAACTCCAATATATGAAATAGTGATTTATTGTTATTTATGATTAGTAAATCCCAGTTTAAAATATTTGAGAAAACAGGGACTATGAAACACTATTTATGTCTTTAAGAACTATAATAGATAAAATAATTAAATAAACAGTAAGAAGTAATAAATTTGTTTATCTATTTATTATAGTAGTAGACAAATTAAATTTTAATGAATAAAGTAATAATTAAAATTTATAATAAAATATAATAATTTATTTTTAAAACAAATAATGATGAAGTGAACAATAAAAAGTCAACTGGCATAAACTATACGAAAGAAATAATAAATAAATAATGAAAATTTGCATTGATAAAATAAAAATATTACATAAACTTCACGAATTCTGAAAATATTAATATCTTGAGAGAATAATTCTTGTTTATTATTATTTAAAAGATCAGATGCACAGACTAATTAAAATAACTACCATACAATAAACACAGCACAAACAAAATAAAGAAAGATACACACATTTAAAATTGTTACATAATACAATACGAAATACTATATTTAAAACACCACAATTCCTGACTATAATAATGCCTTTTTTCCCAGTTGTGGCTAAGAAATTCTTTTATCGATTAAAATGTTCCAGAAAGTAGTTTTGTTATCAAACTGTTTTGAATTAGGTTTCTCCTGAATTTGTATTAACATGTTATGGAGCTTATTCATAAGGACAACGTGCGCTTGACTCGGTCATTTTGTGCCTCTCTAGGTGTGCCTTAAATATATATTATTTTATTAGGCATAATGTAATTTATTACGTTTAATATTTAAATTTTATAAAAATTGTAAATTTGTTTAAAATAAAAAGGAAGGGGAGAAAACAGATTTTCTACCAAACAGTACAGTAAACCAAAGTTAAAATTATTATAATTTTAAGATTATAGTACCATGCAATAAGACCTCAATGTAGAGAATATTTCAAATAAATTTTTATCATTTCAAACATTGAATAAAATTGACGTTAAGATTATATTGAACTTGAAAGATTACATTGCGATAACTTAACGTTTCTACACTCTCTGCTTACATAATCACACACTCTATTGATACTCGTATTATCTTTATATTAATAAACACTTTCTATATTGAAATAATTTACTCATTTTCCATATAATTTAGTTTTCATAAAAAGACACTTTTTTTTTATTCTACTGTTTTTATCTGAATATGTTTGAAATAGTAAATATTACGTGAGCCTAATTGAATAGTGACGATAAACTGAAACTTATATAAAAATAATTATATGTTTTGATTAATACATTGCAATATTCGTTAACTCAACGGTTAGTTAATTAGTGGCTGTTGTAGTTGTAGTATAAAAGTGTGAGAACTGTTGTGATGTGACGACAATCCTCTCTTGTTATGAGTATTATGTGTAATTTGTTCACAATATTGATGTGTACTAAGGTTCCAATATATGTTATGGATTCACTGTTGTGATATTGTAATGTGTAAATGTAATTTTACCTTCAGTTTGCCTGACTATGCCACCTGTATGTGTAAGTGACACATGTTGCTATAATGGGATAAAAAAGAACTGGTATTAATCGAATAATATATTTATCTCTTTTTATATTTTACATTGTATTGATGTTATTTATTTAGTTTAAGCCTAATTATTACAAGTTAATTTTTGTATGCTATATAATCAAAAATACGTGGTAAATTTATTAGAAAAGTCATATTTTAAGATTTTGGTTTTCAGATAAACTATTAAATTACTACAAAGTAATTAATTTTTAACTACACCTAATTATAAATAAAACTCAATGTTATTGTTCAAATTGTAATGAGAGCAAAAGTAAATAAAAGGTAACTTAGAATATGTTGTTGGGTTTACGGTGTATTTCATTAAACATTATTTGATTAGGCAATTGTAGTTGAGTTTATTTCTTCTACAACTCAACATTCAATACTAAAATGAAACTTTCATTTATTTCTTATGTGTATATAGAAATATATTTATTTTCTTAAATATTTTAACTAGTACTAACAAATAAAGAGTTTTTTTTTAAATACCGTTTTCCCCCAGAAAACTTCATATTTAAAAAAACAATTATTACGGATAATTGATATTTTATAAATATAATTTTATTTAATTAGTTATTAAATGAGAGAAATTTTTTACCTTAACATTGTAGTCATAGAGATAACGATTTGTTTTTAAACCTAAAGTAAAGGTGATTACAATTTTTTTTGCGAATGGAACAAACAATACAATTTTTAAGAAAGAATATAACTTAAATTATAAGTTAATAGGCTTCCTAAAATGATTTGTTTATAACTAACCCTACGGTATAGTGATCGTTCTCCAGAAGTGATTGGCATGTCCTTGTGTGCGACTGCCCGCCCTCTAAGTTGTCTAGGAAGCGACTTGTGCCAATAGTTCAACAGAGAGTTTAGGCGGCGTGTATCTATTTCGGTTTTAAAGCGTTGAATCCAAAGCTAAGCCGATGATACAGAGAATTGTGACGTCATAAAGAGCCAATAGGCTCAAGTTGAGTTATAATTTGTCGGAGAAGATTTAGTAGGGTAGAAAGCGACCTGGGCCAATAGTTCATGAACTAAGAATGTGGCGAAACTCAACAAAAGTGACTTGAGCTCTGCTCCACTATCTCAGACAAAACTGCAGTAAAAATAAAAAGAATATATTTTCTGTTTAGCTTCTAACAAAATATGAACTCACAGAGTGAATAGAGAAGGAACAACTTTAGAGAGATAGGTTTTTTTCCCAAAAACGATGCAGATGGTTTTCACACATTAATGTAGTTCACCATCCTATTATTTTACCGATACAGTAGTAGATTTACTGATTTTCCAACCGAAAAGCAAGTACACCAACCGTTTTTTGAACCGCAAAACTGGAACAACAACCTATTTTAAACCCCAACTGATTACAGAGTGACTGAATGCGGTTTTTGCAGGGACCTTCTCTAACATCATACCAGATGGTGTGCTTAATTTACAGAGATAACAAATTTTAACTAAGCATAATTTTAATAAGTACCTAAACGGCGTCAGTCTTCGGGTTATGTTGGAGGTAAATTTTGAAAAATAGCGACAATCTTACTCGTTTTCGAGAGTGTGATTAACTTGGGAAAAATTACTTTCTGTGGGTCCAAAATTAATTTAGCGTTGTATAACTTCGTGGAAACCTGACCGAAAATACACGATTTCTGTCCACATTTTACGGAAAAATAGAATACGAACACAACATTCTACAAATTGGAGAAATGTATCCGTTTTTCCTGTACTTCTAAATTGAGTAAATTGTCTTATTATGAATAAAATTTGTTGCACGTTCAAAACAATTCGATACCCGTAAACATTTTTGTACTCATTCTACATTCACATTACTCCAGGGTAGTTGTGTAAATGCTGAATTTTTTATCCTCATTTTCTTTGTCTATATTTGGAGATCATGCAATCTTTTCACTTTTCTCAAAATTATTTTCCTTTGCCTTTTTATTCGTGTTTTTGCAGTCACTTACGGACGACTTGTCTTCATTTACGCTTCTGTGCAATTGGTCTCCCCCCCCCCTCCCCCAGAATCCTTGAAACCAGCACCGACTACTAGGGCTTTCACCAGATCATAACCGGCGATGTGATTTACTTCTAAAGGCTTCCCAATCTGGGGTACTTTTGTTTTTTCATCACACATTTACATGTTTGATTCTAGTTATTTGAATGGAAGAATTGAAAGAAAGGATAACTTCAATGACCACTAGCCCTCAAATATTCTAATAGCATCGGGATGGGAAATAATTTGGTTAAGAAAGACCGCTTGGCCAAGACAGATAGGAAAGTATAAAAATAGAAGGACTGCGGTTCAAGACTAGATGAAGAAAACCCAAGATACAGCCAGCTAACCTCGGAAATGTCACCCCCAAACTCACAAGATGTGGGACGATCAAGGTGATTTTATATAAGTATTTACTTCCTTAGATCCGACAGATTCTGTCTAGACCTGATCTCTTAAGATCTTAGTAGTATAGGGCCACCACTAGTAGGATGCAGCTCTTCTCTGCACTGGGACGCAAATCATTTATGCATAACCATTCCATCAGACTTGAATACAATTATTGTGCTCCTGAAGTGAGAGCAGAATGCAGACATCCTGCATAGACGTTGCTCCAGTCCCTATGCCCCAATATGGCAATTATTACATACATTTTATTTTTCATTTCTCTTCTTGTAATAAAACAATTGGGGTAATAATATTCAATGTTATAACTTTTCTATTTATTTTATATGTTTGGCTCAATAATTTTGAATCAAAAATTTTGTTAAAATTACAAAATATATGCTACTTCAGAACTATAAATTATAATAAACGTCAAATTCCCTTCATTGGAATTTTAGATCCCTTGGAATACTGTTTTGTCTTGGGGCACACCTCGTTGTCCTGTTAGTTAGAGATACTCAGAAAAGTTTTGTTCCTGTAATCCTTTAATTAAAAACTTTCCATCTGTATAGTCATTTCAACTTTGTTTTAAATGAACTTAAGTAAACTTTTACTGTGGCCACTCCTCCATCTTCTGCAGAATTGAACAACGACTAAAAATAATTTAACACATATATCATATAAATCAATACTTCTTTTTTTCTGTTTACTTAATATTTGATCGTTTTGAATTTAAATCTATATATTAAAATTTACTTTTATTCGTACTCTTAATAAAGTTTAAAGATGTATTATATCAAAAAGAAAACTATATAGTAGACAAATATATAAATGGTAAATATAAAAAAAATAAATATGAAACTTTGATTTTTGTAGGTTTTTTAAGTTAAACCAATATGGTTGTATTGTCTGACTGGTTATGTAACATTTGTCTGACCTACTGAGTTGTATTTTTACAGATTTAAAAACCACAAATATCAAAATTATATGTTATGTTATAAAGGATTTTCTTTAATTCATTAGTCTGTAGCATTTAAATTCAAAAAGCACATCCGCAATATAACTTCATTAACACTCTTCCACGTCCAATTTCCGTCCCTTGACAGATGCTGGCACCTGGCGGCCCGCTCCAAAACCAAGCATCGCCTGATACCGAACACAAAGTCCATTCGCCGGTCAAGCTAGCTTCTCTAATACCCGGTCCACAGTCTAGATGTGATAACAACATGGTCTACATTCTGCATCACTCATCTAACAAAAGTTTTTTTTCTCTCTAACCTTACAAGTCTCATACAACATCATGTTAATTTACAGTTCGTGCGTTTTAGTTTAAATAACCTAGTTCAAAATGTTAAAATAACCATCATTTTTCTCGGTACATGCTCACGTGAACTGCGACAGGATTAACCAGCCAATATGCTGGTAGGAGAAATAGAGAAATTCTTGTCTCATATTGCGCAAACCAGCGAATCATCCTAGCAAGTTTCGTCCTGTTGGCAAAACACGTTTTTGAATCACATAACTTCAGTTTTTCAAGTGCATAAAAGTGATGTCCTTTTTTTTTACAGCTGACTTTACTGAACTTTAACTAACTCATATGATTTATGTGCCTAAATTTACTTCCGCAAATATGTGTTCCTTCAAACTATTTTCTAGATGTAGACTTTTGTAATTATTTATAAATTATATAACAATTTATTGGGTGGAGCCTGCATGCAATTTTCGGTCCTAACAACCTCCAAGAGGTTAGTTTCTAAATTAAAATAATTGACGTCAATTAACAAAATTTCAAAATTCTAAATTAATTTTCCTTTTTTTTTATTTAAATATAAATTTATTGGCCAATACAGTTTCTTTTTTTTTAAGAAATTTTCAAACCAATTATATTATGTTACTTTAGTTTAGTGATAAACATGTTAACTATAGATATGATCTTTCTTGAACTTAAAATATCAAGCTCTTTTATATTTTGTTAATTTCTGTTACTGTTTAAAAGGAAACTATCATCTTATAAACTAAACTAAAAAGGGGGGGATAAGTTTTTTTTTGAAAATCTTGATTAATTTTTTTTTAAATTATTATACTTTTACTTTAAGGGCGTATAATCTTTTTTTTGATTAATTATAATTCTGTGAATTATTAAGCTGTGCTCATTTTTTTTTATTGTTAAATTTTTGTAACTATAAATATATATATATATTAAAAGGGGGGATAAATTTTTAGAATCTGTTGATTAATTTTTTTTTATCTAAATTATTATATGTTACAATTAAGGGCTTATAACTTTTACAATTTATGATCTTGTTAATCATAAGTTTTTTTTTACTGATGATTTGTGTCAGGATGTCTTTTGTTGTAAATGACAAAGTCTGAACCGTCGAAATTTCTTTCTGTTTTCAATAAACTTGAGCCTTGTTAATTATTAAACTTGTCTTTGTCTTTTTTTTATCTTTCTTTTCAAACATTGTTACCATTTTGGTTCCGCCTTTATTAAATTTAAGTCCCCTGGTAACATGTTTCTGGTAGCAGAGCGTGGTTAGCTTTAAATTCTAGTTTGTTTTTTTTTTTTCTAAATTACAGAGCTTGGTTAATTTTTTTAAATTCTGGAACCCTAGTTAATTTTCAAAATTTTGCATTGGAACCATCTAAATTTAAATTCAATATTTTTCTCTGTTAAACAAGGCTCATTTTTATGTTTTGCAGCTTTTTCAAATACTGCACAACTGTTGCTGATGAAATTTTTTTTTTTATTCTATTTATTTTAAATATTCAAATCTCTATAAATCTATAGTCTCTTTTTTATTTATTATTTATTTATTTTTATAAACACTTACACAAAAACTTCTAAACCAATTTTGATAAAATTTTTTTTTATTATTATTTTGTCTGCTTAAATATTTTTTTTTATATATATATATTTACATACACTGCACACTAGTCATTCACTGAATTTGATCCAGACAGCGGGCTCATTCGGGAATTCCAAAAAAAATTTAAATAAATAATAAAACCCCAAAAATAGTTAGAAACAAAAAAAAACAAAAAAAAATATTCAAAAATTTCCTTCAAAATTTTCTCGAGTTTTCTTTCGCTTGTCTGTATCAATTCATACTTACACACACACATATATACACAACAACTACACTACATATAATTCTTGAGTCTTTCTCTGGCTCTTTCATTTTTTTTTGCATCATCTTAAAAGAAATTTTTTTTTATTAAATTACTTGGTTTATTTTTTTTTTTAAATAATTATCAGCAACAGTTAAAATGGCAGTAAACTTGCTGGGTTTGGTAAATGACCTAAAAAGAACTGAACTCACCTTCGAAGTCGTGGCTAGAGGTGGTGAGCAAGACACAATAGCAGAAATGCGAACCTCTCTTAGGTCCCTTTTACAGAATAACGTTGAGCCCGAATTCGGAAATTTCACCGAAGAGATCCTTTTGCAGCAGATATCGCTAGCGCAAAACTCCTTGTTCATCTTACAGGATGACCTGGAGAACTTAGATCCAGAAAAGGGTTACAGAATACATCGTTTTCGCGCGCGGATGAATGCCTTCGGAAGACGAATAGAGTTCCTAACTCGGGTGCAAACTGAGCAACTAAAAGTTGCAGACAACAACGTGCCACGGGATCTGGCCGAGCTACATAACAATTTCGCAACACTCGAAGAAAAATTTAAAGCTTTCGATCCTCAGCAAACCACTCCTAGCAGTTCGAAAGGCTGTCCATACATTTCCTTATACGGAAAATTAAGTCATCCTGCCGAACAGATCATTAAAACAATTCCTCAGACAGATGGGTTCGACCTTGATAAATTATTAATTTTTTTTAAAATCGCTTTAAAAATTGTCAAAACTTACCCGGACGTAGCTTTAAACATTAATAATTTTCTGATGCCCTATGCTCAGGGCCCTTTAAATTCATGTCTGATTAGACATCAGACATTTAAGACTTTTCACAAAGAGGCCTTAAGTCTCTTCATACCTTCGAAAAGGTTGGCTTCTCTAGTGCAGGAGTTATTTTATAGGCCCCAGAAGACTAACGAGGTGGTGCACATTTTTGTTAATCAAATTAAAGAGGCTGCAGAAACTTTAAATTTAGATAAGTCCGAATTGGAGGTCACGGACGTCATTCTGGAGGGACTGTCTCCGGAAGTCCGCAACTGCTTACTTTTTGTTGCCAAACCTAAAAATTTTGCAGACTTAGATCGGCTCTGCGCACATGTCAATAACGTCATGTATACTGACAGGCAAAGGGCTCCATTAGTGAGACCCGAAGCTAGAAGTACTGATTTTAGACCTACAAGACCAGTGGTCTGTTACAGTTGCGGACAGCCGGGACATAGAAGCCCAGAATGTCGGAACCGGCCTCCAACAAGGCAATACCCTCCCAAAAACAGGCGCAGGCTAGCCTCCCGTTCAAAAACCAACCACATCGGATTTAAACATAACACGAAACCACATTTCTTTAATAAACCATCTTTTCAAAATTTAAACTCAATTTCCTATTTAAGAAGAAACAATTTCGGCAATAAAATTCAAAATTACGTTACTCCCATCTGTTATCATTGTGGCATACCCGGTCACTATATCTGGGGCTGTAAATTCTTCTCTCTACGGAATAGGTCCAGGCAAACCTATTCCAGCTCTAAGCTTTCCAACTACAAACTTCAAAAAAAAAATAACATTTCTCTTAAATCTAGGGGTCTGAACGATCAGTTTTTGCCTTTGGTGGAAGTAGCTTTTGGGCAAGTTAAAGTTAAAGCTCTGCTGGACTCCGGTTCAGTAAGATGCGTCATTTCTAAAGCCCTTTTTAAAAAATTAAAGAACACCAAGGCTTTTAAATCCATAACCAGGGTGAAGGCTGATTGTGTCACGGCTTCTGGAAAAAGGTTGCCCATTTCCTACTCTTGTCGTCTTCATCTTAAAATGGAACATTGTAGTTGGAATGTGGATTTTCTGGTGGCGCATAAGTTGTCGTGTCCTCTGATCCTCGGGTCAGATTTCATATCTAAAACGGGACTGGTACTTGATCTTTCAGCAAAAAACTTCTATTTTAAATTTTCAAGGTCTATTGTTTTTCCTCTATGTAATTTCAGTAATTCTGCGTATAAACCTATAGTGTCCACAACATCTGAATCTACTGCTCCTGATCCTTTAGGTCATCTTCAAAAGAACGATAAAAACACCATTCAAAAAATAATTAATGATTTTCCTCAGGTACTCACAAAAAGGTTAGGTCTAACACATCTAGTTGAATACGATATTCAACTGAAGGACAACACTCCGGTCAAGTGTTCTCCATACCAATTGGCACCTCCCAAAATGGAATACCTCCGCGAACACATCAACGAATTGTTAGATTCAGGAGTAGTAGAACCCAGCCGGTCGGCATATGCATCCCCTGTTTTTCTGGTTCAACATCCCGAAAAGAAAACAAGGATGGTGATTGATTATCGGAGGCTCAATCAAAACATCGTCGTCGAAGCGGTGCCGCTACCTAACTTACATCAAAGTTTTAACTGGTTTGTCGGTGCCAAATATTTCACAGTTTTCGATCTAAATTCAGCTTATCATCAAATCCCTTTGTCTCAAAAGTCCAAACAAATTACCAGCTTTTGTACTCCTTGGATGCTTTATCAGTTTACTCGAGTCCCTTTTGGACTCTGTACTGGTGCCCAAGTGCTTACCAGACTTTTGGATCAGGTCTTCCATGACATCAAATTCAAATTCATTTTTAATTATCTGGATGACCTAGTCATCTACTCCAAAACTTGGGAAGAGCATCAAAAACATCTTCGGGAAGTCCTTACTCGTTTGCGGCGGGCTGGCTTGACTGTTAACCCAGATAAGGTCCGTTTCGCTGTGAATGAGATAAGCTTTTTAGGACACCTAGTTTCTTCTCGTGGCGTGCAAATCGACCCATCTAGAACAAAAGCAATTAGAAATTTTCCGCAACCCAAGAACCCTAAGGCCGTTTCCAGATTTATTGGAATGGTCAACTTCTTTGCTAAATTCATTCCAAATTTCGCGGAGCACGCTGCGCCTCTAAATCTGCTTCGGAGGAAGGGCCAAAAATTCTCTTGGCAAGCTGAACAAGAGAAAGCTTTTAAACATCTTCGGGAGGCAATAACACAGCCTCCGGTTCTCCGGATGGCCGATTTCGCCAAACCATTCATCCTGCAAACGGATGCGAGCTCGGTGGCCCTTGGAGCAGTTCTACTTCAAGAAATTGACGGCTCACGACAGCCCATAGCGTACGCTTCACGTACTTTAACACCTGCAGAAAGAAAAGCCTCATCTGCATATGAAGCCGAATGCCTAGCAGTAGTTTTTGGAGTAGAGAAATTTAGGCAATATCTAGAACATCGGGAATTCCTATTAGAAACCGACAACCAAGCCCTTTCTTGGCTTTTAGCACGTCCTCGTCAACTTGGTAAATTAGGCCGGTGGATTGCCAAGTTGACTTCATTGAAATTTAAGGTAGCGCACATAAGAGGAACTCAGAACATCATAGCAGACTCCCTCTCGCGCATGTTTGAACCGGAAAATTTCAACGAAGAAAATGTCACCTTTTCGTGTACCAGTCTCCTCACAAATTTTCCTCTAGCTTTTCATGACATCCAGACTCATCAAAAGGCCGATCCTATTTTGAAAAATATCATTGCCGACCTCGAACAGAACATCTCTTCGGAGAAGTACTGTTTAAGTAAAGGTGTACTTTGCCTGAAAAATCATCTGGAAAAGCCCACCAGAATTTATTTACCTCAGTCCTTAGTCGACCTGGTGATTAATTATCATCACGACTCCGTTGTGGGTGGTCATCTTGGAGTACTTAAAACTTTGTTTAAGGTAAAGGAGAATTTTTATTGGCCAACTTTAAAACAGGATGTCACTTCTAAAGTGCGAGCTTGTTCGGTGTGTGCTGTAAGCAAACCTGCTCACAACTCCAGATTAGGATACCTTGCCTCAACGGTTCCCAATCGTCCCATGGAAAAATTACATATCGACTACGTCGGACAGCTTCCTAGGACAAAACAGGGCTACAACATGATACTGGTCGCAGTTGACCAGTTCTCAAAATTCACCTGGCTCATGCCTGTCAGAGATGCAACTTCCCACAGTACAATTAAGGCCTTAAGCCAAAACATTTTTCAAAATTTCGGTTTTCCAAAGATAATAATCTCTGACAATGCACAATGTTTTGTATCACATGTCTTCCGCAACTTTTGTTTTTCTCGCGGTATTAAGCATGCAACTTTATCTCCTTATCACCCCCAACCTAATAATGCGGAAAGACTTAACCGAAACCTTAAGGCAGCCCTTATCGCCTATCACTCCAAAAATCAATCCTCTTGGGACGACTCCCTTTGCTGGCTTCAGCTGGCTTTCAATTTCGCACATCATGAGACTCTTAAAGCAACACCTTTTAGCATTCTTTTTAATTTTCTCCCCAATACACCACTGAGTCTCAGCTGGAACATACACGATCTCCTTCCAAAACCTAATACTAATCCATCACAAGTTTGGCGCCAGGCCAAAGACAATATAATGAAAGCGCACCAAAAGGCCGAAAAGACCTATAACAAATTCAGGAAGCCTCATCTGTATAAAATCAACGATCTTGTCTGGTGTAAAACACACCCTCTGAGCTCCGCCATAGACAAGCGAGCTGCTAAATTGATGCCACGATGGTCCGGTCCCTTCCGGATCATTGATTTTCTTACTCCCGTTACCGTTGCGCTTTCTTTCGCCAATTCACCTCGTTTTATTAAAAAAGCACACGTCGAGCAACTCAAACCTCATCATATAAATTAAATATTAACAAATTTCTAGAACCTTCTCCTTTACGATTTAATTTTCTTTCTGATCTTTCTTGACCCGCACAAATTGTCATCTGGTAGTCTTCTTTCTGTGCACTGCAGAACATAATAAAATACGGAACCAAGCCGTGTTTCCTCTAAGCCAAATGCACATCTGTATGTTTGGGCATCGGTGGGTTGAGCTCTCCTAGAGCCCCTCCGTGCCGTAATCTGTATAGATGTTTGCAGGCGAAGAGATATTGATTTTCCTTGTCCAGTGATATATCTCACTGTTTCCCGGACTTGACGCTTTTCAACCCATAGTCTGATCAACTATGAGGTTCCACTTTACGGCAATGGCCGCTACATGTACCTGACATGTTACCCTATCTAGACATATCTTAACATCGAGCACTTCGCGGGTGTAATCGATGCGACGAGAATATAGAGAGCGTCATGAACTCTTCTATTTCTTCGTCACCATAACGTCTTCGGACGAGGACATAGTGAGTCCATCTTCTTAATAGTTAAGTTTGGTGCATTTGTTCTTTGTTGTTTATCTTGGTGAAGGTATACTGACCGGTTCTGTCGAACTACATATAGTTAATGTGGCACTCGCTATGCATGTTAGTCTTAGTTTGTCTTTTGTTTATCTCGAGGTCTAAAACACCTGTCTGAGAGGAAATTTTTTTTTTACCCCTTAAAGCACACTCTCTCTCTCCTTTTCTAAATTCTGTGGGAGGCCCTTCTGGCCCCCTTTCTTTTCTACACTAACTCCGTCTTTCGGGGGGGGAGAGCTGTAGCATTTAAATTCAAAAAGCACATCCGCAATATAACTTCATTAACACTCTTCCACGTCCAATTTCCGTCCCTTGACAGATGCTGGCACCTGGCGGCCCGCTCCAAAACCAAGCATCGCCTGATACCGAACACAAAGTCCATTCGCCGGTCAAGCTAGCTTCTCTAATACCCGGTCCACAGTCTAGATGTGATAACAACATGGTCTACATTCTGCATCACTCATCTAACAAAAGTTTTTTTTCTCTCTAACCTTACAAGTCTCATACAACATCATGTTAATTTACAGTTCGTGCGTTTTAGTTTAAATAACCTAGTTCAAAATGTTAAAATAACCATCATTTTTCTCGGTACATGCTCACGTGAACTGCGACAGGATTAACCAGCCAATATGCTGGTAGGAGAAATAGAGAAATTCTTGTCTCATATTGCGCAAACCAGCGAATCATCCTAGCAAGTTTCGTCCTGTTGGCAAAACACGTTTTTGAATCACATAACTTCAGTTTTTCAAGTGCATAAAAGTGATGTCCTTTTTTTTTACAGCTGACTTTACTGAACTTTAACTAACTCATATGATTTATGTGCCTAAATTTACTTCCGCAAATATGTGTTCCTTCAAACTATTTTCTAGATGTAGACTTTTGTAATTATTTATAAATTATATAACAATTTATTGGGTGGAGCCTGCATGCAATTTTCGGTCCTAACAACCTCCAAGAGGTTAGTTTCTAAATTAAAATAATTGACGTCAATTAACAAAATTTCAAAATTCTAAATTAATTTTCCTTTTTTTTTATTTAAATATAAATTTATTGGCCAATACAGTTTCTTTTTTTTTAAGAAATTTTCAAACCAATTATATTATGTTACTTTAGTTTAGTGATAAACATGTTAACTATAGATATGATCTTTCTTGAACTTAAAATATCAAGCTCTTTTATATTTTGTTAATTTCTGTTACTGTTTAAAAGGAAACTATCATCTTATAAACTAAACTAAAAAGGGGGGGATAAGTTTTTTTTTGAAAATCTTGATTAATTTTTTTTTAAATTATTATACTTTTACTTTAAGGGCGTATAATCTTTTTTTTGATTAATTATAATTCTGTGAATTATTAAGCTGTGCTCATTTTTTTTTATTGTTAAATTTTTGTAACTATAAATATATATATATATTAAAAGGGGGGATAAATTTTTAGAATCTGTTGATTAATTTTTTTTTATCTAAATTATTATATGTTACAATTAAGGGCTTATAACTTTTACAATTTATGATCTTGTTAATCATAAGTTTTTTTTTACTGATGATTTGTGTCAGGATGTCTTTTGTTGTAAATGACAAAGTCTGAACCGTCGAAATTTCTTTCTGTTTTCAATAAACTTGAGCCTTGTTAATTATTAAACTTGTCTTTGTCTTTTTTTTATCTTTCTTTTCAAACATTGTTACCATTTTGGTTCCGCCTTTATTAAATTTAAGTCCCCTGGTAACAAGTCTGTCCATTCGTGCAGTAACTTTGAAATATTGTAAAGAAATTGTGTATAGTGAATTTTACAATATAGAATTTAAAATTCATCGCTATATTATGTATTGTTTATATGAGTATGTAATTTTATTATGCCTTAGTGATACATTACTTTTAATTTTACAGTTTATTTAACAAATTACAAACAGTCTGAGAAAGGTAAACTTGGAATCTATCATTAAATATTCGTATGTGTGTGTGTGTGTGTGTGTATATATATATATATATATATATATATATATATATATAAACACCACACAACGATTTCTTAGCACCATTTGTGGGGCATTTTAGTTTTGTATAATCACGTAATTGTGATTATCAAATATTTTGAAAATATGTAACTAATGAGAAACTATAATTTCCAGAACTCAAAAAAACATGAAACAACGAAGTCGTAATGTTGCAATCTGGTCGAGACATCATTACTAACACCAAAAACTATGACATGGAATTAGATCCATTTATTTAGCAGGTCTTATCAGTTGCTAAACCAAGATATTCAAACTAATTAGTATCGTTTTAATCAAATATTGATACTATATATTACACTAATCAGCTATCAATTGATAAGTATCATTAAATATAAATTAAAAAAAAAAGACTTTAGGAATCTAAAATTAAATGCTATCTTCTAAACTATTATTTAAAATGTTACTTAGCCTGAAGAGAGTGTATTTTCGGGATCACTCATTTATATGCAACTATTTCTTAGTTCGAACCTAGCATACTGCGTTGTTGTCCCCCCCCCCTTTACTCTTATGCAAACACCTTGAATCAGCACATGTTATACAAACTCATACTACAAACAATATACAACAAAATAATATGAAGTATGATACAAAAAGACAGTATTTTGGAATGTTGTTCTTTTGTCTTGCAACCTTAGACACTCCATGGAAACACTTCTCGGCATATAGTAGCATCCATTCCTGATTACTTTATCATACTAATCGTAACGAACGACTATAATGACCCTACTACGTAAATTCCAGTCATTTATAAAACAGCCGATAATAGTTTTTATGCAAAAACATCCGTTCCTAATATAAGGACGAAATACAAATTTACTTATTAATACAACCTATTAGCATGTAAAAATATATCTGAAAATTAAAGTGGTCCATCTGGTCCATCAATTGAAGACTCTCCAGTTGTGGACAAAATATTTAACCCTCATCCTCTCTCGCTCTCTTAAATAAACAAAAAATGCTTTTGTAATCGCCAGTAACAAATTGAAGGCTTGTAATACACTTCTGTCGCATGGTGGATCTACGTGAACGTTTGTCAAACAGTAGCAGGAAATAAGTTCTCAAATACTTCAGAAAATTGGTTTTTTATCGAGAATGGATATATTTCCTCAACATGGACTTGCCGTGGCTAGACAGTGATTATAATCCTATTTCAAACAGTAGTTATTCAATGAAATTATAATTTTTGTAAATACACTTGAAAAATGAATTACCCATATTACGTTAATATTTAATTTCCCCAAAAGGAAAACAAATAAGTTTACAGACATTAAATAAACTCTATTTTGAGTCTGGTTATGATAATATGTGACGTAATTTTCCGATACTCTTTCGTTTTATTAATAAGTACTAGTAAATATTTTTTTAGAGAAAAAAAACTATACGTTTCCTAGCATAGCATATTTAATAGAATTCTTTGATGTTTGCAAAAACAGGTCTAGGTAAATAAACAATGAAACATGAAAGCTCTTATTTTACATTAAATAAAACTTGTTTGAATAATCAGGTGTTGCTTAATCTTTTAACCTGCAAGTATAGTTCACGTGTGCATGTTCATGTGTAAATTATATTGTAGTGGATATACCCAACATTCTTTTGAAAAATAAGAATACATTTACATAATATAATTTTGTTAAACAATATTAATATGTGAATTGGTATTTCTATTTACTGTATATATAATTAATTTAAATTGTTTATTTTTTTAATGTGATGTATTAAAATATAATAATATATTGTATGCAATGTTTATTAAGAACTATATATAGCCTACATATATTTATTGTAGGTATGTATAAATTTATATTTGTGTATATTACTATTATATCCTAAAAATCATTTGAACGTAATAAAAGAATAAATCCAGGAAGAAATATTGAAAAATATGTTCTGACTTTATACATTGTATCTAGTATAGAGAAAGTTTTTGATGAGTTAAAATAGTGGATGTTTAGTTTTCTTGGATCCATAGGTTTACAGTTCAAAGTTTAAAAAGAGTTATTTTTGGAATGATGTCTGTTTTGTCTTTTCAGTATTCTACAGATGAAAACTTATTTCGATCATATTTGGTATGTATGCATGTCACCGTATCTCAAAGCATGCTTTACATTTTTTAATAACTAAAAATTTGAGGGTGTATGCTATAGGACAAAAAATTTGTTTTTGATTTTATAAAAATCAGTTCTATTAATTTTAATCTTTTTTTTTCTCAAATGTAGCTCCTAATGACTAAAACATATTGTCACCATTTCACCAATAATGCTTGTTCAGAAGTCATTACTCAGGAAGGAAAATAAATAATGGACGCCATATTAGAAGAGTGAACTCTCTCAAAATTGGCCTCATTAATTATTATTATCATTTTGTGAAATCAACACACCAAATTGCATATAAAAATAAAATCCCTTATTTCAAGTAGAATTTTAAAATCAAATAATGATTTTATAGTTTATTTTCAATTTTTGAGCCCAATATAGGTTTCAAGATCTCTTATAATAATTTCCAATGATAAACTCTTTTATTAATGAAATATTTTTAAAAAGACTTTTGTTTTTAACACTGCTTTGAAAAACATTTCAATGCAAAATGTGCTTATTATTTTGATAAAGTTACACCATAATTATTTTACATATTAGTTCCTTGAAGAATCATTAAGAGGGATGTATATTTTCTCAAGTAAAACTGTACATATGTCAAAATAATTGTTAATAAGTACGATCTATGTGTTCAAACATTTTTATTCGGACCGATGATTTGTATCAATTGGTCATGCATAACAAACCGACATCTCTCTATAAATTCCAATGATTCCGCTTCAATAAATGCATACCTTTGCAGCTATATGAGAGTGTATTAGTAGTAGAATATTCATCCTGCATGTTACAATCAATGTTATACAACCCATTTGTCAAAGTACTGTCAACCTTGTCCAATAACATATCCTAAAATTGACGTTTGTCAGTTATTTGTTGGTTACAATTGGTGAAGTGTACAAATTTAAATTTGTGATAAATCAGACTGAAACCTTCTCCGTACATTTAAAAATACAACACAGTAGAGTCAATCTTTAGAACTCATATTTTCATATCTAATAACCAATTCATGAACGTCTTTTCTCCATCATCGTTGAAATTCAAATTTATGTCTGCCTTTCATGAATACACCACCATCCACACTAAATTTGTTTGTGTACTGTATAGTTACAAATACGTTTTTATAAATTTAAACGTACATTCTGAAAAGAATACACTCTTTTTAATTAAAAATCCTAATAAATTCTTCTATCTTGATAATATAAATGCGTAAATGGAAACTCTAAATATACGATTGTAAGTTATTACCATTTTATGAAAAAATAAATAAATAAATAAATTTAAAAAAAATATCTTTCTGATATTCTTGTTATTATTAATTTTTTATCGATATCGTCTTAAAATGTTATGAAATATAGATATTTAAATTGTTATAGCAACTATTCCTTAAACGAGTTCCAATATAAAGTGTCAACTACAAGTAAATATTATTACCATATTACCATTGCCATATTATAATAAACCAAATATATAAAGATGTTAACATAAATCAAAGGGTACAGTGCAAATAATCAGTAAACTAATTACCAGAGACATTGCATATAAAATAAAATCCCGTTTTTCAAGTAGAATTTTAAAATCAAATAATGATTTTATAGTTTATTTTCAATTTTTGAGCCCAATATAGGTTTCAAGATCTCTTATCATAATTTCCAATGATAAACTCTTTTGTTAAGGAAATATTTTTAAAAAGACTTTTGTTTTTAACAGTAACAGTAAACTAATTACCTTGACATCCTTGGGAAGTGTATCAAAATAATTTTGTAATATATCCTAAATTCATGCCCTCACTATGAATTTAGTTAATCCTTATTTACTACTAAATCCACTGTATTTACTTTCGTTAACTCTTATTATAATACTTCAACAACCTTAGATAATTATACACAAATTGCAATTAATTATGATTTAAAATTTGATTGTTAATTTAATAAACAGGCTTAAAACTACATCCAACCCTTGCACAGTAAGGTTAAGGAATTATTTATTAAACTGAACTTTAAGGGTCAACTTAGTTACATATAGTTATAATAAAATATTTCATCCACAACTCCACCCCAATAATCCACCTCCATAACCTCGTGTAACAACATACTTATTATTAATGGAGCAAAACTCATAAATTAAACATTTTTATGTTTAAATGAAATATAAGAAATAAATCAACTTTTTCTATTCTTTCGTATAATAACCATTGTCGTCAATTTAATTAATCAGGTATGGAAATTTTGGATTTTAGAACTGAATACCTTTTTTTAAAGTCTATCATTACATGTAATACAGTTTTAAAGGACATTCTTTCAATTCAAAATTCAAATGACTTTCAATAATAAAATTGGTATATTTTCCTTACAGACATGAATGACGTGTTCAAACGAGAGGCAAACAAGTAACTAGGATGAATGACACGCCCTTTCTTCTATCATGCAATAATGTAAGACATGATGGTAGAGTCAAAGTAGGTTATGCAAAGATTCAATATTCATTACACAGACAGAGTTCGTCTAAAGTAAACTTGATTTTTTACTCTGTGCAATTAATACTAAAGGATCATCTTATACATTATTTCGCTAACAAATGGTTTTCAACATGTTTATACTCGTGGTTAAAAAGTCATCTTTTAATCATTCTCGTTCTTATTAATTAGCAGAAGTGTTGTCTTTTATATTTCATTACAGATATACTGTAATTTTTATATCATAAACATAATGTGATGTATATTACATGAATATACATGTATACGACACAATGGATGTTATTTGACTTAATAAAATATTGTATGGGGCAAATATCCACTTGAATCCGCCATTGTTATTAAATTACTTGTTCTTTTTGTAACATCAACATGCTTTTTCTTTTTAATGATTACAAATAAACATATTACGAAAAAGAATCAAATTTTATTTTTTAAACTAATAAGATTTGTTTCAACAAACTTTCAATTAGATATTAAGACTTATTCACATAGTTAATTGCATTATAACATATAGTTTATTCTTCACATGAAATAAAGTTATTGATATTATTTGGTTACAATAAAGGTAAAAGGAAAGAAAATGTGACACTGTTTAACAGTTCTCATTAGCAGAGTATATTATTTATTATCAATATGTTCTGCACTGTGTCTTAAAAATCAAGTCAAATTGTCTACTGTTAAGTTCAAAAATTGTTTTACTTACAAAATGATGCAAATTTTATGTTTTAAAAAAACGATATTTCATTTTGATATTGGAAACAATAAATTAAGGAGTAACTTTCAAGAAATGCATATTTTAAATATATAATGTTTATAAACCAGGTTTAATAGTGTCAATTATACACTTTATTTCACAAAATATTATAATGTTTTATAGAACTTAGTTTTAGGTTCAATATTTCAATTAGTTTTTTAGCTTCAAATTGACATGTCCAAGTAGAGTAGTGTAAAATCTAAACGTATAAATACAGACAGGTTATACGTTTAAAACCTACCAGTTTACAGAATAAATACATTTAGAGATAGAGTTACTTATCATTGGACTTTTATTTAGCAAGCAGGAAGCAATAAACAACAGTTTCATGAAAATTCAACAGATTGCCAACAAAAACAATTGCTTACGCTTTACATTTCCTTTTTTGACATTTAGAATGCTGAAGCAGTAACATATACAGCTGTGTCTGTATGCAAATATCTACGATGGTATATAACAGTTATTTACTTGTTTTACGGAGAAGATACATTTTTAGTTTAAAGTTTTCGTCTTTGTTATTTTAAACATATAAATGTTTTTATCGTTGCTTTAATAAATCCACCCAAACAGATACCATAGGATGGTAAATTATGTAAATCGTAAATTGCATTATGGAGACTACGTCCGCGAATTCAAAGTAAATTTGCATATTAACTAGGTAAGGCAAAAAACTGATTCGCGTATGCAAATATTGTAAAGACGAATTTTGACATAGGTTGTTTTCAATGTAAACAAAACAATTTTTTACGAGTTGGGAAATTGCAAAAATCAAAACTGTTTTATTATTAGTGTACTGGATTACCTAATGTGTAGATTTTTAAACATTACATCTTGAATAATTAGAAAGCCAACAAGTCATAGCTGAAACAAATATTTGTTCTGATATTTAAAAATGAAAATAGTTTTAAATATTAAAAACAAAATTTTATTTTTTCGATACATTTTATTAATTTTATTTATTATTTCGTAACAGGGTCCTCGCTGGTGGCTTCGATTTTTTGAATTCCAGGGCGATATTGTTTTTGAGCTCAATATGAGCCCATTGCTTTTGCGTTCATTGCTGCGCGAACGAACTTTGTCAGTATGTTGAGACGGCAGGCGGCTTAAGTCCCTCCAGATAAGCTCGGGTGAGCAATAAATTTCAACCTTTTAAAATATTTAACCTTTCTTTATTAACCCATTTTAATTATTAGACGTGTTATACTATCTGGGTCTAAAATAGTTAGGGGGTAATAAGAAGAAAACGGAAGTCTGCCCCTACACATGGCTCTGCTCTCTTAGGTCTGTTGCATTTGCATCCAGACTCAAAACGTCTCCCTCACCTAGTTCTCTAAAATCATGACTTCTGCTTTTCCCAATATATCCTGATCAGTGTATAAAAAGCTTTGTTGTATTTTCCAGTTAGATTATGTAAATGTATTTTTAAATGGTATTGTTGTAATTTAATATACTAGTCTTAATTACTATATACTAGTCTTAGTACCTGTCGCAATTTCGGCTCAATATTCATTAAAAACATGATGCAAATGTGAAAGGTTTTTGCTCTTGTGCTAAAAGTTTCGTTCATGAGGTCCGTTCATTTAAATCAGATCAAAATCTACACAAAAGAATAATATATATATGCAGATTTCAAACAACAAATTACAGACAACACAAGTAGGACTATAATTAGTTATTATTCCACGCAATAAATAAAAGAATAGCAAAGTTAACTTGATGAATTATTATAGGAAGGTCAAGCATTAAATTTTTAAAACAATTTATATTTTATTAGTATATAGGTCTACATAATAATACAATTTTAAACTTAAAACAAAAACATTTGTTGTATCCATTAGTCCATCTTTTCATTGTTTATAAAAAATATTCATATATAGTATATCCAATAATTCGTATATTAATAATTATAAAATTAATTCCATTGAATGAATATCAAAAGTCTATACTCTGTCAGCTATCTATCAATGAATCAAAAGATCCAACCATACAACCACCATATTTTAATTGCATATACCCTTCCACATATAGACAGTTTTAGTTCTTATAGAAATAAATTCTAACATAGAATTGTTAATATTTTTAAAAAAATCAAAATTGAGTCTTCATCGCATCCGTCAGACATTTATCTTTATTATGTAGAACATTCAAGACATCCATTAGAGTTAGAGTAAATTGAACCACGAAGACATCCATCACAGAAGAATGAGTAGTCTCAAAACCAAAGCACATACTCTGTTTGAAACACACAAAGGAATATTAAAGTTATAAGTGTACTTTCCTTAATCGTACATTGCTTTTTGTACTTATTGAGAACTTAATTTTTATTTTCAGAAGATATATAACTTGTAACTATTCGTAATTTAGTGTAGCTTTATTAATAGGTTAACAAAATAATAATCGTCAATCGAGGGTAATCGTCTTAGTTATCTGTGACCTTTTCTGCAAACATGTTTCTTCTCGGTAGAATTAAAAATTGTTAACATCAACTCCGTTTAAGTAACTACCCACAATAAAATAAGTAAAGTTTATTAAAGAAACGCAAATTGTGCTGTTATTTCTCCAAACATAACATGTAAATCCAATATAGAATTGTCGGTCCTTACCCCACTGAAATTGGTTATCTAATCGCGCAGCAACTTTAATCATTTTATTGGCTACAACGTATTTATTGAAATATATATTGGATACGTCTATCAATTGATATACCTCCATAATTAACTTCCCTCAACTTTCTAACTAATTTTGTTCTAGTTTACTTATCACAAACTAATTTACTTACTGTGAGTAGGCTGTATATAATATAATGAAGTTCGGTTTCATTTTCCACTTAAATTCGTTGGAGTTAGTTTGTTTTAGATACTAGTTGTACCAATTTTTGTAATGAAACCTGTCATTATGTCAACATGCCACTGGTTCTACTACATAAATTTTGTTATTTATTTCACATTATCGATATCACTTATTTAAAACTTACATCAAAATTAATTCTCTAATGTATTGACGACAATGTTTTATCCCAAAATTCTGTATTTATTAAGTAGTCCCTTCTTTAAAACAAAGACTTCAAAGAAGTCTTTAATTCTATCAGTAAATACTGATACAATTTTTTTTCACAGAATACATTATTATGTGGCTCCCAGTGGACACAACGAGCACTAAAATTATTTTTATTTATTTATTTTTTTTTTAAGCAAACACCTAGTAATTGAAAAACTCTATAAATACAAATAAAATTTAAAAGATTAAAATATATTTATAATTGTTTAAAGAACGGTTTTAAAAGTTGCTCAGAATTACTACTACAGTTCCTTTACAGATTGTTCACATATAAACTTTTTTGTACTATGTAGGTCATATACATTTTTGCGAAACTGTATACAAGCTGTTTTACCTTCCCCATATTGTCTTTTGTTTTTTGTTTGTTTTGGCTTCAAGAATACACATATAACATCTAAGATGAAATGGAAGATGATAAGAACAGCTTCCATTTCACTTATTACACCGAGTTTTATTGATGCCAATAAATCTTTGGATTGTTCGTTGTCTTGATATTGTATTAGTTCTAGAGCTAGTTGACGTAAAAACAAAAGCCTACTGTTTTATGGTCTTTTATACGGTTGGGAAACTTTTTCATGGCAATGGCAAAGCAATGGCGCCATTGCAATGGGAGACACTTGCACATTCTTGTAGAAGAAATGGCGCCTCTCCCAATGCACATTCTGTTGTAGAAGCAATGGTGCCTCTCCCCTTGCACATTCTGTTGTAGAAGCAATGGTGCCTCTCGCCTTGCACATTCTGTTGTAGAAGCAATGGTGCCTCTCCCCTTGCACATTCTGTTGTAGAAGCAATGGTGCCTCTCCCCTTGCACATTCTGTTGTAGAAGCAATGGTGCCTCTCGTCTTGCACATTCTGTTGTAGAAGCAATGGCGCCTCTCCCAATACACATTCTGTTGTAGAAGCAATGGTGCCTCTCGCCTTGCACATTCTGTTGTAGAAGAAATGATGGCTGTCCCCTCGCACATTCTGTTGTAGAAGTCATGGGATTCTCCCATCATTCTCTGATTTAGTATTTCCAACTCATCTCCAATTATTTATTATTATATCCCCAAAGAGAATATAGCTTTATACTAAATTTACAAATCCCGAACTTATACCAGTAAATATTTTTTAACAATTATTATTACAGTCTCAAACTGTTCAGTTAGAATTAATATTCTAAAACAATCAGTGTTTTAGTAATTACAATAAACTTTACGACATTTTAGTCGTAGAACGTGAGAAATAATTGTTTTTATTATGCCTATTAGAATACGAATAGGAATCTTCAGTATAAACTTACGAATTTGCTTCCATTTAATTTAGTTTATATTTGAAGTAAATGATAGTAGTCTCTTATAATTGAAAAAATGAAAATTGCTTTAACGTGGCAATAAATATAACCATTCTTTATAGTTCATTTATAACCCCACTTTTGTAGCATTTGTAACAATTTGTAAAAGATTGATTTTTACGCAGACAAATAAATACTGACGGTATTTTCTCTTGGTGTCAATTTCATATAATTATTATTTATACGTTTATATAAAATAATATTTTAATAAAAGATATTTCTATTACAAATTTTTAACAAACTCGAGGGTCAAGGTCATTTCGTACAATAAAATTAAGTTAACGATCAATTAATTACGTCTTCTTTTAAAAAAAATTTAAAACATATGTATTAATTAAAAGTATAAAAACAAACTAAGTAATTAAAAGCTTAGTTTCTTATGTGATTTTTAATACATTAGTATATTGCTTAGTATTGGAATTTCATAAAAATTAACTGGATGTTATTTAGTTATGGTTTGAACTTTTCAATGGTTTTAACATATAAAATAAGTATTAATATTAAAAATTATCTGTAGAAGATATAAGATCATTCATTTACATGGTGGATTATTGGAAATTTAAGACTCATAAACCAAAAAATATGTTTTGCAAAAGAAAACGTACACACAACGTTTTAAATAAGAAAGCTCTTAGCTGAATGTAAACAACGAAAAGTAAGAAAGTAAGTGTTAAGGCTAGTTCCACACCTTCAGTTGAAGCCAAAATATACACCGACATGATTATTATATAATGTGATTTTTTCAAACTAATATCTTTTAATTTATGTTGTATTAATTCAAGAAGATTACCTGAACGCAAGTATCTGTCCCACATTATTTGATATCACAATGAAAATTTTATAACGTCATGTTTTGATTAATATAGTTTTGTAGGTCGTTAATGGTTTGTTGTTATTAGAAATAAAAGTGGCTGTGCAATCATATTTTCTTAAATTTAAAATTATTACTATTCATATACACGTCTTCAAAACATTCCCCTGGTTATGATTGTTGATTTACGAAATTTTCCAGTTAAACATTGTAGTACAGTTCCCCCTCCCCCCAACTCATACTCAAATTAAGGTAAAAACTGTCTCCCTTTATGCCTTCAGTACCATATAAATATTTATACTTATGAATCAAATTTGTTTACCGGGTAACGCATTAATTTAAACAAAAAATAAACTTAGTTACATGAAAAAACTGTTAAAAATTCAGATTAATATTCACACTTGTTGGCAGCCATTTTAATAGCGATACAAAACGAAATATCTCTGAAACTGTCTTTTAGACATTTTGTAAACCACAACATTTATATCATGATTATTGGCAATCCATGTTCGGTAGATATACAGGCAGATATTTGATAATATACTGGATTTAATACAAGATTTTGTTTAATGTTTCGTGACAAATACATTTCTTATATATGTAGTACCGTCAAGTTTAGAATTTATCCAAGTATTAATACGGCATGTTTCAGTTTATTAAGCTATGTATTTTATCTGTAATTTGGTAGTTTAGTTTTATTTATTAGAAAGGAGTTCTTTATTTTGTTGTATTTGCGTAAAATACTCACGAGAAATTACGTTCTATAATTTTTGTAATGTATTTTACTTTGTGTTTGTAAAATAAAATGTTGATGAACTTTACACTTTATGAAGAAGCATAATATTTAATTATTGTACTTAAAATGCACTACAATATAAAAACACGTTACATAAAATCTAAATTACAAACATATTTCAGGATAACCCATGCATAAGAATTGAATAGTACTGTGTCAAATAAATTACCAGAGTATCATCTACACTTTATTTATTCTAACTAAATTCACCGTACATTTACACAGTATATGATATTATTTCCTTTCCTAACTTCATATTTGTGGTGTTAATAAAGGGTTTCATTTCACATCTCATTGAATTCAGAGATTTGTTCTCTAATATTAATATCATTATATCATAATATTTTAGCCCAGACGTCTTACATGAACCTAAGGATAATTCATTAATTGTATTTTTATATAACTCTCTAATAGCAGATTGGTCTTTTCGGTGGCTCATCTTTCAATACAGCAAAAATTGTTAATCTTGTTTCATGAACATATTATTACATGTTTAATATCAATCTTTAAACTTATCAACCACTCAGAATTCGACTTTGATATACCTGTAAATCCCTAAATATAATTAATTTGCTTAAAAGGACATTTTAAAAAAATTGTTTCAATATTTATTTTTATACAGTAAATATTTTTTTAATGGAATATTTTACTAGGGAAAGTATTGCATAATATAAATTAATTTGTATTCCAAAGTTTGTCAATAATAAACGTTATTACTCGGCTATATCGGTTAATAATAATTATAGTTAATAACTATCTCACTATTGGTAATAACAGAAATTGTCATCAACTCCCTAACAACATTTGTCAAATACGATTTGGTCTGTTTTATTCGGAGAAAAAATATTAAAGAGAAAATTAAACCGTCCTATAGGGCTTGATAAAAATATTACAAACCGTAAGTTATTTTCGGTACGTAAACCAATTTCAAAATAACATTACTGACAATCTTGATATGTGGCATAAATACAACTTATAAAAGGGGTAAAATAGAAATAATGTTTTTTAAGTTATGAGAATATTATAAAAAAATCTTAGAAATTTGTGATACAATAGTTATAAAAAAATATTAGAAGCAATACAAGTTTAAACTTAGAACTATTAGTTACGTATTTATAACACTTTTACAACTGCCATGTACTATTTAACTTTCCAATTCTTTTCAGTGAAGCAACAAAAGAAGAAAATATCCCACATTCCTAACTTTTAATTGATTTCTAAAGTTCGAGTTCTGATTGAAATTCTTTATAAGGAATATATACGGAACAAGCTCATTATTCCTGTTCGTTAACTTTATTTCTTGGTTAATGTAACTTTTTTATTATTTTCAGGGCTAAATTAACTACAGCATAATAATCATTATATACATCTTTAAACCTATGAGTTGTGTTGTGTATTGTTTGAGTTATGTTAATGATTAATCAATCGACAATTACCACGAAATGACTAAGGTACAATTCCATTCAGAACATCCAAAAAAATAAAACAATCCATGTGTAACAATCTGCACTACTCGAATTTCAGTTTGGTTATATTAAATTATATTTCTGTTTTGATTTTTGATAATAATAAACCTATTAGTTTTGTCATTAATATATACGACAAGACTCTCATCCTCAATATTACATTTCTATTGCATTTTAGAAAAAAAAAAAAAGAAAAAAAAAAGGGAAAAAAAGTCGTTCATCACTACAATTTTAGGAATATTATTAAATTTCACAACAGGAAGAAAAAAAAAGCATTGTTAAATGTACTTTCTAACAGTCTAGTGGCAAAGGTAATATAATCAGTTGCTTTTACCTTTTAAGTTTGTAGACGTATATAGGCTGCAGCACAATACAGAGGCCGGATTATAGTCATCATAATGCATATAAATATAGATTGGAGTTAATACGCTCGTAGAACATATACTTGTATTAGAAAAATTAAAAATATGAATTTTGATGTTTCCTGACTCTATACATATGGTGCTACAAATATCGCCAAACTGTCCCCGTTAAAAAAACAAACAAATAAACATAAAAATCATCTGTTATCGGCCTGGTGTTGAAATAAAAACCTACAATACCATTGCTAATGCCATTTTATTTTATGATAATTATTAAAAGTTTAATAGAAATAGTCAGAATCAATATTGAGATATTATGTTTATGAAAACAGTTTTTAATGTTTATACTATGCTCATGAACTGGTGTAATTATTGAATCCGACGATAGTATATTTGTGTAACTATTTATCAAGTTGGACAAGACGAACTTGAAAGTTAAAATGATTATTTTAAAAATAAAGTACATACCAAATGTTCTTTAACTCTGATTTAATTTTACGGGTATCATTAGAAGGAAATAAAGAGTTGAAGATATGATGAAATTTACTATGTTTTACTATTAGTTGTATAGCGTTTATTTAAATCCTCCGCTAACGATACAAAAACTGTAGCAAACACCAGTGAGTCATACCTATGTAAATATGGAACACGCCTCAAAGCAATTACAGAACACAAGGCGACAGCTGATACGGCTCAGCGCATGCGCTCGGTACTGCGAAGCCTAAATTTTTCTCTTCTTGTACGTTACGTTTTACAACATGTGATCCGACACACGTTTTCTTCTTGTGATGTAATACTAAAATTAAAAAATGTGTTTGGTGATTTAAAAGGTCTTAATCCTAGAGATGACCTAAATCTAACGTGTGTGCGTGCTTCATTTATCATTTCTAACCTTTTCAAAAATAATATGTCTTAAGGTTTCGTTGTGCCGTCAGGGCCTGTCTCAAATTCAGGCAACACCTCGCTTTGTTCCAGTTATAAACCACATTAATCTCTGTCATAAGAAGCTGAGTGAAATTTCGTCTTCGCCCAACAAAAAAAACTAACTGTGTGAAATGTTGTGAATTTAATACTAAGGTAAATCAGACTCTTTTTTTATTTTATTTTTTAAATATTTAGGATGGGACATGCTAGCAATTTTTTGGTTACACGACCCCAATGGGGTTAGTTTTCCAAATTAATAATATATGGCGTCAAAACCTTTTGTTTTCTTTTATTTGATATATATATATATATATATATATATATATATATATATATATATATATATATATATATATATATATATTGTAGGCCAACTAATTAACTAACATATGCAAAACATATATATATATTTCTACTTGTATTTTTTTTTATTTACTTGTTATATTTAATATAAATTTTGTTTTAAAAATCATTTTTGTGAAAAAAAGATATTTTGTAATTTTGAATAATAAGGGAGGGTTTATTAAATTTTCTTTTTTTCTTTTTGGGGTGGGATGTTTTTTTCATTGTTGTTAAATTTTTTTAAGGGTTTTATTAAATTTTTTTTTTCATTTAAGGGCGTATTAACTTTTTTAAATATATATATATATATATATATATATATATAGAATAGAGAGAGAGAGAGAGAGAGAGAGAGAGAGAGAGAGAGAGAGAGAGAGAGAGAGAGAGAGAGAGAGAGAGAGATTCTGATTCTTTTGAGATAAATAAATTGAGTTGTTATCTGTTAATATGCTCTGTTACTTAGTAAATAGTGAACTCAGGTACAAAGGAAGGCAAGCTCAGGAACCGACCTAATTTAGAGGTTCCATCACTGAACATGACTGTTAATTTTTTGTTTTTTAGAGCTCAGCACGACTTTTAATCTTTTTTAAAAAAAATTCTTCTCCCGAACGGTACAGTTGTATAATATGATGGTTACTCAAAACAAATGATTATACAGCTTCATAATGCGCCGTTTCAGTAGTTACTTCGTGTGAAATTACTTTTAATAGTTACGAACATGTTACATTAACTCTCTTCTAGGGTTTCGCTATTTTTATTTGTTCACACGAATATAAAACATGAATTTATTTAGTTATTTCTGTGCATATGTTGTAGCTATTTTATCAGTTTCAACATAATTATTTCCTAATGTACGTAAGGTGATGTATTACCTTTATGTAAGATATTTCAAAGTGTTATTTTTTGCATGAAGAAAATCTTGTAGTTTTTCATACACCGTGTTAAAATATTAATGTAACAGTTCCGTTTTAGAAGATCTTCAAAAATGAGGTTAGAGAATTTTCATCCTTGCTTAATAGTAATAACCCAAATAAAAACTTTCCTTGCAAACTTTAAATTTAAAATAATAATTCTACAAACTTATAAACATATTATCTGATTAACTAAAGAATATATAATACCATAAAAAAATTTAAAAAAAAATTAATATATTTTAATGAAAATAATTGAAGTGTGATGGGAAAAACAAAACAAAACAAATGTAAATAATAATCGTAATAAATATGAAAAGAAAATTGGAAAGCGAAAACCTTGTTACATGTACTTTAAAAAATATCTCTATTAGAATGAATTTGGGTCTATCTAAGTTAGGTAGGAGTAAGGATTTTGTTAGATACTGAAGAGTGATTTATTACGTCTTTAATATTATGAGTACTTAATGATTTTTCATGTAACTTCAAAATCAGTTTGTAATATAGTTAAAACACCCAAAGTCCTAGACAGTTTGGTTTTTAATGTATGAATGTTAAAACTATGTAACATACAAAAGCAATTTCCGATTTTACCGTTGTAAACCAGAAAGTTCCAACTTCACAATAGTAAGTTGTCCTGCTCTATTTTACAAATAAATGATTTTCATTTTGTTATTCACCATTATGTTAAAGATTCTTCTAAATTTACGTGTCGACCGCTAGCAAAAAATCTGTTTTGGGAAATACTCTGTAAAATATCAAAATTTCCAAAAATCACACATATTGTTAATGTCTGTCTATTTTCAACCAAGCTGAAAGCAAACCTTATTATTTTGGTCTACTTAATACAAAAATAAGAGAAATACTAATGATGAATCAAGAGTAAATAAAACTAATTGTTCAGGTTTCTGTGTTGATGACAATTCATGCCATACATGATATATTTTAAGTAGTTTTAGGCTTGAAAGCAAGGTCGAGTGTTGGGTCCAGTCCAATTCCAATACTTCAAATTAATGGTTTTCTCTATTTTTTTTCACCGTAACAATTTGCTTATCCTTTTTCGTAATTGCGTAAACTCGATATTGCAGGATGTGAAAAACATAGATTTCAATGTTTGGGTTCATTATTTATTTGCGCATTTTCGTCTGAAATTTCTGTACAGGGAAAATCAAATACATATCAAAGGGTAAGAAAATCATAAATATCTATTATTGGTTTTTATGTGTTAATTTGTGTTCACTAAACCCATAGAAATTAATGCAGTTTTGGAACATTAAAAAATTATGTTTCATTGGTTGCAAAAATTTAGTTTATTTTTAATATGTTGTATGCTTTGTAGACAGAAGGCGTAAACTATATGTATTTTGAGTTTGAAAGGAAACTACAGTAATGCAAATCTGTGTTTTCACTAATAAATAATTAATTGTTAAATTAATTCACAATTCAATTATAGTTATGAACAAGAGCTTAAACAAGAATTAATCTTATATATATATATATATATATATATGAAAATCTATTAGGCATAACATAGGTGTTACTGAAAACGGCTAATGGACGCTATTATATATAGCTATAGAATAAAAGAATAGCAATTCGTTAAAGTGATTACCAAAAAGAATGCTATTTAGATTCTCTTTCAATTTATATTACAATTTTCTCTATAATATTTATTTTAATAATATTAACATTAATATATTACGCCAAGAAAAATTCGCATTACTGAAATATCAAAATAAAGTGTCAATTTTGTGGAAATGGTTCTGTTGTAAATTGTTTTTCAATAACTGTTTGGCAAAGGAAAGGTAGAATTACCCTGGTTGAGCAAATATATCCACTCTCAATATAAAACCAATTTTCCGATATATTTGAGAGCTTATTACTTGCTACTATTTGACAAACAATCACATGAACCCAACATCTGAGGTGGTTTAGTACATGTCTTTTTTGTGTGTTAGTGATACAAACATTTCATGTTTATCATTGATTTCATAAGGTATCTTGTATTAAATTTGTTTTTAAATAATTTAAAACTTTTACAGCACATTTGAATGTTCGTATATATCATTTATAATATTTGTTTTTCTATTCAATAAGCTTGTAATTCGTCTATTGCAAAACTCTGTATTTTAAAATTGTTTTCATAATTCGTACACACATGTATTTTTTATTAATTTTCCAAATTATGGCAACATCGTCAGAGACATATTCTATTTTACATAACATTTGAAGCTATATAAAACGTGTTTTACATACTCAATTTGTTAGACTTACAAAATAAAAACTGACGTTAGTTGTATTTATTTTTGTGCATGCGATTAAACCATTTATAATATAATTGTAATACCATATTATTCATTTACGATAATAAAATACCTAATTTACATAAAAAGAGAAAGTATAACTTCTATGTTTATCATTACTAATTCGCTTTATTGGGGAAATATTTCATAGTTTTTCTTCTACTGTGTTGCAAAGTGTCATTTTAGAGAAACTTGAAATTTGTATGGTTAATAGTTAGTAGTAATTTATTAATACTACTTGTACATTTTACATTTATACTAGTAATTATTCAAAAATAAATAAAAATTGTTAGTTGAATCTAGTGTCAATATAAGAGTACAAATAATTGAAAAAAATAAGGAAAACAAACGATGTATGTAATATTATCAAAAATAATAAATATTAATTTTGTTTATTTCTCTTATGAATCGAGTAATAATAATTATTATTTTGTTAATTAAATTTTTTGGGGAACTAGAAACACGTATCTTAAACAAAATTATGGTAATAATGGTATTTTGTCATATATTACAGATATTTTGTTAAACATATTTAAATGTTTTATAATTTATTATAGAGATTTGTTATCTATTTTTAATAAAGGTAAAAATTAAAAAAAAAAACTTTTTTATGTATTTGTATGTATTAGGTTATTATTAATTTAGCTTTTACAATAAAATGTTAAATTGACACTTTGGGGATGAAAACTTAGCGATCATAGTGACAAAATTCTAATAATTTAAGTTTCCAATTCAGTGTTAAATAACAATAAAAGCTTACTTTGCAACCTCATATCATTTGTTGTGCAAATCTCTTATTACACAATGAGAAATAGTCTTTCAATGTAAGTGTTCTTGATTTATTTGTACTTTTTTAACCAAGAACTATGAATTTTTGATGACGTAGTAATAAGTATTTTAGTTTTTCAGTATATTTGTGGGTTTAAACCAAAAGTAGTTACACCAAAACTGGATTTTATCAACATTTGTATAGGAAGTATTGCTAAATGACCGGAATTTGATAATTCCTAAATGTCAAAAATTATAGAATAATATTTTTAATGTGAGTAAATTTGTCCTTTTGTCTACTTTAATCCTGAAATAAAATATATGTTTTTTTATTTTTAAATATTGTAACTGTAATTGCTAACTTTATTGATATTTCTTTGACAGTTATCAACAAGAGACCTTAAACTTATATATAAATATAAAATATCTACATGTCACAATATGGCTAAACGACTGCTGATGGAGGCTATATTTATTTATGGAATAACAATTCCCGAATATAATAAGGAACAAGAATAATATGTATAGTCTGTTGCAGCATTTACACTTACGTTAAACATTTATAATAATAATTTGTCTTCATTTGATGGTCAAATGAAAGTCACATTTAATAAATATAAAAATAAATTATCAATTTTACTGAAAAGGGTCTGTTTGAAATAGATTTTCAATCACGGTCTGACCAAGGAAAGTTATAATTGCTCTGGTTGAAGGAATATATCCTTTCTCATAGAAAACCACTTTTACGAATTATTTGACAAATTAATTCTTATGACTGTTTGACAAATAAACACATAACCCCAACATCTGACATAACACATACTTTTTTCTGTCAGTAATGCAAACATTACAAATGTATTAAGGTACAAATCTGTTATACCTGATATACCTGTTATAGAATTTTGTTTAAATAACTCTAAATTATCTGCATCATATGTATTTGTTTAAACAATCTTAAAATATATAAAATATATCTATAAATAAAATAAAATAAAATCTATAAAATATATATTCTGTATTATACATACAAGCATGGAATTCTTTTTTTTTTCATTGCAAAATTCAGTATTAATAAAAATTCGCGTAATATTACTAAGGAGTTATTATTTATTTAAAAACCTTATGGTAACAAAGGGAATTAAATATCTCATTTTATATAATATTTTCAGCAATAACTCCCCAAAATACCCTCATGTCAGTGTACTAATTCCCGGACATGTGTTGTAAATTATTTAATATTCGTTTTCTAATGCACGAAACCGGGATACGAGTTACCTTAACATTACAAAACGTTCTTTAATAGAGAAAATAAATCTGAATTTGTTCTTCTAATTTTAACGTTATAGAAACGCTTCCAGGATAAAAATATCTACTTTTCAAACCTGATAACTCAGTAGTACCCGAGATAAGACCTCCCTTTGCAAACTTTAAAGTTATACTAAATATTGTATATAACAACCGACGTTTTAAAAATAATTTTGTATTCAGTTGCAGTCATAATTTTATTTTCGAATATAAAATGGAGACACCACATACGATAATATATAAGTTGACGTTTCAAAATGCAGTTTTATTTTCAATATAAACCGCCTAACTATAACTAACAGTGCTTGTCCTAGCGATAAAAACTTTATGATAAAATCTATTCTGTAATATTTTATTGTGAATTATTATTACCACGATCTTCAACCTTGTTACAACACAAGAAATTACAAATATATTTTACTATAAAACAAAATGTAAGTTACACAGGTAAATTAGTAGAAAACATTTTAGCAATAATGTTAATTTTTTTGTAAGTACGGTTAACTATTTTATTTATTAATAAATCCAAATTTAATCATTACTAAGTTATTTTAGTTAATTTTTCATCAAATTATAAATTAAATATATCATAATAATTTGAAATTGCTCTTTTTTTGTAATATTTTTAGTGTATAAATGTAAGAAGATGTTTATTACTTACATTTGTAAATGATTTATTCTAAAAAATTATTAATACGTAAAACCAATTTTTATACTGTAGTATTTTTTCGCATATGCATATATTTTTTTAAAAAAGAAACAAAACTGTTCTTATAAAATTATAGAATATCTAAATCTTGCAAACATCGCAAAAGCTTTTAATGTTCATGACTTAGCGATAAGCAAAGTGTAAGACGTCCGGAATAACGCGTTGTATCCATTATTATAGTAATCGTAAATAATCACATTCATTTCAATTTCAGCGATGAGTATCACGGCGATAAGTACTTTCAAAAATATAATAAAATTAAACTGTAGCTGAGATGAAAAATTATCAATAATTGCTAGTATTATTTGCATCACTTTTCACATGTACTTTCAAACTTAAGTATGAAAAAGAATAGTGATGTAATGTTACACAGAGTCGATTTCTATTTTGCTAAGTATAATCCTGAATGTGGAAAAATTCAAAAAATAAATATGTCATCTTCTTTTCAAAAATATGAAAAATATATTAATATATACGTCGTATATATTCAACAGTCTTAGTTATGTAAAAGCAGGTAGAGACTAAAGTATCAGAAACCCTAATAATAATGATAGGTGTTGACTATGAACAATTTATAGCAGAGATTGATTGTCACATGCATAGATGTTTTTTGAGCTGAAAAACCACTCAAATCTACATCTTCTACAATAAACGATTCCGGTATTTTCATACATCGTTCATTTAATAGTTATTGTTGGTATTTTTTTGGAACAAAACAAATAAAATATAGTGTTTTCTTAATTATAATTTGGAACAATTATTGAATTACTACTTGAAACCGAATAGATTACAAGTTCGTCAACTTATACTAATTTTGAAATTAGTTAAAACTAGTATTATAATTTGTTAATGAAATTCAATTATAACACATGCTGTCTTAGATAACCATCTATTTATATGAGATAGATCTTTGTATATTTGAAATTATTGTTAAAATTGTATAAAATAAAAAAAATTTTACTTATTTAAGTTGAAATTGACACTTTTTAAAGTTTTATTGTAAAAATGAGTGGGTCTTTTTATTACTTAATATAAGTGTTTAATTTTTTTTTTCAGAGTTGTATCCAAAATAACATTATTTATAATCTTGCGTTAAAGGAGATAAACAAGATTTCTATAGGCCTATATAACTAACGCAAACAGCAGTGTTGAGGTACTTATTTCTCCATCCATTCGTGCAATTTATAAATATTAATATGTATTTAATTTTGTTATTTTATTTTCAATTATCTACTAAATATTTTATAAAAACAAACCAATCTCACACAATTTACATTAATTCTTGCATACAATGTACTATAGTGTACGGTAATAAATTTAAAGGGGGAAAAATTACAAAAATCGTAGTTTGAAATTAAAAATATCTCAATATATTAAAATTATTGTTTTAATAATTTAAATATCCAACATAATAATATCAGAGCGAATATATTTATGTCATTGAGTAAAATACCCTAGAAAATATAATACATACTGATAATTAATTATTAAAGAAAATATAAATTTTAATGTAACAGCAGATATTTCTTGTTGAAACTCCATATTCAAGGATAAAATAAAGCAATAAAGCTTAAAGCTTCAAAATATTTTAATAATATAAATGAGCTACAATTGTTTCGCCTTGCGGCAACATCGCAAGGCGAAACAATTATTGTAGCTCATTTATATTATTAAAATATTTTTAAACTTTAAGCTTTATTGCATTATTTAATCCTTGAAAGAAAATATACATTGTATTAATATAAAAGTTGAAAGTAAAATGAATTATGGAGTTATGGTAATAACTAAATGACGAATAATGGAAAAAATATTTTTTCACAATACCACATTCCCAAACGTGACAATGAACTGTACCTCGAGACGGGTAAAGCGCTTAAAGGAGTGTTCCGTATATGTACGCGCAATAATAATATAACTTACTGAATACCAGGTCAAAACAGATGTTTGTGAGATCAAGTATTCGCAGATGTATGAATTGACGGTGTCAGAATTTAGGTGAACTTATACTAGATAACCAAAACCCCGAAAGAAAGTGTTATACTTGTGGTTTATTCAAAAATCAAAATATCATTAAATATAAAATCACTTTCCTTTTGAAAAATAGGTGAAACCAGTTTAGTCAAATTATTCAAAAATTATTGTTATACATTTAATTTAATATAATAACATTATGTGGATATATATTACAAATTAATTATATCTGACAACCTTACCAGTAATTAACTGCATTACATGTTTACCATTAGAGGTTGCGATAAGTTGTTTGTTTATTATTTTACGTAAAATCACTAAAAATGTATTTAGAATAAAACATAATTTTTATATAGAGAGTATACTATTTTATGTTACAAAATATAACATTGTATAATAAAGATTAAAAAAAGCAAACGCATGATTTTAATTAATAAATAGTTAATTCTGTTTATTACTAACGCCTCTGTCACTGGTGTTTCTGTTAAAACTGGAGTCTAAGACGTTTCCTAAAGGCCTTCATTGGAGTGGACAGTAATAGAAGTTTATATGGTGTCTAAGAATATTAGATTAATGTCTACTTTCCTTCGATGAGATGAAGTAACTAAATGGATCTTAGCTTATCCTGTAGAATAGTTTGTACAGACACATACGAATGTGAATAACATAAACATAATGTTTAAGGTTAATAACATAAACATATGTATACAGCTGTTTAGGTAAATAGTATAATCATTACCTTTTGTTGGAGTAGCACACATCTTGCTGGCGGATACAACGATAATTTATTGTTGTGTTATATATATATATATATATATATATATATATATATATATATGTATGTGTGTGTGTGTGTTTGTTTGTGTGTGTGTGTGTGTGTGTGTGTGTGTGTGTGTGTGTGTGGGGGGGGGGGGTGTGTGTGTGTGTAACGGTCCCTGGCAAGGAGATAAGTTCTCGTAAACCGTTAATGTCACAGGCGCGGAGTTAAGTCTCCCGTAAAACTTTGAATGTTCTAAGTGTGTGTGTGATCCTCTGGAGCGGTGAAAAATCCCTAAAGGTTCAATGGTGGTCACTATCGCGGAGATAAGTCTCCCGTAAACCCCGAGGTAAAGTCGTAGTAATACGTAGCATGAAATTCACAAAGAAGTAAAGTATAAAAATATTTTGGGGACCCCACTTTGTAATGGAGTGGCGGTCACAGGAAATAGCGTTGGTTTGTAAATCCTTCCACAAGGGGTAAGCCTTCTGCTTACCCCGGCTTGTAATCTGGGCAATGGTTACGGCTTGACCGTACCATGTGACGGTTCCAACCCCGTAGAACACAGAGGACAAACTCTTTATTCTTGTTTGTTCTAACGAATTACTTTATATTTTTTTATATGATGGAATTCTACCTTTGTATGGCATTAGCTTCTTACGTGTGCTGCGGCAACGCGTGTAAGGCGATTGCTGTAAAAGATCTGGTGTTTTGCACCAGATCAAACTGTTATATGGGGCCTTTGTACCTGATTACAATCACGAGGACTACAACTCAATGAAATCATACAGAGTTCCTGCCAAATTACTAGCAATGACTCAGTTATTAACGGGGTATGGTTGTGTAGACGACGCTTTAAAATGTACGAGTGAAAGTGCCAAACATTCAGTTTTGTCTGGTATAGGAACTTTAGCGTTCGATTGACAGTATTAAAGGTATCTATACAGGTCGTCAGAGTCGGCAACAACAACATCAACCATGACGCCGACGACAAATACAACAACAACTCCGCAACCAAAAACAAATACCACGACGTCGACAACCACAACAATCACGACAATTACAACGACAAAAATGACGTGACAAACACAACAATAACAACATTGACTACGAAAACATAACTATGACGACGACACGACAACAATGACGACGACAACCACAATAACAACGTCAATGACGACCATGAAGGCGATTACGACAAGAATGACGACGACTAACAATTAATTCTACTAAATTATCTCTATTTTAGTAAAAAGGCAGCAAAATAGTACGTATCAGTAATTGACCTATAAATGAACGCTTACTGAAATTTACACTCAAACCTCTATTTAAAAATAATTAAGGTAAAAAATGCACAAGATGCTCCAAATTGAGTTATTATTCTTTGTTGTAAAAATGCAGGATTTTTTAAATTAGGTCAAAAATGTTGAATTGTTGAATTATAATATTGGAATTGAATCATTTTATAAAACATAACTCGCAGAAAATAATCTTAATTAAGTAATAGTTAAAGGTCACGTGGGAAATAATTGGAACGAATCTGTAAATATCGTACTCGCAGATAAACGTCATGGTTAGTCTTGATACAATAATGTACGATGCAAAATTTCCGACAACACTGAATGCCGGTAAAAATACACTATTCAAATAAATCACTTCACTTTGACCTACGAAAATAAAGTTGAATGCACACAATCTCATTTTTATATTAACCCAGTATGTCTCTAAAGTCCACCTCATATGTATATAATCGACATGCTTTGTTATTTACGGGTCCTTTACATTAAATTTTGTTATTTTATTTGTGAATTTAACTATAATACTTCGGGTATTTGATTTCTGAAGTATATATTACCTCTACATTTAGAAGGATAATTTTTTTCTTCAGATTTTTCCAGGCAGTATGATGACTAGAATAAGGGTTACTCAATTGATAAAGGGGACAAAACCTTACTGACTCCTATAAACCGTACTGTTACCACTTCATTGGTACTCAGCAACCACTATAATTTAGTTGTTTGCATTCCTCGTGTCGTATAGTTCTGTCATTTATAGTTTTTACATATAAAAGTTGTATTTAGTCTCAGTTCTTGACAGCACCGGAATACATTTATAATTGTGTTTTTCATAGATTATTATTTTCAGTTTTAGCTTCTAACATGGCACTAGATTACTACTCAATGTAATAATTATTCTCTTTTAATAAGCTCTTTCACTTTTTGTTTCTTGTTGATATTAGAGGAAAACCATTATTGTATAAAGTCAACAAATTATTATTCGAAAAGGTAAATAAATTACAAGTTTCCCTCTTTTAATGATTTTCTCCAAATTCAAAATTTTGTATTCAATTTCATGTTTTTTTTAACTTTACAAGTGATAAACACCTAATTGAATAAATATAATAAAGTTTTATTTCTTCTACCAAACAAATACATATAAGTGAGCAATAATGTTCCTAGAAAACAATCTTCAAAAGGCATACTTTGTCTACAATGGTTAATTTTACTGTTCGAAATTAGATTATAGGCGTTTTAAAGATTCAAATGATGGGTTTTTGATTATTCTATCATAACATAAAGAATGAATAAAAGATTTATGTCTCTTGACAAAATCTTCAAAAAGCATACTTTAGCCAAAACTAATTTGACAAGGTACACGAATTCTCCGATATTGTCTAGAGTAGTTATATAAGTTTTTATTCTGGAATACTTGTTTACGGTAAATTTGGATTATTCATCTTCTAACGTAAATAATTTATTTTCTATGTGCATAATTCCATGATTATCTCTGATGTTACTGTAAAAAATAAATAAATAAAATGTATTATTCTGTACAATCATTATTGTCTCTAATTTTATTGCCATTTTAAAAAGATTAACAGTGTCGTATTTTTGCAAATATATGACGTTGAAAATTGATGAAAAATAAACTTTGGATGAGTAAACAACTACACAACTATGAATTTTTTCTTTCAAATTATATATTTAATTAGACAAACTAAGAAAACAAAATACATGGATTTCTTGGATCTCCGTCTATTCTAACCAGACATCCATCTTTAACATAAGGATCCAAGTACGGTGGTCTTGGAAGTCCTGCAGTGTAGTAAAGAAAGATTGCGTAAGTAGCTGATTGAACCTTAATATCGGAGGATGTTTGGTTAGATTGATCTAAAATGAGTTGTCTTCCATTCGTGGAAATGTTTAGTAAATTTTCCAAAGCTACATCAAGTTGCTTTTTCATATTTTCTAACTTTAGTTCGTATTGATAGTTGTAATCATTATTACACATTACAAATTGTGACATTGGAAAGCTAGACATTGAACTGAAACATGCTTTCTCGACAGCACTTCTATTTGTGTTTCTATGAAGTTCATCAGCTTGGGCTTGTATTGATTGTGCTAATAGAATTGCCTTTTGAGCAGACGCGTTGAAGTCAAGAATATATTTATCAGATTGATTAATACCTACCCCTATGAGTCGATCAGGTTCCAATCGTATTTGAGCAGTTATTTGCGAAGCGTTTGCCGATGAAAGTACATCGTTGATTGCAAGTCTTGTTAAGTTGACAGGTTCTTGTAAACTATCATTCAGGTTTACAATACCTGAATAATTCGTAGCGAGTATACCGTTAGCTGTGGCAATAATTCTTTGCACTGTATTGGGTATAGAAGTATTGAACCGATTTCTACGATTATCCATGTTCATTACTGCAAAATCTAAAAGTTGATCCTTTGTGACGTTACACTCTACATACACACCTTCTGGCAACGGTTCTAAGTCTAATTTTAGTTTTTCATATTCGATGTTTACATCTATATCCCGCCAATTATTTAACTGTATAGTTCGGTTCTTCTGTTGCTCAAGCGACTCGGCCCGATAAATATCAACTTGGGCAGTAGCATTGTTGAAGTAGTTACCGAACTTGTCGGTTACTTCTCCAACACATGCTACGAGTTTATATAAATCTTTGTTATTACAAGTTCTTCCTACCAGAGACAACTCATCGATTTCGCTTTGCAATTTTTGGCTTAGTTGATTAGCTAACTGAATTTGACTCATCGTGTAATTTTTAGTATCCGGGAAGATTGGATACAATCTACTAACTGCGTCTCTAATAGCCCATAATGCATAATCTGTTTCGCTCTTCGTCGATCTTTTAGGGCATACGACTGACAAAGCATAAACATGTAAGTCGAGTAAGACATTTACAGTATTTAATTTAGCAATTGCACTGTTATTTGTATTAACCGCATGGGTTTGTAGTTGGTTTGCTGTAATTCGTAAACCTTGAACTGTTTGTGTGTACGGTGTGATATTAAATCTTGCAAAATCACCTAAAGCAGTTGCGATAATCTGATTTGCTGTAACGTTATATTCTTTGACAAGTAACTCTGATTCTACTTTACCCATTTCTTCAGCGTTCGTTAATTCAGTATTGATCGTATTATTGATTTTCGATTTAGCCTCTGATTTCAATGTTAAAGCAACGTTATAGAGATCATTAACTTTCTTCACTGCAACGTCTATATTGCTATTAAGTTTTGTACACTGATCAGTGATGCACTGCTCAAACTTTATTCTTGACGAGTAGACTGATGCACAAGATTCATTAAGACTGTTAAAGTCGATCATTTTCAAATCGTTCTGAACCTTGTTGGTTTCAGATTCAATGGTAGATGCGTTATTCAAATATAATTGTATATTGTTGTTCAATTTATTTATTGTATCTGTACGATATTTCATCAGTCGCTGTCTTTCTAGATTCAGTTTTGCAGCTTTTGATGGATTCAATTTGATTGCGAAATCAATAGTTGATAACCAAGTGGACAACGTATCATTGATGGAACTCTCAAATCCTGTTGGTTTTGCTACATCGATTTTAACTTCTTGAGTAACTTGAAAGGTTTGATTTGTCTTTGAAATAATTTCCGTATTTATTCTTAGATCCGTCCCACGTAAACACTGATTAACAATTGCTGAACTAGTCGTACTGTTGTTTTCATCGTTCTTCTTCTTTTCTTCGGCAACAAATTCTTCAGCTTTTTTCAGTTCCGTAGTAATGACTTTATCAACTTCGTTTTTAGCGCATTGATTAATGTCTTTAGATTGTTGACCAAGCTTGTTAACATCTATGATTATTTTATTAACAGTTGCAACATAATGATTAAAGTTTTCTGGGACACATGAGTTAAAATTTTCATTTGAGCTGGAAAAGTTTAAACATTTCCCTTTAAATGTTGATTCGTTAACCGTCGATAACAAAGTTTTCAATGCATTTTCAAATGAAAGTAGTAGTTTTTGATTAATTAAGTTCAAATTATTATAAAAAGTAGTAACATTGTTCACTTTATTTGCACTTGCTAAAATTAAATTATTCTTTTGCTCTGACAGAGAGCCGTTGTAATCATACACTGATGTAATATTAATTCGGAATTTTTCTAGAACATTATTAAATTGCGTACCTTGATCTTTTATCATTGCGTTAAATTTATTAAAATTTGGTGTGAAATCTATTGTTATTGTGTTATTAATCTGTTGCAATATCTTCTGTATTACGTCATCATTTGTTTTCCATGTAGCTTTATCAGCTTTTACTTTCTCAATTTCATTCTTAATCTTTTCATCCACTTTCTTCAATTCTTCCTTTATTTGTTGGTTTAATTTCTTAAGATCAGCGTCGATTGTCACTGTGTTATGTATTTTGGAAATAGCCTCAACTTCTACCTTTCCTGAATTCAATTTGTCAATCAACCCAGTAAAATAGTATTGTACACAATTTTTGTACATGTTTGCTGGTACTGTTTTGCAAAATTCGTTTGCTGCACTTTCGGATAATTTTGCTTCTTCTCCATTAAACCAATTTACAAATGTATTCACTTTATTTTGACCAATAAGATTTGAGGTAATAAGTTGATTCCTAAGTTTTTCAATATTTGCATTTGCTCCTTCAATTGCAATCTTAACGTTAGACAAAACCGTTTGTTGATATGAGGATGGAGTTCCTTCTAGTAACAAACTCAACTGTGCCCCTGTATTTTTTATTATATTTTGGAATTCTTGTGCTAGTGACACATTAGTCAACCCTTCAATTTTGTTTAACACCACTGTTATTGGTTCGGCTGTAGTTTTTAATACATTTTGGAATTGCTGAAACGGAATGTTAATATTTGAAATATTAAAAGGAGATTTAATACTGTCGGCAAATAATTGTATTTGTGCATATTCCTTCAAAGCATTTTGCGAACTTACTTTTAAGAAAGTTGGTCTTGTTAACATTTCTTTGGTGTTTTGTTGTACTTTTAAAATTTCAGTTAGCACTTTCTGCTGTGCTATTTTTAATTGTTGCTCTTGAATTCTTGAAGTGTATTTTATACTCGATGGTAAAGTAGCCTGTCTATCGTTCACTAAGTTTTTTAATTCAATCTCAGCCTTGATCAAATCCAATCCATATTTTTCAGAAATATCTAAAATACAGTTGTTGAAAGATATTTTCTGCTTTATAAACTGTGTACAATTTGAGTTCACTAGATCGATAGTGAATGCAATTAATTTGTTAGATGAATTACTATTAACACTTACAAATGTATTTAAAACACCACCACCATACATAGCAGTACTGACATTTTCGAAATGTGTTACTATTGCTTTATCGATTTCAGCCTTTATTACAGAATATGGGATCGGTTGATTAGGAACATCTTTGTAACTTTGATCGTAAGCTAGTAACAATGAACGGTATATATTTTCTAAATCTAATTTCATTTTATTAAGTGCTACTGAATTTTGCAAACGAAACTGATAAGAAGTGTCCAATGGTTCTTTCGTTCCAGATTTTAATTTATTTTCTACTTCGATTTGGTATTGTAATATTGCTTCTTTTCTAAAATCGATACCAGGGTTAGCTTTGTTTATAGCATCAAGTGCTAAAGCATTAACTTGTTTCCTTGTTTCATTGAAAAGAGAATTTATAAATTGTTTTATCTCAATTGTTAGTTTTTCGACCTCATTATTTGTATCGATTAAGGTATTAATTGACAGACGAGTGGCCTTAGTTAACGAGTTATTAAACATTGTTGTAAAAGGTTCAAAGCAGCTCACTAGTTTTGAAATATCAATTGGGAAACATTTCTCTCCATTTTTTAGTAATGAGTTAAGTTCTATGTCAAAATTATAAATCAAAGATGGAGCAGCTAAATTGATAAGACTATTGTACTTTCCGTTTAAAAATCCAGTTATGTTTATTTGTAAATTAGTTTTCAATTTAAGTAGTTCTGCATTTAACGATGTCAAATTGTATTTAGGGTTTGTTATTTGTATAATTTTGATTGTGTCTGCTAAACGGCTAACCACTGTGTCTATTTCGATATTTAAATTTCCTTTGACTGAATCTGATGTCAATTTTATTTTACCCAAGTTGGCTTTTATGTCTTTTTGGTTTTGTAAAATGATTTGGTATTTCGGAAGGGAAAAATGTTTTTCTATTATTAGTAGAATCATGTCAGGATCAAATCCGTATAGTTGTAACATGGCGGTAAGGTCTTGTTTGATTATCTTCACGGCATTATTGATTTCAGCAGTAATATTTATTTGTAATAAATTTTCCACATCGGTTGAAACAAAGTCAAAATTCTTTATTTGCAGAGCTATTAAATCTTTAGTTTCCTGTGCAGCATTAGAGAACTTCATAAATAGGTTCGCCAAACATGTTTTAATTTCTTCTTCTTTGGACATTTGTACTTTTGGGTCTTTTGGTACACAGAGATTGGTGAGGTTGGCTTCAGAAACATAACCTAAATCCACTTTGTATTTTGTGTAAATACTATTAACAAAATTTATGTAATCATTTAAAGCTACCCTTTTATTTAATAATATAGAGTTTATTTTGTTTATTGTGTTTTCAAAGCTCACGTTTAATTTATTATTTATGTTTATTTCATTTTCTACTGTAAGACCGAACGGTTTAAGATACTTTCCGATTGATAGAATTGGTTGAATAACTGCATTGAAATTGTTGCTTGTGACAGTTTTAGCCAAATTTAATTTAGATATAAGACTGTTGATTGACGTCTCGAGAAAATTGATGTTGGTTTTAAAATACTCTGACGTAGTTGAGTTTAGTTTTTCAACTTGGCCTAATGTAACTTCCACTGGTGATTTTTTATTTAAATTAGCGCACTTTAAAGTTTCAGCGACGGCTTTGTCAGTTTCTATCCCAGCGTCAGCCACTATTCGGTTATTATTTATATGGAAATCAGAGTACGCTTTTTTCGCTACTTCGTATTGGTTATAAATTGCGTCCATTGTTGTTTTAACAGTTAATATTTTCTTTGTAAACGCTAGCATAATATTTTTGTAACAGTTAGTCACTCCATTTATAAATAGTTTATTAAAAGCATTGTTACACGATCGAAACAAAGGGATCTCCGTATCAAGACTATACGAACTAAATGAATTCTTGGCAATGATCACGGAGCCATTAAATTTTTTTGATGCTAATTTAAAAATATCGTTGTTAGTGTCAACTTGCGCCTGGTGTTTGGTGAATATTGTGGACAAATCGATTCGTGCCTTATTAGCACAATTCAGAAACCCTGCCCTCGTTGCCAGATTAGCCGCAGCGTTCAATTTAGTGATTGTATCTTCATAGATTTCTCTCTGCGAACTTGAGTAGGTAGTACTTGCACTCCATTCAGCGGTTGTAATGTAATCTAACATTTCAGTCGTATCTTCTCGTGCCTTAAAAACAGTCCGGAACATAATCTCTGCTTCCTTTTCAACTCCAGATGCAGTCCAGTCATTAAATGATGGAGTTGTCTGCAACAAAACACAACCATTACTATATTGCAATAGGAAAGAGTTCTTGTTGCTATGAAAAATACGTCTCTTCTTGTCTTTTACGTAAAAGAACATTATACATAATTTAGCTCTTCAATTATAATGGGTTCTCAAGCTATTCTCCAAAACAGTTTACTTACAAACTAATGAACTGTTATGTGGAATAATTTTGGAAATATGAACCCATCTATTAATTTATTCCTATTCTAATTTTATTCAGATTGAACATAACTATAAATAAACTCAACAAAACATTGCGTACGTAAAGATTATGAATTTTTTTTTTAAATAATAACCGCTACCGGATAAGCTGTTATTCCTTATTGTTTCGAAAAAATAAGACTTTCGGTTAATCGCAAACCCAAACTTTTGAGAATATTTACTACTTTATTAATCCTGCAGATCTTTATTTCACCATCATTTACGTTACCACGAAACACAAGCTCTGTTTAACTCTCTCGTAAATATCTTATCTGCCGAAACCATGGTAGTCAATCCTAATAATTTGCGTTATTGAAACAAAAATTTCTTTTGTGTTTCATTCATGGATTTCTAGGTACTACCTTCAGTATTTGAATCATAAAGCGTATGTGAAATTCAGGTTGAAATCAGATAGGTTTGATTTTATAATAAAGAGAATTTATAATGTAAACACAGATCGTTGGAGGAAAACATTATTAGTTTGCTTTAATAACAGTCCTATATTTCTGCTCTTGAATAAAATATTCGACTATTAATATAATCAATTGATTCACTGAATCTACGAAGTTCCTTAAATATTTAAAATAAATTGCTACTACGCAGCTTTGTGATTTTTTGAATTTTTACATGTGATTGATGTTGTATTAATTTTTAAACCATCCCTTAAAGTTGGCTAAAAGACGGTTGGCTAAAAGATAAGGTTTCAGATTGTTATTATTTTTACTGTTAACAACAATTATTCTTATACGATGTTTTTCTTATTATATACAGTATATCAGTGTTATCAGCATACAACAAAGATGTTTATAAATACATTTAATACGTGACATATACAGAAGATTGAATGGTATAAATATCTACTTCAATTTAAAACTGTATGAGATAAAATGTACAACACTATTATTGAAATATGAATACAAATATTTAATTTTGAACTTAAAAAAAAATATATTATTATAATAAAAATGAATTATGGTCGTTCTTTATAACATTTATTTGTAAATCAAACTATAACTTGAAATTACCAGAGTGTCACTGTTATGGGAAATAAAGCTTTGATTGGTAGTGAGGACAGAATAAAGTTTCGGTTTTTTATTAGTATACTTCCATCCCACATCTTGATTTTTTTAGAGATCTATTAACGTACAATCTTGTTGAGCACTGTGGTGAAATTCACAATAATAATTCGAATTTGCCCCTAACCACAATCACTAGAAACTTAATAAAACACAATTATCTGATTAATTGTTCTTTATTAATTATTTCCACTTAATGCCCTGATGTACATTTCGATAACATGGTTATCATCATCGGAAGGTCTTGCTTATAAACTAAATCTAACCTTACATATCTACTAATCAAGATAGGGCATTAAGTGGAAATAATTAATAAAGAACAATTAATCAGATAATTGTGTTTTATTAAGTTTCTAGTGATTGTGGTTAGGGGCAAATTCGAATTATTGTATATTAACGTAATTGGACTAATTACCTAATTCTTGACATTAGGGTGTTTTTTATCTATTTTATTATTTTTTTTTTATTATTATTTAATTTTTTTTTATCTACTCCTTATGTGGAATATAAATCAGACATTTTCCTTATTTTTTTATTTTAATAATTTTACTAATTAATAAGACAATCGAGAAAGAGCATTGTAAAAGACTACTATGTTATCATGGCAATAATTTTAGGAAATAATTTCTGTAAATTTATATAAACTCCATGGGATATATTTCTAAGTTATGGTTTTAATATAGTATTTTTTATTACAAACATTATGTTTATTTCGTGTAATAATTATTAAACATTTTGTTTCAAGTATCGATTTTGGTATTAAAAAAAAACAAATTACACAACACGTAAAAAATAACTCAAACCAGTAATAAATTGCATATTTCGGTGAACGTTAATTTTTTGTTTTAAAACATAATTTTATAAAAATTATGCTTACAAAATATTTTTAAATAGAAAAATATAGATCTATATATATATATATATATATATATATATATAAATTAGCCTAACGTAAAATTAGCAACTAAATAATCAATGTTGGTAATGTTATAATCGGTTATGATTAATTATTATGTGATTTATCCTCTTTTAATGTGGAACAAATACCATTCATCTAAAATATTTATTATTAAATTTTTTTATAGATTTACCTAATATATTTTACAATCGGTTTATAGGCACTTTTCCTTTCACTTCCTAGTTACCTCGTTTATAAAAATTATCCTTTAATATGGCTTTATTAGTTATTTTCTCTTATCTCAATCATAGTTATTGTTAACATGACGCTAAACTTCACCAAAAATTGTAACTTATTTTAATATTTTAATAATAATATTTAACATTATTAAGCACTCGTCCTAAAATAACAAAATTTTTAACACTTCCTGTGGTTGATATTAAATAATAACAATAATAATAATCAAATAATCTACTTGTATTTTATTAAAATATCTCACTTATACACAAAAAGAATATATTACGCACATCAAAAAATTGGCAATCAAAAAAATATCAAACATCATTACTTTACAAGACGTTTGGTTATATACATAATATTTTTAAAATATACTTATTTTCCAAATTAATGAAACAAGCTTAGTTGTAATTAATTTGATAAATATTAACATGAGTCTCATCAATGATACTAAAAGTTTGCCTATTTTTAAAGGTCAGTAGTATTAATTTTATATATTATTGAAAACAAAACAAAAAATAGCTTTAATGCCACACAAATTGTACAATTTAATGGGAGTACTGTGAAAAAAGGTTGCATGCAAATGAAAACATCAGTTGGGTTTATTGCCTGTATTTTGTACCATTTTCAGAGGAATAATTAATGATCCATTTAAACAAAATTCTTATAATTAATAAAGGGGCTTGATAAAAATCTGAGTATTATTAAAATATGTGATATAGGATATATTTTCAGAATAGAATTCAGAATGTAGATATACTGTACAATCAAATATTAAAAATATCTGTTCTTTTCTACACTCTCACCCCACGAATTTCAAATTTCAACACCCTACCTCAATATCTTCTTGAACTAATTCTTCAATCATAATCTATCGCCTTCAACCTGTTTAATTTCCGTCGGAATTCCAGCCACTCTAGTTATTGTAAATGTACGTTGTACAAGGTAGGAACTCAGTGTACTATATCGTAAGGAGTGAGAGAGCTTATAAAACTGAGTTTAAATCTATTTTAATTATTTCTAATTAATTTTATTGAAGTTAATTTTATATCAACTGGTTTAAGTTTTTAATTTTTTATTATATATATATATATATATATATATATATATATATATATGTTTTTCAAAATAAATTAATAAAATAGAAAAGTCATTATTCCGTTAAAATGTCAATTCGAGATGAATCATAGACATTCCTTTACAGAGTCAACTAAGTTAAAATTTTATTTATAAATTCAGGAATATAGGGCCTATATTTCAAAAAAAATAATGTTAAAAATAATTTTAAATTATTAATAGAGGGTAAATAAATAACTAAACCCATTTCTTACAATAAACTTTGGTTAATAGGCTGAGTTTATTAAAAATATATATATTCTCTCTCATTATTGTTTTTAATTACCAGTTATTAATTTAATTTCAGTTTTCATTATGAAAATATTAACCATTTTTGTTAAAAAACTTTTTTTTAACTTTAGGTAATATTTACGCCCTTAAAAATTCATGTAAAATAAAAGTATTTTCATAGCTCAAAATTACGGCGAGATTATAGCTAAAAACGTGTATTAAAATAATATTAATATTACAATTAATAAAGTGCTGTAACTTGTAAAGAGTTTTAATATATATTGTTATTATTTTCAGTCATATATTTAATTTATGTATCTCATTTTGTTTTTAGAAAAGCAACGGCCGAAATATACCAAACAATTTTATTCATATTTATTAGTCTATTATTTGATATGTTCAACTTTTGTTGAAATCAGATACACATTTTGCTACTGCTTAATATATATCATATATATACTAGACATACATATCTACATAATACATACTACTATGAACATATATAATTTATATACAACTTAAAAGAAGAACAGTATTTCTTTACATTTGTTCTTTTTTTAAGCTTTGATAAATGTTAAAAAACTGAAATGTAAAAGGTTTTCTTTTTCTTATTATACAATATTTGTATACACATAAGTTACATGCAGAAATGTTTTGAAATTTATGTAGGTATAAATGCATATAAATGTATATGTTTGATGCTAATTTATTGTTCTAATAAAAATTATTTACCTGTGCATGGACGGAGGCTGTGACGAGCAGAGCGACACACAAATATCGCAACCACGCCATATTGTTAGTGACAAGAAACTATGTCAGAAACGTTGCTTTTATATCAATTAAGTGTATCATAAAATCTTTAAAGATAAAAAATAAATTTTTTGTCTATATTTTTTTTTTCTAAGCTTGAAAATTTATTGGGTTGCATGACATTTGATAAGAAATCTAACTACTGTTTGAACATAATGTGAGAGTGTATGTGTGTGTGTGTGTGTCTGTGTTTTGCCAAACAGGGCGTAAGAGAGAATTAATTACGATTCCACGTTCCGAGCACCAACTTACGCCGTTAGTACGTAAGAATTTAACAAAAGTTAAAGGTAGAGGATTTTTCAGTTTGTAGCCTATACCCCAACTCCCCTATTAATTTCTTAAAATACCGTACACTATTTTATTTAAATGGTACAAGTATTATGAAAACTCTTATTATAACAATTTACTACAAAATTATTTCAATTCTCTATTTCTATCTTACCTTAAAATTGGCTCCCATATACTCTTATCTCAAGGGTGTGCCTTTTGGAGCTCAAGTTATCTCAACAAAATAAAAATTTATTTTACATTAATTTTAATTTTCTTTAGATCACTTGATTTCTTTTTTCAAAATGAAAATTTATAAAAATATAGAACAAGTTTGAACAGATAGCAGATATATTAATTTTAAAACAAAATTCATAATTGGAATGTTGAATACTGCTTGACCTTATTTCTTTGAAATCATTACAACTTGCTTGAGTTGACTTATTCTAACATATGAAATCTAAACGTCATTCCTATTAACAATCTGGTATACACTTAATTCTATACTTATCCTACTAAACTTAAAATTCTAAACAATGTAAATATTAATTCTACACAGTCTCTTTTAATATTAATTAAATATTAATTTTAAATTTGACCAATCTGTTTCCTTTAAATAGCTTTGAGTTTTTTCAATGTTGGTAACGACCTAATTTAAATAATTATTTCTTTTCACATATTTCCTTTTATGATTTTATGGAATCCCGATTTTATTAAATTATTATTGAATTTAAATTTTTAAAGTTTTGAAAGATTTTTATTTTGAAATTCTTGATTTATGTGTTACCTTTTTAAGTTGAGTAGAGCAGATCTATTCTTCCTCAGACTTTGGATGACTATGGTGTCCCTGAAGAATTCTCGATGTTTATGAATTATTTGTGTACGTTTGTAATAACATTTACATAGTTTGAAAAGGAATTAAATGAAAATTTTAAATATCTAGAGAGGTCGTTATATCCCCTAAAGTTGTAAAACGTGAGTCAGGGTAAACACCAAAAAATCGCCCGTCGTGCCGTTATAAAAACATAAATTTATATAATACATTATCAAAAATGATTGTGCCAGGTTTATTGGCATTAGAGCTACAACCACTGTAAATGTAATTATTAGGGGTTTTTATATATCAATATAGTCTTGATATAGAAATGTTTCCACTAATGTGAACTTCACTTCATCCTTTACGAAGGTTATACACAGCCAAGTATGCTTTTGATGATCCAAGAGACTTTGACTTATGCGCTATCTCCAGTAACAAGAGAAATGAGAGTTATAATAAATTTGGGTCCATGTTACAAGTATTTTAAATGAGATTTTAAACTTTCGATCATCTAACAAATACAAATTTCACAACAAAGACATAAAAGCTATTATCAAAAATATGTCTAAATAACAGCCAAACACATAAGTACACATGAGTATTTTAAGGGGAATAAACTCATAACGGTACAGAATAAACTTGAAAACATGAAATAGTATGAAATGATAAAAGACTCAAAAAACAGAAAGAGGGATATTTGTTTTGAAAATACTCATAAAATAACACACAAAGAGACGGAGAAAAGAAATCAATATAACTATGGAAAATGAAGTTATATTTGAATATCGGTAAGACGACAAGCATTTTTCTTTTGTGAGGAAAACTTTGTACGGAATATACTGCCTATACCCTATTCCACCAGCCGTGAGCACCTAAAGGATTAGGAGACCCTTCCTCTCGCACGCGCACTCACAAGCACCTTGGTCTGACTGGCCCGGCCAGGCAGACGACTCATACACTGGGGCGTCCAGTAAGCAATTGCTGATTTTATAAATCGTTAATTTTAACAAATTTAAATGGCATATTTGAAATCTTTGTTAAATTGAAAAGAAAACGACATGATTATGACAATATAATGTATTTAAAAGTAAGTATTAATTTTGTTGAGGACACTTTAATTGGTATTTTTTATTTTATGACTAAAATAAGGACTTGGTGATTATAAAATGTTGAGATTTTTAATAATAAAAAAAAATGTTCTTTCTACTTAGAATAACAATCATTCTACTTATATGCGTTTTTTTTTTTGTTTTTTTTTATTGATTCAGATTCAACACATTTGTCAAGTAGTTAAATCAGCTATGTAAATAATATTTTGTAAAAAGTGTACACAACTTCGGAACTAAAAATTGAGCCGTTTCAAGATGGCATTTGAGGCATAATTTCGTGAAAACTGTTATAAATATGAAATATTTACAAGATAAATAAAATAAAGTTTTTAAGACAAATAATTATTAATGAATTGTTTTTATGTATGTCACATTTGCGTTTTTAGACTATTGCATCTATTTCTTATCAATATCACTATTATAATATAATGTTACTGTTTTTGAATGTTTTAAAGTTAATGTCTCTGTTTTTTTTTAATATCTTTGTCACTATTATCCGATTATTGTTGTTGTAGCGTGTTTAAAAAAAGTTTATCTATGGCATCTATGTTCTATTATAATTATTGTATTTGTCACTGAAATTGTTTGTAAATAGTTTATGCCGTGAATTAACAAATAAATAGAGTAAACAATTTTTCTGGTTCGTTTATTGTCTATATTTTTAAAACGTCTAAATGTTGACTGAGTGTTAAGTGCGTCATGTAAATAATGTACATATACAATTTAATATTTGTTCTAATTATACTAGTCTTTCTTTTTGATTATTTGTCAGATTTATTATTAATAAATAATAAACTTGTTTTAAATCACAGAACTTTGCGTTTTTTCTAAAGAAACCTCTTAGTCCCTATTGTTATTGTAACAATACGGCATGTTGTTTGGACTCATTACTATGCATATATTATCATAATCATGTTGAGTTTGGTGTCATTTTCTTTTAAATTTAACGAAAATTTCAAATATGCCATTTAAATTTGTTAAAATTTGTGTTTGATCAAATCAGCAGTTGCTTACTCGACGCCCCAGTGTATGATTCATCTACCTGGCGGCCGGGCCAGCTGCGATTGTGAGTGTATGTGAGTAAGGGTCTCCTAATCCTTCAGGTGCCACGGCTGGTGGAATAGGGTATAATTACGATCGTAGTATGAAGTGTGTATAGAGAAAACAGAAAACCACTTCGAATGTTTAAAACAAATAATTAATTGCTTTAGTTTTATGGATTGAACTATATAACCAATTACTTAAAATTCTCGGTGTTGATATATTTTAATTGTTTATTTCATATTTTCTTTAATATTCGTTTATGTTTGATACAAGTACAAAATTACATATATATTGTATGATGGTAATTTTATTTACTCCTAAATGTTTAAAAACCCATTCGGTAAGAATTATTAGTGCAGTGTCCTATGTCGTGAAGATTGACATTTTACAAGAAATAAAAAGTTTTAATTATTTTAGCGAGTACTGTCCTAAATGAAATATGTTTCAATAAAATTAACATTATTCAAGATTAATCGAAACATTCGTTAAAGGATCCCATTAAGTCTAATTTTAAGTGTGGAAAATAGATTGACCTGCTTCAATCAGAATTTAATAAAATATGGAAGTGTAATAATTCAAATCAGTTTAACAAATTTCAAATAAATTAGACTACCAGTCTAGATTAATTGGCTAAAAAAGATAAACTTTGAATAATCTGTTTGAAAAGTTATTTTTTCAAAAGAAAAAATTTGCTATTAATAATTGTTACAATTAGCGTAATGCATAACACATTACTTTTGTTCTTTTACAAAATTATAACAATTTTGTTTCAAATTGTTTATGAACTTAATTACATAAATACCAAATGGACATAGGCCTAAATATATTGCATTGTCATAACTCACATCTCAAATTGTCGGCGTATATTATAATGGTTTTAAATAAAACCTCTGTGCATTATTCAAAAGCTTAAGATATTTTACATATATTATTTATTTATTGATTGTAAAATTCAATCCAATTTACCTGTGCATGGACGGAAGCGACCAGCAGAGCGACACACAAGTGTTGCATCAACGCCATTTTGTCGTTGAATTAGAAATGTAATGTAAACGTTCCTTATATACAAAACAATTAAAAAATAATAATCTTCAGTGATAAACTGTAATTTTTATTACTTAAATTGGTCCAATCTTGGAAAGTTCTTGATACTTCAACATTTGATCTACTAAAGACTATATAAGGGTTTAAAAACATTGAAAGTAATAATAATTTGTTTGTTAACAAAAGGTTCGTACAGTCGCAGAATAAAAGTTGTAACTCAAAGGCGCGTACGTTTATCCCAAAATAAAGTCCACGTGTACGTAGTGATAAACAGTTCCAAATGTGATACGTACCAATAATTTTGTCATAGAAAAGAGATTTTCATCTGTATGGAAAAGGAAGATATTAATTTAAATATTTATCTTTTATTTAATATAAAAAAGAATTTCAATTTTGTTTAGTAAGGTAGCACATTTATTTTATATGCCATAATGTTCTAAATCTAAGTGATACGTCAAATACTTCTGTGACAAACATTTTACTAGTATTGGTAAACATTTTAATGAAAACTGGCATTTGATTATTTGTAAAAGTAGGCTACACTCAATAACAAAGTTGTGGATATTTTAGTTTCATCATAAACTATTTCTTTAAAATTTTTATAATATTTGAAAAGTGTTCTTCAATGGACATATATTGGGTCTGAGACACTTATAAAATTCATTAAAAATTCACTTAGCCCCATTAATAACTGTGTATATAAAACCACACCAAAGTTTAACCAACCGGGGGCGTTGATCTTCAACTTGTTGCAACATGTTTGGGTTTTCCCATACTGCAGTAATGAATATTGTGTTGTTTAATGCTACAGCATTGTGTGAACTTAGACACATTTTGAAAATAGCATATCACGAAAAATATTCGAGCTCCTTTACATGTATCCATTCGCATAATTCTACTCGAATATAAAAATCATCGCCATGCAGTTTCTGATTCAGTGAATTATGATATGGAGAATATTATGACGAAGCACTCTTGTGATAATACTAGCTCGAGAAATTCTAAAATTGTGATCTATTTCTCGAGTTCTTAGATGGGGTTTTAGGTAACAGCAGCTAGAACAGCTATTTTGTTAGTTTATTCATTGACAGTTGTTCTTCGTTTATTTTTCTTAGATTTTACACTTCTATCTTTAATAAGAGCTTTAACAAGAATATAAAATATGAAAGCAACAGACATTTTTTAGAGAGAGTTCATTGATGGCAGCAGTATCTACAATGTTTCTTCTTCATTCACCGTCAATAATAATCATTTCTTTTTTGTTTTTGTTTTTTCAAGAGACAAAGAAAATATTTGTCGACTCGAAAGTGGGAATTAAAATCTCTCATAACATAAGATATAGTTGAATCTAGAGAAACTAAACTATCAAATCGATTTGCCTGATCGTCAACACGTTATTACAGAACCTTATTTAACAAAACGTTATTTTTTTCCCTTCCCCGGGCTTACCAACTTAGACATATAATGATTCAGTTAATATAATGTTTCAGTTATTTTACGTGTTTATCTCACTCGACGATAAAAAGGAGGAAGATAATTTTGAAAACGTGAATTTTATTTTTCTTAAATTTAACAGGATTAAAAAATCAGTTTTTCTTCGAGTTTAGAAAAATTTTAAAAATCTAAGTTCTACTTCGCTTAGTTTCCATCTGCGTTTAACTTTTTCTATCTTCACGGTTCCGTTTCGAAATATTTTTCCTCGACGATTTTTTAAGGAATCAATAAATAGTTTGAATTATGTCTTCTTATCATTCGTCTATTTTTATAAAACCTCTTTTTAATGTGCGATATTGGTCTTTAATGTTTTTCACAGTGTATTTATTTCAACACTAACTTGCTCTGTAGAGTCTGTACGGCTACCATACTAATAGCAGAATGAGTAAAACTTAGATGGTGCTATCAATCCTTATTTGAACCATAGTAGCTCTCTTTATCAAAAATAATAAATGCGTTATTTTATGGGCATGAACATTTGTTTCTAAAAATGTTATAATCAATATATTTGTTTTTATGATCATTATATACATGACCCAAATTACGTTCATCTTGTTCAAATAGTACGATAAGCTTGGGATTAGCTGACATTGTTAATTTTCTCGAGGTATTACGTGGTATTATGACGTCCTATAGCAAAATATATTGAAATATTGTTTCGTTTTCTACACGCTTGCAAATGGATTGAATATCATTTCTGAATTTGATTTGATTGTAATTATACTTTGGAAGTATAATTTTCGGTGCATGAATAATGACCATTTTCCGACTTATCGACTAAATCATTACTACTTTGAACTTGTGTTGATATAAAATAAATATATTTTTATACATATGTGTTTATTTTCATTTATATACACAGAATAATCAATTTACACATTATTGTTTATAATTTAAATAGCAAAAATAATTATCCCCCACTTAATGTTTCAGTCCAAACCATACAATATTATTCCTCTAACTGGATATAAAAACAGTATTTATCTCTGGTCAATGAAAAACTGGACGTATATAAATCTTCATAAAATTATATTGTTATAGTTGTAGCAATAATTATACTTTGAGCGGTCTGTGTACTCTTGTCGGAGAATTAGACTAAACGATTTTTAGTATCAATAATATAATATAATATAATATATATTTATTGGTAAATAGAGATATTTTAGCTATATCTCTAATCCATATTTCAATAACTCAGAATTGGAGGGTAGCTCCCTGAAGGAAAATATAATGATTTTATTTTATTTTCCAAATCGGTTTGAACTATTTTTTTATAATTTTGCTCAAGTACCTCTAAAGACTCAAGCAAAACCTATTGACAGCCAAGTTGTGAGTTATGGTAAAAATAAAATCGAACATTAAGCTGTTATGAAATAATATAATTTTGTCAAAATTGGTTACATTGATTTTGTTCATATTTTAGTAAAACTTCCATATGACCCTACCCCGGGTGCAAAATTGCTAGTAAAAAAGTTACAGTTCAGGAATAAAGATTAGAAAAATGAATGATTAAATCAAAAATGAACCTTGACGGTGAGCATTAAAAGCTCAAATTTTACTCTGAGAAAGCGTCTACAGCAATAACAAAGCAAGTTTCAATAGATAGATTTGTGTGTCCTAGCATCATTGACTGTCAACTAATAAACTCATTAATTGTGACGTTTAGGTTAGTTGGGGATGGGAAATTGAGACAGTGCATTTGTATAATGTTATTGCATCGTTTATTAAATTAAAATTTAACATTACCTGAAATTAGTGAAATAAAGATATATTCACTACAATATTGGCAACACTTTTATCTTGTTGTTACTCGAATTTGACCTCCATTATGTTATAGCTCCCTAGTAGACTTCTTTATCTTGTTTGATGATAAGCCTACAACGTAAACATCAACAACACTATTTACACAGGCAAACGTTAAATGCCAAAGGTGTGTTTACTTAGTACTACAAAATTTAAGTTATATTTGTAGAAACTAATAAAAAAAGTATATATATATATATATATAAATATATATATATAAATATATATATATATATACTAACTAACCCGGCAAACGTTGTTTTGCCATGTATATTTTTTCTAGAAAACATTTTTTTAGTTCAATAAAAATAACTATTTACTATAAGTGTGCGGGGATGTACTTATAATCGAAGGCGTTGCAAATAATTAAAGTATACTTTATTTAGGTTAATAAATTAATCATTATTAACTTTACGAATATATTTTAAATTACAACAATTCTTTATTAATTATGACAGTTGGAAAAAAAGAAAGATTAATCTCTCAGCGCAATGGAGTGTACAATATTCTTGGTTAGTCCCCCACCTGAGAACATGCCACATATAGTTTTCCGTGGGAAAAGCATGGTGTTTCCAAATCTAAGCCACATACAGATAATGTTTGGCCTTGTGACTTATTGATCGTCATAGCGAATGCCAATCTAATTGGAAATTGAGTGCGTTTGAATTCAATTGGCACATCTGTAGGAATCATAGGGATTCGTGGCAGCAACACATTTTCGCCTCGAAACTTCCCATTCAAAATGGTGGCTTCAATGACATTTTTCATTAATTACTTAATTACTAATCGTGTACCATTACACAGCCGTGGTGGGTTCAAGTTACGAAGTAGAATGATCGTAGCTCCAACCTTCAATTGTAAATGGTGTGGTGGCATGCCTGGCAAATCCAATGAATTTAAAAACTCAATTGGATAATTCACAGTTTCGTTGGTATCACAAACTGCATCGATAGATTTGTATGACACCAAGTCCCCAGGCAACAACTGTTGTATTTTTAAATTTAATCCATTGACGTCCACATTTTTTGCTGACAAAATCGCTCTTTCTGCCAACCACTTATGATTTTGATATTGTGTTTGTACATCGGGAAATATGCGATCGATGAGAGTATTTTGCGAGTCGATGATTGTGCAGAAGTCGGTTTGTAACTTTATACATCCATTATTTTCATGTACAGCAACTTTCCCATCGCCAATATCTAACAGTTGTTTAGAGAAAGTTTCGGCGGATGGATCCCGAAACATTTGAACGCGCATGTTCATCGTCAGTTGTACTTTTTCAACATTACGCCAGAGTCGCGATGATTTTAAGCCAGCATTGATTTCATCAGCGTACGTTGAACGTGGAATAACGGGAAGAGTTTGTCTGAAATCACCTGAAAGGAGTAACAAAGTGCCGCCAAATAGTTTATCATTGTTTTTAATATCCCTCAATGCCCTATCCAATGCCTCAAGCGAATGTTTATGTGCCATAGTGCATTCATCCCAAATAATAATTTTACATTGTTTCAGCACTATGCCCGTAGACGATTGTTTTTTTATGTTGCACACTGCATCTGGATTATTTTGAATGTTCAATGGCAGCTTAAGTGCTGAATGAGCTGTTCTGCCTCCATCTAATAAAGTTGCTGCAATGCCAGAAGATGCAACGGCCAATGCGATGCCATTTTTTGATCGTATCTCGGCAAGAAGTAGCGAAATAAGGAATGTTTTGCCAGCTCCACCTGGTGCATCAAAAAAAAAAAAAGAATCCTCCTTGTCCTGCCGAAACAGCGAGCATAATGCGGTCGTAAATAATTTTTTGTTCGTCATTTACTAGTGGAACATTGCGAGTAACAATGCCTGCTATTTCTACAGTATCGTACTGTAGTTCACGATTCATATCTGTGTTGAGTAAATCAGATGCACTTCGATTCAGTGATGTCATACCGAAATGACTGATTGGTAAATTCGCAATAGCAATGCAAAGACTTGTTTTTGTGAATTGCACAAGTCCGCTAGTCCTGATTCTGAGAATGTTAGTGGATCTTGGAGATGGTTTCTTAGAGTTGTCTAGAATATCCCGAAGTCCTGTTCTCGATGAATCTGCTGATGACGACAAGTTCTAGAAGAATGTTTGCCGGAGTTCGTAGTGAAGATCTCTTATACTAAGCTGTTGTAGGATGTCACGTTGTCTCCTGCAAGGCCGATCCTTTCTGTGGGCACCGTTATTAACCTGGCGAAGTACTGAACGTTGACAATATATTTTCACGACGATTTCCTCTTTAGTCTTGAGTAAAGTTGGTGATCTTTCCTGGAGCTGACACTAGACGAGACTGATGAATTAACTTGAAGAAAGTTAACTCGCCGAAGTTTAGGCCATTCATTATAGCCAACCTTCATTGATTTTTGTTACTATTTTATTTCACAATTTAATTAAGTTTCTTTATTTATTTGCACTACTTATGAACTCTTCTTGGCTTATTCTTACATTGTTTGTCTAATTTTTCCATTTTGAATTATCTATTTCTATTATTATTAGTTGTTATTAGTTTAATTGTTTATGGTGGATTTTGGTTAGGGTTGGTATACTTCCCTCTCCATGCGTCGAATGCCTGTCGTGCGCGCGACCTTGGACACACGTTGATTCCTGAAAATCTTAAGTTTTTGCTTGCGAATTCTTCTTTTCTTCATTTATCCCGTTCGCTTCGCTCGATTTTCTTCTTGGTGATTTCATTTTGAAGCCCTTCTCTTCCTGATGATTTTCCATCTTCATTTGCAGCGATACGACGTATATTTCTTCTTTTATGGGGATTTGAAGATTCCGTAGTTTTTCTGAATTTAGTTTTTTCAATTTTGGAAATTTTGGAATTCTTCTTTTTGTAAGTTGTTCCTCTGATGCTGAAAGTCCCAAAACTTCTTTCCTCTTCTTTCTCGCTTCTGGGTTTCACAAATTACGGCACTTTCTGCATGTTTGATTTTATTACCTTATGGTCTTTTATTAAATTTTGATTTCGAGTCTTATTTATTACTAGTTTATATTATGGTTATGTACTGTTATTATTAGATTTTGGATTTTATTCATTTTAAGAGTTTTTTATGTTTTATGACGTTTTATTTTGGCTATAACTTTTTTATTATTAATCTGACGAGTTTATTGACTTATTATTTATTACTAGGTTTTCCTAGCTCTACACGATGATATTATTTTATTTTTAGTTTTCGGATTTTTGAATTTACAACATTGGATTATATGAAAGTATTCCTGTTCAAACCGGAAAACTAGATATTTCTTGTCCAGGTGCGTGACCTTGGCTTGGTCAAACCTAATTCTTCCCTTTAACTTTACATGTGTTTTAAATGTTTTTGTCATTTCTACAATTATTATTGGATTTATTGAAATTTTGGAATTTGGTTGTTTTCCAAAATTGTTCCTTGCGGACGGTTCAATTAAACCGTTGCAGTGTGTGTGTGTGTGTGTGTGTGTGTGTGTGTGTGTGTGTGTGTGTGTGTGTGTGTGTGTGTGGGTGTGTGTGTGTCTGTGTGTGTGTGTTGCAACGGTTTAATTGAACCGCCTGCAAGGAGCAATTTTGGAAAATAGCTAAATTCCAAAATTTCAATTAAATCAAATAATAATTGTAGAAATGACAAAAACATTTCTAAATATAAAATAACACATGTAAAGTTAAAGGGAATATGTAGGTTAGCCAAGCCAAGGTCACGCGCCTTGACAGGAAATATCTAGCGTTCCGGATTGAACAGGAATACGTCCATATGTTCTATGCAAAAAAAATCAAAATCCGAAAACTTAAATTAAAATGATATAATCATTAAAATAAAATTATAAATAATAAGAGAATAAACTCGTCAAATTAATAATAAAAAAGTTATAGCCATAATAAAACGTCATAAAACATAAAAAACCCTTAAAATGAAGAAATTCCAAAATCTAATAATAACAACGCATAACTATAATATAAACTAGAAATAAATAAGACTCGAAATCAAAAATTAATAAAAGACCATAAAGTAATTAAATAATAAATAACCAAAAATGCAGAAAGTACCGTAACTTGTGAAACCCAGAAGCGAGGAAGAAGAGGAAAGCAGTTTTGGAACTTACAGCATCAGAGGAACAACTTACAAAAAGAAGATTTTCAAAATTTCCAAAATTGGAAAAACTAAATTTTGAAAAACTACGAAATTTTCAAATCTCCGTAAAAGTAAAAATATACGTCGTATCGCTACAAATGAAGATGGAAAATCATCAGAAAAAGAAGGGCTTCAAAATGAAATCACCCAGAGATCGAGCGAAGCGAACGGGATATATGAAGAAAAGAAGAATTCGCAAGTAAAAAATTATAATTTTCAGGAATCAACTTGTCTTGAACGTCGTGCGCAGAGAAGGCAGTAGACGCATGGAGAGGGAAAGATACCAACCCCAACACAAATCCACCATAAGAAATTAAACTAATTATAACAAATAATAATAGAAATAGTTAATTTAAAATGGAAAAAATAGACAAACAATAGAAGAATAAGCCAAGGAAAGTTCATCGTAGTGCAAATAAATAAATAAAATTAATTAAATTGTGAAATAAAACAGTAACAATAATCAGTGAAGGTTGGCCACACTGAAAGGCCTAAATTTCGACGAGTTAACTTTCTTCAAGTTAATTCGACAGTCTCGTTTAGTACCAGCTCCAGGGAAGTCTTCAAATAGCAGCTCCAGGAAAGATCACCAACTTTACTCAAGACTGAACAGGAAATCGTCGTGAAAAAATATTGTCAACGCTCTGTACTTCGCCAGGTTAATAACGGTGCCCACAGAAAGGATCGGCCTTGCAGGAGACAACGTGACATCCTACAACAGCTTAGTATAAGAGATCTTCACTACGGACTCCGGCAAACATTCTTCTAGAACTTGTCGTCATCAACAGATTCATCGAGAACTGGACTTCGGGATATTCTAGACAACTCTAAGAAACCATCTCCAAGATCTTCTAACATTCTCAGATTCAGGACGAGCGGACTTGTGCACTTCACAAAACAAGGTACTGCATAAATCAAGCTTTTTTAATAAATAAAATATTTTTTAATAAACTTGAATTACGTCCAAAATTATTAAACTCAATAAAGTTAAATAATAACATTTTAAAGACAAAGTAAAATCAAAATAAAGCCAATTTTAAATTCATTCAAATAAAGAGATATAAAATACAATAAAATTCGAGTCCAATAATAAAGCAATCAAGTAACAGATTGGAAAGGAATAAATAATAGGATTCATATTTATGTGTATTAGAATAAGAATATAATTTGTTAGTTTTAGTTAATGTTAAAATTGTTTATTATAGTAGATTTTCAGTTTGTTAAAAGAGAAAGCATTTAATATAAATTGTCAGAAAAGGCGACATTAATTGTTGTAAGTGATTCGAAAGAAATCCATTGTTTCTCACAGTAAAAATTAAATTGTAGACTTTTAAATAAATTTGTTAAATTTCACTGTTGAATATTTTAATTAAAACTAACCTATTCAAAGAAACTCATTACATTAGAAAGAAGAAAAAGTAAGTGCTCACCAGTATAAAGTTAAAAATTCAAAAAAGAGCAAATTTTGGTGTTAATGAATTAAAGAGCTCCAAAGGGCACACCCTTTGAAAAAGAGTCTGGAGTTTTAAGAAAGGTAAGCTAGTATAAGAAGTGAATATATTAATATAGTAAAATTTCCTGTGTTAGCATAAGTTGATTAAAATAAATTATTCTTGTGTGACATAAGAATCAAGAGCCTTATCAAAACTATTAAACTGCGAGGGAATCACTCTCTATATCGCGTGTTAGGTAGTGGGTAGGGTCTTGCAGCGTCCCGAAGGTCCGATTGTACGGCGGGGCGGGGGGTGCGTTGAAAGTGGCGTCCAACATTGTAGGCTCGAAAGTAACCAAACAAAAAATTGTTAAAATTACTTTAGGGTTGAAAACGAACAGCTTAAATTCATTAAAATCAAAATTAAAACTTAAAACTCAAAACTTAAAAAAAATAAACAGTAGTAAACCTAATAAATAAATCTAAATAAATAAAATGGCAGCTCCGAAAGAAACAGAAACGGAAATGCAGAAGTAGTAGTAGAGAGTTGCCAAGCCCGCCGGGGGTAGTTTTCTGTAATTACCACCCCCTAACCACCCCCTCATATTTTTGACGTCATAACAGTGACGTCATCACCACCATACGTCACTATAGTGACGTCATCACCACAATACGTCACTATAGTGACGCCGCCATCCACACGTCATCGGGTGACGTCGAATTACGTATCTGTAGCGTCACCCCCCAGTGACGCGCTATTCTATTGGCAACGCGAATTACGTAAATGATGTTGGGTGACGTCGAATTACGTATGTGTGTAGTGACGTTTTTTACGTATCTGTAGCGTCACCCCCCAGTGACGCGCTATTCTATTGGCAACACGAATTACGTATGTTATAATGATGTCACCTCTACATCATGACAATATATGTATGAATGTTGACATGTTCAAACATGAACACTATGATAGCGAATAAATATATATGTATTGCATTATAAACAACTAGTAACATTTACGGTTTTATAATGTTGTAGTTATTTTCAATTGTGTTCGACAAAAGTTTGCAGTCGAGTTAAAGATATTGAAAATTTGAACTACTAGCAACTGTTCAAAAAATATTTAAAAACAATTTATATGAAATTATAGACTTTGTCATGATGACGGCACAAGAAAAACTCAACAGATTACTTATCCATCCGAATCTTTGTTCATGTGGAAAAACACGAGCTCATTTCTATATAGATAAGGCGCAAACTTATATAACTAATTATGGACTGTCCAATTTTGTGCTCGAAACTGGTCATTATACTATGTGTGGTTGGTCGGATCCGTTATATATAGACAGCTGTTTATGTGTTCTCTTTGAGAGCTGTATACAATCGGCATTGAATGAATTGGAGGGGAATCATTTTTGTACAGATAGTATAAAAAGTAGGAGCAGTGATATATAGTTATTAGTATCATAATGGAGTTCCTAGTTGATTTTCAGGGCTTTAAGAATTCAAATAATGAGTTTATTGTTAAAGAATTAGCAATTTTATCTACTAATGATGATGTCTACGAATTGCAGCTTTTTCAACCGCCTTACGGTTTTAACCAACTACCAACCAGTTTACTAAAGCAAGTGATATGGTTGGAAACACAATATCATGGACTAAGATGGGACTCGGGTGTCAGACCCTATTGCGATTTAAAAGATTTGTTTCGCAACATATCAATAAGTGGTACTGTTTATGTTAAAGGAAGTGAAAAACAAAAATATTTGTCAACTCTTTTATCAGACTTTAATGTAACGGTATTAAATTTAGATGATTTAAATTGTCCCAACTTAAGTGTTTTAAAAAAACAATTTTGGAATAATTTGCTGAAACCGTGTATGTTTGAACATAATTCAAAAAATTGTGCATATGTCAACGCCAATGTTTTACTTCAGTGGTGGAAATTGGAAAAATTAGTTAAAGACCGAATTGAAGCTGTGAATTTAGCAATTAAAGAGTGTATAACTAAAGGATATAAAGACATGCAAGTTGAATTAATTAAATATTTACCTAAAGAATTTATTATAAATCATTTTGAGAAAGTTGAAAATATTTTCAATAAATTGCCATTACAATTAAAAAAAGATATAGACGTATTAAACTGTTTACAATGTTCTGATCATAAATTTTTAAATTTGTCTGATATTCCATTTGAGATGAAAAAGAAAGACTGTTATTACTGCACGCAAAATATTCTACAAACTAAACAAGGTTAACAAGTCTCCGTTGGAAATTTGTATAAAACCGGTTGCAATTAAATACTATTCCATCAGTTATAATGTCGTCATCAAGTGAGAGTGGAACAAGTGTTAACATGTGTTGTAATATATTTAATTGTACCAATGAAAATTTGGCTGAATCAGGTTTTTATCGAACAAAGTTGTTGGACAATCTTGTGTGTTGCAGTTGTGGATGGCATTCTGATGGAAAAAAGTTATCGCTCAAACATTTAAATTTCCTACATGGTGTATTAAATCCGGATTGTGTTCAGAGTAGAAATATACCAATAAATTTTAATGAATATGCAAATTCTAAATCTGTTGTTGTGAATACTGAAAAAATGATGAAAGAGACTTTCACTACATGGCCTAAAACTTATCCGTCAACAGATAAAATGGTGCAATCCGGATTTTACTATACCGGTTCCTATGATGATGTCGCCTGCATGGAATGTGGAGTTACACTCGGAGATTGGCAGCCTGACGATGAGCCAAACCTCGAACATAAAAAGGCATCACCCGATTGTATTTTAGCAAATTTGTAAATAAAATATTTTTTTTTTGAAAAATTAATTTATGTGTAAATCATTTTACTATTACCTGTTGTACTGGAAACATGAATATAAGAAAAGAAATTGCTAAAGAGTTGCATAAACAAGTTCGAAGGAATTTTCCAAGTCGATATGTAGAACTTAAAGGTTTAAATGATCTTTATCAGGCTGACCTTGTGGAAATGATACCATTTTCTAAAGCCAATAAAGGTTTTAAGTATATATTGGTTTTAATAAATTGTTTTACTAAATATGCTTTAGCTGTGCCAATAAAATCTAAAAATGCAATTGAAATTGAAAAATCATTGAAACCTATTTTAGATAAGTATCCTATGAAAAATTTGCAAACTGATAAAGGTACTGAATTTTATAATACAAAAATTCAATCGTTGTTAAAGAAATATAATGTAAATCATTATTCTACTTTTTCTGATAAGAAAGCCTCCATAGTTGAAAGATTGAACAGAACACTAAAGGGTAAAATGTGGCAAAGCTTTAGCGAACAGGGAAATTATAAATGGTTACATTTACTCCCACTTATAGTTGATAAATATAATAATACTGTGCATAGAACAATAGGTATGAAACCAAATGAGGTTAATAAAAACAATGAAAGTTTAGTATTAAAAAGAATTGTTAAAAAGAGAAATCTAAAAGTTGCAGCAGTACCGCGATTTCAAGAAGGTGATAAAGTTAGAATAAGTAGATATAAGAAACCGTTCACTAAAGGTTATTTACCAAATTGGAGTAATGAGGTGTACACAGTTTGGAGAATTCAATCAACAGCTCCAGTAACATATATTTTAAAAGATGAAACCGGTACTATAATTAAAGGTGGGTTTTATCAAGAAGAATTGAGTAAAACCAAGGTTGGTGATGTATATTTAATAGAAAAAGTGTTGCGTAAAAAAGGTGACAAATTGTTAGTGCGGTGGTTGGGATTTGATAAATCCAAAGACTCGTGGATAAATGCAAAAGATTTAATATGAAATTTGTAAAACAATCATCTAGATTACCAATTATAAATCTAGACTCTTTTATAATGTCAAAAATAAAAATGAAACAAAAAAAACATGGAATGTTATTGCCTTGTAATATTAGATCGATTATTTGCGGTCCGTCTAATACAGGCAAAACAAATTTGGTAATCAATTTATTAGTTTCCAAAAATGGGTTATATTTCGAAAACATTTACGTATTTTCTAAATCTCTATATCAACCCAAATATAAATTTTTACAATGTGTCTTAGATGATGTGTCGGAAGTTGGCTATTATCCATTCACTGAAAATGAAGAAATTCCAAATCCCAATGATATCAAACCAAATTCAATTATGATATTTGACGATGTGGCTTGTGAAAAACAAAATAATATTAGAAAGTATTTTACAATGGGACGTCATAATAACATTGATACGTTTTATTTGTGTCAGACATATAGTTACGTTCCAAAACAATTAATCCGTGATAATGCCAATCTTATTATATTGTTTAAACAAGATGAACGAAACTTGCGTCATGTCTACAATGATCATGTCAATACAGATATGGATTTTGATACTTTTAAAAACATATGTTCGCGTGGATGGAATAAAGATGGCAACTCGTTTATAGTCATTGATAAAGAGAGCGTAATGAACAAAGGTCGTTATCGATTTGGATTTGATATATTTATCAACATTTAATTTGACGTCATTCTGTTATGAGTGTTCATTATGAACACTAACACACCGGAGAATATTATTATAGAAATAAATAAATTACGAAAAAATATTAAAGACAAACATCGTACTTTAAATCGCGGAATTATGGAGACAGCGGAATTATTAGAAAAACAATTGAAACCTATTGTTGATCCTCTAAAACAATTAGTTGAGGAAAAACAAAATTTAGAAACGGAACCTATAGAGAGGAAGCCTGTAAAACGTAGATTAGAATTAGATGAGGCAGAAAGAGAAGAAGAAGAATTAGATTATATAGATTTTGGCGAACCTTTAGAGAAACGAAAATTGTACAATCCTGTACAAGGTCAGAAACGTAAAAAAAATGAAAATTTAAGTTTAGATTTATATGCTGATGGCTATGAAGATTACGATTATGAAGATGTTGCTAGAACTAAAAGTAGGAAAAGACATATGTCTAGACACGAAACGTCTATGGATGCTGAAGATATTCAAAATAACGAAATGGAAATAGAACCAACACATACCGAATCCGAGGTATACGAATCATCGCCTACAGGTGAAGAAATGATTAATACACCTGAAGGAAGACAAAGTATTACAAATTATATTAATAATTCTTTTACCGGTCATATATCGAAAATTTATTTTAACAAATTTATTAATGCCGGTGGTAAAAAAATTGATATCGTTTTTGGTCCACACATTGTTGGCAACACTTGGATGTTAGGTGATAAAGTGTTGGAACTTGATAAAGACGATTTGGTTATTAATGGCAAACAATATACTGGAACATTGGGATTATATGAATTAATTTTTATGAACGATCCAGATCCTTACGTGTATACAGAAGAAGATTTAAACACTTATGGAGAAATTTTAAAAGAAACCAATGTGTATAGACAAAATAATTCGGCAATAGGAAAAGTGAAATCTAGTAGAGGTAAAAAATATAAGACTATAATATCAAAATTGATTAATGCAACTGGACAGGGATTAAAAATAAATAATAAATGCCGTAACAAAAAACTCGGTGAAGAAATGATTGTAACTAATTCACAACCACAATATGTATATTGGAATAGTGTTAACGAATTATGTGAGCGGTTGAAGTTATTATTATCTTCCCAACAGGCGGGCAATACAGGTCATATTAACGAAATTAATTCAATATTAGAAGAACTAGTTGAAACAGGATTATTAATAAAGGTTTAAAAATGAGTGTAGATAAATTTGGACGACATTCTAAATTTTCAAGACAGAGGGGTCTTCAGGGTCCAGCTGGTAGAGGCTTTGAAATAACTATAAATGGTGATTATAATATACAAAATAAGAGATTATGTAATGTTCATGAACCATTACTTGATACAGATGGAGTGAATTTAAAAACAATGAGAAACGAATGTTTGTCATTTAATAGTGAAAATAAAGAAATATATGATGGTAAAAATAGAAAAATATGTAACATCGCACCACCAACAGAGGATAATGATGTTGTAACAAAAAAATATTTCAATCAATATGCAATTCCTATAAAAACTCGAGAAGGTCATTTCTCGTTTGAAAATAAAAAATTGCAGAACATCGCAAGTCCGGAGACGGAAAAAGATGTAATTACTTTGGGTTATTTAACCAATCATGTCTATATGAGGGATAAGGATATTAATTTACATAATAACCGCCTAATGAATGTAAAAACATCAGATCTTGGAGATGCGGTATCTTTGCGAAAAGTTTTAAGTTTGTTGTATATGTCGTACGTTAATAGTCTAACTGGTACATCTAAAAGTGTTTTGACATATAATGATTGGTATAAAACATTATTGCAAACTAGTATATAATTTATTTTAAAAATGTACACTCAACGGCGAGGTCGTGGTCTTTTTGGTGATATTGTAAATAAAGCTATTGACATTTTGCCTTTTGAACTACATATTCCGGGTTATCAATATTGTGGGCCTGGAACAAATTTGAGTAAGCGTTTAAAACGCGGTGATGTTGGAATTAATAAATTAGACTCTGCATGTAAAATTCACGATATAGCATATAATAAATATAGTGATAGTAAAAATCGAGCCATTGCTGATAAAGAGCTTGCCGAGAGAGCTTGGGAGAGAGTAAACGCTAAAGATAGCAGTTTAGGGGAAAAAAGTGTAGCGTGGGCGGTGACTAATATAATGAAGGCAAAAAATAAATTTGGTGGTGGCTCTAAGAAGAGAAAAAATAAAAACAATTCGACTACAAAAATTAAAAAAATGCTTGAGACTATTAAAAAAAAAGTAACCCACCTAGAAGGAAAAGGTTTATATGTTAGACCATACAGAGGCAGTGGGCAAACAGTTAAAAAAAAAAAGAAGCGCAGTACTCGACGAAAATAATCAATTCTATTGCCAATAAACCATTATCAACATTAGAATTATTAACTTACGCTAATATATTAAAAATACCATACTTCAGAGGAGTGTTCATGCGTGATACATTGCCAGGATTTGTATTAGATAATGAATCAGCTATAATTAATCTTGACAGTTTCAGAGGAGATGGTACACATTGGGTTTGTTACAAAAAACGAAAAAATATTGTTCAATATTTTGACAGTTTTGGAAATTTAAGACCGCCTGTTGAATTGGAAAAATATTTGAATTCAAAAGAACGAGTAATTATTAAATTCAATTATAAAAAATTTCAAAAATTTAAATCTGTAAATTGTGGTCATTTGTGTTTGAACTTTCTCGCATCTCAGTCATGATTTGTATATCTGGTAGGAGTTCGGAATTTACATGCGAATTTTTTCCTCCCATCGATTTGTCTTCATCATTAAAATGGGAAATAGGATTGGTCGATCTAATGACCTACAATTCTATCCCAAATATAGAGAAAGGTATTAACGATAAATTTTATTATGGAAACTCTGAAGAAATCGTATTTCCAGAAGGAACATATGAAATTGATGATATAAACGACTTTTTAAAAAATGAACTGCAAAAAAAGAACAAAGAATCTCCTAATGAAACACCGACAAAACTTGTTATTAAAGCAAATAATAATACTTTAAAAACTGAAGTTTTTTGTAATAAACGTATTTTTTTTAAAAAAGATAGTATAGCATCTTTATTAGGTTTTGAAGATGCGGATGAAGTGCCTGAAAATAAATGGCAAACATCAACCAATCAAGCAGCTATTGTCAAAGTGGATGTAATTAGGGTTGTATGCGATGTAATTAGGGGGTCATATAAGGATGGAATTGAAGGCCACGTATTACACGAATTTTATCCTGTTGTAGAACCTGGATTCAAAATAGTCGAAAAACCTACAAACGTAATTTACTTGCCTATAAACGCTAGAGGACTGTTACATAAAATCAATGTCAGATTAGAAGATCAATATGAAAAGTTAGTAAATTTCAGAGATGAAAATATAATAATCCGTCTACACCTAAGAAGCGCATGACAACATTTTCAATCTTGTCAACCTTGTTTCAACATTCAAAAACCAGTTATAATTTGTTTGCCTGCTTGACATTCAAAGTTATTTGCATTAGCTTGTTTTGATTACTCTCAAGGAAAGAACTTGTTTGTAGCCGGTCTTGCCTTGACATTTAGAAATATTACATCAGCTTGTTTGGCCTGCCTCACGGAAAAAGTGGTTCTAGCTAACCTTGTCTCAACATTGCATCAGCTTGAAAACTTAAAGGTTAAATATTGTTGTCTTCTCAGAATAGTATTTCCAAGGTTAAAAAGTCAAGTATAAAATACCAACGATTTAGAATTCATATTTATCCAACTTTCAACAATGTCATCTTTAACCATTTGTAACAGAAATAATGTTTTTGTAGAAATTTTGATGGTAAATCAGAAAAAGATGTGGGCGTTTGGTGGGTATTTAAAACCCGTCAAATCATATGTTTCGGCTGACGAGTTCGTCTTTATTTTCAAGAACGATGTGGACGCTAAAAATTCGACAATCATCGCAAGTGACAAGCATTTAAAAGAACTTCAAGCGCTTTTTGATAAAAATGAGGTAGGAATCAAGATAACACCGGCATCATTTTTCACACATATCGAAATGATAGACGATGTAGAAGCTGAAGTGGGCGAATGTTGGGTGCCTCAGCCCATGGAAGTAGATTGATTGTATTTTTATGTAATAAAAAATATTATAAAATGTATTTTTTTTGTTTTCATTTGTATTCTTAGTCGACCTTGGCTTAACATTCTAAAAGTATTGCATCAGATTGTTTGGTTGCTTTGAGGAAAAAATGTGATTGTAGTCAACCTTGTCTTGACATTGCATCAGCTTGAAAACTTAAAGGTTAAAGATTGTTGTTTTTCCAGAATAGTGGGGGTGTTAAAGATATTTTATAAGTATAAATACCGTTGATTTAGAATTCATTTTTATCCTATTTCTCATCATGGCTACATTGACCATCTGTTGCAGAAGCAATGTCTTTGTAGACATTTTGTATGTGGAGAGGGAGAAGATGTTTGTATTTGGCGGGTTTTTGAAACCCGTCAAATCATTTCTGACGGCGAGGGAGTTCATAGAAGATTTCAAAAAGGATGTGGAGGCTGCTGCTACGATTATTTCCAGCGATCAGCATTGCGAGGAAATACAGTCAATTTTTGATAGGAGCGGCATGCATCTGAAAGTGACACCGCTGTCTTTCTATGAACACTTTTCACCTATAGACGGTGTGGAGGCACAGGTGGGAGAGCGATGGCTATGATACTGTATTTTTATGTAAAATAAAATATTTTAATTGTATTTTTTTGTTTTCATTTATAAGATTTATTTTTTCCTATCATCAGTGTTAAAGTAGACTTCATACAAGTTGAACATGGGTTTTGTATTTACAGCAACTCACATTCCAAAATATAATTTGCAAATAAGCCCAACCAAAATCATTCGCCGACCGAAACTTGAAGAGTTAACATTGAGTAATCAATTATTTCTTAAATCCCTCCCTGGTTATAAATTAAATAGCAATTATGGATCAAATATTAAATATTAATTCGCAAATTATTAACAATGATTCTATTATAGATTATGAATGGCATTCACATAATCCATACTCTTCTAATTCATATGGTAATAGTGATGAAATTAGAATACCTGTACACCAACAGGATGTGTATACATTACCCAGTAAAAGTTTTTTATTAATAGAAGGTAAAATAGTAAAAGATGATGAAACTATTGATACTTCTACCGAACTTATTAGCAATGCAATAGCATTTATGTTTGAAGAAATACGTTATGAATTATGCGGAACAGAAATAGACAGAGTTAAAAATGTTGGTATTACAACAACTATGAAAAATATTTTAACATTGCGGCCTGGTGAAGGAAATTTAATCAAGAATTCTGGATGGTCAACAGACACATCGTCTTTATCAGACAAAGGTACTTTTTCTTATTGCATACCACTAAGACTTTGGCTTGGTTTCGCCGAAGATTATAAACACATTATTTTAAATGTTAAACAAGAATTAGTTTTATTACGATCTTCTACAGACAAAAATGCAATTCTTCAAAAAACTGCAGTATCAACACCTTTTAAAATAAATATATCTAAAATTGTATGGAAAATTCCTTACGTGCGAGTTGATGATGAAATAAAATTGTCTTTATTGAAAATGACGGATCAAGACCGACCAATATCGTTAGCTTTCAGACGCTGGCAACTACATGATTATCCTGTTCTACCATCGTCAAAAAATCAAACTTGGACTGTTAAAACTTCGTCTATGTTAGAGAAACCGCGATATGTAATTATTGGATTTCAAACAGGAAAAAAAGATAGCTATACACATATCGCCGGTCATTTTGATTTTTGCAAGATTGAGAACATTAAACTCTATTTAAATTCAAAATATTATCCTTATGATAATATAAATGGAAACAAAGCAATTATATATGATTTTTATAGCAAATTTCAGTCATCATATTACCAAGGAAGTGATGATCAACCTTTTCTTGACAAACTTGTTTTTCTCCAAAAAACGCCATTATTTGTAATTGACTGTTCGAAGCAGGTGGATACATTAAAAACAGGTTCATTAGATGTAAGACTTGAACTACAAACTGCTGAAGATTTTCCAGCCAGCACAGCCTGTTATTGTCTAATTATTCATGATGCTCTTGTCCAATACACACCACTTTCAGGAATTGTTAAAAAAATAATGTAGAAAAATTATTTTAAACTAATAAAACTTTTATTTACATAACATATGTTTCTTTATTTTACACTTTAATACATTTAATTCGTTTCATCACTGTCACCATCATTCATTAAATCTTTTGACATTTGATTTTTGAGCAATTCTTTTAATAAAAAATGACCATAGGCTAATGTTGTAATACCATCGTCACAAATAAATCTCTTATCATCGTCAGCACTAAGAGCCAATTTATCCACTGTTATTGTTTGTACAATGTGTTTTTTTGATCTAAATGTTACAATACTTTTTCTTATATTAATAAAAGATTTCAAACAATTTTTATAATCCTCAAACTGGATAGTCTTAAGAGCGGCTTTGGTTATCCCTTTGGCTTTTTTTGTAACATCATTTACGGTTTTAAAAGTATATAATTTAGCTCTTAGCCCGACAAACTCTAATAGACCAACACCTTTACACTCATCTTTAAAACATCCTAATTTTTTTTCATTATCATTAAAATAACCTTCATGTGTGACAGGAAGGTCTGACATGTCAAAATATTTTCTAACAGCTAAATTTTGTTTTATATCCAAATAAAAATTGTCTGTAAAAATTTTATAAAAAAGTCCATCTGTATCCATATAGAGTAAATTAAGATTAGATTTGTACATACTTTTCATCACATCATAATGCATTTCATACATATGGGTTTTACTTATTTCCAATACAGTAAAACCTATATATATTGGCTTATTGAAATAAAGTGACTCTTTTTGTAATTCTACAGCACAGAGCGATTGATCATAAATTATACGATTCAAAAACGATGGTTGACTAATTAATTTATTTAATTTTCTTGTTGTGTTTACAAGTTTTAGGTTCTTTCTTTTTCTAATATTTTCAATAGTTTTACCAAACATTGCATTTATTACAAATTTATAAAAATCTTTTTCAAAATCATTTTTTGCATTTTGTCTTTTTTGTGTGTTGTATAAAACATATGACGCCAACCAAGGACTTTGTTTGAATCGCATAATTCTATGTATTTTTGTAAGAACTAAACCATGGTTTAACGCTTGTTTTAAATTTACATAATGACACACATACTTCTTTTTTGGTTCTAGAGTGGTTAGCAATTTAGCTTGCTTACTACCTAAAGGACATTTAATTTCAGGTAGGAAAGGAAGTTCATTGTGTTGGGAATGAAGTGATGTGGGGTATTCTACATCAACTTCTAGGATATAACCAATTGGTGAATCATCTGGAATGGACATGACATTGAAGGAATGCAAATTTTTTGTTACCCATTTGAAGGATTTAAATGGTAAAGGTCTCATCATGCTAAAACCATATAGATTGGTGGCGTCAATGTAAATCAAACAAGATGGAGGTGTGTCTGATTTATAATTATTTTGCAACGGATTGTTGGCTTCAGCATGTCTAGTTACACATGTAGTTATTCCACCTCTAATCCCATTTTCAATAAAAAGATATTTGTCATAATCTTGGAATAATTCCAATTCAATTTTAGTGAATTTAAGCATAGCATCAAACGTTAAACCTGGTAATGTATAATAATATGCACAATCTAAGCCATAATTTTCAATAGATAAACTTCTAAAATTCTCAAACACATCACACAACAACAAAATATCAATAAGCAAATACAAATCGCTATATTCTCCTAAAGTTGTACATTTAAAATGATTCCATACAGTTATTGCATGTTCATAGTCTGCATCTGATATATCGTTTGCTTCAAGGTGATTATAAAATTTATCTTTAGACGGTAGTTCAACTTCTTCCAACTTGGTCCAAGAATCGGTGTAATTATAGGGATATACACCTTTCCTTGTTACAAGTGGCATATCATTTTCAGAAAAATGTTTACTTGTATGATTAAATTTATTACGCGGTAGATTATTAGTCAATTTACTTAAACTGGAACTCATAAATTTGAATGTATCAATAAATCTTAATGTAATTCCATTAATAGTTTTTTTGGAAAAAGTTATGTATTTTTCGCTAGTATTAGGAATTACATTAATATCTTGCGAATCACAACCCAATTGTCGAACAATAAAATGACTGTCATAATTTGAACTACCGTGTATAAATATTGGGAGAAATTTTTGATTAATTCTTTGTAAATTGCAAGAATTGCATAAAACTGATCTAAAATTACCAGTAACATGACAGTGATCACGCACTGCTGTATTAAGCATGCTAAATTCACAATCACATGCTTCACAATTAGTAGCCATTCTAAATTTTAACTTTTCAACATCACTCATTTTTTTTATGGGTTTCTTTTGTTTATAAATCTCCCCAATTGTATTTGCAATTGATATAAGATGAGTCATAAATTTTTTCGCTGCATCTTTTCCACGATATATAATCGGTTTGTTAGGTAATTCACTCAAAATATATTCGGGTAAATTTCCATCGACAACCAAATATATACCAAAAGACATAGGTTCGTGGATATCATTTAATTTTGTTTTTACACTCACTTTTTGATCTACATTTCTTAATAAACATTCAAAATCTGCATATATTACAAAAGGTATGCGAAATTTGCGATTAAAATTTTTGAATTTTAAAATATCTTCTCCCTCTGAAGGCATTTTCACTTTTAGAGGTTTATTTTTTTTACAGTGTAATATATGCTTTTTTAACAATTTTCGTTTATTTTTTAAAGTAAAATGGCACAAACATCTTTTACAAAATACTGTTTTATGGCCATTTTTACTTATCTGACTATTTACTAATCGGGAAAAATCACTAATATAACAATAATGACTAGAACCTTTATCATCTGTTATAAAAAATAAATCATAATGATTTCTTTTAACTTTACTACATACTCTTAATGGAAACACTTCCCTATCATTATTAATTCCATAAACATTCACACTAACTCTAGGATTATTTTTTTCAAATTTGGAAATTTGATTTAATGGTGTTGGAAATTTTATACCTGTAACATTAAATTTGTTAGCTAAATTATAATAGCGTCTATTTACAATGTGTACATTTTTTAAATCAGTTGTTATATATGGAACTAACAATGACCACAAAAAACATTTATTATCATACAAATTTCGTGGATTAATAATTGCATTCTTATTTTTTATAAAATCGGGGAGTGGAATGAACGAACTTGCACTCAATGGATTATATCTACTAAAACGCAATATAATACCATCAATTCGCTCTAAAGTCCAACCAGAGCCCTTACCTTCGTATTCAATTTCTTCGTAGCATATTTTTCTACTTAATTTTCCTAAAATTAAATCCAAATTTGAATCCAAATATACTGGCACATTTTTTGTTTTAAAATATCGCAACTGTCTTTCTCTTGTCAAAGGTTTTACATACGATGTTTCAACTACAATATTAAATTTTAAAATAGCATATTCATTTAACATTTGACTAATAAGATTTTTCATTTTATCTTTACTATTTTCTAAAAACGTGCAAGTATCTGTCACACCTAACATATTACCTAAATAAAACGTTTTTAGGCTTCCTCTAAAGGCGTGTTCAACTTGCATAAAATGATTCATTTTTCTGAAAAAAAAAAAGGAAAAAATAAAAAATAGAAAAGTACACTATAATAAATCTCTTTTTATTTTATATAAACAATATACAATTTTAACATAAATAATAACTAAAATATCTAATTATGACAAAGAAATCAACTTAATTATAACGACTAAATTTTTCAATTTTTACAACATCAATAGCTGCGTTTTCAAAACCTTGAAGCTTTGAACCCACATCTACTAATAAATCGTTAATTCTTTTTAATATAGGATCGCTTGATTTCTCTGTAAGAAAATATGCTTTTTTCGATACCTTCGTCCAGTACTGTTTTTCTGAACAATTTTTGAGGTCTTTACAATCAGTTACCTCTATTTTAATTAAATGTGAACCCTGTTCACCGGGAGTTGTGATTTTTCTTCTTTTACCATTTTTTACATACTGAACCACCTGTTTGACTATTGGTAATTTACTGGAACGTTTTAATTTTTTATTAGATTTTTTAAACATTTTTTCAAATTTGTCACTGTCGCCATCAAAATCGGTATCATCATCATCATCATCTGAATTTGATTCTGATTTTGATGATGACGATGCAACAGAACTGGACGAAGACATTGAATTACGTTTTTTATTTTTTTTAGTTAATTTACGTTTTCTAGATTTTTTTTCTTCATCTTTTTTAGCGTCAAAATTTCTACTTAAAATGGCTCTAATAATATTTATAAAATTTTGTACAGCTTCAAGAGGAAAAAGTTTATCTTTGATATTTTTTCTCTTTAAAGGTGTAGATAAAATTTGACAAATTTCTTCAAAGTTCATTTCTTTGTCATTAATCGCAAAAATTTTATGTTGGGATTTTACTTGCAATAAAATCCCATTTGATAGTTCAATAAATAATGCCCTTATTATAAAAAAAATATTACATAATTCTGCATTACTGCACACATCAGAATTAATTTTTAATTCGTTCACTACAACTTCCCATTTTCCTAATGTCGTCATCCCAATTAAAATCAATTGTTCTAATAAACTAACAACATTAATTTTCATTCTATTGTCTTCATAACGGCTGGTGGATGGTGTCTCCAAATTTTGAATTATATTCCTCTTTGGAGGACAGTCAACCGTACAGTCGACGTAGACAATATCAGATGGTTGTTGTTGTTGGGATGACATTACTGAAAAAATAAAAAAAACCTATTTTTTATCAGTGGAACCAAAACCCGAATCACCTCTTTCAGTAACAGGTAATTCACAAAAACATTCTTCTAATTTAGGATATAATATTGCCTCACAAATTAGCTGAGCTATTTTATCCCCTCTTTTTACAACAAAATCTTCACACGAATGATTAAATAAAAGTATTTGTATATTTCCTGTATAATCTTTATCAATTACACCAGCGCCAATATTAATAAAATAATTTAATGCTAACCCCGATCTGGGAGCTATTCTTCCATAACAATTTTTGGGTAAAATAATTGCTAAATCGGTTTTAATTAATTTTCTATTTAACTTAGGAACTATATAATCGTAAGCGCTTCTGAGATCAAATCCAGCAGCATTAGCTGTTCCTTTTTCTGGTGTAAATGCATTAGCTGTTAATTTACGGAATCCTAAAATTGGTTGTTCTTCCGTGACTGAAAGACGGAATCCTAAAATTGGTTGTTGATTCATAACTGAAAGACCAAACATAACTATTGTTAGGTCAACAAATACTAAAAAAATTTTACTAGAATTACATATGTGATTTTTGTATTCTCACAAAAATTAAAAACAATTTTTGGATAAAACAAGTAATGCATTAATTTTTGTTAATATGTTTACAATATAAAAAAAGTTTTTTAAATTAAAAAATATTAACTCACCTATTGGTGGTAGTTGAAAGAAGACTAAACAAAAAGCAGCAGCGATTAAGATTTGTAAAGTTGTAGTGAGCTGATGGTGTAACAGTGCAAGCAGAACTGGTAGATGATCCAAACAAAAAAGCAGCAGAAATAGTGTAGCGATTACGATTTGTAAAGTTGTGATGAACTGATGGTGTAACAGTGCAAGCAGAACTGGTAGACGATTTGTAAAGTTGTGATGAACTGACGGTGTAACAGTGCAAACAGTGTGGACTGTAGCAGAACTGGTAGACAGATAAAGTAAAAAGAAAAATATCTGACTACTTATACTTGTCTCAGCCTTCGAGGAGAAAACCTTGAACGCGCAATAGCTTAGAAAAAACAACTTTTTAGCACAGCACTTAATGTCAAGATAATTAACGAACAAAATATTCAGAGGTCTGTGCCAAGAAACAAGTTCTTTATTGACTAGTCGAGGTTGGATCATTAGCAAACCTTCTTTGGAATTTTCTACAAGATTATAAAAGTCAAGGTTATAAGCTGATTTCCATACAAAAACCTTGTATTATTATATAATTTCTATCGTAGCCAAATTTAGATTTCTCTAGAGAATGATTCATTAACATCTTACTCTCCTCTTAAATATCTTTTCTTCAAAATATAATCAAAACAAGCGTTTTTGTCATTAAGTGTTGCTAAATCAATTGCGACTTTGCGTACATCATCAATAGAACATTCTTTGATATTGAAAATGTTAAATAGTGGCGATATGACACATTTATCACACCAACTTTCGCATTTCCATATAAGATCAACTAACAAGTCATCCCTATATACAACATCTGGGATAAAGATATAACATGCTTTTTTTATATCAAAATCGTCTTTGAAAAGAACATATTCACTCATACATTCGCGACACAAAAAAAATGAATCATTTCCATAGTGAAACTTTTGAATTATTATGTAATTTCTATCGTAACCAAATTTAGGTTTCTCTAGAGGATGGTTCATTAACATGACAAAGTCTGTATGCGAAACATTATTCCAGTCTATATTTTCATATAAATAACCTTGTGTATCACATTTTAAATTCATCCATGTTTTCTTACAAATTGTTTTTAAATATTTTTGAATAGTCACTGGTAGTTCTAACTTATCTATATCTTGAAATCGTTTCACTTGACCGCAAACTTTTTCCGAACATAATTGAAATAAACTCACTGCTGACAATGACATTATAGTACACTAATAATTGTGACTACGTTCACCAGCTATTTATAGTCAAAAAATATAACGCAATACTATTGGTTGAAAAAAACTCTTTTACTATTGGATGAAATAGTTGTCATGGCTAGCGTTGCTCTAATGTTGATACAAGATATTTTAATTGCTGCAATACGTTAGTATAAGCTGAAGGTTTTTTTAAACATTCAATTTCAAAAATTGATAAATTATTCTTTTCTACCTTAACTAATGTATTTAAAAACTCGTCATATTCTAAAACTGTGTTATTGTTGAAAAAATATAGTAATCCATTTGTATATCTAAATATTGATTCCATATTAGAAGGTAAAGTGTTAAATGTTTTATATATAAGTCCATAACTCTTTCCAGTAAAACTACATTCATCTAATTCCATAAAATAAACATCGTTGAAAAATAGAAAAGTACGTCCTGAATATGAATTAACTACACCATTAATTTTCATATTTGATCTAGCGCCAAGAACGCTAATATGTTTTGGATAGCCAACTTCAAGTTTTAAGGAGGGAAATTCAAGCATATATATGTTGTTCTTAATAAAAAGTACAATTTGTCCCGACGGTCTTTGGTAAAGAAAATCAATTTTTTCATAATCTGTTGGAAGAAACAGTAACCAGTCTGTTATAAGTTGTGGTTTGCTATAATGTTTATCTTCCAAATTTACTATCCAAAACCATTTTTTGTAAAATATATATAGTTGTTGATTAATTATTAAAAATGTTTTCAAATTATTCAAATCGCATAAATCTGGTTCTTCAACCACAGATACCGTTGTCTCTGTTGTCTCTGCTGTAGTATATGTAGTCGGTGTAGTTGAACTGAAATAAGTGGGTGTTGTCGTTCCATATAAACTTTGTACAGCTAATATATCATCCTTTCCTAGATCAATTTTATCATAGTTATAATATGGAAACATTATAGACGTTACATCATTTGAATGTAATATACCCAACGTATGTCCAATTTCATGAATTAAAACAGCTAATAAACTAGTTGTATCTGGATGACATTTAGTAATATCCATTTCTAAACACCAAGATTCATCAGAATCAACATGTATTTCAACTGTTGAATAATCATATTTAGGAAAATATGCGTGGGCAACTTTATTACCTTTACCATCTAAACTATTGGAACAAGTATCGGATAGTTTTTGAAATTTGTGCGTTCTTCTTTTATTAGAAATTAAAATGTCTTGTTCGTATTTATCATATGAAAAAATTAAATCTGTATGTTGTGCCCAAGTATTAAAAGCCTCCTTAGTTATATTTATAATAGTTTTATTGGCATAAGAGTAATACCATTTTAAATATTTCTTATTCCATTTCCTCGTATATGTTGAAAACCCAAACACATCATCCTGCAAACCGCACCTCGGTGTTTTCATTAATTCTAAAGTCTCATTGGTAATTTCGCCATTAACAGTTAAATTATAGAATTCTTGAAAGAGAAGTAAAGCATCCGTTAGTGTTGTTGAATCAACGTTAGAAATGGAATTGTTTAAAGTATTCAAATAACCAAAATTAGATAAATGTTCTAAAACAAATGAAGTTTCATTTTCCGTTTTAACAAAAACGGGTAATAATAAAAATATAAATATCATCATTACAACGTCTTGGTACAATTGACTGCAATAACGACCAACTAAGTAATGACAATATATTTCATGATTGAACATGTTTAAAATATGTTTCATGTTTGGACATGTTTGAACATGTCAACATTCATACATATATTGTCATGATGTAGAGGTGACATCATTATAACATACGTAATTCGTGTTGCCAATAGAATAGCGCGTCACTGGGGGGTGACGCTACAGATACGTAAAAAACGTCACTACACACATACGTAATTCGACGTCACCCAACATCATTTACGTAATTCGCGTTGCCAATAGAATAGCGCGTCACTGGGGGGTGACGCTACAGATACGTAATTCGACGTCACCCGATGACGTGTGGATGGCGGCGTCACTATAGTGACGTATTGTGGTGATGACGTCACTATAGTGACGTATGGTGGTGATGACGTCACTGTTATGACGTCAAAAATATGAGGGGGTGGTTAGGGGGTGGTAATTACAGAAAACTACCCCCGGCGGGCTTGGCAACTCTCTACTACTAGAAGTCCATGAGATATTTCCAGGCGAAAGAAAAAGAACGCGAAGCTAGGGAAGAGGTAGACAAAAAAGAACGCGAGGAGAGAGAAAAAGCACGCAAATTGGAGAGGAAAAAAGAGAAAAAAGAACGCGAAGCTAGGGAATTAGAACGGGAGACTAGGGAAAACGAAGAGAGAAGGGAACGAGAAGCGAAAGAAAGAGAACGCGAATAAAACGAACAAGCGAGTAGGGAAGAACTCTTACAAGCGGTAGGCGGTTTAGGAGAAGATGTAAAGAAGAATTTTGAAGCAATTCAAAATAGAGTAGGAAATTGCGAAGACGAAATAGTCGTTTTGAAAGGGGAAATTCAGGAAATAGGGGAAACAATTAAAGGACAGGATGACAAAATTAAACAAAATAAAGTTAATTGCGAAACGTTAAGCAAAAATATAAAATCATTAGAAACCAAAATGAGACAGACAAGTATAGGGCAAAGTTTAGTAGGGGCTGGGAGAAGCGTAGTGTACGTACAACCCGGTGCAGCAGGGAATAAAACTGTCGAATTTTGGGGAAGTTCTAAAGAAAGTCCAATGAAATTTCTAGCCGAAATAGAAGAGATTTTCATGGAAATCGATCCACAATTAGACGAAGGGGAGAAAAATTAAAATCGTGGAACGACTCATAAAAGGGCCGGTAATAGAATGGTGGAACGTAATAAAAGATAATAAAGATTGATACGGACAATTTAGGGTTAAATTTATAAAAAATTATTGGGGATATCAAGCCCAGCAACATATCCGAAATTTAATTGAAAACGGACAATATCGTGATACAGGATATATGTCAAGAGTTAATTATTTTTGCAAAATGGTGGCTAAAGGACAATATCTTGATCCACCAATCCCAGAAAAATTTATGATTAATAGAATCATGCGACATTTTGAACAAAAGGTACAATTTGCGAGTATAGGAAGTCATAGCGAAACCGTTGAAAGCGCGATAGAATTTCTTAGAACGTTTGAAACGATGGAAGGCGAACCACGTAGAGAAAATCGATGAGAAAGACCAGCGTATAAGGGGAACCTTGATAGGAAAATGGCAGGAGCCATGGACTCTCAAACCTATCCTAGAACACCTAACCTTAGATCCTATGGGAATAGACCGCAAACAAACCAAAACCAAAGTAACCAAAAACCCAATCCTACACTACCTAACAATCCGAGACCCAGTCCAAAAAACTAGGTTATAAGGTCCCGGAAAAAAGCAAAAGAAAACGGTTACAGGCAAAGACAGGATTCGGGGCCGCAGATCAAAATGTAAAAATTAAAATCAAAACGGAGAAACCTTTAGAAGACTTTTCAAAAATTAAAAATCCAACATTAAAATCAGTAGGGAAATTACAAAACATTTCATGCGATATTAGGGAATAATTAATGACAGAAGGCGAAAATATCAACATTCAAACAAAATTATTAGATAAATGTCCGGAAATAAACGTCAAAATTCATCAAACAAATATAAAAGTTTTAGTAGACACGGGAGCGCAGTGGTCGTGTATACAAGCTGAATACTTGGAGGAGTTAAAAAGACGAGGAAACAAATTTTTAGAATTACCAGTTTATAACGTCGAAGTAGTAACAGCCATTAAACAGAAAAAACAAAGAGTTTCAAAACAAGTATCAATACCCGTGCAATTTAACGACAGAGTAGTAGATATAAAATTTCTGGTAGTGCCAAAGTTAACTAGTTTAGGTATATTAGGATGTAATAGCCTATTCGAGTTAAACGCGAAAATTAATATGGAGGAAAAATACGTAATAATAAATATAGAAGGGGAAAACAGAAAAATAAATTTCATCGAAGAAGCTAAAAAAGTAACTTCAAAAACCAATCTATTAAATAGATTGGACGTAGAACAACCGTCAGCTAAAATCTGTGTACGGAAATTGCGAAATCAAAGTAGCAATATAGGAGGTCCAAATACTATAGTGCGAGCGAATGGGGCATTATATGTTACTACATTACCCAGTGTAGAAGTAAAAAACGAGGGAACCGAACGTGACCAAGCCGAACGTGACAAAGGGGGAGAAAATACCAGAATTGACCAAACAGGACGTGTAAACAACAAACGTGACGGGAGGAAAGAAAAAACCGAAGCCGACAACACCAGACGAGACAATACAGGAAGGAACAGGAGAAGGGGAGACTTAGAGAGGGGAAGGGAGTTTGAACTCAAAGAAAACAGGAGATAAACCTTAGAAACCAAAGCACGGTCGAAAGGAAGATGCCAATTCAAGGAAGGAACTTTAAAATCCAAAAAGAGATTAAAAGTGGAGCAACCTATCCAAGAAGAAGCAGGAAGAAGGGCGAAGCGAGCGAGAAAAGGGAAGAACTATATCCAAAAAAGCTTCAGAGTCGTGAGTTATTCGTACAAGGGCTAAGCAAAGTCGTCGTAAATAAAGAAGTAAGTCTTAAGCACCAAATACAAAATGGAGACCACGCAAAAATGAAGGGATCACTGGTAAACATACCTAAGTTCGAATTGAGCTTAATTCCAAAAGGGGAGTCCAGTAGTCAATCAAACCCAAACCTTAATAAGTTAGGAGCGAACGAAACAAAAAAGTTCAAAAATCGAGACGTATCCAAAAAAGGTTAAATTCAAAACAAAATTAAAATATAGTCAAAAAAGGAAGGGGAAGAATAAATGTAAGTTAAAAAGGAAGGGAAACGTATTCGTAAAACTAAAAATAAAAAATAAACCAACGGTAAAGTTAAAAACTAGAAATAAAGGTTAGGATAGTAAAATAATAGTAAACATAAAGTAGAATAGGTAAATTCGTAAATTCATAATCATAAACATCGTCCATAATAATATGTAATAAATCCAAAAAGAATAAAGTTCAGAATAAATCGCAACGGTAGATAAAAACCAGCTGTTTCGATAAAAGCGAGGGGAAGAATTGGGACAAGTTGCGTAGGTCAGTTACTAAACAAACAAACATCCGGAAGACATGAAAATATTGTACAGTAATTAAGGTAGAGAGGGGTTCTTTCGTTATATCGATAACGGAAATAAGAAATGTCAACATTCAAAAGAATTTCAGTCTGTTACTTGGCGTAATCTAACCTAGCGCGAAATCAGTTAAAAGTAAGGATGGCTTGATTTATGTAACTTACCTTAGTGCAAAAGTGATTAAATTTGTGTCAAAATTTATATTTTAAAAAAAGTTAGGATAAAGTGTAAATGTGTATAACTATGTATAATCATGCTAAATAGACTGTTTCAGATGAAAGAGAGACGAAATGAACTATCGAACATGAAAAATATATATGTATTTGTATAAAATAAGGATTGTTTTCATATGAATATGTCATGTTTATTACCATGTTTGTGAAAAATATATATGTCACCAATTAATCATTTATGTTAGAAATAGGATTGTTTTATAGATAGTAAGTTTTCATGTTATATAGATAATTATGTTTTTTAAATAGAAAGGAAGTAAATATGTAAAGAGAATAGAAAAATTTAAGGAACATAAAATTTTAAAATCTAAAAAAGGGATTTTAATGTCAAAATTTTTAGTTTTTGAGAGGGGAATTTGCAACGGTTTAATTGAACCGCCTGCAAGGAGCAATTTTGGAAAATAGCTAAATTCCAAAATTTCAATTAAATCAAATAATAATTGTAGAAATGACAAAAACATTTCTAAATATAAAATAGCACATGTAAAGTTAAAGGGAATATGTAGGTTAGCCAAGCCAAGGTCACGCGCCTTGACAGGAAATATCTAGCGTTCCGGATTGAACAGGAATACGTCCATATGTTCTATGCAAAAAAAATCAAAATCCGAAAACTTAAATTAAAATGATATAATCGTGTAGAGCTAGGAAAACATAATAATAAATAATAAGAGAATAAACTCGTCAAATTAATAATAAAAAAGTTATAGCCATAATAAAACGTCATAAAACATAAAAAACCCTTAAAATGAAGAAATTCCAAAATCTAATAATAACAACGCATAACTATAATATAAACTAGAAATAAATAAGACTCGAAATCAAAAATTAATAAAAGACCATAAAGTAATTAAATAATAAATAACCAAAAATGCAGAAAGTACCGTAACTTGTGAAACCCAGAAGCGAGGAAGAAGAGGAAAGCAGTTTTGGAACTTACAGCATCAAAGGAACAACTTACAAAAAGAAGATTTACAAAATTTCCAAAATTGGAAAAACTAAATTTTGAAAAACTACGAAATTTTCAAATCTCCGTAAAAGTAAAAATATACGTCGTATCGCTACAAATGAAGATGGAAAATCATCAGGAAAAGAAGGGCTTCAAAATGAAATCACCCAGAAGAAGATCGAGCGAAGCGAACGGGATATATGAAGAAAAGAAGAATTCGCAAGTAAAAAATTATAATTTTCAGGAATCAACTTGTCTTGAACGTCGTGCGCAGAGAAGGCAGTAGACGCATGGAGAGGGAAAGATACCAACCCCAACACAAATCCACCATAAGAAATTAAACTAATTATAACAAATAATAATAGAAATAGTTAATTTAAAATGGAAAAAATAGACAAACAATAGAAGAATAAGCCAAGGAAAGTTCATCGTAGTGCAAATAAATAAATAAAATTAATTAAATTGTGAAATAAAACAGTAACAATAATCAGTGAAGGTTGGCCACACTGAAAGGCCTAAATTTCGACGAGTTAACTTTCTTCAAGTTAATTCGACAGTCTCGTTTAGTACCAGCTCCAGGGAAGTCTTCAAATAGCAGCTCCAGGAAAGATCACCAACTTTACTCAAGACTGAACAGGAAATCGTCGTGAAAAAATATTGTCAACGCTCTGTACTTCGCCAGGTTAATAACGGTGCCCACAGAAAGGATCGGCCTTGCAGGAGACAACGTGACATCCTACAACAGCTTAGTATAAGAGATCTTCACTACGGACTCCGGCAAACATTCTTCTAGAACTTGTCGTCATCAACAGATTCATCGAGAACTGGACTTCGGGATATTCTAGACAACTCTAAGAAACCATCTCCAAGATCTTCTAACATTCTCAGAATCAGGACGAGCGGACTTGTGCACTTCACAAAACAAGGTACTGCATAAATCAAGCTTTTTTAATAAATAAAATATTTTTTAATAAACTTGAATTACGTCCAAAATTATTAAACTCAATAAAGTTAAATAATAACATTTTAAAGACAAAGTAAAATCAAAATAAAGCCAATTTTAAATTCATTCAAATAAAGAGATATAAAATACAATAAAATTCGAGTCCAATAATAAAGCAATCAAGTAACAGATTGGAAAGGAATAAATAATAGGATTCATATTTATGTGTATTAGAATAAGAATATAATTTGTTAGTTTTAGTTAATGTTAAAATTGTTTATTATAGTAGATTTTCAGTTTGTTAAAAGAGAAAGCATTTAATATAAATTGTCAGAAAAGGCGACATTAATTGTTGTAAGTGATTCGAAAGAAATCCATTGTTTCTCACAGTAAAAATTAAATTGTAGACTTTTAAATAAATTTGTTAAATTTCACTGTTGAATATTTTAATTAAAACTAACCTATTCAAAGAAACTCATTACATTAGAAAGAAGAAAAAGTAAGTGCTCACCAGTATAAAGTTAAAAATTCAAAAAAGAGCAAATTTTGTTGTTAATGAATTAAAGAGCTCCAAAGGGCACACCCTTTGAAAAAGAGTCTGGAGTTTTAAGAAAGGTAAGCTAGGATAAGAAGTGAATATATTAATATAGTAAAATTTCCTGTGTTAGCATAAGTTGATTAAAATAAATTATTCTTGTGTGACATAAGAATCAAGGGCCTTATCAAAACTATTAAACTGCGAGGGAATCACTCTCTATATCGCGTGTTAGGTAGTGGGTAGGGTCTTGCAGCGTCCCGAAGGTCCGTCTGTTCGCAAGGGGGGGTGCGTTGCAGTGTGTGTGTGTGTGTCTGTGTGTGTGTGTGTGTGTGTGTGTGTGTGTGTGTGTGTGTGTTGTTGTTGTTGTTGTTGTTGTGTTTGCGCTAGCTCGCTTATGATTTCTTTCCTTCTTAAATTAGGGATATTTCAACTTTTTATTAACTTCATTCAATTTATTACTTTTCTTTATGTTTTAATTATGGAAAGTTAAATAGAAAAAACCGTGATGTTTGAAAGCAATAATTAGGGAAGATTATTGTTTTATATATCAATTATCTTGAATTTGTTTGTGTGACTTCATGTTTGTTTCTATGTTTCATTTTCGATAATTTGTACTTTTAAAATTAATATTTTTCTATCGTTTAATTTCATAAATAGAGTTAAAACCCAGTTTGCACAATCTTTATTCAAAGACAGTTATATCCAAAACGTAAACATGACTTTTCCATATGACATGAAACGTTGAAAGCAAACAAACAAAACCAGAGTGAATGAAAAACAACGCACACTCTTGTGTTTCCAACCATAGAATTGATTGCATTTGTGAACCTCTTCAGACACTATTTGTACAACATAGAAAACATGATTCAATTTGTTTTAAGACAAACAATTCCCTCACGAATTTATATCTGTACATTTATTTATTGCATTTACAACACTGTTCAAATTGAGTAGAATTTATTTAATGAATATTCCTAAATCAATTATTTTTTATTTTGTACTTAACCATTGGAATTTGTTCATAACATTAATATTCGTTTGATTTTCAAAGCAGCGAGGACTTTAAGCTTAATAAAATAATTACTACTCTGATTTTACAGAATATTCAATTAAAAATTATATTTAGAATAGTTTTCCATCATTTCAAAAATACACTCTAATGAATTCTGAAATTTGTTAAATAAATCACATAATCAATATAATTCTAATCCCTCTGTGGCTTAATTTTAGTGACAATACTATGGCAATCCCTAAATAACCTAGCCTAATGTATAGTTATGACGTATATAATAGAGGATCCTCAGTGAAATGTCTACCCATGGTCTGTCTCTTGGTTGTGCTTGACGCCCTTCTCTCTCATAGAGACCGACTGTGTTGTCACTACCTCAGGACGGACGATAGACATTACACTTGCATGCGATATATGGAAACGACAATCAAAGTACCCTCGTATCACTTTGATGTGCATAGTCTAAAGACTATGTGATATACTCCCACGGCTCCTCCAGGTATGAATTTATCACGCTTTGGTTAAAATGTCAACACTAACCACACAGAAATGCCAACACTCGAATCCAAGGTAGCTGGATTCCAGGATTACGTCACGATTCATAGCCAATATTATATGTTATTATTTATTATCAAAGTAGAATTATCAGTTTGCGCAATGAAGAGTTTACAGTTTTTTTTTATTCAATTAATTATCACGTTAACTCAGACTCATTCCCAATCATATTTTAAAGTAACTGCTTTACTTTGTTAAAAGCCGACTGAAATTTAAAAATTATGGAACCTACTGGTAAACATGTTTAAAAAAAAAGGATAAAAACAAATCTCATTAACAAAAAGCTAGAATTTATTTAGCTTAAATTTACTGAATTAGATTTGACCATTAACAAATAATTCGTTAAAAAAAGAAAATTACAAAGGTTTTAGATTTTAGTAAAAACAAGGAATTTATATAAGGAATTTAAGTTTTTGAATATATATATTTTAAAAAAGGTCAAAATTGTATATTACAGTTAACAAGCTTTTGTGTCATCTAATACTTAGTTTACACATACATATAAATATATATATATATATATATATATATATAGAGAGAGAGAGAGAGAGAGAGAGAGAGAGAGAGAGAGAGAGAGAGAGAGAGAGAGAGAGAGAGAGAGAGAGAGAGAGAGAGAGAGAGAGAGAGAGAGAGAGAGAGAGAGAGAGAGAGAGAGAGAGAGAGAGAGAGAGAGAGAGAGAGAGAGAGAGAGAGAGAGAGAGAGAGCGAGAGAGAGAGAGAGAGAGAGAGAGAGAGAGAGAAATACATTTTAAAAACTAGATTGATCATATACTATTTTCCATTTAACAAAGAACAAATTTATTATATATATATAGAATTTAATTTTTGTTTTTTTTTAAATATTGACGTCAATATGTTTCTTTTTTAATTTTGAAAAATAACCCCTTTGGGGTCGTGAAGGCCGAAATATTTGCATGCAGCACCACCCAATATTATTTTGATCATAAATTAGTACACATTATCTTAAATATATATATTTAAAAAAAGGTGAAAACACATCATCATACATAGTATTCTTCCAAAAGATTATTTTTCACTAAAGGATAGTTTCACAAGCAAAGTTCCTTTTTATTAACAACTTTCATTTTTCAAAGGATTTATATTTCCTTTTTATGCATAAGCACGTGATGATATGGTGCACTTATAGGATGTTAAAACAGAGTTTGAACCTGTCTGCGATTGCAAACTTGAAGCAATCTCGGAACAATCTCGAAACAATCTCGGACAATCTCGGAACAATCTTGGACAATCTCCGACAAACTTGGACAATCTCCCACCAGCTTTTGCTAGAAATTATTGAAAAATGCCTAGAAGAATAACATGTGCTTGTTTGTCGTTGTGCGATTGAAATTTATGTGTTGAAAACAAAACTCACAAGAACTAATATAATTGAACTGTAACACTTTTTTTTTTTAAAAAAAGGAGAACTGATGTTATTACTGTCTTGTTGTAGATTTTCTAAATTTTGAGATTTCATGATCAAGAACAAAAATAAACTTCAGTGTGATGATGTGATTTTGCAACGACTGACTGGTAGCTAAAGCAGTAGGACGGGTTTTTAGGGTGGGAGAATCATGTGATGTTAGGTTATGATATTCGCCGCCAGGTCTCAGCATCGGGCGATGGCATGACGGTATGATAAGCGGGTTGGTTTACATATGTCGATAAGCAGATTTATATTTTAGAGTCTGAAGGACTTACAACTTCTTCTAGTTTCCGCTTATCTTAATATATTTGTGTTTCATATATTAGATATAGTACTAACAAATACATTCTCTTTTAATAAGCAGTACCGCTTCTTGTGACAATTTTAAGCTAGGCTAAGTTATAAAACTATTTTTTTAGATTAAGCTACTAACTATTTTTAAATTTGATCTAAACAGCTGTGATATTTTTTTAAATAATTTAGTTTATTTTTTAATTTCAGTGAAATAATAATAAATCCTACAATCAATGTGAGGCTTTCCTTAATTGAAATAAACGTTTAACTGGTATACTTTTAAATTGATCAATACACTATAGGCCTACAGGGTGAGGCAGACCACCCGTGCAGTATTTATAGCTGTCTTACTAACTTACTTTAACACTTTTTCTTTCTCATTTCCCCCTAATTTGGTCTCACAGAATCCATTAAAATTATTTTCAATTTTGAAAAATGCCCAAAAAGGGCCCAATTAGGGGGGTAGGGGTGCTTTTTGAGGAATTTTCAAATGTAAACATGGGTTGTGTGATACATCAATTTAAAAGTGTAATTACCCTGAACATTTTGTTGCAAACAAAAGTTAATTATCTTTAACCGTATGTACAGGGTGTACCAAAACGTTTTGAAATAGGACTTTAAAATAAAGTACCGTGTTACCCTACCTACAATACGGAAGAGAGGCACTAAATTTTTTCCAAGCTCATTATTGAGCTATTCAATAAGGAAACGTGTGGTAGGGGCATTTATCACTGGATTTTGTAAATTCTAAAAATACTCAAACTTGAAGAATACAAAAAAGCCTAAGACTCGTAAATACTGCACGGGTGGTTTGTATATATTCACTATCGTGAAATGTTAAATCTTACTTGATTGTATTTAAACGTTTTCTAAATATTTGACATGCAATTACTTCACGAGTTTTTCACATACAAATTATTTTGCCTAGGCAAAACTAATTATTAAGTAATATTAATTTATACTTCTTAATAGTATTATGGTAAACTGTAAACATTATATTACATCATTTTTATTATATTTTTCCCTACTTATTTAAACTTACCTATATTAACTATTAAAGTAACGTGGTAATGAAGTGTGCCATTTATTATAACTGACAATTACAACTGAGTTCTGTTATTCTATGCGATGTATATTGGAGTGGTACTTTATCTCAATTAGACACCTGTGTATCTGACTGAAACTGTTCTATAAATTGTTCTGTTCCTAGACCACACCCAATGTCACTAGAGTTTATGATATGTTGATGTATTTCCACTTAAATGTATTCCGGATGTATTTCCACTTAAATATTATTTGTTAGATAAACATATGTATATTAAAAAAGTATACATAAAAGTGAAATCATTCTTGTAATATAGAGTGAACTATTATTATATCGATATTTCTTCAATCTTTATGATAAAAATAGACAAATGATTGGTGAACACATCTGGTTATTTGTTATGATAACTTATGGATATTATTATGAAAATACTTTTGAATTTTTTTAAGATTACAAATAATTACTAAATTATTTATTAGTATAGTCTAAACGTTGAATTTTATCTATTTTTAATAGAAACAGAAATTTTTGTTTAAAATAGTGTATTTTTGTATACGAGTGTATTCAATATTTTACAACGTATAACAACCATAGTGTCCTTCTTTTTTTACAAAATCAATATTCTGTGTCAAAACTGCTGACATTCATATAAAATAAACATAAAGATAATCTATCAGTGAAATTATCCTTCCACCCTATATGAGCACCAGTGTACTCGAATATTATATTACTTTCAATTTTAAAATAACAATTTATTCCTACAAATTGCTTATATAAAGCACGTCAGATGTATGCAGATTACATGGTTGTTTATCAAAGAGAAGCTAGCAGTATATTTTAAAATACTTTATTTGCTATTGAGATTTTATGTATTTGTCAACATTGACTATCTTGGCTTGGACAGACAGTAATTGTAAACCTATTTCCAATTAATTTACATCCTTTTCAACAAATTTACACTTTATTTTGATATTTCTAAAATATGATTTCTTTTTCTATGAAATTAGGAAATATTAGTTCTGATGGGAACAATTAATCGTTATGATAATTGTGATTATGAGTTGTTATTATTAAAATGAACATTTTCTCCACAAGCTTTAGTTTTACAGTCACTTAACCGTATTGCGGGCTATAGATATATTTCCCTAGCTTCTTATGGTTAAATTTTAATAAAATTGGAACAAAGTTAACAACATTAAAATTGTAAACTTTAATTGTAATAATATGAATTAAATTATTACAATCCAAATAGAGTTCTTATTATATTCTTTAAATGAAACATGAACCAATTTATTTAAAAAATAAAAAACTGTAGGTAGCTAACAAGCTGACAATATATGACAAGATTTCCTTTTGTATATCTCTTTAGTGCACAAGTACGAAGGTTATTACTATATCCAAAATTATAATTATTAGATAATTCCCAACAATAGTATTTACTAAAATAGTTCTTAAGATATTATATTTATTTCCAAGCTAAATTATATGTTGTTATTATTGTTTCTTTAGCTATTAACAAATCAATACTGTATCATTTATGATTTATTATAAAAGCATATTAAATTAATTCCAATGAGTCTTACAAGGTCTAATTAGGAAGTAACAAGCAAAACGGCCTCAATTTAAGTTCCAAGAGCATTTTGTTTTGAGTAAAAAACATAGAATAAAATTTCGGGTTATAGCTGGTACATTTGATTATCCTCAAATTTTGAGGTTCACTGTTAAAAGTGATTTTTAAAATAACTCCTTCATATTTATCATTTTGATTTAGTGTACATTGAAATTAAATCAATTTATACACAAAAAGAGTTTAATTTTGAGGGATATATTATCTGGTTAACGAACTTGTCTAAAGGTTATTAAAATGCACTACGCACTGACGTATAAGCAATTGACATTAAATTTCTCTGTTTGCAATACACACACACACACACACACACACACACACACACACACACACACACACACACACACACACACACACACACACACATATATATATATATATATATATATATATATATATATATATATATATATATATATATATATATAATATATATATATGTGTGTGTGTGTGTGTGTGTGTGTGTGTTAAAATGAGTATTTTTTTGTTCAATGGCTAGTTTATTCCTAATCACAAATTAAAAGTTATATATTATTGCTGTTCCATATCCAAATATATACATTTAATTTAATAAAAATAATATCCAACAGTCTCAGTCAATTAACGTAATATGTATGAATTGTATAATATAAATATAATTCAGTGATATTTTACAATTATTGACTATCTTTAAACTGTCTCCAACAATCTAATGATTGATTCTTCCAATATGTTACAATAAATTTGTGGTTGGTATAAATTGTATTTTGTTTATATTATTGTGTAAGAAATTGAATGAAATCTATTCATTTGTGTAAAAGATGATGAATGTAAATTCAACATACAACAACATTATTACGTCGAACAACTTACCATATCTTCAGTTACATAGTATGCACAATAAACGAGTTGAGTTTCAATAGATTACTTGTTTATCTTCCCGTCTCGTAATTTCATTGGTTATAGATAATGGAACAAAACGTTAATCATATATTTATATAAACAGATATGTAAACCGAATCTATCAATCGATCAATTCTAAGTAGGTACAAAGGGATTAATTATTAACTGACGTTATTATAACCATTTTAATTTATAGGTTAAGGTTAAGGTTTCCTTAACATGTTCATTGATCATAACTTCAATTGTTTTTATCTTAAGCAAAATAAAGCACCAATATAATCTGCATGTTTTGGTTTTCATTTCATCACCGTATCAGTTCTAGAATAATTTTAAAACTTCCCGTTTGAAAATGTACGAGATAACGCATGTCTAAGAAGAAAATTGTAAATTTCTGACAATTAATTCTAATTCATTGATGATAGGTAATCTATGTCGTAAGAAATCTTGAATGGACACTCGGGTATAAAATATTTTTGGGTTTGAGGTGTCTAACTTTTTCCCAATAAATAGAACGGTCATTAAAACTTCTATATGGGATTTTTTTTCTAGTTTTTAATTAGGTAATTTCTTGCAACTATGGGAAAACTTTAAATACTTCTAAATGTTTGCTTAAATTATATCCGTACTAATAAAATCTATTAGAGATTTTACCACATTAACACTATACAATTACAATTATCTACTAAATTCAATACTAGTATCCTTATTTTATTAATCTGTGTTCGATATTGCGGTTGGTTTGACAACTGTGGTAAAAGCGGATGGTTCAGTAATTTAATTTAAATTGGGAAGAAGACTGAATTGAAAAATACATGAATAGGTTAATTGACATTTTGAAATTTTTAATAACTAATAAAATGGTTTTGATTAATTTGCTGTCATGTTTAGTTAAACCTAATGTCACAGTACCTTGTAGAGGCGGCGTTCCTTTCTTCGTAATGTCCTGGCGTTAAGACTGCCCGTGTGCACACGCGAGAACAGCTGCTCTAAACGCACAAAACTAAGTACAATTTAAATCATAAACACAAAAAAAAACACTTGAGTTCTTCTTATTAACTAAACATGACAATTGTTTCTGAATCATAAATAATTGAACTGTGTCGAAATGCGTATAAAATAAAAAAACTGAAAATGCGGAATTGTATGCGGATGAAGAAGTACCGTTAAGCTACCTGTTTGAGGTTGAAACTTGGACTGCTGATATGAGACAAAGGATACCCCAAATCAGCTGGAGATCTCAGACTTCCGGTTGAAACGGTATAATCTTGAAACTGAACTTTAAACTGTAGATATACTGAACATACCCCCGACTATAAACCAACCGGTTTATAGAGACGAAGAAATGAAAGAGCCAGCACTAAAGGGAATAAGCGCTGAAATGGATGAATGATGAAGGAAGATGATCCAGCTTAAGAAAGAAGACATCGAATGAGAATGATGATAGAATTGAAGACAAGGTAGAATTTCAAAAGTTTCTCTATTGACAAATAAGGGTTTAATTACTGAGAGGTAAGGGGAAAAGTTTCACGGCAGGGCGTGTGAAAACTCCATCCTTGGTTTTTATAGTGGCAACACGTACGACTCCATCTTCTCCTGGAGATGAAGACAGAATGCGTCCAGTAGGCCAAAAAAGAGGTTTGAGATTTGAATCCTGAATGAGCACTAAGTCACCAGGCTGTAGATTTGGTGTACTACGATTCCATTTCAGACGTTGTTGCAATGTATGAAGATATTCAAGATGCCACCGCTTCCAGATTTGCTGTGAGAAGCGTTGAACACGTTGCCACTGTTTTAGTCTATTTAAAGGAATCTGTTCATAAGATAGTTCTGGCAACGCGGTGATCGGTCGTCCGATGAGGAAATGTGCAGGCGTTAATACGTCTAACTCGTTAGGATCTGCTGAAAGAGGAGTTAAAGGTCTTGAATTGAGAATGCCTTCAATTTTCGTAGCTAAAGTAACGAAGTCCATGAGATAAAGTTTTTCGATACCTATTGTTCTAAGAAGATGTGTTTTGACACTTTTGACGGCGCCTTCCCAAAGTCCACCTTGATGTGGAGCAGCTGGAGGCAGGAAATGAAACTTAATTCCATTCAGTTTGGTCAATTTATCTATGGTCTCCTTAGAATGAGGTTCATTCAGCATGGTTAGAATAATTTTCTTAAAGTTGTTTGAAGCTCCGACAAAGTTGGTCCCGCAATCGGAATACAAATTAGAACAAAGTCCACGCCGTGACACAAAACGTGTGAGAACGTCAATGAAAGCTTGAGTAGAAAGATCAGTAGCGACTTCAATATGAATTGCTTTAGTGGCAAAACAAACAAAAATGCATAAGTAGACTTTGACATCTTGAGCACGACGCAAAGTATGAATTTTGACAGTGAATGGACCGCAGTAGTCGCATCCAGTATTAATGAATGGTTGAGAAAAGGTAACTCGTTCACGTGGTAAGACTCCCATCAAAGGCGGACGAGAAGTTGGTTTAAGTTTGAAACAACGAATACATTTGTGTATCCGTTTTCTAATAGTACTCCTTGCTGAAAGGATCCAAAATTTTTTAGAGATGAGTGATTGTAGCAGTTGTGGTCCTGCATGAAGAAACAAACGATGATAATGGTCAATGATTAAGAATGTAATGTGGTGATTCTTTGGTAAAACGGCAGGATGTTTAGAAGTGTAGCTCAATGAAGAAAACGTAATTCTTCCACCCACTCTCATTATGTCGCTGTGATCAAGAAAAGGTGACAATGAAGCTAAGCGTGAACAACAAGATGTAGAGTTTGTCTTTAAAAGTAGAATTTCCTTTGAAAAATGTGAATTTTGCACAAGTTTAATTAGTTGTATTTCTGCAAATTGAAGTTCTGTGAGAGTTACTGGTCCGGTCACTCTTGATGCAGTGCGGACGTTATGACAAAATCTTAGAACATATGATATGACGTATAAAGTTTTTGACCACCAAGAAAATTTGGAAAGTATGTTCCATTCAGTTTGAGACGACGATAAATAAATTGGAAGTGGATTTGAGCGGAGTTCAGGGACAGTGTCCAACACCTGTAAAGGTGAATTTGGCCACTGATGGTGTGAAAGCTTAAGCCAAGAAGGCCCCGAAAACCATATCTGATGGTTAAGAAGTGCGGAAGGAGATAGACCACGGCTGGAACAATCAGCAGGATTGTTGCCAGATGGAACATGTGACCAACAGTCAGTTGGAGTCCAGTCCTGAATTTGACTGACGCGATTAGCTATATAAACCTTAAGTTTATATGGTGGAGTAGTGATACAAGCTAATGTGACCATGGAGTCACACCAACATTTGATGATGTCAATAGAACACCGAGTAGATAAAAATTGAATGCAATAGTGCATTAACTTGGCGAGCAAATGAGCACCGCAAAGCTCTAATCTAGGAAGTGATATGCGCTTGAGAGGAGCGACCTTAGATTTGGCTAAAAGTAGCTGTGTATTGACAATGTTGTTTGAAGTAGTCGTCCTAATGTAAATGACGGCTGAGTAACCTTTATCCGAGGCATCGCAGAAGCCATGGATCTGGATGCTCGTTGACTGATGAAGGTTGATGCAACGAGAAATAGAAATGTCTTCCAAACGAGGCAATTCTTGAACGAATTTTTTCCAAGCGGAGTTGATGGTCTCTGGAACTGGTGAATCCCAATTAATCCCAAGAGTCCAAAGGTGCTGCATGAGGCACTTAGCAAAGAATATCGTAGGCGACAGAAAACCACAAGGATCATATATTTGTGCGATTGTGGACAAAATAGATCGGTTTGTAGGTGAATGATCCGAAATTGGTAGCTGAATGGTGAACGAGAACACGTCGTTCGAAGGTGTCCATTTCAAGCCGAGTATATTGAACAACGGTTGATCTGGTGAGCGGAAATGAAGTGGTACTTCCCGATGTTCCTGAGTGATATCAGCGAGAAGTTCGGAGCAGTTAGACGTCCACTTGCGGAGCTGAAACTGTCCTTTTGAAAGAAGTGCGATGAGTTGACGCTGAAGTTCTAGAGCGGAAGGAATGTCCTTACTTCCAGTGATGATATCATCCACGTAAATGTGATTAAGCAAAGCTTCAGCAGCCAACGGAAAATTGTGACCTTCGTCTTGAACAAGTTGTCGCAGTGTGCGAATAGCCAAATATGGCGAAATTTTCAGGCCATAAGTGACCGTATTAAGTTTGTATGTTGATAAAGGATCAAATGAATTTTCCCTCCATAATATCAATTGAAAGTTTTGGTCATCAGAATGAACCATGATTTGACGATACATTTGTTGTATGTCAGTAGAAAACACGATATTGTGTATGCGAAATTGTAAAATGACTTCACAAATCTCTGTTTGTAATTTAGGACCTGTGAATTGAATGTCATTTATTGATAAACCAGAAGTAGTTTTGGAACTACCATCAAACACCACTCAAAGTTTCGTAGTGCTACTAGTAGTTTTAACAACGGCATGATGCGGTAAAAAATAATGTGCGGTATCTGGAACCTGAGTAGGTAATAGTGACATGTGGTTAGACTTTAAATAGTCTGACATGAAAGCAGAATATGCAACTTTCAATTCCGGTTTATTAGCAAACTTATTTTCCAAATATGAAAAACGACGTTTAGCTGTATTAAAGGAATCCCCTAGTGATTGAGGATCTTGTGCGAAAGGAAGTGACACGACGTATCTCCCGGTAGCGTTGCGCGTAACCGTAGAGTTGTAGTGATTTTCACAAGTGAGTTCTTCCTTAGAGGTTTTCGTCGAAACTGGAACCTCTTCAAGTGTCCAAAATTTCTGGAGTAGGTTGTGTAAGCTCATGTCCGATGTGGTGAGCAGAGAAATGTTGTTTAAATGGTATGAAGCTGTAGGAATGGTTCCTATTAGACAATAACCGAAGATGGTTTCAATTGCCGTTGGTAAGCCATCACCTAACTGTATGGTGTGGTTACGCAATGTGAGACCGAACAAATCGGCTCCAATAATAATCGAAATTGTCGGACTATTATTGAAATTAGGATCAGCGAGAGAAATTTGATTCAACTTACGCTGAAGTTCAGGTAACTTTGCAAAAAACGGTAAATTGGCTTGAATTTGCTCCACAACAATGACTTCATGAGATTCTTTAAAGAGTTGACCGTTGAGGGTGTAAATATTTAATTTACCTGTACCAAGGATAGGTGTTGACATTGCAGAAATGCCGTTTAATAGAATAGTAGAAGGAGTTAATTGTAATCCTATCTTATTTGCACATTGTTTTGTGATAATTGTTGATTGACTTGCAGAATCCAATAAAGCAGTAAAGGTCTGCGGTTTATTTACATGAGTTGCAAGATTAACTAATGCTGTGCATAATAAAGTTGATCGAAAATTGTTTAAAGAACCGGTATTCGAAAGAATTGATATTGATTCATTAAGAGTTTCATTGTGGACAGGAAGCGGAAATCGTCCCAAATTGTTATCCGAGCTCATGTGACGTTTATGTCAGCTAGAATTATTTTCACCAGCTGCATCAACTTTTCGGTTAAAATGAAGTAAAGTATTATGTTTCTTTTGACAAGTTTTACATAATGATTTTGACAAACAATTCACTGTGGAATGTGTACCTAAACAATTTATGCACAATTGTAGTGCTTTAATTTTGTCATATCTTTGATTAGGCGACAATTAATTTATTAAAATCAGGACATGAAAATAATTTATGAGAATCTTTCTTACAAACTAGACACAGATCAGATTTGGAAGTTGAAGTCTGAAACACAGATTTTGTTATTTTCATTGGTGATTTATTTTTGATAGGTGTAGTTGCCATTTCCCTTTTGAGAAACGGTTTAAAATTAACAAATGGCTCGTTTATTTGATCTAATGGTAAAGCATCTTCTAAATGTGCACAGTTAATATTTAAGAAGTTGATTAATTCTTTAATTGTGGGTAACCGACGATCGGTTTTGCGTGAGCTTTCAAAGCATTGACGAGTGACGTCATCAAGTTTCCTTAATAGAATTACAATAAGTGTAACTTCATTTTGAATGTCATAACCTAATACGGTTAAAGCTTGTGCGTTCTCATGAAATGTGTCTACGTATTGACGTATTTCAGGTAACGAATGATGCTTAATGGAAGGCATGTCAATAATTTTTGATATGTGAAAATTAACCAATCTGCGAATATTCTGATATCTCTCGCATAATATATCCCAAGCAATTTTATAATTTTCAGGAGTAATAGGTAAATTATGAATTAGATTTAAAGGTTCACCAGATAAGCATGAAATTAAATATGAAAATTTCTCAACAAGAGTTAAAGATTGATGTTGATGAATACTATTGTCAAACATATAGTAAAAGGTTGTCCACTCACTCAAACAGCCATTAAAATGTTTTAAATCTAATTTAGGTAAGTTGACAGAAACATTCACTTGTTTACTTTCAGTGGTCTGTGTATTATTTGAACTAATTGGATCTTCCACTGTGGAAAATACACATTTAAGAATAGAATTTATTTCTACAGCTATGTCTGATATTTCATCTTGTAATTTAAAAGCTTCTGTTTCATCAAACCCCTCCAGATCTTCCTCAACAGAGACTTGATCAAATGATTTATCGAATGCATTTAATCTTTTTTGTGCCTCTTCATTTAATGCAGTGAGTTTATTTTTTTGCCCTAAATTTAAAACATCTGATCCAGGATCACAAATTGTTTGTATAAGTGATAAAATCTTAAGAAGTCTATTCTTTGTACCAGTAGATTGCCTTACAAAAGTTGAAAAACGCATTTTGATATGTAAATATTTACTATGTTCTTAGGGTTTTTTGTTGAAAAAATATTAAAATTGTTTGAATTATAATCGAAATTGATAATAATAGTTGCTTATTAACAATTAACAATGAAATAGAAAGATTAAAATATAAAAACAATAAGTAAAACCATCACAACATATTGTATTTTCAAAATGTAGGTATGTATTGAGGTTATGTTGTTTGTTATTGTTTTTATTATTGTTTAACAGCTGTCTTCAAGAACTTTAGAAATGTGCCACTAAGAATGCGCGCGTTGCTAATGTTCAGAATAGATTCGCTAATAGCGCTGTAAGTGTATGCGTGAGATGGACTGCGCAGTAGATTGAATGTACTACGAAAAATGCAAATGGCGGAAGTTGCAGAAAATTGACTCTCCCAACATAAAAAACAATTACCATACCTAAATCCAAAGCGGAATTCAATGAATCCGACCTCACGGAGGACCAAAATGTTCGATATTGCGGTTGGTTTGACAACTGTGGTAAAAGCGGATGGTTCAGTAATTTAATTTAAATTGGGAAGAAGACTGAATTGAAAAATACATGAATAGGTTAATTGACATTTTGAAATTTTTAATAACTAATAAAATGGTTTTGATTAATTTGCTGTCATGTTTAGTTAAACCTAATGTCACAGTACCTTGTAGAGGCGGCGTTCCTTTCTTCGTAATGTCCTGGCGTTAAGACTGCCCGTGTGCACACGCGAGAACAGCTGCTCTAAACGCACAAAACTAAGTACAATTTAAATCATAAACACAAAAAAAAACACTTGAGTTCTTCTTATTAACTAAACATGACAATTGTTTCTGAATCATAAATAATTGAACTGTGTCGAAATGCGTATAAAATAAAAAAACTGAAAATGCGGAATTGTATGCGGATGAAGAAGTACCGTTAAGCTACCTGTTTGAGGTTGAAACTTGAACTGCTGATATGAGACAAAGGATACCCCAAATCAGCTGGAGATCTCAGACTTCCGGTTGAAACGGTATAATCTTGAAACTGAACTTTAAACTGTAGATATACTGAACAATCTGTATATTTCCTAAAATAAATTTCATGATTCCCCGCTATATCTTGCTTACAAATTTATTATATATTCTTGAGATAGATCCCTCTTTCATCTAGTCTGTCAACTCAATTTCTTTTGTTTTTGTTTTAAGGATACGAGGGTTTTTACAAGAATAAAAAACTCAATTTATTTTCATCATTGAGTGTATTAGTCAGAATACCACCCAATCCTATTTCTTATATATAATTTAGTAATGATTTGGAAACAGTTTACAAACTCTGAATCAAAACTACCCTGTAGCATAACATGATACAGCTAACATTTTCACACTCCAGCATTGTTGTAGGAAATATATACAGTTTTATAATTTTATTCAAAAACTTTCTTAAATATACCTTTTTTTTACATTGGAGTATATATTATATTCATGAAAACTTAAAACTTATAAATACGGTACCTAATCTGATTCAAAACGTGCACTTCATGTTGGTACATTATTACAGTTTAAAATGTTATTTTGTGATTTGTATAGGCCTACTTATTTCTTTGTGTTTAAGCGCAGATTCAAGTAATAAGTTAGAAGATCTAACAAACATTATTTTCATAGCTTTTAGTAATTCTATTATTTCTAAAGAAATAACAAAATATTTAAGACGTGAAAATATTTTGTACAATGAACCATAAGTAATCATTAGTTTGTGTAGGAACGTTGAAGGAAAGTTCATCTGTGATTTCACTAATTAAAAACAGCTTAAATATTATCTTAAATATTATCTATTTAAATGTAAGCTGAACTAAAACGTTGGTCTGAACTGTAAGTTCCAATTAATTTGTAATCTTATTGGATTATGTACAATTACTTTACAGGTTCTACGCACCCACATTCATAAGGTATTATTATTAAAAAAACCTGCACGTGTTGGAATATTAACTTTAATAGAACTCTACAATAATATCGCTTATGCATTTCCGTTTTAAAAGTATGGTATTTTATTAAATGAAAATGAAGCTGTATAATTTGGTGGCAATATATTATGAATTGTGATTTATACTGTACGTTTGTATAATTTTCTTTACTACTTTTTAGAGTTGTTTTTATTTATGGGTTTATCTCCCTTTGACTCATATCGCGTAAATTAAAAAGAAAAGTATGAATACAACAAAATGATAATCAGTACAATATAGACCGTAATTGTTTAATATTTTAAGAAATTACAAATAATTTCTTAATCGCATAAAGACAAATTACAGCGACAAATCTCAGTACAAAGAAATGAATAAAGTTAAAGAAGTGAGCAATAAGATGGCAAACACCATATGGAAGGTGATATGAGAATGGAGTAAATATGAGCTTAAACAACACAGTGTGAAAATGTAATAAAAAATAATCGGATACATTTAAGCGTTATAAGTTATTGTGCAAAATGTGAAGATATATCGCATTGTTGTAATTAAATGCAAGAAAATTTTAACTCCACATTCAGGTTTTAAGTTAAGCAATTACATTTCTAATACATAAAATCTATGAAATATACGTAAATAAATGTAATCCGCATTTAAATGATTAAACTACTTCTCACTACTAAATTATTAGTTTGATAAAACAACTTTGGTACTTGCTTTTTAAAACCTTTAAAATAGAAAACATTTTGATAATACATCGATTGTAAATTATTTATTAAATACATAAAATATTACGTTTTACATCAATTAAAAACACATAATTATATTTATATGGTTATTTTATTTTATAACTATACTAAAATACGTGGTGATTGATAATAAATATTTTTATTGATTTTGTGCTATGTTATGTTTGTTTGTAATTCAAAACCAACAAGAAAGATTGATTCCATAAATTGTTTGTTAATTTATGAAAAACTGCAGTCTTGCAATAAATTATTTTTATTCCTATTGTTCTCCACACTACTGGCTGTGTACAGTATCATCAAGAAGTCTCCATATTGTGGATTATATTTATATCTTCTCATTGCATCTAAACCGAACACACATATTCAAATCGTAGCAGAAATTTAATTTAGACAAAGCACTTTTAATAATTCTCCTTTGAGTTCAAGATATTTTAGTTTCCGAAAATTAAATAAAATTATAACAATAATTAACTGAAATATTTTATATTATACAAATTACATTATTTACTACTAGGTCATTTACTTATATAATTGAAAAAAGCTATGGAATTGCCTTTAATTTCAGTAACTGACACTTACGTTACCAATCAACTGAATTTATATTATATCACGTAGTTGTGTATTACACGAATTAATTTTCAAAGCCTATTTTTCTTGAATAGTGTAATATGTATAGTTTGAATAAATATAATCCAATGTGTTTTTGTTCAACAGATTCCGTTATTTTAAATTATCTTAATAAATAAAATGTTATTAACCCTGATTTCGTTATTGGCTTGAAACAATTTGTATATTATTATTAGATATATAGTTTAGCTGAATTTTCAACGAATCTTCAATGTATTAATCGAACGCTTTGTGCATTTCTAATCAATTCTGACCAAATATTGAAATTAACATTTATATGTGTTTGTTATGTGTATGTGAGCAAAGTGTTAAAGTTATTAGCTGGCCTATGGCAGCGAAACATGTAGCCATTAGTATATATTGTAAGGAACTACTATCGACTTGAAATAAGGTATGTTATTTAACTAAAGTAGTTCTAAGGCAAAACAATGAATATTTATTAATTCTATTTTTTATTTTATCAGTCGTTTACCAATGTTGTGACAAGAACGTAGGATAAACCGTCACTTGTAATTGTTTATTTGTTTAGCCTAGCCTTGATATTAGTAACTTTTGTATATCAAATAGTTAATTTATATATGCTTTATTTATTATTTCAATGAAAAATAAATAAATTTTATGGAAATGTAAAACCAACCTATAAAGAAAACCCAACAATTGATTTATTATAACATTGCAATAAAGTAATTTTCTTATAAATAATCACAAAAGTTAGTTTAAGATTCCATCAATATTTTTTCTTCATTGGAAATTCCTTCTTTGACACAAAAATGAGCTCTTTATAGCCTGTATAATATATAGTTACAGCTATTTTGAAATTACGAAAAGATTGGTCTGAAGCAATGTTATTGATTCGAAACCAACTAAAACTAAATAAGTTTATTATTATTAGCTACATTATTTTCCTCTTAATCAATAGTGAAATTGAATTAAATAAATGTAGAGTAAAGAGTAAAGTAGGGAGCGAATTGTCTGTGTGAAAATAAATTGAATTCAGTTTTCTGTGTAGTAGAAACTGTGTTTGTTGAGGTGTGGCCTACATACGCAATAATTTCGCTGGTTGAAAACACAACATTGGAAAGGGTGATGTTTTTAAATTCTCTTTGGTGTGGTTTGTTTGTTTTCAGAGTTTCATGACAGTTTAAAATTGATCGTATTTATTTTTAGCCTTTAAATTTATTATAAATAAAAACTTGCCAAGCCCAAGTTAACAGTAATTCAACGAAAGTAAAATATCTTATAGGTATTTAAAATAATACAAATTAATCAAAATTTTATGATTCAAAACAATAATACGAAACAAAGTGAAATAATTAAATATACAAATTAAATAATTTGCCCCATTTTTTATTTCAACATTATTGAAGTTTCCAAATAACTGTCTATATTTAAAGCATAATAGAAAAATTACAAATTAAAATTACTGAAAAATAGAATTAAGTTAGGTTTTAACCAAAAATATTATGTTAGGAACACGCAGGTGACTCCGTTTTGACTTTACATGTTATTTCCTCGCCTTTCAATTATAATATAACACATTGCTTTTGTTTATATTAAAGTTCCTCTGTTCCCCTAAAAGAAGAATTTAGTTTATTGTACTTCATAGTTAGCTACAACTCAAACAATTTACAATCATTTGATAAAAAATCATCACAAAGATCCATTTCGGTCACAGTATCCTCGGACGCCTTTGTAATTAAACTGTAAAACTGATAAAATCTTCTTACTTTAATGTCTTCATTTGAAAATCAATTTCATGTTTATTACAACTCCAATATTTTAAGTATATCGTATTGCCTTGTTGATGGTACTCGTATTATAGAAAATTTACTTACTTACAACTAGTATCCTGAAACTTCTTTGCTATGACAAGTGTCTTTTTTATAACGCCTTCCGATATCCAGTCTCAAAGTTTTCTTCATCAGTAAAATGGATGACATATTAACAATTTATTTAACAACAACTACATATGTAAGAAAACGTAATATGTGTATACTCCTCCTATGTATGTATACGTGCATGTTAAAACGTTTAAGAAAGATAATGTAAAATGGGTTATTCATGCTATCTAATTGTATTTATATATAAATAAATTACATTATTCAAAAGAAAATATATAATGTACAAAGTAATATTATATGCAATGGGAAACAATAAAACAACCCCTAAATAAATAGGAACTTGTGAAACAATTGACTTTGGTTTTTCTTTTTTTGTTGTGTACTTTACAATACTTAAAGAGTAAAAGAAGCGATTTATAGTTTGTACATTATCAAGGAGTTATTTTGCGATTTTTTAAATTTTGAAATATGTAACAAATATCTAATTTGTAATTTATTTTATTTTATTTCAATTTGTGTCATTGATTTAGTAAATGGTAAATAATTACAGCTAAAGATAACTTTAGAATATACTCAATTACATAAATCCACAGACTATTTACTGAAAATCTAGTATCATATATTAAAAGTAAAATGAACATTGAACTCATAATAAATCAATAATGTCAATGAATCATAACAAATGTCAATGATGATTTTTATTTTTATTTTTTAAACTAATTTTTGTTTTAAAATCCATCTTAAACAGGATATCTATGAACAGCCTTCATACACCTTTAAACAATTGTTGGTTTTTCTTTCAAAAAATTATTCATTTATCTTAAGTAGTTTTGCTGGAACTGAAATTCTTGCCCATTGTCAAACAACACTAAATATTATTATTATTATGGTTTAACGGATATTTGTTACAATTTGTGAATTTGAAACTATTAAACGACGTTTCGAGAGTATAAATCATCTCTCGTTATCAAGTGTTAAAGTAAATGTCGGATTAAACAATATTAATAACATGACAAACCATGTTATCAAATACTGTAAAACCAGAATTAATAAATAATTGAGAATTAACGTAACAATTATTAACTAAAATTGTGTATAATTTAATATTTAATACATGCTACAATACCAAATACTTAACATAATTCTTATTAACTAATAACTTGATGAATTTATTAGGTAATAATTTATATTTATATATTTATTTCAAGATCAAGGTTTTCATATTTAATTTTTTATTTTAAAAATTGTTACTTTCTTCTCTTTGATTTTAGACTTTAGTGTTGTGGGAGCTGGGATTTTTATTTAGAATAAGAACGGCTGCAACTGGATCTGCAGTTGTTCCTCCTGATTGTTCTTGCGACATCGTACTGTCTTGTAACATGACGTCGGGTTTAACAATTAATTGTCGGAGCTGGGTTTTTTTGGTTTAACTGAGGAGAGAGGTACTATCGTTTAGGTACCAGAAGGGCTTCGACAACATGCGTATTCTGTAGGGAATGACGTGGTAGGAGTTCGTTTCGAGGGGATCAGCCCTCAGACAAAGAGTGCCGTTGAGATAAGCAGACAGACCATGGAAGGAAAGATAGGTAAGGAATAATGATGAAAACAAGAAAATATAGGTAATAAGAGCAGCAGGAGAGAGGGAGAGGAGTAGACTCTGTGAAACAGAGTTATATTGAAGTTAGGAAGGCCCGTTTTTATACGTCGTCTAGGGTTGCAAACACATGCCTCCCCCTCTGCACGGCCTTGGTCGTCCAGTGTTTGTTTCTCTCTCTGTTATGCGTCATTTATATACAAGTTAGAGATGGCATTATATTTATACTTGCACAGTAATTTAGCGTATCGATATAAAGGGTAGCGTGTAGCTACATACCTCCGCCCTATTTGAAGCTAGGTTTGTGTGTTGATGTGTCTCGTGCTGTGAAGTTGTCGTTTGTAGTTGTGCTTGCCGTGTTTGGCTACTGGTGCAGGTTCAAGGCTTCTTGGATGTCGATACGTACTCCATTGTAGTGCTGCTGTTCCTGTTGAAACGTATCGAGGTCCCAGGCTGGAATTCCGAGTCCGAAAGACACCCGCTGAAATTCTAAGAGGCCAAATGGCGTAGTAATAGCTGTCTTGGCGATATCATCGAAAGCTTCTGGGATGTGATGGAAGGCCCGATCAACGCTAGTACGGAATGGCTTAGTATAGATGATTAGAGAGATCCTGAAAGTTGATAATTCCATATTGGTTTGGTCACGTTCAGCTGTCGACAGGCGGATAGTTCCATCCTTCTTGCACCACACCAAGTGTAAAGGACTGAACCAGGGAACCTGCTTAGTACTCTGCAGGCTGCAAGCGTCGTACTTTAGCGGGTACTTTAGTCACTATATAGTGCATGACGCCGTTTGATATTGCTGTCCCTATTGGAGTTGGCCTAACTAGATTGTGATGTTCTCGGAGGAGATATTACATAAGCTCTATTACATTTGCTACAGTGTAAATTGTAACACCATGTTTGTAGGGGTTCCAAAGAATATAATATTACAGCAAAATAGGAAATACCTCTGAAATCCAGTAAAAAGTTATACCAATTATATAAATATCCGATTCATAAATACATATTATTAAATATTTGTGAAATATACAATTTCGCTAAAATAAAATAAGGTTAAATAAAATAAACAAACATAATTTTATAACAATAATCTATTCTTTCCTAAGCCTTGTTTAGTAGGACACAATATAAATCTGAATCTCCTCCTTCCGATTTTAAACACATTAAAAAAAGCATGTATATTATGATGTTGTCACATATATCTATCGACAGATCTTTTAACATATTTCTTCAGATTTCCCATGTGAATATCTTTGAAAGATGTGCATTATCAATATTACAAACTGCAGCATATTTTTTGTTTTAACATTTACTAGATTGTTTACAACAGGGACCCCTATTCTTTTTACTTTTAGAGTAACAAATGTGTGGATATATATAAAAAAATTAAACATATATAACTTGCATAATTTTGTCGGACCCTTTTTAAAATCAAATTTCACAGTTGAACGCTAGTATAGGATATGGCTGCGAATTATCATTTTCAGGGAAATATTCTTCAGAACAAACGTTTAACGTTTTGCATGATATAGAGTAGAACACATTATTTAACTTATTGTAAGCATAACGTTGTAGTAATTTTAATAATTTGTAATTATTCAAACGAAATTGTTTAACTAATACCAAGTCAATTGTTTAACAAGTTTCTATTTTTTTAGGGATTGTTTTATTGTTTCCCATTGCAAATAATATTACTTTGTACATTGTATATTTTCTTTTGAACAATGTAATTTATTTATTTATAAATACAATTAGATAGCATGAATAACCCACTTTACATTATCTTTCTTAAGCTTTTTCATCTTCACTATCAAGTCTTTCTTGATCTTTTTTAATTCTCTTCCGGCCTGACGCTTTAGAATATTATATATATTATGTTATTCATTCTAAGTTTATTGTATGTCTTTTTCTGCCTTGTTTTTTGGAAAGTATAGATGACCGATAGGTTTTTCTCGTTAAAATCATAAAGAAAAAACAATATATTAAAGTAGTGATAATTTAATTTTACTTTGACATTGTTGTGACGTATGGTTTGGAAACAAATATAAATTTAAATTTTAACAACCAATGTTTAAATTTAATAAAAATACAAATAATGAGAAAAATGAGGAATAAACACATAAATATAAGATAATATATAATTGCTAAATATAAAAGTATTATTATGTCAACCATGAATATCAATTAGTATAAATAATTAATTCACAGTTATTGTGTCACCTTTCTTCATAATTTTCCAACTGTGGTTTACGTTGTTAAACCTTAAATAAGACACAATCTTGGGGAGTATTTTCAAATGAAGTTGTGTTGTAACTAGGTCAAATAGGTGTCACACCGGAGCTTTGCTACAAGAAGTTATAGCTAAGGTATGTACTGTAATTGTAACAGAATTGTATTCCCAAATGACTCGGTTGTGCAATATGATAACAATAAAATTATATTTTCAATTATTACGACTAATATGAAATTTTATATTAGTTGCTTCCTTGTACGAAATGTTTCGTTAACTGAATTAAATCCTAATACCCGTAGGATAACCTAAGGAAATGTTAACAAACTAGGCTTACAATAAAAAATATTAAGACTTCCAGAAAAATGCCATGTGATGCGGCAGTCTGAGCTGTTTGTAATTACATGATCTCTTAACATCTCTTTACCTTTTCTATTTAATACTGAAAAATAATTATGTCAAAATTTTATGTTTACCTAAAATTTAATTACACCGAATACTTGGATACAAAAAAGAGATAATTTTAACAATCAAGAAAAGTAAGCAACAAATAAAATTTTGTAATCAAACCTAAAAATTGCCCTAAATTTATCAAATACATGAGGAAAGTGGAACAATTCGTCTTCCGTTTTATTTAAAATCAGTAGTTAAATTTATTAATTAAACTATGCATCTAATTTTAGAGACATGTACAATAAAAACTGTTAACAACGTTATTCAGTCAAAAATACTTTTTTTACATTTCAGATAAATATAAGCTCTATAAATATTTAAAATTAAAATGTATTGATTTTCTAAGCAATAAAATAATTCAAATTGAGAACCCTCAGAGGATGACCATTAAGTTATCGAATATTTTTATTTTTTGGTGTTGACTGATTTTGTTATTTATCATTTGTCCAACTTCAATATTGCCTTAAAAAATATTCTAAAAAAACAAAAAGTTAATGTTTTACTTTGCATTAATTATTTCCTCATTAACATCTTATTAATAGGTATTCAAAAGAACAATATAAATTGTATATGCACATTTATATAATAAACACGATGTCTACCGTTATCGGGATATATAGAATAACTCTGATTTCTCAAATAATAATACATTTTTCTAAACAATTTATATTAATATAAACCAGTTTTATATTATGAGTACTGCTGAATAAAATACGTTCGTTGGGAATAATTCTTGTAAAATGGTTATTTTCAGAGAACATGATAAGCAAAAGTAAGCTTCAAGCACTCAACTAAAGGGAAATAGAACTTAAGACCTTAAGGAGCTTAGTGGCGACAACGTCTTTAACTATGTGAGATACTATACAGCTCCTTAATTTAGTTGTTGGAATTATACGAAAATTGCATGTTTTAATTGGGATATTTTTACTTAAATATTTTAAAAATTATTTATTAAAGTGATATAAATACTATATTGGAATAGTAACACCTATACATGGAAAACGTTATTATTATTATTATGAAGTACATATTTACACTCAAGTATAATTTTTTTTTTATTTCACCTAAATATTAAGAAGTGTTATATTTATCAGTTATATTTAAGTGCACCTTCATCAAATTATCGTTTTTCATTTTTGTATACAATTCCAACTAAAACCTGTATATTTATGTTTGATAGGTTAACTACATTGTGAAATCAATGTTTTCATTGACTATAAAGAAGGTGATGGTTCTGATTAGCTGTTGAACGAATTACAAAATCATAAAATAATGATAACTTTTACAATCATTGCAATTTTTAATATTGTAATATTAAAAGTGTATTATTTGACGTTGACAAGACTGATTATTCATTTTATTAACAATATGTGACAAAGTTTAAGCAAGGAGTTACCTGTCACACAATATCAGTAAATACTTGGTAACTTTGATAGGGCGTTACTCGGTCGCCAAACTGCTAGAGGATTGTGGGTGTGTTTGTTTAGTCCAGACAAAAATTTTTCCTGAGTACCATTTGTCTTTTATGTGTATTAAATTACTATAATGCAAGGGCAAACTATGTGAATGCGAGTATGAACAGTATTATATAAATATAGAAAGCAGTTATTCAGCTGAAACAGCTTAAATAGCGTTACGCTGTAGATTCAACATTTACATATAAAATACCTCTATTTAAAGATCATACATAAAACACCCTCTAAATTAAAATAAGATATTTATATTAAATAAAATCCACATTATTGAAATAGGAGAATTCCTACTTTGAATTGTGTTAATAGCATTATACATTGTGATGATGCAGCAAATATTACGATGGATGCCCTTAATATGGACGTGATTTTACTGAGATAAATGGAATTATCAAACATTTGTTCACCAACTGGAAGATTTTAACTAATTAATAAATTTCAAAGCCCATAGAAAAAACTATATTTTTTTAGCCATTCTAATGATAACAATATATAATTTATTATAAAAAAATAATTAGAACCTACTGTTATTAGAATGTGAATTTATAGTTGGATGTGTGTTCTAGAAGATGCTCATGCTAAAACAGGTTACCAGGGTACCTGCCCTAAAAAAGAGTATTATAATTAAAATACTTTGTCCACGATTTTAAATATATCCATTACAATAAAGTTAGTTAAAATGTTTATTTTTAAGATGTGGCATTTACAAGACTTCGAATTATACCAATTTTAATTACAAGATCTTGAAAAGAGAGCGTTAATAACTTATGTAAGAAAATACCTAAAAGAGTATGTTGGATTTTTAAATTGATTGTGAGCTCCGTTAGCATTTCAATCTTCTCCATAAATTTGGTCCCCTTAAATAAACCTTATAAAGCAAATCATGTTTCTCAATTACTTCGATTTATTCAAGCCAAGCATACTTATCACATGCAAATGTCTCATCGGTTGACTCATCACGTAGTAGATCTGAATCTTAAGTCTTGCTATTCCTTTTTAGATGAGTCGGAAACAAACAAATTACAAACTTAATTAATGATTTGGAATAGTATAACATTGAATATATTCAAAACTAAATCTAATTATTCAATATTATTGTTGAGTATGAACGATTTAATTTAATCTTTTGGGATTTAAAAAAAATAATGGTCAAATTCAAACTACAAGGTTTTAAATAATATAAATATAATAATTTCAAAAACAATATTGTACAATGTTGTTTTGCTCATGAATTAAAATAAAAAATATTATCCGCTTCAAATAATTTTCGTAATTAAATTCACTAAATCATTATGTAGTATTTTTAGTATCTACGAAGAGCATGTCTATTGACACAACTTGGTAGCACTATCATGATGAACATAAATGAGTTATATTGACTTTCAACTAATCCTAGTCGAATGTGTTTGAATAATTAGCATTAATTAATTTAGTACTTTTTATTTAATTTGTGTGTAGTTTACGAAGTGTGTAGAAACTAAGTTCCATTTACTCAAAATTACATTGTACTGTATTCTAAAATGTAATTAAAAACTTATAAAACTAAATAAATTAGACATCGTACATTACCATATATCTGCAATTATAAATAAATAAAACTCTAAAGTCAAAACCTCTCCCCTCATTGTTATAAAATGAGTTATGAATTCAAATTAAACAGCTAATTATATTTTATTGTCAAGTGTACGTATTTTTATATTATTCTATAACATTATTATATTATTATTACATATTATCTTTTATCATTAGTAATAAAATATTAATATTATTATTATATATTATTCATTGTTTGAAAATTAGAAATAAATCTCAAACGTAATTTCTAAATCACTTCTATTTATTATTTAATTAGTCCTAACTATATCAAGTCAAATATGCCTCGCCAAAATATAATTAATTACTCTCCTATAGTTATTTAAGGCTGGAGTTATCTTTGGAATAATTTCATTCAAAGACGTTATTTCAACTAATATAAATGCCCGTACATTTATTTCAAGAATATAATTATTAAAAAGGTAAAAACATTGATTAGTTAAAATTGCTACAGGTTCAAAATACGCTTGATTATAATAACAAATAAGTAACTTAAGCTTTATAATACCAGTAGTTTTCATCAGATTATAGTTTTCCTTTTATCTTTTGATGCGTTACAGAAGGAGGTGTTCAAAAGCTTTTAGGATCTTCATTAATGTGCAGTAATTAGTTAAGGTAATTACTTGTCAGTGTTTTGATAACAAACACTCAGTTAAAGAATTAAGTCTTTAACGAATACTTCAATAATTATATATGAAGATGGTGTCCACTATATGGAAAATAATTTAGTGAAGAAAACCATTTATATAATTAGATTTTGAGACCTATAGTTAATCTAGAATTTTTGACAATAATAATTTTAGTTGTTGTTTTGTACCGTTTAATTATTTTTATGAGTAATATGTTAGAATTGCGATTTTTTAAGTTTGAAAGGGGAACTCTTTCATTACGCATCATCAAGTTACAAATAGCAAAAGGTACTTTCCTCATGAAGTAAAATTTTACTTTATTTTATAAATAATAATATTATGTAGTGTATAATCTAATAGAGTAATCATTCCGTTTTTTAGGTAACTCGAGATAACGGATTGGTGTTATCTTAGTTATATTGTAGCAAAATTTTTCATTAAATAATTTACAATTTTTGCCATTAAATTAAAGAACGTGTAATTTAAAAAAATAAAGAAGTGATATCAGTCACTACTAAACAATTACTTTAAATTTTGATGAACAAACCGTTAACAAACGCAATACAGTCCAATTTAATTGGTGTCTAAGTTTTTTATACATGACATAGCAGTTCTTAATAAAATGTGTAACCGTTTAGTTAATACTATTTGTGTAAACTCTACACTAGTACGTATTTTATTCAAATTTTAAACTATAAAAAGTAATTGAAATCCTTAAATACTATTGTCTTGATAGGGTAAATTTAATTATACGGTAAACAGAGGGTATGCAATGTATTTTAAGAACTTATCTATGTTGCTAGGGTCTAATTGTAAAACCACGGTCTTTTAAATAGTATTTAATTATACAGTATATATCAACGGTCTTATTACATATTTTTTATTGAAACAAATGACGGGATAAGTAACAATTTCTATTGGGTCTAGAAATTAAAACACTATGTATTTGTAAATAAACTTTTAATTCAATTCATTTCTAATAATAATAACATTACATAATAAACAAAAATCAAACTAATTTCTTTCTTTTTTTATTATTATTATTACAGTTTTTTGGACTTAAAGCAGCTTATGAATTTTAACTTTTACATATTATAAAACTAGTTTAATTTCATATTTCCTATAACATATTAAACAAATTAAACAATGAAACTATTTTATCAATATTCGCCATTGAGTGGAATGAAAAATAAATTATTTATGATCACTAAAACTACAAGTTTATATTCAAACACTGACGGCATCTAATAGTTTGACACACGATTTTTGCAATTAAATAACGCAATATATTCGATTTTAATTTTTCTTTTTGACCAAAAATTGGATAAGATGTATTTTTTTTATAAATGACAACCAATATAATATGTTTTTTTGTCTCCATGGGGAAGAAATATATATCAACGTACTAAATTTTATTAAAATATGGTCATAATTTCAGTTTTTATATAACCAATACACATAATAAGATGGAATTATTGTGTAAAAGATTCTTTTTGGATTCAACTTGAAATAATTACATATTTAACATTATAACATCTTTTCTACACTGAGTACATAATAGAATGAAAAAATAAGAACTATGTTGTGGTTTGAAGTAATTGTTTTGTCTGAAAACTATTATATAATGTGGCAATGTCACAATATTTAACAAATGACCTATTTGCCATTTATCATATTTTATTTAACTATAAATGTTCAATTTAAAGTGGATGACGGAAACCCAACACAATACAAATCATCTCCCTAACATCTCAGCTATTTAACCCACGAGAGCCCTAATTCTAACCTTATCAAGTACACTCATAGCCTGTCTTTAATCTAACCCGACATTCAAAATTACGTTGTTAAATTCACAAGTCCACGCCACAACTAGTCTCCTCGACTTCTCCTCCTTTATAATCGCTGTATCTCTCATAACCATTGTAATAAGTTTTAGAATACCTGTAATTCTCAAATCCTAATTATTGAAATAGATTTAGTTACCAACTTTCAAGTAACGTAGCAAGCATATTTTCATTTATGTTTAAAACAGATAAATCTAAACAAATTTCCATAGTTAAATTAAATAAATTAATAAACATTCTAAAAGTATTGATTTTTAAATTCAAGAAACTTGTTGCACAATTAACTATGGATTATAAATTTACAAAATCGATACACTAAAATTATTTATTCCTTCTCAAGAAACCTTTCATAAATTCCATCTTTACTCATGAACATCAATGTTACAATAATCTCATTTTTTATTTACACTAAAACAATAAGAACATAAACTAAAACAAGTTGTTTAAACAAACGGTCATTTAATATAAATATACATTTAACAAAACATATAAATATAATATTAGTTGTTTAAATTAAATTAGATTAAAATGTTTCTATAATATAGTATAATTACATTTTTAATTTATAAGGATTTTTTTTTCTATTCAATATTTAAATAAAACTCAGAATATTTACATTTTAATTTAACGTATTACAATCAACTCCTTTTATTTTACTCCCTGTCTAAACAAACCTATCTTCATAACCGATACTGGATTTTAATGTAAATGAATGAATATTACCTATATTTTCTAATAGGAGGAACTCGTGGATAAGAAAAGGTACATCCTAGTTATCCTATCTTCTACCTTCTTCTTTATCCGACCCAATATTATCAGTTATTTATAACAGTAAGGACACTATTTTTTCCACTAGACAGACCTCCTTTGTTAATAATCCTTTCATTCACTGAGTTCCCACCTACAACAGTTAACACAGTGTGAATTAAAAACCATTTAAAACTTATGCATGTTAAATCATTAAAAATTATATCCTTTTCGCATTACGTGATAAAAGATAGTAAAATTATATAGTACTGAAAAATACAATATTATAAAAAGCACAATAAAGATAATATCTGCATTGCGCACAGCGAGGCAGACAATAGACCATCTACGTTGTTATGCTTGCAGATTGAATGTATGGCTTGTAAATTATGTTCAATAGCGGGGACGTTATCTAATGCAAACTTTTAATTAATTCTCTCTCTTTGTTAGAAAAGTGTTATTATTAAATTTAGAGAAGTCTGAATGTTATAATATTTTTAAAATATTTAAGTAAAAACTCTGTACTTATGCATCATAGACATTGAGCATGCACAATCTAAGTACATGATATATCTGAGAAATTGAGAAATAATAAATAACCATTAATATTTGTTATGTAAGTATATTTCTTCATTTTTTTTTTCAGCTGGACCGTTAAAACAATGGTTTGAATATGACATTATAGTTTTCCAAAATATTAGTAATACATCTTCATTAAAGAACATCCTTAAGTAATTCAATGAAGATTAATAGTACAACACAACGGATAATATAAGTTTGTATATATTCATTTTAAAAGTGAAACTATTTTAACTAACACACTCACTTAGCTAAGTCAACTTTCCTTAACGTAGAATTATATTATTTTTATATATTTAAATTAGTTGAGAAATGTGATATCAAGAATTTATTTCATTAAATTCATTATTCCAGTTTGAAATAACAAAATAATATTTTTATTTAGGTAATAAATGGTGGGTGATTTAGTAGAAATTAACTTTAAGATTTCTATCTTTTTTCAAACACTGAATATATAATTGGATTAAAAACAAATTTTATTATTGTTTAAAGGTTGAACAACTGATAATATCTTTGGCATAAATAGACTCGGCCAACACCAACAATTTAACATAAATACACAAGAGAGAAATTCCTTCCTCTCAAGGCATGAAATCAGTAGCAGTGTACAAATCTAATACTGGTGGCTTCATATTATTGTGTTATCGTTTATTACAAAATTTAGGGAAACGTTTCAATAGATAATTTTTAGTAGACCTATATAAATAGCTGTAAGCAAAAACCAATTGAAACTTTATAAGATCCTTGTATTTGAACTGTTTATTTTATTTAAATGTAAAGTAATACCATTAATGTAAACTATCATCGACAAACAGTATGGAAAGACAAATCCGAATCTAAAACAAATGAGAAGACAAAAATGATAAAATATATGTTGGAAAGACATTATAGATTCTGAGACCATATTGTATACTAACCGTCATATTGTATACTAACATTTCCTAACTTGAATATCAAAACCAAAAAAAAAGTGTACTCGATAATGTATATAATGTTTATAAATTTTATTAAACTTGAAAAATCGATCTAAAATCGATTGTTAGGTATGTAATAAATATAATATTTATTACATACCTAACAATGGCAAACACATGCATGTCATGGGGAATATACAAGGCATATAATATAAGCCAAAACATTCTGATGAACTGTCCTTCTGATAAAATGAACTAAACAACACAGTCATTGATAGCTAAACACGATAAGACTGTACATATACCAAGGTCAGCAGTAGATCTAATACTAATCAGAGTGTCGCGTGACTTACAATGATACGTACCACTCGCGTTTTTGAAGTTGTTTATCTGATGACCTCAACCGAGCGAACTTACATTTGTAGCTGACAATGGGATTGCGGATCCGAAACTCGTCCTAATTTTTTAAACGAAGCGAAGAAATATGATATTCTTTAATTAATAGAACTTCACTTAGTTCATTTTTAAGTTTATTGTTAACTCCGTTGAAAGCTTGATTAAATCATTTGTAGCTTAAGGAAATTTTGAGAAAATGTAACCTGTTACATTTATTTACTAAGGCAACATTTTTTATAAGTTAACAATCAACACAGAGAAAACTAATCGCCAAGGCAAAGGTTTTAGTTTTAAAAATTCGAAGTTCTAGTAACTAATTCATCATGATATATTTGTATGATTTGTTCATATTGCATAACTAATAACAATACTAACTTTGTTTAAACATGTACAGTATATATATAACTTATACTACCGACCGTAGTTACTTGGAGGAATTCCATTATATATATTCGACTGTTTAAAACATAGTCCTGAACAAAAGTATAAAAATCTAATTTTAAATTATATGTTAAATAAACATTAACTTTAACAAATAAATACTTAATTATATAAAATAAATATTACACCAAAGTTTGGTATTTCTGTTACAAATATCTACTAGAAACATATACTTTAACTCTAGACCAAGAAACAAATTAAAAGTATAAACAAAAAACAATAACATGAACTGTACTTAATAAATATATTTGAAAAGAGATAACAGAATACATGTAATATTAAACTTGTTCCTAATATATGATTGCCTGGTAATGAACAATGAACCTAAAGCAATGTGTAGGTTTTGTAGAGATGTTAAAGCCAAAGTCAATTAGTAGTTGTACTAATTATAGAGAGCCTATTAACATTATGGCATATATCAACTAATTTGAAAGGAAGCTAACTATGTTAGTTGTAACTGTAAGCTCCAATTTGTAAACTTATTGCACTAAACACAATTATTTTACACATTCAACGCTTCAAGTGTCAAAAGTTATTACAGTATTATTACAAAACAACCTGCAAACTATAGAATATTAACTGGAATAGAACAGAGCGGAACGCTAATAACCATGTTTTTTATATTTTTTAAAGTTAGAAATGGGTTTATATATATATATATATATATATATATATATATATATAAGGGATATATTTTAGACTTTTTATAATAGAACTTAAGAATATTTTAACTGCATAAGGTTGGTTTTGGGTAACTTGTAAGACTGCTTCTGACAGCTTGACATAACCTCACGGAAGTTTCACTAACTAGTTTAAAAATTACGTTAAGTCTCATACAGATATGTACTCCATAATTCTTCATAATGTACTCCGAGAACTAGTTGGTTGTAAAACACGTTTTTTGCAATTCAACATTTCGCCCACTTAAAATCATCTTATCGCAATACAAAAATAGTGTTGGAAAGCTAATGCTACGTAGATACATAATCATGCAAAAAATACCACAAAATGTTATAAATAATATTAGAAAAATTGCTGAATTTCACGTATTTTTACTACGTAATGTCAAAGATTTGAACCGTGCGCCTTTTAGTAAAAGCGACGCCACTTTTTCACATATGATCACAAATCTATTTTTCTGTCAAACAGGTCGACCAAAACACTGTTATGTGAATCACATCTTTCTGTTTCTATTCGTGGTTTATAAATTGATCTGTGTCTTATAGATCGAAAGATATTTCTACTTGACGAAAGTAGTAACCTAACGGAACGAAATTCACTTGGCATTCGGTGCAGTTTACTAAATAAGATTATCGATTACTGAATCGATATTTTGTAACCGATCTTTATAGTATGTTGTAGAGGAGATTTCATTCCACAAGTTGGTAGTACTTGATATAGGCAAAAGATACTTTCATGTTATTGTTTTTAGCTTGGAATGAAGCCTAAGTTTGTGAGTAAAATGACGTATGAAAGCCGTCTAGCGGTTATTGATTTGGGATTATATTTCTCTTATTTTGAAGGTTTGTTTTATTTATTTATTATAAATTGTGTATACAAATTACAATATCAGTATTATTGTTTGTAGAATTTATTGTTCTGAGTGAATGCTATTGTCAGACATCAAATATTGAGGCTATCTAGAGATAGAGGTTATGTTGGAATTTGGTCTTCCTTCATAGCAAATTTGTAGCAAAACACATTGTGTTTACTAATACAAATAATTGTGTCTAATGAACATTTTATAAATTGATTGTTTTTACCAAAATATATGAAAAATGTCTATAAATTTATATAGGCCTATCTATAAATAGAGAAAGGTTATGATATATCTGGTGTGACCATATTAGCAAGTTTCCATTAGTTTTAAATATCAAAATAATTTTGTGTAATTAAAATTTTATAAATTGATTTAAAGATGATATCATTATTCACTGACCAAGGACAAGAATAGGATATAAAGTCATCAGGGAACATATGGTAAAAAACTTTGCATTCTTCATGGGAGACAAACTAACACATTTTTTAAAAAAGGAACTTATTTACAAAATAAATTCCAAATTATTCAACTTTTTTTTAATAAAGAAATCAAGTTTACCATATAACACATTTATCACACAGTGGTCTCAAAGTATAACTTGGTGAAGATGATTCTTTTCTTATATTTCAGATATTTCAGATTAATTTAATAAAAGCCTGTCAAGAATTATAAAAGTTTTATAAGATTTCTAATATCTTATAAAAGAAGTTCCAGTATTACATAAAATGTAATTTTAAAAAATAGTAAATTTTAAATGCATAAATGATTTTAAAACAAATATTTTAAATTGGCTAAAAACTGAATAAAAAATTGTTTTTGCTAAAAATAAATTATAGGTAAAATTTATTACAAATTAATTTAACAACAAATAATCGGAAACTACCATCAAGAAACATAAATGTGGTAAAATTTGTGTTCTGATAAAGATTGTGTGCTCATACTATCACATTATAAGGGTTTAAATACGATTAAGGAAAGATTGTTTCTAATTGGACCACTCCAGAATGAGTTCTCCAAAACATGGATTTAAATGAAAAATCGAATTGAAGTAATTAATTAAGAATCATTCCTATAGAATTAAATAAATAAAGCAAATAGATAATTTTGTAATATATTCGTTGATCTTTGATTCTTGGAAGTCCGAAAGTAAACCGGATGCGGCGAAAGTTAGGTTCGTACCAAGTTTTCAACGAGATGAAAGAGTTTGTTTAATTTAGAAATGCAGTGGTGAGAAATTTGGTCATGTGGAAATATTTCTTTCGAGTAATTAAATGTCACGCTAGAAATTATTATTCGAATGGAAACCTTAAAAGGCAGGTGTCAATTAATTGAATCTGATACGCTGTACGATAAAATGGTAGAATTGCAATAGACATTATTTCTAAGGATAAACGAATCCCAAGATTATATATATAAAACTGCTGACTTTGAGACAGATATCGATTATTCAAGTTGTGGAAGCAAGGCGTATTGTAGTGTCGCAGTGGAAGAGAGGTGAGGGAAGTATCAATCTATAAATTTATGTTCTATGATACATAAAGTTATGGTGCATGCATACGTTAAAAATACGTTTAATACTGACAAAACAATATTTACCTATCAAACTGTATTTGTGTGATGTGTTATGTTAAAATCTTTAGTAGTAGGGTGGTTAATATATTATTTAAATTACTTATTATTTTTTGTATATATTTAAACCCTAAATGGTTACGATTCTTTACTTTGCTTTACGTTAATGATGCACTCTTTATAAACGTTATGATTATGTGAATATTGTGCATTATGTAAAATAATTATGCTGTACATAAAAATCTCAGTATTATGACCAAGATGTAGTTAGCCATTTTAATACATCACAAACCAAACTCTTCATTACACTGAAGATACCTAACATATCATACTCGTACAATTTTGTAACACAAAATGGAACAGTTTCAACATTTTAATATTGTGCAATCATTACACGCTCAGATTGGAAATTGATATCAAGTTCCATGATACTAATAAAGTACTTTCTTAAATACAGCTGTTTAATAAGATAGTACTTAACACAAATACTTTTAAATCATATATCACGATGTGGTTTACATCGAAAATCATTCTAGATTAGTTTTATCATGCTATAGTATCCAATAAATAATTTTATTTTATACATTCAAACCAGTTCAAATTAATTCTAAATATGATGACAAAAACAGTTAGGTTCAAATATGTTTATAGAAATATTCATTTTGTAATGATTATTTGAACATCACTTTAAATAAATAATCTAGGTAACTGTACAACATTATTGATTATTTTGCTCTGAAAATTGAATAGTTAAAAAACATAACTAGTTTACTATGTTATAAGAGTGTTAAAAAAATAATTTTATTGAAATGACATTAGTATTTTTAATTATAATTTAGAAATTTGCTTGGTTTTGTGTAACTTTTATGTAAAACGCCTACGTTTGTTGGCTTACTGGATTAAATAGTTTGTACACATATCAACGTATACGATTTAGCAATCAATTAATTTCCAATAATTATTTCTTTTATTATTTTCTTGACTATAAAATTTTCCATAATTGGTTTATATGTTAGTAAAATGGATAAGAACTCTCATTGTGCAGGAAAGTATTAAATATTTAACATTACAATATATTATATTTATATTGAAGAGGTTTAATGTCCTGATATACTGAAATATATATATATGCTCTATATTGACGTGCATGAAGTTCCCCAATTAAAAATATATCTTTAAAAAAATTATACTGATTTTAATGGCAAAAACTCAAGTAAGCTCAAAGGATATAATCAGTGAACAGGGAGATAGTGAGAAAATTATCTTAGTGGAGTTTAAAATTTTTGATTTGAACAATCATGGTGGTTTGTCTGTAACATCTCACTAGTATATTGTTCAATTTATGCTCCAGTTACAAGGATCAACATAGTTTCGAACTTTTCGAAATAATTTAGAGTTTGTATTTTAAAATTTTAATTTATTGAAGATACTAAATGGAATATTCCAATGGAAAAAAATCAATAAAAAGAAGGGCGTTTGTGACGTTTTCTAGTTCACATATTGTATGCTATCATTTTATTTTAATGAATAATTCTTTGATTAAATCCTACACAAAGAATCACATATAAAATACTGATGTATGTATAATGTACAATGTTCAGTTAAATGACCAATTATAGTGGATATACTGCTAAAGGTTGAAATTGAATTAAAAGATTTATTTATTATAATTAGAGGAAATATTTTTAATTGACTAAATTTAAATTTTGTTTAATATAAGTCAATTTATCACACAAACAATAAAACAAATAGTCCGGCTTTACATACCTTTATTCAATCGGTTTAATATACGTGATAAATAGAAGCAGTTGATACATGAGATACAGAATAGTTTTAATAATGAATAAAAACCTTTCTTAGCCGTCTTTCTTTGTCACATTTGTATCTATGATTAAAAACCGTACTGTATCCCTTCTTAATAAATATGTATCTTTTCTAATATAATTCGTCCTAATATTTTAATAAATATTTGAATCTACGTATGATAAACGAATCTCATATTATATAACTTTTTTTAATTGTTTTACATTTAATTATTAATTTGTTTGTATCTAATTTAACCGAACAACCTCAATACTAGAGTACATGTAATACCAATTACAAAGTTATTGAATTTACCTGTAGGTAAATTTGTGCATGATAACTTTGAAAATTATTTGTTTAAAAAATACAATCCATAAAATAATGTCCATACATGACTACTGGACATCATCGTGCATGATATTAAAAGATACTGTACTTCGCTTGAATTGAAGTATGTGAGTGAAAGTGTATATACAATTAATTAATTCCAGTGAAGAGGATGAAAGCTTTCTCTATGATTTTATGAATTGTGTTTAAAATACCGTAGTTCTTCAAAACGTTTTCTAAATTATTAAATAACTGTAGACGAACTCTTTTAGTCACGATTATTGAATCTTTCAGTTATTCACTTTGAAACCACTTTGAAATTAGGGTGTGTCATTCATCCTAGGTACTTGATTTCCTTTTGCTACTCTCACGCCATTCATATCTGAAATTAAAGACCATCATCTAGTTTAAAACATGAATTTATTAAAATTATTATGTTTAAAATTAGGAAAAAAAGTATCAAAGGATTAACTTAAAAAGATCCTGTTTGGTTAATTAATTAATAAATGATTAACTATTATTTAATATAAGATAATGCATTTTTTAATCAACAAATAATCATTTTATTTTCAAAGGACAGTCTCAAGTTACTGAATAAATCAAATGAGTCGAAATAAGATTGTTAACAAAAAGTCTATCTTTAAGTCTAAAAGATATCACCAAACCATTATTGTAATTCAATTAAATTTGAATTGGTCACTAATTAGCTATTAGGACTTGGCCTTATAAATTAAAATATCTATGGTATACTTTATGAGACCTAAATATGAAATTAACCTTTCCTTTAAATTTACTTAAATGATTTCTATTGTTCACTATGTTAAACCATAAAGGTTTTAACGTGACTGGCTCTTAAGATACTATTAAATTTTGTGAACCTGGATAATTACAAAGCCATATATGACGAAATGTTACTTTTATCAAGGAAATTTGATGTTATTAAGAACATGAGGAAAGTTTTGACTTTATCTGTCTTCTTTTTGACGTTATTTTTAAAACAATATTGTTCTTAAATACTCTAGATTAACTCAAAATGAATTACTTAGGCATTGTGACAGTGAACTCAGGACATAAGATTAGTTTTACGTTACTTGTACTTTCTATTGAGATACTTTGGATAATTTGATACCTCCTAAAATTAATTGTACTAAATTAAATAGCGGTATTACAGTTGTTGAAAACTAGTTCAAATATCTGCTGACCAAGTAGATCTCTAAGCCTTGAATGAATCTTAAATACCCAAGTACTGTTTTGTTTTATATCATGAATTATAAAAGTCCAATTATTAGCTAAATTTGGCTTAAAATCTTCTTTTTTTTCAAGAGACGATAATGTTTGTGTTTAATATTTTATATAAGATACAAGAAAAAAATATAAACATGTAATTTTTTTAATTCATTGAAAAACTTGAAATTCTGCTCCAAATATGAGGTTTTTTTTATGTTTATCAAAACTCATAAAATTATTCCTTAGGTCTTTACGATTACACAGGACATTAAAAAATTGCTAATATTGAAAATTTTGAAAAAGCCCTAGAACAAAACCCCAAATTCTATAATATGTTTGGAAATTTATTCTCCTTCTGTCCTTTTAAAACATGTACCATGATGTTTTTATTATTTAAAAACTCTTTTAAAAACTTAACAACCAATAATAAATTCAAGAAATCTATTTTTAACATACTATCATGATTAGTGTGCATTCCATTTTTTTACTAGAAGTACAAATTTTATCCACAAATTTTATTGTAAAAACATTTGTCTGTGTAGTTAAAATATTAGCCCAATAATACAATGTGATAACCACAAATTACCTTTTTACGAAATCTATAAGATTAATTTGCTCAATACAACGACATAGTAATGACTAAAATTACCATCTTCAATTGTTACAAACCATAGTGACAATAAACTGCACAAGCCTTATAGCTCGTAGTTGGTGTTACAACAGTTTGTCAACATAACAACCTAAAGGTGGCTGAAACGTCATCTCGTAAAGAACAAATAATCGTAGTAGAAAGTAATGAGTTTTCTTTAATAGGGTAAACATTCAATGAAGACATTTTCATTTTACAATTAGAGATGCTATATTAAGTAATGATTTAAAATTTTTAATTGTGCCTCTTATGCTGTTGTTGTAAATATTAGGTGCATGCACAAAATATATTATCTTCAGGAGATAGTTCATTGCATATTCTCTACTTGTAACAGAATTGTAGAATGTGTGATTTACAACTCCATGTATACACACGAATCTGATTGAAATGATTTTCTTTAACAGTAAAAATGAAAATATACGTATACTTAAATGTTTCAAACATGCAATTATATATATATATAGGAATTGTTTAGTTCACCTCGAAACCAAAATCCAAAATGTTGTGTCTAAGTAAAGAAGATTACTTTTAAGACTGCTTTAAGCAGCGTGTGAACTGCAGACTGAGAGGAAACACACCTGTTAATTCTTGCTCCTTACCTGAAACTTAAGTCTAAATATACACAGAAATAAGTTTAACAAATATAAGTTTGAATACTAGAATATCTCACCTTCACTAATGATTTATTTTTGAAAAAACTACTTATAACGTAAGCTCTTATATTTTTTTTCTATTTTTTATTTTATTTTATTATTATTTTCAAAACTAAAATCATTAAGGTCCTAGGAAAAATAAAAAAAAATATTTTTTTAATAGTTAATTTCAAATATAAAAACCGAAACCCTGCAAATGTCAAAAATTTAGTGTTCAATGTGATTTTCCTCATTGGGCTGATAATGATAATATCTGACCAAAGCAAACTAGAATAATTGTACCCAACCCTCGGTATAAGGTGTTATATATGTTCCTAGAACTTTATTTCCTTACACTATATAAAACACGAAACAGATATTTCTTTCAGAATTAATCATACTTATAGATAATAACCAGATAATGGAAAGAAACATTCACAATTATTAACTTAACGAGTCAAAGAAAACCTAAATGGATTTGGACTTCTATTTAAAACTTAGAAATTGCCAATACGGCTTATTATAAATGACAAAGCAAGTAATTTCAAATCGCCGCTTAGTATAATTTTTGTTTCGAAATATTATATTACATGAAATTTAATACATTTGTCCATTGTTGTTTAAAATAAGACGCATTAAAGAAAATTAAATTCGAGCTATACCTATCTAAATTCAATTGTTTTTATTTTGGTAGAGAATATTGTTATTATGAAAATGTAGGAATATAAATAACATTAACATCAGTAGTTAAATATTAGTAATTAATTTGGTAAAGGCGTAGATGTTTCAATAATATTATCTAACAACTATTACGTTATAAATAATTTAAAACCATCCCTTTTTAGTAAAATAAATTAATTTTGCATTAAGTTATAGAAAATTGTAGTGCACGTAGTACTAACTATTATTAGTTATACTAATTATTAATTTCAAAAATATGAATATTATAATAAATTAACAGAAAAACAACCTAATTTTTTCAGATTTTTGTAAATTATTTAATTATATTAAAGCATTAATTAGATAGTTATCAGTTACTGAATTATTATGATCATTACATGTTAATGTATATGTGATAATATATTCGCACATTTATGCATTTGATACATTTTATTACTCACGTAGATAAAGACAATTTAAACAAACACTAAAACTAAAGTGACAAAGTAAAATATGACGTCACTCGGTACGTTTATGCGTTAAATTACATTTATCATCCTAATAACACGATATTATGATTAGTATTTATTTATTTTAAATCAAAAGTCACGAAATTTTTTAAATAAATGAAGGAAGCATAATCATTTTTTGAAAATAATACAACCTGAGTCAACACTAACGTTAACAAACTATGACATTCCTTAATTACTACTTCGTACAAATATATTGATCTAGCATGAACCTAAGATGCACCTTTCGTATGCACCTTAAATTATCACTTGTTTCGTGATTCTATTCAAGTTAATTTAGACCTGTAGAACAATGGTCTTAGTTAGTCTACCAAAAATGATATACTAAAAACCAATTACTTGCGTAACGTATCTTTGCTCCTCACACAATGATTGTACTACTTCCGGGATAATTATGCCCACATGTCTTCCACAACTGTAAGTCAGTTCCACAGCTGTGACATCCACCGGATTTGCTCGTAAACAGAACATGCCTTCAATTATGACTTAATATCTTCTCAAACCTTTAGAAAGTATATATTTGATTGAAATACCAATCATTAAGCATTTCAATCTTAGTGTAAATAACATGATTCCTTTCAAATCATGATTCCAATCATGAATATTATGTATGTTAATAATAATGAAGGTTGGGAAAAGTGTACCTAAAAAATGAGCAACCACAAAAAGTTTTGGTCTCTTGTAGCCAAATTTCATGGCAAAACTTTTACCATATTAGTAATTAACTCCTACTCTTACCTCGGCTCAGTTTTCTATCCAATTCACAATATACGAAACGATTATCACACAATACATTACTCATTTGATAAATAATTATTTCTTTATGCTATTATCTTCTTCATTATATACAGCTTCATACTTATTTTTTACAACATTGTACTTTATATCTTAACATTTATAAATATTGTTAATGCAGTTCACAAATGTTGGAATTAATTCTGTGACGCAAAAAGTTTGTATTAGTAATAACATTAAGCTCTATGAAAAGGGGAGCGTTTGAACGTTTACAACAATAGTCCTTAATCCAATAAGTTCACACATTTAAATTTAAAGTTCAGATCAACTTAATCAGCACGCATTTATATTAGTTCATATATAAGGTAATTGTAAAAAGGTTTCCTTAGTTAGTAAAATCGCTAATGAATTTATATTTTAACGACTCTACTAAAAGAAAAGTACGAAATACGTTCGCTCGTTCCAAATGAACTAAAGATTTGGGAACAGTTGAAACGTTCTAGGTGGCATTACAAAGGACTTTACAGTACAGCAGTAGTGGTATCATTTATGCCTAATTATTTTATTTCTACGTGACTAATAAAGTGTAAAGAAGAAACATATGTTGTAAATCATTTTAAACCATATATTTTAAACAAAGATATTTTCATACCAACATTGTAACATAACAGAATGTTTGACGTTATTATTTAATAATATTGTTTGCCTTAAAAAACATTTTGTTGGACGTTTGTTTTATCTAATTATATATTTTGTATAAAGTTAATGTAAATCCGGGTATGTTTCTAAATCATAGTTTGAAATATAGACATTAATATAAAGGTAAACACAATGAAAAAAAAAAGGTTTTTATTGTATTTATGGAATTTATCAACGTTTTGTTAGGGATTATTTTAGAAAATAAAGCAAATATGTTTAGATAAACATAATACGATATGTTTTAAAAGCCATTTCGATAATTTTTTAATATATTGTGTGAAATCTTGCTTGGTATTAAGAGCTGACACTTAATAAATCTAAGGAAGATTATCTAGAATGTATCCCTCAGGAGAGTGAAATTTATGTTTTACACAAGGCTGTAACATTATTATCTTATGAATTTGGTATCATCTCTTTTCTTGTCGAGTAAAAGTTTTTGTATCATAATACAACAATTTTCCAATGTATGTTAGGATTTTTCAAGATATTGATCTTGGTCTAACTATAAATTATAATTATACCGAATTTAACATAATATAGAAATTTTAAATAATATCTTACAGATAATTTTAAGATCCAAAGTATATATATTTTGTTTAATACAACATACAGTAAGTAAATTAAAACTAAGGTAAATCAAATATATATATATATATATATATATATATATATATTAATAATTATTTTAAGTCGTCTTCTTGATATTTAGAAAGCAATAATGATAATGTCATCTTCAGTTACAATAGAAGAGTGGAATCTAGTTTTATGGAACAATAAATTATACAAAAATAATTCTCATTGCTAGAATGTAAATATTAAGGTTTGTGTAAATATTGATTCTTTAGTGTAAATTGAACACTTAATTTTATATTTGAAGTATGTCCACAAACTTTTATGATTAAAAAAATAACTTCCAAAAAAGCTTTTCTTGAAAAATCTGGACACAAAAAAAGTTAATTTCTTAAAAAATAAATACAAACCTCCAAAATTAGACTTTTTTATGTTTTGTTAAACCTTATAACAAACACAATTTTAAAATCTTACAAATATCTATTTAGCAGTCAGGTCTATAAAAACTAAAGGACGTTAAAAAGATACCAAATCACTATTTAAAAAACAATATGTAGTAGTTAAATTTTACTAAATATGACTTTATATTTTATGAGTAGATCAGTGGCAGAGTGTGATAGTGAATATCAATAGTAGCAGTACAGAAATGTCATAACTTTCTGTTCATCGTTTCATTTTAAGTTCCTTCCGGAAAGTGTTTGCCAATAATTCCAACTTTCCAACATCCGGACATTTGTTTTGTATTTTTGTGAACGAAATGAAAAGAAATTCCAAATTACATTTACAACCTACATTTCTCTAAATGTACATCACAACCCACTGACATTTTTACCGTAAGTTGATACTAAAATTAAATTTACGTATACCTGATAGAATCCACAGCTACTATTTTTTTTTTACAAAATGTCTAAATATCAACATATATTTAAGAATCTCCGATTTTATTTCTGACAAACTCATTTGGTGGATTGATCAAAGGTATAAGATTAGATTTACTTTAAGTTTTAGAAAATGTATTCTAGTCAAATTAAATCGTAATAAATAGCACTAGAGTTTGATTACTGATTTATTCGTGAAAGGATTAATATTTTGCTCTCTAAACATATCATAACATAATTACCCAGGTCGAAGGTTCGAGAGCTAAAGGTTGGTTTGTATGGGGGGGAGTCTATTGGCGTATTCCCAAAACCATACATACGTATTCCCAAAATCAAAATGGATTAATCTTCAGCGTTTTCGTTTTTCTGAATGCAATATTTACATTTAATTTTTGACTAGAAAATGTATAAATCCATTATTCATTTTTTTTTTTTTTTTTTTTTTTTTACCGATTATTTTTTATTACAGTTAAAATTTCACTATAAACAACATTATTGTTGTTTTAATGTTTGTTCTTTGAGAATGGAATATCTTATATTCTAAAACAAATAATATCTTACCTTCTTTGAACATACAAACAATCATTCATTTTAAGAAATACTGTTTATAATTAATTAATGAAATAGTATTGTAACGGGCTTTACTGCTGCCTTTATATTAGTTGTAATATTCCATTATTCTACTTTGACTTCAGCCATTTTATGTAGATAAATTACTTCAAATAGTAACGCTAGATTAAAATAAATGAAACAATGCAATGAGATCTATTGGGGTTAATAACCTATCTCATGTGTTTTTGTCTAAAGCACATAAACAAAGTGAATAGTCACGAAAACAAGATTAGCAACTTACAATGTTTTGTAAACTACAAGTTATTAGTGTATTAATAAACTATTAAATTGGTTTCTTCTTTGAGTGTCACAAATTCAAATACAAGTTTTATCTTTAGTATTTATGTGTCAAAAATTGAAACTTATTTTTTAGTAAGCGTTAAATGTCTCTTGTTGTAAAAACAATTTCTCTCTTTATTAAAAAATAATAATTAAACAGTATTCCTACCTCCATATTTTCCTGACCAAAGACAAAATTTAATTTAAAAAGTTTGAACATTACAACCAATTAATTTCCCCTGAACACTACGAATGGAAAATGCAAAATGAGTTATATTGTTTAGTCAACATAGGTTATTTCAATTTTCTTTATTTAAAACATCTCTATATTTCTCTTACCTAAGTCTGTTTACATTTACAAACGTGTACCTAGTTACAACTAAATAATTTAATAGGTTAGAATTTACAGTCCTGTCACCAATAGATTCTTAATGGAATGTGCAAAAACAAAAACGTTAGCTTAGTTTTGACAACGTAACCAATGAATAAGTACATACAAAAATACTTATTTCTTATGTCCAATGATTGGAGATTATCTAAATAAACAAATTCTGACATTCATCGTAGTATTTATGGTTTATATGTATGTTTCTTATGCATGTGAAAATTTGGAAAATCTACTATTTGATTATTTTTAAAGGGTGTTTATTGACTTTGTTAATCTGTCTATCTTGGAAAACAAAACTACAATATAGTCTTACGATAAGATATGTTACATGTTGAATAACATCATGAAAATCACAATGTCATCAATGGTGCTTGAATGAGCCTAGCCTTAGACGGTTCACAAGTCCGAACAGTGAAATGGTAAGCAAACTTCTTATCTGAGGGTTTCAGAAATATGTATCTGGTTATGAAAATCTTCAGTATGTAAAGATTACAGAAAAAATTATGTTTATCTGAAAGTCAATATCACACACAGTCTCACCAAACTTATTTTACTACTATACTAAGTAGTATAGTCTTCTTTGATCTTACAATATATGTTCCGTTTCTTGTTTTACTATGCATGAAGTACTGTCTAAATATCGTTTTGTACTATCTGTTTGAACATTTTATCGAACAGGGCTATGATTTGTACAACTTTTCTGTCATATGTAATCGATTGACGAATATATCTTATAATTTATTATCTACAAAATGTCTCTATAGAGGTTAAAGGTTTATAAAATTATTACTAAGCTCGCAGTATGCAGTTGTTGAATATATTTCATATTATATAAATTCTTGTTGTGAAGAATATTATACTTGAATGTCATTCTTTATTAACAATAATAGTATTACTATTATAACTTGATACCCTCAATGGCTCACTTTAGTGAGTAGGAGGTTGGGAATCAGGAGGTAACCTAGCTGCAAATGTATATTTTTTTCTTGGGCTTAAGCATATTTTGTAATCTTAGGTTAGATCCTCGTTATTTTTTTTAATCTTTCGCGACCAACTATTGTTCTCTTCTGACCATGACGACATTTAAGTATTCGAGGGCTAGAATTTTTTATTTTATATCCTCTTTTCTTCCTTTTTTACAAGGTTAACTTGACCAAGACGTTTATTACAAAACAAGACGTTATTTTGAAAATACAAAACAAAATGTCACTTGTTTCGCTGTATACCAGTTTTAGTTTTGTTTTATATTGAATAAATAAATATCTGTGTAATTATAAACTGCACACTGTCCTTTATGTTCAACTACTAAATATTTGAAAAATAATATATAATTCAATTTAATAATCATTCAATTTCATGAAATAATTATGGAGTAATTAATGCAAATTATAATGTGAGTGATTAAATTTGTAGCTTCACCCATTCAAATATAATTCACAGCAGAAAACAAAGCGGTGTACTTTTCTTCCTAATAATTGTCTGCACAATTAGGTAGCAACATCAATAGAAGAATCTTTAATTATTACAATAGACTCTTATCATAAGACTTTTTACTTTAACAAATGTGTTATCATAAAAGGACTACAGATAAAATTTTAAACAATATTTTGTTAGAGTTAACACATTTCAAATAAAATCCCATCATATCTCAAGAAAAATATATTTAAATATAAACCTTGATTAATAAAATAAGTAAACAAAATTGTAAAGAATATGATAAATAGAAAAAGATTACTTGTTTTGCATATTTTTTACATTGGGATATAGTATAGGTGGAGTGACACTACTCCTATTCATCGTTACGCTCAAATGTTGTCAATATCTGAATATAATTGTATTTAATTTTAATGCCTAATTTGTAAATAGCCTATATGACGCACAGCAGAAAGAGAGAAAACATAGTCCAAGGCCTTGCAGAGTGCAGAGCGGGAGCCATGTCCAGACGACCATTAAATACGGTTCTAACTGGCTTCAAAATCGTTCTGTTACATAGTCATCTGCACCTCTCTCTCTCTCTCTCTCTCTCTCTCTCTCTCTCTCTCTCTCTCTCTCTCTCTCTCTCTCTCTCTCTCTCTCTCTCTCTCTCTCTCTCTCTCTCTCTCTCTCTCTCTCTCTCTCTCTCTCTCTCTCTCTCTCTCTCTCTCTCTCTCTCTCTCTCTCTCCATCTCACTCCACCCCTCTCTCTTTCTTTCTCTCCATCTCACTCTATCCCTCTCTCTCTCTCTCTTTCTCTCTCACTCTCTCTCTCCATCTCACTCCACCCCCCTCTCTTTATTTCCCTCCATCTCCCTCTCTCCCTCTCTTTCAGCTATAGTTATCTAAATTTCTTGTTTTCTTTATCGTTCCTTAACTGTCTTTCTTTCCGTGGTCAGTCAGCTGATCCCAGTGACACGGACACCACGTTCGTTGTTTGAGGCTGATCCCCTCAAGACGGGCGTTGCCTCCGTGGTCATTCTAAAGACTTCTCCGTTCGTTGTCATTTATTAGCATTCCACGCTAATTCCTATATATATATATAGAGAGAGAGAGAGAGAGAGAGAGAGAGAGAGAGAGAAAATAGAATTACGAAAAATGTCAAATTTAAAAATATGACGCTAAAAATATATATTAAAATTACCTTGTCTATTTATAAAACAACGGTCACTATAACGCTACTCTTTCAAATATGTATATCAAAATAAAACATACATTAAAAAATATATATTAATTTTTAGAGTATTTAAAATATGCAATACCCTCAAAGCATTAATTCAGTTGGGCGACGTAAGTTTCACCTCTCCAATAAATCCGATTAATGTTATAATGATGCGTCCAAATGACCAATGTTTTCATAGAATATAACCACATTAAAAATGAGCACCAATTAAGTTGGTAAAAATTAGATTGAATAAATAACGAAAAACTAATAACGCTTTTATTCTATTTTTTAGCCTATTTTCAGTTTATGTAAAAAATATTAAATTTAAATACAAGCACGATAACGTATAACAAGTTAAATTGAATATTATTTTAAAACTATAATCTAGATTATTTTTTAACTATAATTGATATTATATGGTGAATATCATATTGGTTAATGTATAATTATTAGATATTTTGATATTCTGCATCATCTATTGGAGATTTTGCACTTTTCTACTACTCGGAAAAGTTTTGTTGAAGTAATCCTGAAACCTTTAATTAAAAGTTAGAAGACTGTCCGTGTAGTCACTAACTGGAAGAAATGTCTCATATTAAGCCTATGGTGTAGCAGTTTTTGTTCCTTTTACAGTAGAATATAATAAAATTTAATTTTAATATAATGAAATTAAGTAAATGCATGAAATTAATTCAATGCACCCTTCGCCTATTATTTTAAATAAATATTTCCAATTTACAATAATGCTTTTAAATTTAGTAATTCTGTTTTTTAAACTCAATTTCAGATATTTCTTTTATCCAAAAGGAAAGTATTTTTTATTTGCTGTGCTTCGGATGTATTGTGTTTATAAATTATTTTTTAGTAAGTTAATAGTTCATTTATCTTAAATGTTTCCACTAGCGTCCTCAAATATATTGTAATTTTATTTTTCTCTGACGTCGAAAATTTTCTTACACTGGATTTATAAGCATTTATGTTGTACATTTTCGTCATCCATGTATATGTATTACAAAATATATTTAATTTAAAATTTAAACAAAGTTGGAAAGTGTAAATTAGTTTTTCATGGATCTTTATTGATTTCAAACATGACTATTAACATTTCAATACGTTAGTAAAGTGTTCCCATATATCATGTGTTTTAAAATGGTGTTACGCACATGTTTAATTCGTTTCATGTTATGAAGGTTAAGTTGTTGTTGTTACTTAAATTGCAGGATCAATTGTGTGTGGGTGTGTTAGTTACATTGAATCTTTTAGTTTAGGTAACAACAACAACTTATCCTTCATAACATGAAACGAATTGAACAGGGGCGTAACACCTTTTTAAAACACATGATATATGGGAACACTTTACTAAAGTATTCAAATGTTAATAGTATCGTCTGTATGTTGTTTTATATATTTTTATTTTTTACTTACAAGTAAACAACTATGTACATACAAAATAGTTTGTTCATAAAAATGTTCGTTTGAAATAAAACTAGATCGATTTAAGATAAATATTCAGTTATAGTTCATCGTTATTTACATTTTAATTACACACAATAAATAAGTATAAGAAGAAATATTGAATATTCCAATAATAGAATGTTTCTGCAAGTTTTCATTGCGTTTGTAGGCTAATTGACAAACTCAATTGGTTTAACGATACACATTGAAGAATAATTAGTAAATTCTACAAGGACAAGCCTAAAGGCGTACAACTTTGTAACCACTAAGCCCTAATGGAAACAAAGTTTTGAATTGAAATCTCTAAGTAGAAACAGATGTCGTTTGCTTTGCTTTCACACAGATGCGTACATGATCTATTGATTAACAGTAAAATATAATATATCCAACAGAATATTCGTGTCTTATATTTATTATTATCACACCTGTTAGTGTAAAAGTTTTTAATGTTTGTCTTAGTAATAAATATATTTTGTTATAAAATAAACAGATCATAAAATAAAATTATATTTATAGTGCCTGAATATGATTTTTTTTATTATTTGTATGAGTAGAAACTTGTGAAACTGTTCGTCAAACTGCTGTTTAAATTTAAGGGTTTCATAAAAGTATTTAGTTTAAAAATTAAAATGAAGCATAAATTTAAAATGATATCTTTCACAAAACCCCTCTGTGAATGAAATATTCAATAAAGTAATAACAAAGCATAAAAACAACAACACAAATCAACCTTGTAGATGAGTATATAATATATGGAAGTGTCTCCACTCGCTTTGATCATGTCAGTGTTTCGACAGTTGTACAGTAGTTGCCACGCCAACTCAGATAGTTGTAGTTGACGGGGGGTGGAGAGGAGCGACTTTTCTACAAACAATCAGTTTCGAATCAAAACTAGGGGAGGGGGGGAGAGTATTTCATACCAGAGAAGTAAATCAAAACTATAAAAAATTTCTTCATATAAAAAATGTTTAAAATTTTGAACTATAACATTTTACAATTTACAATATTTATATTTTACCGTATTTTACCACATTGTCCACATTTACTCTTATCCTAATTTATATGATAATTACATATTATTAAATTTAAATTCACTTATTTACACTTTAAATATACTTAACATATCTTATGTAAATTAGAATGTATTATCCCTGAACTTATAACTAGGAACAGGAAATAAGTGTGGTAATTATTAGAAAAAACTAATGAATCCATCCTTTCACTGTATATTTTATAGACAGTTCACAGGAGGAATAAACTCCACAAATATCGTCCTGCTACAAAATTGTATGATATTACACATATAAAAATAGTCCACATCAAAAGAATATAAGAAGATGATATGTTAAATAACTAAAATAGTTATACAATTTGAATAAATATAATTTTGTGATTCATCTTCGTTGATTATATGAGATAGATATAATTTACCACAGGTATAAAATTTTGTACCTGTTAAAGCTAATTTTAAAAGTTGAAATCTTTTAAACGATGCGAGATGCGATAAAGTATTTTGTTCTTTATTACTAAAGTTGAAATAAATAACAATAAAACTATTTTTAATTTATCTGTATCTACGTAAAAGTGTTGAATTGATGAATTAATAAAAATTAAGATCTTAACCGTAAATGAAATTTTGTATACATTACAAGTGGTTTATTGTTGAAGGATAATTAAGTTGTTAAACAAGACAAAAACTGCTCATGGAAAGATCTTTCATTACATTCAACTATTGTTTTAGCTCAATATTCGTTTTATCTTATATAAATATATAAACAACAAACATAAAAAGAACCCTAGATATAAAGCTGAGTTGTGGGAATTTAAAGATGGAAAAAATCAATTATTTTACTACTATAGGTAAAATGTAAATAACATATATTAGATTTAAACTCACAGTAAATCCATCTTTATTATCTTCATTACACAAGTATAAAATATGTTATAAATTAATTGTTCATCCCATTTGTATAATTAGACTAACATCCAGGATATGGATAAAATTGTTTAGATATCAGTGAAATAATTTCACCGTTTTATAAAAAAAGCTCTTTTTTATTAAACATTTGTTTAACAATATAAACAAAATACAAACTAAAGTTTAAAATAATTTTTTTATTGAAAACTATTGCAATAGCAATTTTCGTATTTGGAGGTTCAACATTTGAGGAGATGTCAGATAATACCAAATTTGTTAAAAGGCACTAATAACTGACAGAGAAGTTTAAGTCTCATGATATTTGTGCAACATATTTTATAAAACTTTCTAATAAATCATTTAAAAAGGCAGATGTATTATCGATAGTTAAATATCATTTCGTATAACCAGAAGAAACATTCTTGCTGATTATGATGAAGTAGTCAAATTTAATTATTTAAAAACAAACGTCCGACATTATTGGTAAGAAATATTCTCCCTTGACATTTAAGTAAGTTGAGAACGGCACAACGCATATTCTTCTGCAGGACACGCTTTCAAAAGCGGTAGCATTCAAGTTTTTCCAGTAGAATTTGTTATTAAATAGAAATATATTTATACAGTTGTCATCTGTGGCAAAAAGAACAGCAATTTAAACTACTACCATAGCTTGTTTCGTGTTACATTCAAATTAACGGTACATGAAATAAAAGGCGTATAAAACTAGCAAACAATACATTCAATCTTTTGCTTCATGTATCTATGGTAGATTTGTAACAACTGTATAGGTTAGAAAAAAGATTATATATTCAATACATGACGGAGCAAAGTAAATGATGTTTCTAATAACTCTCTTTTCTGAAATCAATGTTGTAATAATGTTTAATTTACCCACTGATTATTAACTAATTGTTGCTTTTATATATGCAAAAGAATAGTTTAATATCCAATGGTAATATATTATTATAACATCAGTATGTTCTCTTTTTTTCTCTATATTTTGTAAGTAACTAATATCTGTTTAATTTCGTCGTATCAGTTAGTTTTACGTAATATATTTATGAAAGGGCCGTAAATTATAAATAATGTATTATTGGCCTAACCAATATCACTCATAAAAATGCACTTATTTACAATTTTATATACAAAATTAATAAAATGTACATATATATAATAAAAATGAATTACAAAAATAGTGATATAAGCCCTTCGAAATATAATAAACATATTTTAAAAGGAAAATTTATATATAGTATAAATATTGAATAAACGGCTTAATATTATATCAGACATTTTTTTGAATTTTGATTTCCTTAATACTCATCAAATAATCTTATATTAATTCTTTCACATTATTATTTGTTTATTATTTCTTCTTCATTTAATTATAACTTTGTTCATAATTCACAAGATTTCCTTCACATTTTCCTGAGTATACATAATAAGCGTCGAGAATGATTGTAAAATACCTTGACAATGCTGTAACTAGCGAAACCATGATCGGCAAGCTTCATTAAATTTGTGGTTATACAAAAAATAAAAGTGATTCATTTATTTAAATAGATTTAGTTATAAGCTTCAACCTATCTAGTTTTTATTGATACTGACGGCCAGAAACGGCCAGTCACATATGATTATTACTTTCTTCCTTAATTAACTGGAAATCACAATCCCAAATTCAATAAACTCCACTTCCTAGAGCTCTCTTAGTTTGAATCTGACTGTAGGCAAGATTAAAAGTATGATAAGTTATATTTTAATTATTTATCATCGAAAGAGGGTGGGTAGCGTTCCACACAAAAGATAGACTTTAACCGACTGTAGATAATTTTTTAATTTTTCTAACGTGTTTATACAAGGGATTCGTGTCCATAAACATATAACGAGACATGATAGCGTCGACCTCCTAATACCATATTGTAAAATAAAATTTTAAATGACGATTTCCCTGTAGTTTTGATAAAATTAAAATAAGTTCAATCCTATTTTTAAACAAATCTTTTGTTTTTTCCATTATATTGCTTCTCTTATGATATACAACGTATAATGGAATAAAAATCATCTTAATACAAATTTAATTAAATTCTAAATTATTTTATAATTATAAATACAAATTTAGTACAACTACAAACAAATAACACTTATAATTTGTTAAAATCTACCTGTTGTAAAATAAATCAATTCGATCAAATAAATAGAATTAGCAGTAAACTTAATTTTTTAAACTAGATACTTAAATATTACAATAAATAAATTTAAAATAAAATATGTTCCAATGTTACATTTAGTCATAATTATATATTGGTTAGGTATGTATAAGTGTTTTATAGCCTACTTGCGATTTTGGACATATATCTATTTAAAAATTATCATTTTATTACATTTTTACTTATTACAGTTATATAATCGAAACCATTTTAAAAATCAAATTTAATAATAAATGCACAATTAAAACAAATCCTTAAATAGATTAATTTAATGGTTTTATGTTCAATTGCCAACTTTATTTTATATGTAAAATTCTATACGTACACTTATAGAAAGAAATTCTACAAATTAAACTCAATAAAATTAAACAAAAACGATACAGTAATGCAAATAATTTTTAAACAAAGAATGAGAATAAAGTAGACTGAATGGAATGGAATATTAAATGACCAATCAAAAATCAATACAAATCAAACATTTATTGAACTACTCAATTATAAATTGAATCCTATAATAATATGGATTTTCCTTCTCTCTCTCTCTCTCTCTCTCTCTCTCTCTCTCTCTCTCTCTCTCTCTCTCTCTCTCTCTCTCTCCTCTCTCTCTCTCTCTCTCTCTCTCTCTCTCTCTCTCTCTCTCTCTCTCTCTCTCTCTCTCTCTCTCTCTCTCTCTCTCTCTCTCTCTCTCTCTCTCTCCCTCTCTCTCTCTCTCTCTCTCTCTCTCTCTCTCTCTCTCTCTCTCTCTCTCTCTCTCTCTCTCTCTCTCTCTCTCTCTATATATATATATATATATATATATATATATATATATATATATATATTATTTATAATTAGTTCAATGTAAGATTGGATTCACTATGGTTAAGGCATTTGTTAATAATTTTTAAATATATATACTCAGATTTGGATAAAATACACGAAATTAAAACGTAGATAATATCATGTTATTAAGAGTTCAGGTATTAAAACAGAATGAAGAATCTATAAAAAATTAATAATGTAAAGTATAAATACCGTAGAGACTTAAAGTATATTAAATTCCTATTGAATAACCATAAAAAAACCCATTTTATTGAAACGAGGATCCGGTTAACTAATCAAGACGCCAGTTATGTACATTGTAAGCTTAAACATAGAAATTTTTATAACGTTTAATTTGATGATTTCATGTAATTCGTGTTATTTTTTCAGTGAATAACATTAATTAATAATTTGTTGGACTGTTTAAATTTCTAAAAGGATAAATTATGTAGTTGAGATTTATGACGAATGAATATTAAGTTTGAGATAGTATTAAGAACTGCTGATTCTTTTGATATAATGCTATATAAAAATTTTATATTTAAAGTTCGATTTTATGGGATTGCAAGGAAATAACTTAAATTTTGTTACTAGAAAAAAACCAGCTGAGAGTTTTATAGATCCTTATTTTATGACATGTCTAAAAAGTGATGTAGGGTGGAATGAAAGTCCATGTATCAAGTAGAAGATGAGCAGTCTGTAAATTATTGTTACCCTTTGCTTCTACAAATTAAATTACAAGTACATTCTTATCCTTTGTTTATTTTCTGAATTTAATTGACCAGAGCAGCGAAAACAGACAGAGCGCACAAATCATTATATTTACAAGTGTTTTTATTTAAATATTAAATAAATTACTCTTTTTTTAGTTCTGTTTCACTCTATTATAATATAATTTGTTTTGTTCCTTAATAAAATATATCTTATATATCAAGCCCATGAAAAATATCTATAAACTACTGAGTAGTCTTCATATTTGTAGTAGGTTTTAAATCTCGTAAAATTGTAAACTAAGATCCAAGATGTTAAATAAAATTTAAACATAACAAGTGTAACATTTACAAACAATCCTCCTGAAACACTTTATTGACGTGGAAACATATCATACCGTGGAAAATAAAACAGAGATATTAATTATCAAATTTATAATATAAAATAGACTAATTATAAAATTTAAAAAGAGTAATAAAACTAAATATTTGGTATATGAAAATAGTTAAACAGTTTCGAAATCTTTCCTTGAAAACAGAAAAAAACTAATGTTTAGATTATGTTTAATTGTACGATTTGGTTATATCTTGTATTTCAATGTGTAAAATTAATTAAAGTGTATGGAACAAATTTCAACTGTATATGTTGAGACGGAAATAATGAAGTAGGGAATTTAATAATATTGTACTTAAATTCTATCTCTAAGTTCATGGAGAATAAAGAAGAAAATCAGTGAACGTATAACTAAGTTTTTCGAATCTAAATTATTATTTTGAAAACAAATTATACAACTAACTTTAGTGATAACAATTTAACGAACGAAACTAAACTCAATAAATATATGTGCTTCATAAATTCAATAATGGTGTTGTAAGGTAAACTACAAAACTTTTAATCTTAATTTTATTGTTCAACATTTCCTCAAATACACACACACACACACACACATAGATATATATATATATATATATATATATATATATATATATATATATATATATATATATATATATAACTTTTTATTGAATTTTCAAAGACGGGTGTCTATCAAAAATAACTATCAATGGGCGACACCCAAATGCGTAGTTTTAAGCAAAACAAAATATTTAATAGTTTTGTTTTATTTTATATAACTAAGAACTTTGTGTATTTTTTTTTTTTTTTTTTCAATTCAAATTTGCACACTCCGATTTTAAAATAAACTCTAATGTCAAACAACAAATGAAATTTTCCAGTACCTATCGCGTCATGATAGCTGCATAAAGAGAACCTTATTCAAGTTACATCTAGCTTACATGTTCAGTAGTTTCTAATTGAGATTGAATAAAGAGTTGAGATGAACCCAACGATAATAAATTAAACGATTTGGTGTTCAACTGTTTTTCTTAAATAGTAAAGAAACTATTCAATTCTAATGTAATTACTCGTAATTATTCCAGCATTACCAAAACTTTAAAATGACGACCAGTTAGTTAACGTTTTATTTCTACAAAATTAGTAGTGTTACAATTAATTATAAATTTAACGTTCCAATTATTGTAAAATGTATCTCTCAACAAATAGAGTATGGGATGGGAAAAGTCATGCACTAATGAAACGTTGCAATGATGCCTCAGATAAACTTAGTTCAAAGTTTGGTTTGGTTTGACGAAACTTAGTTTTATTAAATAATAACAACACTGCTTTTATCAAAGTCCTTTAAATAAAAACCAGCTATAAACAGATATAAAAACTTTTTTTCGTTTTAGGTTTTTATAAACAACTAAACACAAGCATACAATACAAACAAAATAGAAATAGAGAAGTTTGAAACGTTGAAAAAATATTAATAATATAAGTACTACAACTAAATAGAAATAATAAATTTTAGATTTAATAAAATCAAAATAAATCCATGATAAAGAACATATAATGTTTAACATATGTTAATATGTAACAACATATGAAATGTTATTAGTAAATAGTTAAGAAGAGGATAACTTATATTGAACAAAACACGTGACCTCCACTTTTAACCAATAGGATTTGTTAATTAAATACAAATACATTCAGACAAATGAATTTACATAGTTGCCATCTGTGGCAGAAACAAAACCAATTTGAACTACTCTCCCGGCTTGTGTTGTCCTTTCAATGTCTATATTCAAATTACTCGTAGATGAAATAAAAGGCAAATAACGCTGTAATAAATTACGTTAACTGTGTTTGTTTGTTTTTTGTTTTTTTTTTATGTCATGTCGCCACGGTAGATTCATAGAAAATATGTTAGTCAGTAACAAGAATAATGTATTCAATATTTTACTTTCTTTATTTGTATTATTACTTTAATGTATGCAAATTTGTGGTTCATTACTTCTTTGGTTATATTTATTATTATTATTATTATTATTATTATTATTATTATTATTATTATTATTATTATTATTATTATTATTATTATTATTATTATTATTGTTATACGTAAAGATGAAGAATGAGCAGTAAGAAAGCATCTCAGTCTAGCCCTAAAAATGAGCGTAACAACGCACTGGAGGGCACTCTGCGCCGAAGTGGATAACAACTCGGCAAGTACGCAAAACCACCGCCACGAGACGTCAAGATGATGGAGGGAATAGTCGCAGTATGTTTTCCGGAACACAAGGAGAGACAAATCCAGCAAATAGACGTCCACGCTGACGAGATACCCCTATTTAATGAAAAAGAACTGATGATAGCGGTGCGATCTATGATGAACCTGAAAGCACCAAGGCAAGATGGTATTCCGTCGGAAATCCTTAAGTTAGGTGCAAAAAAAACTCCTTTGGTATTACTGCACATGTATAACACATGTCTGAAAACTGGGACTTTCCCAAAGAGATGGAAAAGGCAGAAACTAGTCCTTATAGACAAAGGAAAAGGAGACCCCAACAGTGCATCTGAAATCAGCTTCTGTGCATGATAGACACTGCGGGTAAAGTGATAGAAAAGCTCATAAGACCGACGCTTCAAACAGAGGTAAAGGCTGGGGAGGACCTATCCAATAAGCAGTTCGGGTTCCGAAGAGGCAAGTCAACTGCCGACGCGGTCTTTAGAGAAACGTTTCTGATGGAACAAGAAAAGAATCAACATTCGAAAGAGGTTATTCTACTTACTACCATCGACGTCAAGAACGCCTTTAATTCGGCTAGTTGGGGAAATATGGTGAACCCTCTAAGAGATAAGTACAAAGATCCCCCTTACATACTTCGCAAGGTGGAAAATTACCTAAATGATAGACAGCTCTTGTATGAAACCAAGGATGGCCTAAGAGCTAAGAAAGTATCCGCAGGAGCCGCACAAGGGTCAATCCTAAGACCGGAGCTTTGGAACATATCGTATAACGATATTCTCAGACTGGAGCTGCCCGACGGATGCCATCTAATAGGCTATACCGATGATATAGCGATCGTGATCACTAGAAGGAATAAAGAGATGATTCAAGACAAGCTATCTAGCGTCATGCGGATTTTGAGATGATGGCTGGACGATCGTGGACAAGCGCTTGCGGAGGAAAAGACCGACCTGATTATCTTAACTAAGAAGTAAAAGGCAATTTTCAACAACATTCAAGCGATGCACATCGAGGACCTTGTCATTGAGACAAAAGAGATTATAAATATTTGGGATTCACCCAAGACTTAAAAATGAGATTTGGAGAACACATTAGAAAAGGGGCAGATAAAGCATCGCCGGTCACACAATCGCTAAGTCGACTAATGAGGAATATCGGGGGTCCGAGGGCTAGCAAGAGAAAACTGTTGATGACAGTCACCAATTCCATACTTTTGTACGGAGCAGAGATATGGGGAGAGACTCCGCAAAAAGAGTTTCATCGAAAAAGAATAGCCAAGGTGCAGCGCACAACTGCTCTTAGAGTATGCAGTACTGTATCAGAACCGGCAGTACTAGCCATTACAGGAACTATCCCAGTAGACCTGCTAGCACTGGAACGAAGACAATCTACGAAAGAAGACGTAACGCTGAAAGAGCCGGTGAAGTCATCGGCAGAGGCAAGATCGCGGATTAATAAAGGGCTCTGACCATGGACCAGTGGCAACAAAGGTATGACGCCGATCGCCGAGGCAGATGGACTGCGCGCCTTTATTATCTGACCCAACTGCTGTCTCGACACGGTTACTTCCGTTACTACCTGTTCAAACAAGGAAAAGTAGAAAGCCCTATGTGTCGCGCTTGCGGACAAGCCGTAGACAATGCAGAACACACATTGTTCATATGCAACCAATGGAACCTACAAAGAGGAGTACCGAGAGAAAAGATAGGAGAATTCACCCCCGAAAACACGGTAGAGCTTATGCTGAAGAAGGAAGAGAACTGGGACGACGTAGCTAAGTACGTGGAAACGATCTTACGGACGAAGAAACAGAACGGTCTGGTCGACGACCAAACCACTTGAAGCAACAGCAGGATTAGCAGAACAGAGCAAACGCCAATCTGGCGAAGAACAGCCATCTTGTATAATGCTAACGCGGGTCCAGGATGAAAATCTCAACGAGGTTTAGATAAAGAGGAAGGGTTTTAGTGGGTCGTACAGGTGAGGTACAGACCCACCACACCAGTCGGTCTCGTTGGGCCACTGATGGTTCGGATGCGCATTTCCCACCTCTTCGGGGGAAAAATATTATTATTATTATAGTAACACTATTGATTTAAACTGTTATGTCATGTAATCATCAACAATAATTTTTCTCCGGAACCTAATTATAGTACATATTGTAAGTAAAATATAATATGATAATTTTGTGATATGGTAGATTTTAAAATCATATATTTACATAAGCATAATATATAAGGGAGTTTTGTTAAAACCTGGCACCATTATTACTCAGAAACAATATAAGACCTGAATATTTACATTACGTAAATGTAGAGGAGACAAAAGAAAAATACTTCTTTGTGATCGTTAATGTGCACCAACTCACTATCTTCCCCTAGCCTCCCCAACTTTAAAACCATAAATGGAATCCCACATCTTGTGATAAATCAAAATACAGGATACAGAAAATTTAACATTTTTGCGAAAACAGAATTGAAATATAGCTACTGATTTTTCAGATATTAACATAGCACTTCCTTTTCTTTTGAAATTTGTTTGCTATTATTCAATTGGCCATTTGATATTATTATACGCTAACTATTACAAATGAGTGAGTTTACTTAAATATTGAAAATAACATAAATGGTTCCAAATGTTTGTGGTAAATTTAACAAACAACATCTTTAAAACTTATGCAATATAACAAAATATAAAACTTACCAATTTGGAAATCAAAAGTATATCAGGAAAAATTTTTATTTTATTTTTTTAATATAATTAGTTTTTGTCAAAATCAGCTTCTGACTTTCCTTACATTTATAAAATATCTACAAATTATTCACCATTTAATTATCCATTCAAATTACAGTTTGTTTTCAAATTCCTCCCTACAATTTTGTAATATCTCTTAAGGGACATCTCTACACTCTGAAGTATTTCTATTTCTCAGATCAGCTAAATCGGCTGGTGGCGTCATGAAAACAACAGATTTAACTTCTTACCAGAAGAACTAAATTATTGACGTCAAATATGGGGATCTGGTAGGCTACTTAATTTCCATCCACGATCCACGTCATCCAGCTGCCCTACAAGATCCTCTCGCTAGTAGCCGACTAAGCGAGACAAACCGTAGATCAACCATATACCACTATGAAGAAAAGATTGACCACTACATTCAACCAAAGTTAAGAACGTCGCATCAAACGCTTGTTGGAGGAGGTAAAGTTAAAAGACTTGAGGCCCTCTCAGCTCTTACGGATTGAGATCCAAACTTTAGTGAGTTACACCGTGACCAACGAAGTCCCGAAAACAATCTGGCTCAAGGCCCTTCCAGCTCACATAAAACAGATTCAGCCGAAATCTGAGAGATCTTGAATGACTTTCGGGAGTAGCTAACAAAATGCTTTTAGTCAGCACAGTCTCGGCAAGATCCAACACAGCGAGGGAGAGAACCGGCAAGAGACAGAGTAGGTAACAAAATAAGCGGCAGTAAGGTTTAAACTCAATAATTTGTTTAAAAGCCTTCCTGGTAGTCTAAGGGAATTAAATGTAAAAAATTTAAAATAATAATAAAGAGGGCATTAATGGAGAAAACTATTTATTTACATAGTGAAATATCTTTTATGATTTTGCTCATTCGATTGGTAATAGATAGGCAGGATAAAAAACTCTTTGTCATCGTATTTTATAAAATATGTGTCTTATTATTTATTTTTGTGTACCCTTTTTTGTGTTATTTGTTTATTATGTCTTTTTCTATAATTTATTAATTATTGACTAATGGTTAAGTATTTATAAATAGTTCTGGTTAAAGTTTGTTGTTTTAACAATTTTATTGATTAATTAGGGAATATATATATATGGCTGTGTATTGTATAATAGTTTTAATTTAATAAGTTAAAATCGAGTAATAGGATTATGTTATGATGACGCAATATATGATAAGATATTTTAGCAATAAAGATTGTTTGATTTGAAAAACTCCATGCGGATATAACATAAATTCCATTAGTGATTAAAGGAAATACAATTATTACTATTGATTGCCACGTTCAATTTGTTAAATTTACGACAAGTTATACAGTTTAGCTTTCATTTGTCGATTAGGACTACGAATCTTAAAACTAATCGCTCAATATTACCAATTTCATTTTATTTTCCACTTTATAATTAATGGTAATAAAATATTTACCAATTAATGAGTAATTCGTTTCAGTTTTCTTAATTTCAGACAAGTTTTCATCATTTCAGAAATGTATTTGAAATTAGAGCATACATATAAATACATAGTTTAAAATATTTAACAACTAGATTCTTACCAATAGCCGTTTATAATCAGTTAAAACAATGTTATAAATTTTTGTAACGGAAAAAAACTATAATGTAATTAATTTCATTACAAATTTTGAAATTCACAAATTTCTTATAGGTACTATTCAAAAGAAGAATATATTCAGTGTTTAACTCTAGACAAAAAACATATTGACAATTTTTAATGAAAAAAATTACTTTAATAATTGTTGTAAAAACTGAAAAAAATATTTCTTTTTTTTTTACAGTATAGTGTCCGAGATTTCCTAAAATAGTACAATATTGGATGTTATTTTATAAATTTGTAGAACAAATCTATTTATGAATTTTTTTCTACTAAGTGTTAGTTAGAAGCGAGATTTTGGTCTCAAAATTGGGTATTTAAACAAATTATGAAGAAAAAAAATTGTTTTTAAAACGGTTTAACTAGAACAGGGGGTGCTCCCACATTTCTTATAACTTTTCTGATAAAATTTAAAATAAATCTAAAATAAATCTAAAATCCAAGGATAAAATAAAGCAAAAGCTTAAAGTTTCAAATATTTATTAGTATAATGAGCTACAATTGTTTCGCCTTGCGGCATCGACGGGCTACTGAAAATTTACAGGTATAGACAACTATTCAAAACATAAGTACAGGAAACTGAAATACAATAGAGAAATCGGGAAAGGTAGGGGGTGACCTAGCAGGTAGATAAAGGTTGATGAACTATGGTACGGATGGGTTTTAAAAGAGGTGATGAATTTAATACAATCATTTTCATGTATTTATGTACACCCATCCGTACCATAGTTCATCAACCTTTATCTACCTGCTAGGTCACCCCCTACCTTTCCCGATTTCTCTATTGTATTTCAGTTTCCTGTACTTATGTTTTGAATAGTTGTCTATACCTGTAAATTTTCAGTAGCCCGTCGATGCCGCAAGGCGAAACAATTGTAGCTCATTATACTAATAAATATTTGAAACTTTAAGCTTTTGCTTTATTTTATCCTTGAATATGGAGTTTCAACAAGAAATATCTGCTATTACATTAAAGTTAAATCTAAAATTATTAAAAAGTATCTATTATCACATCTTATTAAAATCTTTTAGTTATGTAAGACCAGATCTGAAAACTTTTATTTAATATACTATGTGGACAAAATACTGGGGAGATGACATAGGAAGGAGAAGGAGTTTCAACTAACACATTCTTAAATTAAAACAAAGACTCTTGGGAAATTCGAAGATGTATGTTTTCTTTCAATCCTCAAGTGTCATACGTTATCTTGCTCTTTCCTTATATTGAAATTGAATTCCCTTTTTATTTCCAAACAAGGCATTTAATATCGAAAACGACACTTGATAATACACTTGGCGGTAGTCATTACATCTAGTCTGATTACTAACAGAAAAGATAAATTTACCTTCAGAAGCTTGGCAACCACGTGGAGACTTAGTTTGATTTACAATAAATTTGATTTACCTGGTTAAATCCTAACAAGTCATTCATTCTCTTTTGATTAAAGTCCCCAAAAAATGTAAATGAAAGGCAGTTATGAGCACATAAAAACATGTAGTTTAAACATCCCATAATGCAAATCTAAAACATTTTGAATATTAAATTAATATAATGTATGAAATTATAATTTTCAATTTATTTTTAATATTTACTAGTTATGCATTATTGATCACTGTTTCGTGATTATTTAGTTCTTTCAACAGCGCCTAGCAGCCATTATGTACTATAGCGTCAATAATAACATATAAATTATATACTTGTTTAATTATATATATGAATGTATAAAATGTCTGAAAAAAATAGCGAAACATCCAATTTCCTCATAAAAGTAAACACTGTACTAGGGGACCTATTCCATTATCTTACATTCACACATCTGTTTATTAGACGTTGTCACTTCTAAGCTCCTTAGGGTCCTACGTTCTAGTTTCCCGAAGTTAATTGCATCTAAGCTTAATTAGCCTATTACGTTTTCTGAAATGAGCTAGTTTACATAGTGGAGAAATCTTATATACACATCTGTTTATTCAGAGTTACTCAAAATACCAGTCAGGTCTATATGTTTAATTTACCTAAATAACTATTTAGGTAATTTATTAATCTTTTCATTAATTTTTATGTTTTTCATTCATACACATTCGATGATTCTGTAAATGTGCATATTTGTAAATACTTAACAATAATGTGGTAATAACAGGTTTGGAATATAAGAGTCATGAATACATTTTCAATTTAAACAAAACACAACCTTTGATTTTTTAATGGCATAATAATTAATCCTGATAACAACACATCTGATAAAAACTTAATCAACTCCAAAAATAACTTTCGTAAGATAGAGTATATGAAATTTCTGAATTTTAAGCTCTTGTTTTTTATCTTTACACACACCTTCACCTTCTTATAAAGTTGCCGTTATGCGTTGTAGAAAGTTATGTTTACAACTACAAATGATTCAAAAGCAGTTATTTCATAATAAAGATCCAACAGGTTATTTAGAGTAGCCTTAGTACCTACTTAACCAAGTTGATTTTTATATTCAAATCTTATATTTTAACTCATAATAACGTCCAGTACAATTAATTATCATTTACATGTAAATCCAGTGAGACATATTCAAATATATAACACACACAAAAGAACAAATGGGTTGGTTAACTCATTAAAGAACTTTGTGAAATAAATTGTGGAAGCCGAGTCCCCAGAATGGACACTTCTTATCCAAAACCTTTTCATTTACAAGGTGAATGAGTTTATTTTTAATTTCTGTGTTTTATTTCATTTATTTTAGTACATACTTCACCTAAATTATTTATTTTATTGACATGAATGTAGTAAAAAGAATACTATAGTTAAATCCTTTCAAGAATAACTATAGAATAAAAAACATTATATAAATAAATGTGAATATATGTACTGTAATTCACAATTAAACACTTTTCATCATTTTAGTTAGTCTTTTTTTAAACTTAGAATAGCAATACATTTGAAAATTTGTAATTTGTAAAGAAAGAAAATATAAATATCAACAGAAAACAGTGTAATAAGAACGGTAATGTTTCTATAACTGATTAATTCTCATAAGTTTTTATTCTATAAACGTTAACAATAATAATTTACTACCAACTGCTATGTCCCCCTGTGTTACAAATTTGTAAATGGAACAATTTTATTAAAATTTATAATTTAAAATGATTGTAAATAAGTTTAAAATTTAATCACTACTTTATTCGTTGATTAAATATGACACATTAGTTTACTACATTATTATTATTTCAAAACACTTTATTAATTTCTTTGTATGTAAATATTACATATAATTAATGAAAGGTATAATAGTAATAAAATTATTGTTGTTAAAATTATGCGACTGTATTAGAAATATTTAAAGTGTTACAATTGTTCCTAATATATATGTGCGGACAATGAATTTTGTAATTTTGGTGGATTACATTGAAGCCAAAGTTCAGTAGCGGTTTCACTAATTAATAAAAGCCTAATAACATTTACGGCAAATATCAACTATGTTTAAAAGGAAGCGACTATGTTGGTAGGAACTGTAAGTTCCAATTTGTAAAGTTATTGGATTATATAATAACTTTATACCTTTTGCACCTCAATTTTCATAAACTTTAATGTTATTACTAAGCAAACTTAAAAATTTTATAATATTAACTCGAATAGAACATTTGGAAACTGTAATATCAATATTTATATATTATATTTGAAAGTAGGTGAATGTATAAAATGAAGATCAATATATATATATATATATATATATATATATAATTTTGTGATAATAAAAATAATGTTTTCATTCCCACATACCCGTCTTCAGGTACTAGGAAAGATGGTTTTTGATAGCTTAGATGTCTTCTTCCATATGGCCGCCCTGCCTCCAGGACACCAGTAAATATTACAAACTGTGTAGATCAAAGGAACTTCCGAGATACGTTTCCTCGATCGATATCTGCACAGAGTTGTTTATTATCTGCATAACAATAATAGACAGCGAATTGTTTTTATTAATTAAGTACTCTAAAGGTAAAAACCATTTAACACTTACTTTTTGTTGAATGTTTGGTATTTTCCAAATGTCTAGACAATTAAATACATTTTGTACAACAGCAATTCTTTATAGTATAATGTATACTTATTTATTTGACGCACAATGTAAAAACATAGTAAGTATGTTTCTAATTTGTTTTCGTATCAAATTAAACTTTATAAAATTAATGGTCGATTATAGTTTATAGTTTGTTTAGCCTGGATATTAAACTTGTTTATAAAATAAAACATAAATAAATAGCTAATAATGGATAGAGAGGAGTAATAAGCATTAATTTCATATTAGCCAATCACATAACGAAAAGGAAGGAGGTATAAAAATTCTATATTTTATACGAAACATTATCAATATGTAGAACTTTTAAGACCTACTATAGTATTTTTAAATAGAATTTTTTCACGCTTATTAATTTATAAAAATCCTCTAATAGTTAACAAATTCTAATTTAACTATACATAATAATACTTTTCAATGTATTTTCCCAATTTATTATTTACTAATATATAAATAACATTTGAAACTAAAGATCATTTATTCAGAAGTCACGTATTCAGGTGAATAATTTAAAATACTTCATATGCAGTTTTATAAATATTTATAAATAATTTAGGATTAATTAAAAACATACATTTTAAATCGTTAACACCAAATAGTTTTAAAACACTATCTAACTTACATTAAAACAAAAAACAATATTAAAAAAACAGTATGGAATAATCTTCCAGCTAATTGTAAACTCATCCCGAAAAAAAAAGAATTTTTCTTTCATAGATACTCTAATAAATGTACACCATCATGGTACTAACTATATCCGGTAATTAAACAATAAACACATTAATATTTTGCAACGTATATTACCAGGATTGTTCACATATGCATATTACCCTGATCGCACACAATTAGTTGAGTTATGCATTTCTTTTTTTAATACATATTACTACTTTTAAATAACTAATTTTCAAAGATTCCAGTGAATTGTTTCCTATTGTCATAAATATGCAGAATTTATCGATGTTGATATCGAAGTCACTATAACTGCAGTAAAGTATAATTAATAATAAATATAAATATGATTAGTCTCTTTAAGACCTTCTTGTGTACATTAAATTTTTTTCCCCGATTATTTAATATTCGTTTAATAAATATTTATTATGTATATATGTCAAAGACATGAACTTTTCTAGAGATATCCTACACGGTATATTTCGTATTTGTAGCCAATACTATAGACATGTAAAACTCTAAAGAATTTCAAATTTTGTTTAGATTACATAATAGATTATATTCGTTAATTTGAAAAACATGGAGTGATGTGTATCTATTATATTTTTTGCGTGATTGTAGAGATAATATTTTTGTTCATTTTGTGCTATTGTATATGTGTTTGTATTTAAAAAGATATATGAAATACTAATTCAATAAATACTAGTAGTTAATTTGCTTTAAACTGTTCAAGCTAAAATAATTAATGTTAATTTTTTTGTCAATTCTTCTCACCGATTACAAAATCATTAATAAGAATCTTTGATGTGGATTTTATTTACTGATTCCTATCGCGGCAAAACATAACTAACTTGTTACAATAGAAGCGGAAATTTTCTCTTGTTCTATGGTTTTAGTTTACTTTGACTTTTAAGGTCAACCTTAAGTCCTGAAGTAATTTCTTTTATTACTATTTTTAGTTATAGTAACTAACACTGCTCTAAGCTATATAGGCTCTTCACTGTTTCTCTTGCACTATGGTTTAACTTTACATTGACTTTTCAGTTCTAGTTCTGGAATCATTTAATTCATTACATTTTAGTAATAGTTGTCGACACTGATCTGAGCTTCTATTAAAATATGTTGGCTCTTTAATGTTTCTCTTGTTCGTGTAAAACGAACTAAAAACCGTTTGTATCTAGACTCCACTATATTCATTGACAATCCAAGCTTCGTACGACAAATAAAGCTTGGAAATCGATCGTGATCTTCAATTTTGTGTTTTATCTTTCATTGTAATTTTCATTCATCAAACTCTTAAGGTAATCGCCGCTCCCTATACCTTATAAATTTTATTAAAAATTAAACGTTTTATACAAAATATAACATAACCTTTGCCACTTTAAAGCACAAATATAAATTAGATGGAATTACTAAATAAATACAAAGACAAATATATGTATTAAGTTAAATTAACCCAAACAATCACACAAACATATAAAGGAAGAAATGGACAAAAAATTAGATGAAATTACCTTGTAAAAGGACAGAAGAGAACAGCGAACTATATTATATAAAAGTTCTTGTATTGATCTTGGTAATATAGGGTATGCAGATTATTAAACTGATCGAAGTAATTTAACATAGATTAAACTAAAATGAGGTTTAGATAAAAAGCAACTTCAAAAAACGAAATTACAAAATAAAGCCATTTTGAATTAGTTTGACTTTTGTAGCAAAACATAACTTACTAAATTTGAGTGAAGTTCTAGCAACTAAAAACATTAATATTTTTAATTTCTAGATTATGTAGTCTGAAACCTTATTTTTAATGTAATTCTCTTACGTTGATATTAAAATATACGTTTTGATTTTATTAGTTGCCGATTTTAAATCTACGTATAAATTAGAAAATGTATAACTTATGGGGGGGCACATTTTCCGCTCAGAGAGAGAGGCGGAGAGAGAGAGAGAGAGAGAGAGAGAGAGAGAGAGAGAGAGAGAGAGAGAGAGAGAGAGAGACAGAGAGAGAGAGAGAGAGAGAGAGAGAGAGAGAGAGAGAGAGAGAGAGAGAGAGAGAGAGAGAGAGAGAGAGACATATTCTAGAATTCTATTCAAATTATTCCCTAACAAACAAATTACATAAACAGTTGTGACATTATTTCAGACAAGTTAATAGGGCAGAACAAATCAACTTCGTGTAGTCTTTGAATATTTTAAAGATTATTGATAAATGAATAAATATTACCAATTTAAAACAGTTAGCTACAACATTCTGTTAAAAGACAAAAGAGAAAAATTTTCACACGCAAAAAACAAGGTATGTTTGGTATTCAAACTTTCTTAAGTCAGGATATATTAATAAATAACAATAACATATAAGTAAATATATAACAAAATAAAAACAATATTTTCAGCAATCTTTGTTTTTAGTCCATTTAAGTAAATTTTTTTTTTAACAAATCATTTAATACCTTTTTGAAAGTAAGTACTGTATAGTTAAAACGTATCTATATTAATGGAAAGCGCGAATTGACAAGGAATAAACTAAATATTAGGTAAGACGGTAATTTAAAGAAATATTTGGTTGTAAGATCTAACATATGTACAATGTAATTCCTGCAAACTGATATTTAATCTATAAGGAAATGATGTGATTTATATAGGTGGAGAGTATATTGGTATACAGTACTCAATTTGTTTGCATTTTCGCTTACAAAAAAAAATCTGAATTAAACATTTACGTTTTCAGAGTTCTAAGCACTCAAATTTGCAACTGACAATGTGTATATTTTACATGAGAAGATCATACGGGTTAAATAACTCATTCTACCAATATATTTAAATACTTATACCAAAACTGAAGCTTCAGTGAATTACTAAAAATTATTTTAATTATATTGTATTTAAGTAAGATGAAACAAATGGTGTTAAAATAAACGTAATAAAATCAATATTTGTAGTTGACTATCCTGTTTTTTTTTTTTTTTTTAATTCAAAAGTTTGAACCGTTTTTCATATTACAAATTACATCATATGTCTACACTATCTGCACAAATTTTGACACAAAGGATTGATTAGTAATATTAATATAGTCAAAGCAATAAATTAGTCCTAGCGTAATGAATTTCCAAGAATTGAATAAATATTATCAAGTTGTAAAGTATCACCACCATACGTACTAGCATTAGAATACAAACTAAACAATTCCAACAAAACAAACGTAGTGCCTTCACAAAACACTTGGTATTAAAATATGTTATTTATTTCACCTAAAACACAGTGCATAACCGTTCTAGCAATTACATAAGCTCTACAGTTACTAAGGCAACAGTAAATGTTAACGCTGCAAACTCGCCCACACTACACAAACACGTGTACACAGTCATTACACTTAAAACCAATCCAACTATTTTAAACTAAAATATTAAATGTAATTATTTAATAACACAACACCACAGTTTAGATTCATTCAAAATTTAATTTATTTTAATAAAAACCTTTAAAAATCGACTTTTTATGACAAGCCGACTTGAAGCAAGTGTGTGAGCTACAAATTCAGTAGTGCCAACCGGTTATAATGAAAGTAATAACTATACATTGTTGATTTGTCGTAATTAAACATTAAAAAAAAAAAAACTACAATATCTAAAACTACAATATCTTGTAATGAAATACAACCAGATGCGCAAGTCTAATGCGCAATAGTTGGTACCTTGTGCCTTATAGGAATTTTTAAATTGTAAAGATAGATCAAGAACTAAATTTGTTTAATATCCTGTTTTTATTATCTGTTATTGTTGTTGTAGTTCAATATTGTACTGGAAGACTTAATTGTTCATTAAGATATATAAGTTTTGTTGTGTTTTGTTTCAGATTGAACAGACTTCAATTTGACCATGAGGGATACTTTGGATTTGTTTATAATTTCCAATCCCAAACCAGTTACTACCAGAAATATTCCCAATGTGTACAACATATTTAAACCTTACGCCATTTTATGTTTTCTAAATTTCCAATTACCTTTTCAAAATGTGTTCACTAACAAATCGGAAAACATTAAATTTAATGTGAAAAGTAAAATATTTATATTAATGACTACATTTTGGGCATGTTGTTATATTTCTCAAGCAATGGATATATTATCACCAAAAATTCAAAAAAATTGGTGGAAGCTGTTTATTACGGTTGTTCGCATGACTAATACCTTCGGATTGTTGACTAATTCGTATTATGATTTACCATATTTTATTAAATTTCTAAAAGCAATTGATCGACATAATTATGAACTTTCTAAATTACCACAATTTAAATTTGAAGAACGTAAGAAAATCAATGATTATATATTTGTGTTTATCATATCCTTAATTCTAGGGTGTATGTATGTTTTAATTTTGATAAGGTATTTACGAATGATTGAAGACAGAACATTTCTATTAATTTTCGCTCGAATATCTGGTGCTTTATGTGTCATGTACATTTTTTCTTTCATAATTCTTAATTTAATGTTATATCTTTTCATGACCAAGGAACTTACGATCTGTTTTCGTCAGTTCAACAAATCTTGGTATAATTACATTCTTAAAAATGTAAACGATACAAGGAGTAATTATTTGGATGATTATCGCGTATTACATTTACAAATGACGAAAAGTGTTGTTATATTAAAAAAAGCTTTTGATTTTCGTATAATTTACATTTACTTTACATTCTCTCAATATTCAATAATAGCTATTTTTGAAATGATATACTTGGATAAACATGCAAAAGTATTTTCGATAGTAGTAATCACAGTAGTTGGTGGATGTATTTATCTCATTTCATCATACTCGGACACTTTGGTGACAGAGGTAAGGATTGCTAAAATAGGTAATACCTATAAAATAGCGTTTTGATATTATATTCGTTAGGATATTCAAATGTTTTATATTATCTAAACAGTTTTGATATATAATGTTTTAGAAACCAATCCAAATTCCTCAACTCCTATATAATAATATTAGTAATAAATACAAGTTTAATAAAAAGTGTCAACAAATGTATCTTACGCAGTGACTGTATTTAGATTGATAAGGGATTCTAAAACTCAGTATGTGTCATTTTACATCTCATTCAAGGGAAATTGTTAAATATACATAGATTACAACTTGTCCATTAACAATGTCATTGTATCCGGTATTACTAGTAGTATTCATATTATTAATTAAATAACTTTATTAATTTGAAAGTAATATAATTTACATAAACCCCTCAAAAACAACTTTGAAACCCCATTCAACTGCTTAATTATTTTTAATTATCAAATTTTAAACCGTTGAGACATTTTTACTTTTATTAAATTTTCTTATAATTAAATTTGTTTTGCGTTATAACTTTTTAATTGATAATGCCTATACATTTCTATTAATATCTGTAAATAGTTTTTTCATCTTATTATGAACAATTGAATATATTTTATAATTTTATAATTGCACCGCTTTAGCCGTTTGTTTTGTAATAGTGATTAGAAAATTCTCTAATTGACTCCAACAGAAAAAAAAACACTTATAATATTTCCTATAGTTTTTTAGGGGTAACTTTAACTTTTTTCATGACGCAATCCGTTACAAAATACACAGACGCACTGACTCACACACACACACACACACACACACACACACTCGCACGCGGTTCTTAACTTATTCTTTGCGTTTCACTATTAATAAAACAAATATTAGTATATGCTTACAATTCATTGACATTTTATCACAAAAAAAATAATTGTAGTTTATGATTATTATTGTACTGTTATACCAATACTAAATACTTGTACAGTTAGAAGACGAATAAGAATATAAAGTTACACTATTCTTCGTTAGGTTTTACAAAATCCGTGTTTAACTCTCAACACTACTTAGTATTCCATAACCATAGCTTTAACTAATACAATTTTATTTACAAGTTTTATTTAATATAACTATGATTCTTGATATTTGTTTACTTTAATTATTGTTAATTTATGAGATCTTTTATACAGTAAGTATTGTTCATTGTTAACACTTAATGGTTTCAGATTCAGCAGCTCAAAGTCCTTATTTTTGAGTTTCCAACGGATAAATTAATTGATAGAATTCGTTTGCAGGTAAAACAAATTTACAATAGATCAATTTGGGGTTTTATTTAGTTGACATTAGCGTGTAAATATTAAAATTATAGATAAGAAAATGTTTTTTTTTATTTATTTAGTTATTTTAAAAAACAATTTTTCCCTTTTTCTATTTTTATATCATATTGAAATTGATAATAATGTAGATCACTAAAGGCAAATATTGGAATGATAGTTAACTTTAAGTCATAAAGGAAACGAATCGTTAATTTTTTTCTTCATCCAGGCTTTTGTTGATATATCAATAAATAAAAAATATTGTACTTTTCTTTTCAACAATTTAATATGTTTCCTTAATAGCCAGATGTCAGCCTGACTTGTTTAACTACTTGTTAAAATTACTATAGCCTAATATTAAGCATGGATATTATAAAATCAACATGTCAAAATGTTTAATTTCTGCCACAGATTGATTTACTGGTCCAGCAACTTCGTGTGTTGAATGTTCAAATAATGCCCTTTAGATTTGTTGTTGTTAACAGAAGACTTTCCTTTTCTGTAAGTTCAAATATTTTACAATTTAGAATATTTAATCTTATAAGCATTGGATTTTATTAGATTAATACAACATAGAACAATTTTGTAAATAGTCGATATTTAAAAAAAAAAAAAAAAAAAAAAAAAAAAAAAAAAAAACTAACTATTGTGGAGTATTTTCAAATATAAAATTCATCTGTTTTAATAACTGTTCTTTAGAGCTTTAGTGAATCACTTACAATAATAACCGAATTGTCTAAAGCATTTTATTTTTCTAATTTTCTACTTATTCTTTTGCACTGCAGCGGGTAATTTAATTTACATCTTAACAGTAAATAGTGGAAAAATAGTTTTAAAATTGCTTTTAACAAATACATTAAAATATAAACATAAAACTGCATATATAAATAACAGTTTACATTGATTTGTATTTATTTATTTTATTGTAAAAGCATTTTCATAGCAACCTAGCTTTTCATTAACTATATTTTGAAATATTCATTAACTATATTTTGTTTCAGGTAGCCTACTATCAAAAATAATATCATTCGTCATTGTCATGATTCAGTTGTCGTCGCAAATACATAAAGTACCCAAAGGATTTAACTAAAGGGTGCAGCATTGTGTATTCATATCAATATTCATGTGGAATATACGTTTAAAATTCAATATAGTATCTTTTTTTATTTTATAAGTGTAAAATTTAAATAATATGAATGTTATAGCAAGAAATATGGAAGTAGTATTTTTTTTAATTAAAGACAAAATTTTTAAATAGTATAAATTTTATTGATGTGTTCTTTTACTGTATTTGTTTAAATTAGCTCGTTAAAGTTTTCTGTCTATCTGTAAATTTTCACCGAATCCTTTCCAGTAACATATACATTAACTCTAATATCAATCAGATTATTTTTATTTATAAGGTGTTATAGAAATTCTAAAATGGTAATTTAATAGTATTGAATCTCTTTTTTTTCCAAAAATTAAATTATAGGGAATAACTTTCCTTAAAGTGCAGATTATTCCAAATAGATTTCAAAAACTTCATATATTTTCTCTAGGGTAACTGTTATAAACCATGTATTTCCATATTTTCTGGTTTTTAAAACGAACACACTTTAATTGCATACATTTTTTCATAGTAATATACATCGTAATGAATGAAACAAACATCATACTTCATGTTTCAGAATAATTTAAACTAATTTCTAATTTTAAATTTAACACTTTTTAAAATAATTGTTGAGCTTGACTTGTGCGATGATATTAGATAGAACGAAACTCGAACACAAGTTCTCACAATAATTACGTTTACATACCTATAGTTTAATAATTATTGTAGCTCTTGTATCTCTGAGGATAGTGACTTTGTTGTTAAAACGCGTTTGATTAAGTAAACGTAATTTTATGAGAACTTATGTTCGAGTTTTATTCTATTTATTTATTATTTCATCCTGCTATTCTGCTTAAAACATTCCTTCACTATCTGTTAGAAATAAGTTTTAATTTAGTTCAAACGTTAACTAGAGATAATGTAGGGCATTGTATGTCGGAGTGTCATTGAAAATAATTGATATAAATACCAAAAACAATTCATTACATATTTACTAAATATTCGGACAGTGCTACTAACATTTAGAGAGGTATTACATATTTTTACTGCTCTACGACCCGCTTGTTGAAGTGGAACCTAATTGGTTGATAGTATTTTATTTTTTCTCTTACTAGACAATTTATTCGTATTATTTCTGCAGAATTACTTGTGAAATTTCTTTATTTTTTAAATATCAATCAAAATAAATCATACACTTTTCATTCATATTGATTCTTCCTCTCGTTAATTTCTTTTATGGAAGAATATTGAAATTCTTGTGCAAACAAGAGATGCCTGTTACTTTTAATGCAATTTATTTGATGGTTTCACAATTCAAAAATTGAAGATCCTTAAATTGAATTTTAAAATGAAAGATTTGGCAACTGAATGATGTTAATAAAACAGGTATTTGGAAAGTTTAAAATGTTATATTACATTTGAAATAAATAACGATTAACAGGTCACTAAACCCTAAAATTAAAACTAGATTACCTAATCATATTCCACAAAACAACTGCATTAACCTAATTATATTACGTCTTTCATGTGTGGATGGTTTTTTGTCTGACACAAGTACACCGTTAAATACAGTTTCTTCTTTTAAATCAGGTGAAAAATAATATTTATTCTAAAAACATAACGCATATCATAATATAAAATATAGTAAACATTATATATATATATATATATATATATATATATATATATATATATATATATATATAATTCCAATATAAATATTTTTCAATGTATATATATATATATATATACTCGATATATTCTCATATGAAATGAATATTAGGAATGATCAATGAAAGAATTTTTTACATTCTTGTCTATGTCAGTAACAAAAAAGAAATATTATTTTAAAGTGTAGGAGTAAACAATATTAATAATATAATAATCCAACAACTTTAAAATAGAATGAATTACTATAGAATGATTTCATTTTAAAAATATTTTTCAAAGTTCAGGACTAATGCAGTGGTGTTTTTTAAAATATGGTACATTTACAATTTAGATGAAATGTTTAGCTGATTTTAAAGTAATTTGATTTGTAATGTTTTTTTTAATGTTATTTGTAATGACACTTGCAATTTTGTCATGTAAATTAGGTGTCAAAAAAAGATGAGATACAATGCAAGCATTTAAAATATTTTTTAATGTAAGATATTTGATTTTTGATTAATTTTCAAATGTCATACATTCTCTTGGTTTTCAAGAAAGTTCATATCTCTGCATTTTTCAATTCTTGGGTGAATTATATATCGTAAAATATCTATATTTAATAACACAGCTAGGATTTCTACTCATACCTTCTGGTTAGTAGTCTATTCGTAAAACAAAAAACTCTTGAACGAATTGCAGAATTATATATTATGAATATTGTGATATATTTATAATAAATATTATATTTATTTACATTTATTTTATATTTAATTAAAATATATTAGCGGCTTCGATGAGATTTTAAATATCAGATATTTATGTTCTTTGAAAAATATTTGTTTACGATAGCGTTTGTGTTTTTCTTACTTTTTTTTGTTATAAATATTTGCTTGTCACTGTTTTAATAAAATTATTTCTATAAATTGTACAAAGTATTTGGTACAAGACAGCATCACTGGAATAGCACTAAAATGGATACACATTTGTCAATTCTACATATAAGATTGCAAACCCCGCATCATCTCTATTATGACAAATACCTGTTACCACATTTTAAGATGTTTAAAAATATAGCCATCACGAATTTCATTCAGTGGTTAAGGTTGAATATCAGCACGGATAAAATATTGTATTAAGGTAATATTTTTCCATGTACAAAAATTAATCATTATTATCTCTTAAGTAGTTTTAGGTTATTATTATATCATCCCTTTAAATTATTATTGAATTAATATACAACATTATATTATCATCAGGTTAATACAGAACTTTAACTCCATTCTGATTTATTCTCAGCTTTTTGAATCAGTCTAGTAGTATGTCTTATTTTTTCCTTAGAAGCACCTATTCTCGAAACCAATATGTTTCATTTCTTGTTATTTCTGTACAGGCATGGGTGCCTGTTGTTCTACCAGAGTCAAAGCTTAATTGATACAATTACAATACATTTGCAAAGAATATATTATAACAATTATTTGAAACTACAAAATATGTTACATATTTTTGGGACTACAAGACTCGTTTCTAAAAATTATATGTAACCTTACCTGAACAAAGGCTCAAATTCATTAGTAATGAGACTGTCAGATAATCAAGTAACGTAATACAATATCTCTTTATGTAGGAGAATATAATGCTTAACATGACACACATTTCTAAGTACAAACATTAACTTCAGAAACAAAGATGCTAATAACAAATAATTTTAATAAATGTTCAACAAGTTGACATGTCAAATTAGGTGGAAGTCTAGTGATAAGTATAGGAAATCGAAATGGTAATATAATACGACACTATTGCACCTTCACAGACATGTAACTCAGTGTATTTATACGATATTGTGTTTCCTGAGTACCCCACTCACCTCAAACCGACACTAGTTAATGCTAACAACTGAATTCAGTTGTTGAATTTTTTACAATAATTAAAAATATAAAATAGCAATGGAATAAAATAATAGCAAAATAAATAATATTAGCTCTAAAAAGAAACTGTCCGAGGTAAGTAATCAATGAGGCAAATACTATAAATGACAGATGTAGGTTATGTCTTCAAACTGTTTTTTTAAACAGGGAGATTAAACAGCAAATCACTTCTGAGTGAGAATATTTTTCTCTGACTAAATAGGTACACCATCAATATCTTTTGTTATCATCTGTCCACTTACTGATAAATAAAATCTTGGTTTACTTCACTCAATAATAGATAATGTCCGACTATAACCTATGCAAGTTATGATAAAGTTTTTTAATCTTTGCGAATAAACAAATATTACGAAACTTTAAGCAATTTTAATATTGAACATTGTAAATTGTCACCACACTACACAGTTTCAAATAATATTACAAAGGGTTTTCCGTAAAACGTTACAATACAGACGTTAAAATCGGTGGCTAATTTTAAACTTTAATCCTGAGACTTTTACCTGTTATTTCTGAACGATATATTTTTTTGACACATATATAATTAGGTTTACTAACAAGAAAAAGTTACTAAATTATATTTCAATTACTTAAAACAAATCGAAATTTTTATTTCGGCGTAATAACAGACATTTATGTTTTTAATTTTTTACTATTTTCTTTTTTTATAAAGTAAAAAATTAATAGATTATAGTTACATATAAAATAAATAGAATAGGTAGATAGCGCTATATTTTCATCCTATACTTTTTCTCCGTTCAAAGAGCTGCAGTAAGAAAAGAAGGGATTTTAAATTTATATAGGCCATACTATTCAAATAATATTGGAAAATAATTTATTGTTATCCATACTGTATAATGTACTCTCCTACTACAGTAATACGAAAATTAATTATTATAATTCCAATAACGTAATTATACAGATCATCCAATATCAGGAAATTACTGCTTTGATGAGTTGCATAGGAATTTTTCATTATCGCTTACGTTCTATAACGTATTTAATACTTAACTCATTATTTAAGTTGAATAGGGAATGCCGAAATAAAAATCACAACAATCTCTCACCAACGAAAATCACTTCAAAAATAACTTGTCTCCCATTGTATTCATTGATGCAATTAGTTGAATTTCTGTATCAGTTATATAAACCAATTTCACTGTAATGATTCAATTACATTAATTTATGAAAATTCTTCTAAATATATTACACAGATTTTTTAATATATTTATATAAAAGAAGCCTCTTTGAACCTTGAATTTAGACCTTCTGAAATCGTTCAACTTTAATAATCCCCAGTTTTAAAGTTACTGAATATCTTACACATTTTATATTTGAATTTTAGAGATTCTAATAAATTATTTTAATATATTACTTTGCTTAGGACTTCCCGATGTAAAAGGTAAACGTGGAATCGGGTCTACTTTTAGTTACAGTATCCAACATGGATCGGGCTACTAAGAAATTACTACTAAGAAATTTTGGTTCTCTTTAACGTTTCTCTTGTTTTAGTTTACTTTGACTTTTCAGGTCAACCATTAGTCCTGGAGTCATTTCTTTTTATTACTATTTTTAGTTATAGTAACTAACGCTGCTCTAAGCTACTACTAAGTTATATTGGCTCTTCAATGTTTCTTTTGTTCTAAGGTTTTACTTTACATTGACTTTTCAGTTCTAGTTCTGGAATCATTTAATTTAATATTAATTATAGTAATAGTTGTCAAACTGATCTGAGCTTCTATTGAAATATGTTGGCTCTTTAATGTTTCTCTTGTTCGTGTAAAACGAACCAAAAACAGTTTGTATTTAGACTTTACTATATTCATTGACAATCCAAGCTTGGTACGACAAATAAAGTCGTGAGAAATCTATCGTGATCTTCAATTTTGTTTGTTATCTTTCATTGTAATATTCATTCATCAAACACTTAAGATATTCGCCACTCCCTATATCTTATAAATTTTATATAAAATTTAATGTTTTATGTAAAATATAACATAACCTTTACCACTTTGAAGCACCAATATAAATTAGTTGGAATTACTAAATAAATACAAAGACAAATATATGTATTAAGTTAAATTAACCCAACCAATCACACAAAAATATAACGGAAGAAATGGACAAAATGAGATGAAGTTACCTTGTAAAAGAACAGAAGAGAGCAGCAAACTATATTATATAAAAGTTCTTGTATTGATCTTGGTAATATAGGGTATGCAGATTATTAAACTGATCGAAGTAATTTAACATAGATTAAAGTAAAATGAGGTTTAGATAAAAAGCAACTTCAAAAAACGAAATTTCAAAATAAAGCCATTTTGAATTAGTTTGACTTTTGAAGCAAATCCTAACTTACTAAATTTGAGTGAAGTTCTAGCAACTAAAAACATTAATATTTTTAATTTCTAGATTATGTAGTTTGAAATTTTATTTTTATTGTAATTCTCTTACGTTGATATTAATGTTCTCTAATGTTGATATTAGAATATACGTTTTTATTTTATTAGTTGCCGATTTTAAACCTACGTATAAATTAAAAAATGTATAACTTATGGGGGGGGAGGCTCATTTTCCGCTCAGAGAGAGACATATTCTAGAATTCTATTCAAATTATTCCCTAACAAACAAATTACATAAACAGTTGTGAAATTATTTCAGACAAGTTAATAGGGCAGAAGAAATCAACTTCGTGTAGTCTTTGAATATTTTAGAGATTATTGATAAATGAATAAATATTACCAATTTAAAACAGTTTTCTACAACATTCTGTTAAAAGACAAAAGAGAAAAAATTTCACACGCAAAAAACAAGGTATGTTTGTTATTCAAACTTAATTAAGTCAGGATATATTAATAAATAACAATAACATTTAACTAAATATATAACAAAATAAAAACAATATTTTCAGCAATCTTTGTTTTTGGTCCATTTAAGTAAATAATTTTTTTGAACAAATCATTTTGTAAGTACTGTATAGTTAAACCGTATCTTGACAAAGCGCGAATTGACAAGGAATAAACTAAATATTAGGTAAGACAGTAATTTAAAGAAATATTTGGTTGTAAGATCTAACATATGTACAAGGTAAATCCTGCAAACTGATATTTAATCTATAAGGAAATGATGTGATTTATATGGGTGGAGAGTATATTGGTATACAGTACTCAATTTGTTTGCATTTTCGCTTACAAAAAAAATATATTCTGAATTAAACATTTACGTTTCAGAGTTCTAGACACTCAAATTTGCAACTGACAATGTGTATGTTTTACATGAGAAGATCATACGGGTTAAATAACTCATTCTACCAATAAATTTAAATATTTATTCCAAAACTGAAGCTTCAGTGAATTACTAAATATTATTTTAATTATATTGTATTTAAGTAAGATGAAACAAATGGTGTTAAAATAAACGTAATAAAATCAATACTTGTAATTACCTATCCTGTTTTTTTGTTTTTTTTTAATTCAAAAGTTTGAACCGTTTTTCATTTTACAAATTATATCATGTGTCTACACTAACTGCACAAATTTTGACAAAAAGGATTGATTAGTAATATTAATATAGTCAAAGCAATAAATTGGTCCTAGCGTAATGAATTTCCAAGAATTGAATAAATATTATCAAGTTGTAAAGTATCACCACGATACGTACTAGCAGTAGAATACAAACTAAACAATTCCAACAAAACAAACGTAGCGCCTTTACAAAACACCTGGTATTAAAATATATTATTTATTTCACTTAAAACACAGTGCATAACCGTTCTAGCAATTACATAAGCTGTACAGTTACTTACGCAACAGTAAATGTTACCTCTGCAAACTCGCCCACACTACACAAACACGTGTTCACAGTCATTACACCAATCCAACTTTTTTAAACAAAAATATTAAATGTAATTATATATTAACACAACACCACAATATAGCTTCATTCAAAATTTAATTTATTTTAATAAAAACCTTTAAAAATCGACTTTTTATGAGAAGCCGACTTGAAGCAAGTGTGTGAGCTACAAATTCAGTAGTACCAACCGGTTATAATGAAACTAATAACTATACATTTGTGATTTGTCGTAATTAAACATTTTAAAAAATACTACAATATCTTGTAATGAAATACAACCAGATGCGCAGGTCCAATGCGGAATAGTTGGTGCCTTGTGCCTTATAGGAAATTTTAAATTGTATAGATAAAAATTTGTTTAAACTCGGTTCACTTATGTCTGTGCCTCAACAATACCGGCCTTGAAGCTGTAAATTATGTGTTGGAGCTTCCAATTGCTACGCTCGTGTCAGCGAGTCGAATCTGCCGGCTCGTAACGTTAGAAATTTCTAGGGAGGTCACAGTTGGAAATTCATGTTTGACAATAACTTTGCTATTTGTTATTGTAGATATGTATACTTTTTCTCATTTTCATTTTGGTTTTTCAGAAATATTATAGAATTCATCATTAGTACACTGTATTTCATTATACCAATTTCATATTCCTATCTTAATTATTGATATTTCTGTCGTATTTCATACAGACGGACAAACGGCATGTAGAAAATATTTTTTTCGGTTTTCCGAGGCCATGAAAAATCGGCAAAAAGCGGAGGTGGACTTTTCTACTACCGACCTTACCCTATATTTAGTATACTGTGTAAGTAAAAACTGTCTATCACTAAAACCAAAGCTATAATTAGATCTAAAACTAAGATTAAGGAACCTATTTCAATTATTGTTATACTGTAACTTTAAACAATATGACACTGTAAGTATTAACGATATGACACTGTAAGTATTAACGATATGATAATAAAATTAGCTGACAATATACAACCTGTTCAAAATTATTGTTTAAGATACATTTTTGATTTAAAACTTGATGATCATCTATCAGAATACTACAGCTTACCTAATCATATTTCACAGAACAATTATATTCACCTAATTGAAAGTAAATCTTCTTTGAGCGTGAATCTTCTTTGTCCCTTGACCCACAAAGTGTACCTCTAAATAAAATTGTTCAATGAAAACAGGCTACAAATATTACGTATTCTATTACAATAATAAAACAAATCATATTGTGCAATATTAGTACATTTATAAATCAATTACTTTAATATAAATATGTTTCAATAAATATATGTACGCATGACATCAATAATCGTAGTGATAAATTAAGAGAACTATATATATTCCTGGCTATGTCAATGAACAAAAAAGAAATATTGTTTTCAAGTGTCTGAGTAAACAACATTCATAATATGACAATTCTGTAACTTTAAAAACAAAATTAATTAATATTGAGTGTTGATACTTTGATAAATTTATTTTTTAAGTTCAGGAGATATATAGTTGTGTTACATTTGCCATTTATCTCAAATGTTTAGCTTATTTTAAAACAATTTAATTTTCTTTAGTAATATTTTCTATATAAATATTGCAAATGGTATGCTATAATTTTGGTCTCCCATCATTAAACCTTGTTTTGGTAGCATTTGGTCATTGAATTTTAAATAACTCTTTTTCATCGTAATTTTTCACAATTATTAGTTTTATAAAGGCAAAATTATATTATGCTTGAAGATGCTGACACATTGAGGGAGCAAAACTTATAGGATTAATAACCTATATCTAACGTCAGTCCATACTTTTGTATTAGTAATTCTACATGTTTTCTCTGCCATAATTGTCAACATATTGAAGCATAATATAATTTTGCAAACATAAATCAAAAAATTACATTAACAGAGTTACAAAAAAATTAGTTAGGTTAAACAACAGTTACATCAAATTAAATAACCAACTACACCACTAAAAACATATATATTGTCTCTATATAGAAAAACTTTCAAATATATAATTTTTTTAATTGATGGAACCTAAAATAACACTTCACTTTGGGATAATTTATTCTCGCCTCTGCTCAGAATAATAATATACCTAATAATAACAGAATAATCTTCTTAATAATATACAGAAATCACTTTCGACTCAAACGTATAATTTTTTTTACTAGTATAAAATAATATACATAAGTATTACTTAAGATCTAGTTTCTATACTCGCACAACAAACGTTTCTCTATAGTATTGTGCATTTACTTCATACAATTGTTTTTTTTTTTTTGTAAATTTAAAAAAAGATGAAAATATAAATTATGGACAATACATACTAGTTAATAAATATTAATTTAATTTCTTTGATTATGTAGGTTGTAATAAATTTAAAACCGATAATTTATGTTGTGATTACCTTATACATAAGTCATTTCAACTAGGTAGCCAAGATGTTACTGTTAATTCCCCAATGTTTTATTCCTCCAATATTCACGCATATTCTGTACTATTTCTTAACAATAAACACAATAGCCGAAATACAAAAGAAAATTTTGTAGCATGTTTTATACATATTCTTTTTTGTGTAATAAAATCAAGTATATTGTAGCCGTTTGGTTATTACTTGTAATTGGATTCCTGGAAAATAATACGATTTTATATATTTTTGATTTTAAAAAATATTAAAATTATTTTACAAACAAGATTTTTTTGAAAATCTTCTTCGCAATCTTTTTTGTATAATGTTCACTTTGTCCGTTAAATTACAGCACGAGTGTAGCCTTTGGAAAACCGGGATTGAACCTATATTCACTTCACTAAACTGAACTGCGGTGTGTTTAACGTTGACCTAAGTTACACTGTTCCAAATTGTAACTTCTTTAAAGGTATATGTACAGCCGACAGAGAGATTATCAAGAGTCCCGGGAAAGGGAGACCCTTATTGTCAAAAATAGTAAACTTCCAATGTATTTCGCAATAGTATATCCCGTTATTATTAACCGTTATTGCTGTTGTAGTTCAATTGTACAGGCAGACTTAATTGTTCATTATAATAAATAAGTTTTGTTGCGTTTTGTTTCAGATTGAACAGACTTCAATTTGACCATGAGGAATACTTTGGATTTGTTTATAATTTCCAATCCCAAACCAGTTAACACCAGAAATATTCCCAATGTGTACAACATATTTAAACCTTATGCCATTTTATGTTTTCTAAATTTCCAATTACCTTTTCAAAATGTGTTCACTAACAAATCGGAAAACATTAAATTTAACGCGAAAAGTAAAATATTTATATTAATGACTATATTTTGGGCATGTTGTTATATTTCTCAAGCAATGGGTATATTATCACCAAAAATTCAAACAAATTGGTGGAAGCTGTTTATTACGGTTGTTCGCACGACTAATACCTTCGGATTGTTGACTAATTCGTATTATGATTTACCATATTTTATTAAATTTCTAAAAGCAATTGATCGACATAATTATGAACTTTCTAAATTACCACAATTTAAATTTGAAGAACGTAAGAAAATCAATGATTATATATTTGTGTTTATCATATCCTTAATTCTAGGGTGTCTGCATATTTATATTTTGATAAGGTATTTACGAATGATTGAAGACAGAACATTTCTATTAATTATCGCTCGAATATCTGGTGCTTTATGTGTCATGTACATTTTGTCCTTCATAATTCTTAATTTAATGTTATATCTATTCATGAGCAAGGAACTCACCATCTGTTTTCGTCAGTTCAACAAATCTTGGTATAATTACATTCTTAAAAATGTAAACGATACAAGGAGTCCGAACGACAGAAATTATTTGGATGATTATCGCGTATTACATTTAGAAATGACGAAAAGTGTTGTTATATTAAAAAAAGCTTTTGATTTTCGTATAATTTACATTTACTTTACATTCTTTCAATATGCAATAATAGCTATTTTTGAAATGATATACTTGGATAATAATGCAAATATATTTCCGATAATAGTAATCACACTAATTGGTGGATGTATTTATCTCATTTCATCATACTCGGACACTTTGGTGACAGAGGTAAGGATTGTTGAAATTGTTAATACCTATAAAATAGCGTTTTGATATTATATTCGTTAGGATATTTCAATGTTTTATATTATCTAAGCAGTTTTGATATTCAAATGTTTTAGAAACCAATCCAAATTACTCAACTCCTAAATAATAATATTAGTAATAAATACAAGTTTAATAAAAAATGTCAACAAATGTAACTTACGCAGTGACTGTATTTAGATTGATAAGGGATTCGAAAACTCAGTATGTGTCATTTTACATCTCATTCAAAGGAAATTGTTAAATATACATAGATTACAACTTGTCCATTAACAATGTCATTGTATCCGGTATTACTAGTAGTATTCATATTATTATTTAAATAACTTTATTAATTTGAAAGTAATATAATTTACATAAACCCCTCAAAAACAACTTTGAAACTCCTTTCAACTGCTTAATTATTTTTAATTATCAAATTTTAAACCGTTGAGACATTTTTACTTTTATTAAATTTTCTTATAATTAAATTTGTTTTGCGTTATAACTTTTTATTTGATAATGCCTATACAATTCTATTAACATCTGTAAATAGTTTTTTGATTTTATTATGAACAATTGAATATACAGTATTTTAAAAATTTTATAATTGCACCGCTTTAGACGTTTGTTTTGTAATAGTGATTAGAAAATTCTCTACCTGACTCCAACAGAAAAAAAAAACACTTATAATATTTCCTATAATTTTTTAGGGGTAACTTTAACTTTTTTCATGACGCAATTTACAAAATACACAGACGCACTGCCTCACACACACACACACACTCGCAAGCGGTTCTTAACTTATTCTTTGCGTTTCACTATTAATAAAACAAATATTAGTATATACTTACAATTCATTGACATTTTATCACAAAAAAATATAATTGTAGTTTATGATTATTATTGTACTGTTATACCAATACTAAATACTTGTACAGTTAGAAGACGAATAAGAATATAAAGTTACACTATTCTTCGTTAGGTTTTACAAAATCCGTGTTTAACTCTCAACACTACTTAGTATTCCATAACTATAGCTTTAAATAATACAATTTTATTTACAAGTTTTATTTAATATAACTATGATTCTTGATATTTGTTTGCTTTAATTAATGTTAATTTATGAGATCTTTTATACAGTAAGTATTGTTCATTGTTAACACTTAATGGTTTCAGATTCAGCAGCTCAAAGTCCTTATTTTTGAGTTTCCAACGGATAAATTAATTGATAGAATTCGTTTGCAGGTAAAACAAATTTACAATAGATCAATTTGGGGTTTTATTTAGTTGACATTAGCGTGTAAATATTAAAATTATGGATAAGAAAATTTTTTTTATTTATTTAGTTATTTTAAAAACAATTTTTCCTTTTTTCTATTTTTATATCATATTTAAATTGATAATAATGTAGATCACTAAAGGCAAATATTGGAATGATAGTTAACTTTAGGTCATAAAGGAAACGAATCGTTAATTTTTTTCTTCATCAAGGCTTTTGTTGATATATCAATAAATAAAAAATATTGTACTTTTCTTTTCAACAATTTAATATGTTTCCTTAATGGCCAGGTGTCAGCCTGACTTGTTTAACTACTTGTTAAAATTACTATAATATTAAGCATGGATATTATAAAATCAACATGTCAAAATGTTTAATTTCTGCCACAGATTGATTTACTGGTCCGGCAACTGCGCGTGTTGAATGTTCAAATAATGCCCTTTAGATTTGTTGTTGTTAACAGAAGACTTTCCTTTTCTGTAAGTTCAAATATTTTACAATTTAGAATATTTAATCTTATAAGCATTGGATTTTATTAGATTAATACAACATAGAACAATTTTGTAAATTGTCGATATTTAAAAAAAAATTAAATCAAATTTTAAAAAAAAAACTAACTATTGTGGAGTATTTTCAAATATAAAATTCATCTGTTTTAATAAAACTGTTCTTTAGAGCTCTAGTGAATCACTTACAATAATAACCGAATTGTCTAAAGCATTTTATTTTTCTAATTTTCTACTTATTCTTTTTCACTGCAGCGGGTAATTTAATTTACATCTTAAATAGTGCAAAAATAGTTTTAAAATCGCTTTTAACAAATACATTAAAATATAAACATAAAACTGCGTATATAAATAACAGTTTACATTGATTTGTATTTATTTATTTTATTGTAAAAGCATTTTCATAGCAACCTAGCTTTTTTAATATTCATTAAGTATATTTTGTTTCAGGTACTATCAAAAATAATATCATTTGTCATTGTCATGATTCAGTTGTCATCGCAAATACATAAAGTACTTAAAGGATTTAACTAAAGGGTGCAGCATTGTGTATTCATATCAATATTCATGTGGAATATACGTTTAAAATTTAATATAGTATCTTTTTTATTTTATAAGTGTAGAAATTAAATAATATGAATGTTATAGCAAAAAAAATAGAAGTAGTATTTTTAAATTTGTCATGTAAATTTACATACATGTTTGATACATCTTCTATAAATATGAACAAAGAAAACCAATTGTATTTCCATAGGTCTATAATTGTTTCATTAAAAAGTTGTTGATTTTTGTAAGCTTCAAAATATACTATGTTTTTTCCCTGAACTGAAACTATAATCTTTGCTTATTTTACAAAAGACAAAATTTTTAAATAGTATAAATTATTAATGTGTTCTTTTACTTTATTTGTTTAAATGAGCTCGTTAAAGTTTTCTGTCTATCTGTAAATTTTCACCGAATCCTTTCCAGTAACATATACATTAACTCTAATATCAATCAGATTATTTTTATTTATAAGGTCGTATAGAAATTCTAAAATGGTAATTTTATAGTATTGAATCTCTTTTTTTCCAAAAATTAAATTATAGGGAATAACTTTCCTTAAAGTGCAGATTATTCCAAATAGATTTCAAATAATTACATATTAAAATACATTTGTCTCAAAAACTTCATTTATTTTCTCGAGGATAACTGTTACAACTATGTATTTCCATATTTTCGGTTTTTAAAACGAACACACTTTAATTATATACATTTTTTCATAGTAATTTACATGGTAATGAATGAAACAAACATCATACTTCATGTTTCAGAATAATTTAAACTAATTTCTAATTTTAAACTTAACACTTTTTAAAATAACTTTTGAGCTTTACTTGTTAAATGATATTAGATAGAATGAAACACAAGTTCTCACAATAATTACGTTTACATACATATAGTTTAGTTATTGTAGCTCATGTTTCTCTGAGGGTAGTGACTTTGTTGTTAAAACGCGTTTGATTAAGTAAACGTGATTTTATGAGAACTTGTGTTAGAGTTTTATTCTATTTTCTATTCTGCTTAAAACATTCCTTCACTATCTGGCAGAAATAAGTTTTAATTTAGTTCAAACGTTAACTAGAGATAATGTAGGGCATTTTATGTCGGAGTGTCATTGAAAATAAATGATATACATACCAAAAATAATTCATTACTTATTTACTAAATATTCCGACAGTGCTACTTACTATTAGAGAGGTATTACATATTTTTACAGCTCTACGACCCGCTTGTTGAAGTGGAAAATTATTGGTTGAAAGTATTTTCTTTTTTTCTCTTACTAGACAATTTATTGGCATTATTTCTGCAGAATTACTCGTAAAAGTTCTGTAATTTTAAATATCAATATTAATAAATTATACACTTTTCATTCATGAATAGACTACTAACCAGAAGGAATCGCCCAGCTGTGTTATTAAATGTAGATTTTTTACGATACAATTCACGCAACAATTGAAAATGCAGAGATATGAATTTCGTGAAAACCAAGAGAACATTTGAAAATTATTCAAAAATGAAATATCTTATATTAAAAATATATTTTAAATGCTTGCATTGTAACTCATCTTTTTTTGACACCTAATTCACGTGACAAAATTGCAAGTGTCATTACAAATAAAATTTAAAAAACATTACAAATTAAATTACTTTAAAATCAGCTTAACATTTCACGTAAATTGCAAATGTACCATATTTTACAAAACACAACTGCATTAGTCCTGAACTTTGAAAAATATTTTTAAAATGAAATCATTCTATAGTAATTCATTCTATTTTAAAGTTGTTGGATTATCATATTATTAATATCTTTTACTCCGACACTTTAAAATAATATTTCTTTTTTGTTCACTGACATAGACAAGAATGTAAAAAATTCTTTCATTGATCATTCCTATTATTCATTTCATATGAGAATATATCGAGAATATATATATTATATATTCATTGAAAAATATTTATATTGGAATTATATATATATATATATATATATATATATATATAATGTTTACTGTATTTTATATTTTGATATGCCTTATTTTTTTAGAATAAATATTATCTGTCATCTGTTTAAAAAGAAGAAACTGTATTTAACGGTGTACTTGTGTCAGACAAGAAACAATCCACACATGAAGGACGTAATATAATTTGGTTAATGCAGTTGTTTTGTGGAATATGATTAGGTAATCTAGTTTTAATTTTAGGGTTTAGTAACCTGTTAATCGTTATTTATTTCAAATGTAATATAACATTTTTAAACTTTCCAAATACCTGTTTTATTAACCTCATTCAGTTGCCTAACCTTTCATTTTAAAATCCAATGTAAGGGTCTTCAATTTATGAATTGTGAAACCATAAGTCAAATACATTGCATTAAAACATAATACATTACATTGTGTCTCTTTTTTGCACAAGAATTTCAATAGTTTTCCATATAACAACATATTTCTAATATCGTAATGTATTTGTGTAATTATACATGTAGAAAATAGCAACACGTTAAGAAAATCTATGTTTCCGTTCTACTTCCTCGTTATGCAATAATTTAATAAAATACTTACAGTATGTAGTTTTATTATACCTTATAGTTATTATAGTTATGTAGTTATAATCGCCTAAAGAAAACAATTACGTAAATTATACTTTACACATAATTAGCTACACCATAAGCACGTAAAATAATTAACTACAATGTCTTTTAAAGTCGTTTGCTTTACATTCATTTTACTAAATATGAAACTTTTGATGCACTGTCAATGACTGTTATTTATTACTTGTAACATTAAATTACATTAACTTAGTTTTGAAAACTTTATTAAAATTTGTTTTCATAATATGGTAAAAATTTACAAGCGTAAATAATAATAATTAATATCAAATAATGTTAATATGTACACTCTACAAGGATTTGTTTTTCCTTTTATTTGCAAGAAACAAATTGTATTACATCTTAGTATATTTTATTATTATTTAATAATTATAAAGCATTACTATTCGGTTCAAAACTAGTTTATTTTCTACCATTAAAATTATTATTTACAATAAAATTAATCGTTAATTAGTTTTGTTACACGTTTTGGTAATTTTGGGAAATTTATAAACTGTAACTACTAGATACAAACACCTTATATAATTTTTTAGATAAGGTAGGATATATTTTAACAATGAGTTTATTTTTTTTTTATGAAAAAATTATTTCGGATGTAAATATATTATTATTCGTCAATATATAATCCGTTTTTGTTTCTCTCAAGTACTTTTTTATCGAACTGCTTTTAGTAGAGTGAAACCCCCTCTCATACACAACACAATCACTAACACCCATACTTTTATACCTTAATCATAATAAAAATTTAAAAATTGTTTAAATGATCCCACTGACCATGTTTTCTACAATAATAACCTACATATTCCAATATGTTTTTATAATAACAAATCATTTCCAAATATATCAACCAGTTTGTTACTGAGCAGATTGATTATTGCTTTTACTGCTAGGCAAACAGTTTTTCAATATTATCAGTATGTTATATTGTTAAAATTACTATTTTCTGTTATTTTCTTCTGCTGAATTGGTTTTAATTGGTCAACTATGTGAGGGAAAACCAATATTTACTTTTATAATCAGCTTTCTTTTATCATTAAAAGTAAAACTGGACTTGAAAAATATTTAAATTATTTTATCGAATAGAAAAGTTGACGAATTTGTGAGATAAACTATTCTTAGTTAATAATAAATGTTATAGCTATGAAGATTCTAATTTCTCTTATAAAATAGTGTAGAGAATAATGATTTTTGAATGTTCAAATGCAGGCTATGATACATTTAGAAATCCAATCGTATAACTCCGGACTCTTGCAGTGGCTGTATTCAAATAGGAAGCAATAAATATAGCTTCATGTAAATTCAACAGGTTGCTTACGTTTTTATTTCCTTTTTAGGTCGTTTAAAATTCAGAAACAGTAATAGATGCAATTTAGAACACTGTATTGTTACAGCACTTTTTCATTGCTGATTTAAGGCTTCCTCAAATGTAATATATTTAAAATGACTTGTCGAATTTATTAAATTTTAAATTTATGTGAAATCTGAACTTTAAATTCTTAAAAGGCTAATCAACAATATATCTAAAATTTACATTAATCAACTGAGATACATAATTTTGAAACAACAAATATTTTTAATGTTAAAACTAAAATTGAGTTTTCTTATAAAACATTTAAATAACTCTTATACTGATAATTTTTCTTTCATTAAATAAATAAAAAATAATATCTTTTGGATTTCATAATCCATAATTGTAATAATATGAAAAATAAAACGAACATTAACAAAATGAACTGTTATATACTGAAAATATTAATTAAAATGAACATGATTAAAGGTTAAAGCATTTTTTCAGAGTCAAATAGAGTTTATGTACAGTTGACTCACAAATAATAAACTCAACTTTTATTATTGAGTCTATTATATAAATAAAAGTTGTACTTCTTCAATAATAATAATTTAAATTTAAATATTTTTGATTATTGTTTCTTCTCATAATATAAAATATTTCACAAATTTTTTAATGGAGAGAACAAAATGCTTAGGTTTGGATTCCAAAAGATATGATGTCACTGTACGTTTTTGTTAAGTAATAATGTAAATTACTTATTTTAAAATAGATTCAAGATTTATCTCCATATTACAGTGAATAAGACATAATTAATAAAATGAAAATTTATAGGTAAAGTGAAAAATATTTTACCTATCATTGTAATGTAATAAATAATCAGTTAATGAAAGTTACTTTAAACACAAACTAAGTATGGTACTTTAAAGCTTCAATTGGATAAAATATTTGACAGGATTTTATGTAAAGTACTCATAAACACATGACATCAGACATTAGTCAAAAACCAAACGCTGAAACCATCTGAAATTTATTATTAGTCTTCTAAGTTATATTCTAATCATATTCCTAAAGGTATATTACGATAAATCTTCAAATCTCTTCCTTTCATAATAATTTATAAGATGAAACAAAAGTATATCAACAGATGCTTTTAACTTATTCCTTTAGATTTCCCTTGTGAATATGCTTGAAGGATTTGCTTAACCGATTTACATACAGCAATGATGTGTTGTTATAAAAATTTCTAGAACGTTGTAGCTGATAAAATTGTTCATTTTACTCTCACAGAAATATTGAAATAATAATGTAATACGTAGTAATTCAAATAATATACATAGTTTTTTTAGACTTGTTCAGTTACAAAGTTATATATGTTGAATTTACCTGATATTTACATTGAGTAATATTTATTCCTTTCACCATTCCAATAGCGACCAATAAACAACACATATCATATATTAAATATTCCAAATCATATACTACAAAGTAATGTTTAATCTAATTCCACTTACTGTTATTGTGTAATTAAAAATAATACAGCCTGAAGAACACACCATAAAAATATACAGTATCAAATAGGGTTAACTCACCCAGGTAAGACAGTAGTTCAATCTCGAAGACTAACATATTTACTTCAATGCGTCTCACTATTAGCTAAATTAAAACCATTTATTTCTAATTAAAAACAATGAAAGAGATAGAGTATAAAAGTTAATTATGTTTGGTAATAACAGAGTACCAGTTACGGCGATTTACGCCGCCTCATCAGTTCTATACTCATGAAAATTTTTCAAAAACACAATTAACATAACAATGATTAAAATAACATTACCACACAAAAATACATACACGTTTTAGAAAACAAAATTTTCAAAACTTGTTTTTGAATGTTATTTGTTTTTGTTTTTTTACTCAAACTATTACAAGTAAAAACCAATTTTACGAGATATTAACTGCCTCAAAGTGGATCAATTTAAATCGTCGTTCTATCGAACGTGTTTTTGAGAACTTTACAAGAGTGCAGATCTGATGAAGACGAAAACGGTAATCATTATCACCAAGACAGGATTGTTAAATGGAAAATTTAGGGTAAAGTTAATTTTTATAATTCCATTTATATATTTATTATAGACTGTTGGATATTTACTAAAATGTTTACATTAATATTCTGCTTCATTTTATGAAATATCTAAAATCATAATTAGGCCATATATAAAAATATATTTATAACTGATCTGCCATCATTGAACAACAATAAAAGAGGCAGGTCGAATACCAACTAAGGGATTATTTCAAAGAAAGATATCGGGGGAGAAAGTTTGTCTTAATTAGGTGAATTAACGAATTTCCTATTTTCTAAATTATATAAATGGTTGTATGACGGTAAAAGAAATATATGAATGATGAATAAGAATTAAATAAAATTACTAATGATGACAGTGAGCCATAAGTTAAATTATGAAAACCTTCAGTTATTCAACAATATTGTATATGAACTAAACTCAGTCAAATGCATATCACGTTTTCCTAAACAGAAGAATCAAATTTTATACAAATCTCTATGTACGTATTATTGTAAACATTATTTATAAAAGAAAGACAGTTCATTAGTTTTAGTTACACTTACTTCTTGCAGAGACAGGAATAAACGTAAAATACTTCACACTGGAAGAATATATAACGTCATAAATATGTATTCTGCTTGGCGTTAAGACACACCTTACTCCTCATTTTGGTTTCTCTTATTTAACGCTTGGCTGCGTTTTACTTTTCATTGTCTGCTTTCATATCTTTGCCAAATATATTTTATCTGATTATGAGGATTATTGAGTATAGGCAAATTGTTTATTACAGAGGCAATTAATTCCACCACCGATACATTCTTTCTGTTTTTATTTCTTCTTCTATTTTTGATACATACTACCTGTATTAGTCATTTTCAGGTTAACTTATGACAGTTTAGCATCCATGGTGAAGTTATTGTTTTGTGATGAACAATGTTTTATGTTTTTACATAAACTATAATTCAATGACGAAGCTACTCAAAACATTGATAATGAAAATATTTTTACCGGACGATGACTTTTGGAAGCCCATACAGGTAGTATGTATATAAAATAAATAAAAACCGGAATAAATGTATTGTGGACGGAACTAACAAGGTAAGAATTAACATTAAGCTAAGTATTTAGGTTTCATTTAAAATCTTAATACTTTCGTAGTGATAAAAGTTCATTTCTTACGTAAAAATGTAACATTAATTTAATTATAGAATAGAATAATACCTTCCGAGAAACCTGTGACGAACCTAAAGATTAAAATCAAACACCCATTACCACAATTTAATAAAACAAGAATTATTTCCTTATGTCCATTTCAGTAACATAGTTACCATCCTCAGAGTTTGAGTATTGTATCACTGAGGATGGCGACTTTGTCGTTGAAACGCGTTTAATTAGGAAAACGTAATTTTTGGGAGATTTTGTGTTCGAGTTTTATTTCATCTAGATTTAATATTTAAAGCATTAAGAGATTGAAATGTTTCAACATAATTTTATTCCATAAATTATACTGATTAAATTAATTAAAATATACAATTTTCAATTCACAAAAAGGAAAACTTCAGTAATAAATACTGAGTAAAGACTATAAATAAGTTAAAGATTACATAAAACAGTCTTCGAAATAACTTGTTTAAAAAATATATGTTTTTGGTAAACTTTGTCCTTAAATTGTGTATTTCACTATACAAAAAACAGTTCTGTTGTTTTTAAATGTAAAAGATATTTAAACTAATAAATTTAGCTATCAAATTATTTTAAATAGATCAGGTTTTTAGGTCTGTTGAATTCATAGATATAGCAGAAGTACTGTAGATGCAGAAACGAAAACAGAAATAGTAACTACAAGAGAATCGTTATATAAATGTATTCTACCTTCATACTTTCCCAAAGTATTTAAATATTAGTTTTGTGGGACTGAAACATTGCTAATCCGTTAAGGTATTTCAATGGGAGGGATCTAGAAGTCTAATTTCCCCCACATGTCACGTCAGTCTACACACGTCGACTATCCGAGTCTTCCTGTCATGTGTGTGCACTTGGCGAGTTACGTGATTAACAATTTACTAATTATTTAAACGAAGATTAATTATCAGCTTACATCTATTACTAAATTCCGCAAATGTGAATACATTACAAGATTTTTCAAATCCAAAAACTATTTTGCTTGATGAACACATTTCGTTATTAACATTCGTCTGTTTTTATTTTAAGACCAAAGTTTAAATTTGTGGTGTATTTCAAGTTTTGTAAACATTTTTTAATCAAGACTAGATAATGGAAGACAAGTTATTTCAGCTTGTATACATTATAAATTATCAGTGCTTTAAATTAATCTCAAATTAAAGCAAAAATTGTGGTTATACAATTTTGAATATAAATCTAGTAAAGTAACTTTTATGTAATATTTCTTCCAATATAAACTATTACAGGAAAACATAATGATTCTTAAAGTTATTAATTGTAAAACAAGTTTCAAACAAACATTACTTGCAAAGTTTTAGTTGTATATTGATCATAAATTAAGTTATGACAATTCAACTCGTATATCGAATATGTTGCTAGGATGTTATACAGTAGTTCTTTTTATTGTAGGCCTAGACTCTTTAGTCTTTTTAAATGTCTTTTGTTAAAGTTTTATGTATTCTTTAATATAAAAAAGAATAATTAATATATTGCTGTTTAATAATGTTTGGAAATAAGATTTCAGTTCATTTTATTTGGAAACAAAAGTTTTTAAATTTTGTTTCCTACATTTATGTACATATTTAAAATAAATACTCATATTTCAAAATGAATAATTTAATTTAAAGAACTCAACAATTTTGAATACATGCCATCTTTCTTCATCATGACATCGTTTACATAATCATAACACAATTTTTAAATTTTAAACACTAATTTAAGTATTTCATATTCATATGGAAGCTAAATCCAGTGGTAACATGAAATTTCTGATTGATTGCATTTTACAATACGTGTGCAAGTGTGCATTAAGTTTTTTGTTTAGTTTGTAACATTTGCCTGAGTTTAAACAAAGGAAAAAATATATTACAAGAACTTTGATATTTTCTTATAAATAGATTATATTTTTAAAAATTTGTATGTGTATTTGTTTTATAAATTGACTTTTCCCAATGACTTTGAAAAGAATATTTAACATGTATATTAATTTCCTAAATATTATAATTTCTTTATTTTATCGAAAGGTAATTTATTGAAATACATTTTATAATTTCCAAAATTATACATTTGTAAAAACATCCCTTCTCCCGGCTCCACATATATAGTTCATTATTATCATACTATTAATTTAACAACTACGATATATTTTAATAAAAGTACTGACAAATGATTATAATGCTACATTTTACACTTTATACATTCAAAACAAAAAGTTGGTGCTATAGTAATACTTGTAGTTATTTTCTAATAATTTTCAATCTATTTTGAAGTTAAAAACCCTTCTTAATAGTTAGTTTGAGTACAATATTTTCCCAATCGGATCATTCTCTTATTATTTGTATTTGTCGATGCGTTTCTAAGTTCCTACGTAGACAATTAAACATCTTCTAGACAATTATAATTTATAAGATAACGCTAGGATTGGCAGAAAGTTGTATTCAAACTAATATGTAGATCCTACCACATATAATTTTCTTCTTAAAAGTATTCAAATTATTAACAGTTTTGCTCCAAAATTGATTTTAATATGGTACCCTACAGCTGATGAAAGCAACAAAACTATTATGATTATACAACACAGCAGTGATTAAGCTATAATGAAAGCTGCGAATATTCAACTAATCATGTTAAATTTGTTTCATTTTAATTATTATATTTATCAATCAAAAATTACACCACTAATATATTTAAAAATTATAGAATAGTTCACGTAATGATACCTAAATACAGTCTGAGTCTCATGAGTTATTAATATAAACATGTAAATAAATAGGCAGCCTATTAATTATTGCATTAAATTACAGGTAAATGAATAAATTGATAAACATGTGAATCCATATTTATAACTGACAATAACTTTAATTATATAAATATAATTATCAAATATAACCAAGTTATCAAGTTGACATATCAAATTATGTGACTTTTAGTAGATAACAGAATTAATATGTCAATATGTACAATAATGTTTGCGCTGAATTTATATTTTTCCGTGTTATTTGAAGACGAAACGATTTTCACTTACATCGCCCTATGAAAGAGAAGTGTATTCAACAAGAGTGGAAAACACTTAACCCCAAAATACTGCAATAGCGTGAAAGTCAAAAGAGAACAAAAGTAGGTCCACAGTGGCAGGATAGAAGAAATGAAAGAGAGAGATCTAAAATAATACAACAAAACAGATTCAGATAGGTATCTTGTAATTTACACACACGTAATTGCTACATTGAGCCTGTGAGAGTATTTCAGACGTAATACTTGCTTTCGTAGAACAGAAAACCCAATTTAAAGTCATAAGTTGTAAATTACAGTTTAAAGAAATGTAGAAAAGACGACGTAACAATGAAATAAAATAAATAACTCTGTAAATAGATATTTTGATAAAAATACCAAAACGCTTCTAATTTTACTTACTTGTATAAGTAGACGATAATAGAAATGAAAAACTCTTTATATTTCGGTTTATTTTAGTTTTTTCAGAAGAATAAAAGATACAGAAAATACCTTATTATTATTCTTCTTTTATTGTTTTATTCTTTTGAAAAATATCGAACAAACCTAAATATAAAGTAGATCTTACTTCTATTTTCTATTAAGTTTTAATAAAAATAAAATAATTCCACAATAATAATAGCTTGCATAAGGAACTCAACTTAACCTGACATCAGGTAGGTAATCAATGATGCAAATATTACAAATGACTGAAGTAAAACATGTATTCAAACCATCTATTCAAAAAATATATTATTTCACAATTCACTGCAGAATAAGGATTTGTTTTCGATCTGTTCGCTTACTGAGCAATAGGTTTGATTTACTGCAGCCTGAAGGCAGATAATATCCGACTGTAACTCCATTTTAAAAGTTTGTTTAAACATATAAATAAACAAATTGTGCAAAATATTGAACCATGTGAATACTGACCGTATGAAATAAATTGTACTCTACAAACAAATATTAAAAAATTACATGATTTCAAGTCGTTGAAAAATGTTTCTCTTTCTATATTAACACAAAAAAATGTAAATAATATTTCTCTATGACTATTAATTAATTGTATTATCGATGCATTCCATCTATTTAACATGATAGTTTTTCGGAATATATCCACCACATTTTTCATTTAATTCAATTTGAAAATGTAAGTACATAACATATTCAAAGCTCATTTCATTTATCTTTAACGAGCTGGCATCATCCCATTAAGGACAGTAATCTTGAGGAACATAACTTACATTTGATTTGCTTCAGCTATTTGGAACAAAGTAATGTAGACACAGAATACCGTTTAAATTTAGTGATTGCATTATTTGTCGCACAATCATTTAAATAGATGAAAACAGTATGAAATTATAGAATTCAATTGTTATATCAGATTTTATTATTATTTATTTAGTTTTTACTAAAAATAATAAATCATACAACAAATAAGTAGTTTAAATTTAATAATTAAAATTATGAATCCATTCGAGGGCGTTAGCATCCTACTTATTTCTTATTATTCCTAGTATTAAAGACAATCCAACATTTATTAAATAGAAGCTTTATTAAATCTCAGCTTTCAATTTAAATATAATTTTACCTTGTGGTTTTACAATTTTCGACTTTACAATGTACTTCAATACATCTTGTAAGCTGCTCTACAAACACTGTTAATAAAATAACAAACAGTACAATGTTCTTGCGGTAGGTAAATATTTTACATGCTAGAAACTCAATTAAATTGTACGAACAGAACTTTAAACGTTAATTTAACTAGAGTAGATCAAGTTGTATTAGTACGTAAATAATGTCATATGAAACATGCAGAAAATATTATTAAATAACATAATCATATACTGCATACATGGTAGTCAGTTTGACTGGCAAAAATAACGAAGTATATTCGCTAGATGTACAAAAAGAATTATTGGGCTGTTAAAAAATTTGTAAGAACAAAGAGTTAAACAGAAAATCTTACTGCGACCTAGTAGAGAGGTGTGTTAATTTAGGTTAGTTTTTAATTCATCTCGACTTGTTAGTGATTTTACTTTAATCTTTATATACTGATGACAATGGCTCATAGAAGTCACATAACGACCATATTAATTGATTTTCCGCACATATTTAGATACTAATAAATAGCTAATTTGTCCAACTTTATTTATGTGTAAATTTTTTTTTTTTTTTTTGGATATATAGAGTTGAAAATAACAGTCGGTTGTAGTTTACGTATCTATTATATCTATTATTATAAAATTGTTTTTGAAACCCGTGATTCTCAAATACCGATGTTTCAGAGAAGTTTTTTTTTTTTTTTTACCTATCACACTTTATAAAAATTCACCCCATTACAAAAATAACAGAAATATAAACATACCACAATTTGGAAGAAAGCGAGTAATCTAACCATCGATCAACAAAGGACGAGTTTGTAAGGCCTGTAAGGACGAGGTCTTACAAGTCATATTTTTCTCTTGAATTATTTCTGTATAAAAACTTCGAAATGAGTAATTTTTGCTTCTTCAATAATGAGACTGAAAGAACCCACAACACTCGATGTTACATGATATTAAAATGCTTGTCTTAAATAGATAATTTAAATTGTGAATGTTTTATGTCTTGTGTGAAATTTTATAAACTCAATTAAATGAAACTAAATACAATGAATTTTAAAATAAAGAATGAGTTAACCTAATTCATAATGAGGAGATAATTTTTGTTAACATCTTTTTGATTTGGTTTAGGTCTATTAAAATATGGCAACTATAATAATAGTGATAAATAATTAATTGTAATTGATAGTTCACATTGTAACTCGATTTAAGAATTGTTGCGTCAATAATTCAAATATTTCCATTTTTTTCGACACCCTTTAAAATAATACAATTTAGGTATAAATCATAAAAGCAAGATTCTCAGAGAAAAACTAAATTCTTAATGAAATCGTAATGACGTACAACCATGTATATCCACGTGTATTAATTTGAGTGTTTAGGTACAAGTAATCTAATTAGGATTTTTAATTAAAAAGAATAGTACTCTTTTCATATTAAACATTTATTTTTAAAAACCTGTTTGGAGCTTTACATAAAACAAATATAGTTTGTATATGGGGTGTATCCATGCGATTCAGACATAACTTGGAATGGCAAGATTAGGGAAGGAAGACATTCATGAATTGGTTATTAGATATGAAAATAAGAGGTCTAAAAATTGACGTTGTTGCAACTACACGACTGAATAAAATATTGTTTATGTGAAATGTACGTGAGAAGGCTTCGGCCTGATTTATGATATATTTAAATATTTACATTTTCACCAATTCTAAGCATCAAATAAATGACAAACGTCAGTTTCAGATTATGTTATTTTACAACTTTGTCAGACATTTGACAAATGAGAGTTGTATAACATTGATTGTAACATATAGGATGAATATTCTACTACTGTACTAATACACTCTCATATAACTGCAAAGTATGTATTTACCAATTGAATACAACAGAATAAAAATATTTGTAACCATAGATCATTTTCAGATTATGAGTTAACAAATATTCTCAAATTTGTTTAACGTCACTAGAGAAACTCTATGTCTCCCTCTTCGTGGCTCAAATTCAACTTTTTTACAAAGAGAAAACTTGTTATTCAAAGCTCAAATTTTAACTGGTTTTATTTTTCACACTAGTTGTTTGGAACTGGTTTTACAAACAAAACTACAAACAACTTATTTCTTGCAATGTTGTAGCACCTTGGTTTATTTTTCATTTACGTTACGAGTAATATGAATACATAAAGCATTCCTGCTTATAATTAATTAATACTGTAAAATAAATCTATTACAATTATTTCGTTTTAGAGATGCGTAGCGTAGTTGATTTGTATAACACAATTAATTATTATACCTATTGTTATACTGAACACTTGCTCAGTAATCAATAAATAGTTATCTGGCTTAAAAAAATGTATAAAATGTGTCTGTTACTTGTGAAATGATTATCTATGTCTTTTTCAAATGACAATATTAAAGTGTCTAAGTTCTTGTAAGCTGATTCCAAACAAACAATCAATTTCAAGAAAAAAAAATATTTAAAAACTGAAGTTCTCAACTTGAAATGAGCAACAGTATGCAGAATTTTTAATCAACAGATGCAGAATTGTACAACTTTTTATGATACGCACTAAATTTAAAGTGATAACACTCTATCGTATCGTTTTTTATCACACACATTCATAATTTTTAGTTTTTACGTGTTAAAAAACTTTCTTAATATATCTTGTAAACAAAAATTCCTAAATACTAAATATTAATGATAATAATAATAATAAAGTTATAATGTTATATTATCATAGGCTAATAAGAAGGTGTAGAAGATAGAGTTATTACAAGTCCAAAATACAAAGCAGATGATTTTAATGAAATAATCGTTAATGGAGTTCTAAGTTGATAGCAAGTAAAGTTTTAATTATTTTCATTGTTTTTAACATCAGTCTTAATTTTTGACGTAGGCAAATTAATTAATTATATGAAAAATAAAAAATCTATATATAGGCCACAATGATATCAGTCCTAAACTGTTGAAACATATTAAACAGTATATTGTACTTATATAGCTAATTAAATAGTTTGGTCTCACCAAAGAATAAGTTGTTATTTGAATCTTCTGATTACTAACGTTTCTACAATTACGTCACAGAACGAAGTTGAGCAATAAATTCAATTTTCTTCCTGAAAGTTACGTAGGTCTAAATATACTATTATTTAATATCTTTATTGTTTACTCAAATGGTTGGTATTTTCTTTTTCCATTATTCTTGCACACGATCCACTGCCTTTACTTGGTAAAATATTGTTTCCTTATCTTTATTACACTGTTCAAATATATTTCACATTTTAAAATTACTTTCATTAACAATTCAATTAACGTTCCTGTATTGAATTTAAGTTGTAAAAATATAGAATTGAATTTTTTGATATAATTTTTTTTTAATTTATACTTATTCGTCTTAATTTTATAAAAATTTGATTCCTTTACATTATTTTATTTAAACTTTATTGGATTTAATTTCATATTTATTTTAGAGTTATGACTACTTATTTGTATATTACACTGTTTTAAGATCTTCTGTCAAAGGTAGTGTCATTCTTATGATTCAACGTATCTTACTTGTATGTCATGTGGTCGATTCCATTCCAAGCTCACATAATTTTTGATAGTTAATTGTCTCGAGCTTGGCCATTACGTGATTCACCACGAAAATATTTTAAATTATTTATATGTAAGGTTTTCCCTATCATTAAGAGTATTAACTATTTCTTTATATAATAAATCTTAATTAACGGTTAGTTCCAAACTTTGTCTAGTAAATGGTATTTTGTATTATATTGTGTATTTATTTATTATAATAGTTTGAAATTTGAAGTTATGACTGGCGTTTACAATCATTTGAATATTTCTTTTCTTTTTCAAAAGCGTTTGTGCGCGTATTTAAGTTATTTGGATAATATGAGTAACATTTATTGTAGTTTTGTTTAAATAATTAATTAATATGTCTAATTGAAAAAGTATCAATTTAGTTTTCAGCTCCATACTGAAAAAGTTATATGTTATGACTGTTATATGACTGTCATATGGTTATGACTGTTTATAGTATGTTACTTATAAACATTTCTTTCTTGAATTATAAAAATATGTGATCGATTTGTTACAGTATTCAGACACATTTATTTAACAATTGTTTATTAGTTCAAATCACAAGTTTGAACCATTTTCAAAAGATCTGTACAGCTAATCTTTTATTATTATTTGTGTTTCACTTGCTTTACGTGTGTGAGTGTTTAGGCTTTAGCTGGATGTTAGGAATAAGACTTAACACTTGACGTTTTCTCACGTTTCGTTGTTCACAAGCAGCTTATGTGTCTCTTATAACAAACCATCTTTAGTCAATATATTTCCAAGTTTCCTATAGCGGTTAAATGCATCACCTTTATTTTTTATACCCTACATTATATTTTATTCACTTCACTATTTAAATTCGTTTATTAAATTGTTGTACTAAAAACCTTAAAATATATTAAAAATATTATAGGCCTACTCTTGCTGCTTATTTACAATCATGTGAGACAGAAATAAATATGATAGGCCTACACATCTTTTTAGGTCTCATATTTTATTGTTGTATTTAAGTAGATAACAATTCCGTTGTTAGTAGGAAACCGGAAATTAAATTATCTGTTTACTTTTGCAATTTTCAGAAGAATTTCTTGTTTTATTTTCTCATATAATGTTTGAGTTTTATACATTTTACATGATAATATATTCCCAGCATGACGATCAGACTATATCCTATTAGTTTGTTACATGTTAGTATTATCAAATACTGATTTCAATAAAAACATAACAATATAACTTCCCTAACAATGTTAATCAACATTATTATCTATGAAGTATTTCTAAGATAATTTAGAAAATAGTTGTTTTTAAATGTCATATAAAAGTGTTTTTTTTCACCTTGATGTGGTTTATCAAGTAGATTTTTACTAAAGTTTAATATAATTAATTCATTTATTGTAGCTATATTCAAGTACATCGAAAACTTTAGCAGCTAAATCGAGTTATTTATATTTAACATATATTATTACATTACATCTTTATGTCAAATACTACTTCTTTTCCTATTTAGGACGTCCATGTTGTTATAGATTAGTTTACTCACACGAATAACAAAATCAGACCTATGCAAGTTTTGATTAGGTCAAGACTTTTATTTACCCAAATTCTAATATACTCATGGAAGTAATTTTTTTTTAAACTTATAACTAGTTCTTTTTTAATTATTTTTTTATTATTAACAACATTTGTATATTTTAATATTATTTTTATTAAAAAGTATTATTTCAAAGCGTTTTTATTTCAATAATCAGTACGTACAAGTGATTATGTTGTTTTCTCCTATTTTGTTCATTTTAATCAGTAAACTTTTTTCAAATTATATGCTACTTTTATCTAATTTGATTGTCCGTGAGTTGGGTTAAAATAAATAAATTTTAAATTGATATTACAGTAAATTTTAGTAACATATACACCAATTTATGAACTAAAAAAAGAGTTTATATAATGTTGTTCGCTCATCAACTCAACACATGCAGTGATAGAATTAAAACTAAATACAAACGTGAAACAAACCGAGTAGCTTCATGATGCTTAGTTAATATAAATGAAATCTACACGGCCGTGGCTAAAATCCAAAGCACTATTTTAGTATTTATGTTATGCAAAGAAGATATTCCCATTAATTAGAACACAACTTATCTTATAGTATTGTTGTTGGTAAATTGTATTCTAGAATTCATATTCCCTTTAAAAATATTTTTTTTTAGAGGAATATCATTGTTGAAGATCAAGGGTGACTCTAAGGAGCAAGAAATTGATCAATATTTAACACTTTTAACCAAGTCCAGCGACGAAAAGTCATCCAATTTTCCATAGACGTTCTTACATACTTACAAGAAAATTCATTACATAATTTATAAATAATATTTACACAATTTACATATTATCTTCGACAATCCTATGGCTAAAAACGTTGTAAAAGTAATTATCTTTTATAATATAATTTCATGTTACGTCTAGGTTCAAATACATGTATAGCATAAATTAAAGTTTTAATTTTACCATTCGTATGTAAACAAATAATCGATTGAAACTTAAATATCATTTTGTTTTTTTTGTTTTTTTTTATATCAGAGCAGCAATCGTACAAATATATGGTTTTAATCAAAGCAGTTTAACTAACAAATACCACTGCATTACAGTCTGAATGACGTTCTGATGTAACTGATTATTATGATGATGATCAAATCCTCTCTTGTAAAGACAAAATTGATTGTTTAAATTCAAAAAGTATTTCCAAATTTGTAAATAATTGATTTTAAATTGTAACTTTAATATTTGGTGTAGATAAATATATTCAAGAGAATCAATCTACTATTACATATGTGGTTATTTTCCATCATTTGTATATATAAACAAATTTACTGGAGTATAAATTCACTCCCGTTATCAAGTAATAAATCTATAGAAATGTAAATAGATTTTACATCTATAGTAATAAATCAAGTAATAAATCACATGAAAAATGTGATTTTTATATAATCTAAATACTAATGATGGTAATTTATCAATATAATTGAATCAATAATAAGAACCATTAATCATTATGCAATAGGTTTAAAACAAAAATACCTGTTTAACGTTCCTTTTACCCAGGGAGTCTGGGTGAAGTTATCAAACTGCCTAAGACCGTTAGAATCATGTACGATTTTTTTTTAACCTTAGTTATATTTTTGTGGTTGATATACAAGCTTTTTTCGTGTATTTTGTTTATGTAGCCTATAGAAGTAATTATACTTTTGGATTGTGGCGATCTTAAACTATTAGAAAACTATTTCTTCTGTCAAATATTTTCCTAAAATTGATACATTTTTCTTTAATTCCACAAACAGGCGTTCTGAAGTGGAGTCTATTATTAAAAAACGAAAAATCTACGAAGACCTATTTGGCTGAATCACTAACAAGGACCAAATCCAAAATGCCAAGATTATTTATTTTATTTAATAAAATGATGAAGTATTGATAAGTCAAAAAGTTTAATGTTTAATATTTTGCTGAAAAAATGTAAATATATTCAGAGAAAATATACAATCATATACGGCGTAATTGCACGCCTGTATCTTTTACTTATAAATCTAATAAAAGGACTTTAAGGATCTTACAAATAAAATCAAAGAATATTTAATTATTTTTTCAGGTAAACTGCAGATCGATAAAAAAATCTATTGCCTTTACATCTCCTTTATATAGTAGGATTTTTATCCCTTAAAGGCAGAGAATAGTGTTGGTTTTGTACACATGGAATACATACATTTAGATTTTCAATTGCTTTACTCAGAATTTTATGCAAATTTATTCAAGCAGGTAGCAATAAACTGCACAGATTCATGAAAATTCAACAACTTACCCACAAAAATAATTGTTTAAGGTTTTAATTAATTTTTTGGTGAAAAATGTGACATACAGCTTTCTCTGTTTTCAAATATTAAAAAAGTTACAGGATAACATTATTATTTAGTTATAAAATTATTTAGTTGTTTTGATGTTATAAAGTTATTTAATGGTTTTACTGTAAACATTCTAAAGTAAAAAGACCATTTAAAATGGTTGTTCTTTTCTTAATTTATAATGTATATCGAAACTGTTTCATAAAACTTTCTTACTATTAATTGCAGACAAAAATAAATATTAATTGCTTAATAACACAGAATTGCTTAAATGTGAAAATCCATAAATTGAGTTATGGAGATTTCATGCTCGACTTCAAGTTGAAGAAACATTTTATGCTAACTATGAAAAGGAAATAAAACTAAAATATGTATAAAGTTAAGTTTTCACGCATGTTTGTATTGGTTTTTAAACAAACAAATACTAATCTTATCATTGTATGAGATATGATCATTTAGATTTCAGGTGTGGTAGATGTGGTGTAATAAGATATTTTCAGTTTTTTGTCATTGCAAACCTTAAACAAAAAATAACATTATTTATGATTTTGAAATAATTTAGAAACCTGTGAATTCGTGAACTAAATAAAATTGTATTATGAAAATTTGTATTGTTGACTATAAAAATTGGCAGTAATAACTGATAAAAATCAACTAACATAGAAATTAAAATTTGGTATTTGTTTAAATAGCAAATTTGACATACATACACTCAAGTCCGAGCGTGGTTTTATACTGAAATATTGACTTCAACACTTCTAAGCTTAGGTTTTGGGGGATATATACATTATGTTCAATCTTCATTTTTATTAGATTCAGTTTTGAAAGCTATATACAGTGACCCAAGCATTGCTCACTTCATACCCTGCAATTTATACCCTGCAAAGACTACTAATCACTTTGCATTGTCAACAGTATTGTGTCACATATGGAAAAACTCATCCTTCTTCACGAAAATATAGTCTTTATTTGATCCATATGAGACCGACAATGACATCTTGTCCGTATTTCTTATTTCTTCGAGTTCCAAGGAAACGATCCAAATTTTTGCAAATTACCAGTCCTTTATATTTTTCATATTATCTTAATGGATTACACACCCACATCCAATTTCGGTCTCATTGTATGAGTAACACTAAAAAAATCAAGCATGTAGTTCAAATACAAATCAACAGCCCTTTTATTGTCTACGGTATATAAGAGACGTCCGAATTCATTTTCCTGATTTTCTCATCAACTAACTTAACTCCCCCCCCCCACCTAGAAAAGAGTATAAAGTTTCAAGCTCTTATATACGTTCACGTTTTCTTTCATTTCAGTCCTGCTACTTTTCGTTGTTTTCTTGAATATTAACTTTCTAGGGTGTCCGAGTTATATCCTTCAAAGCATTATGAAGGGATTATATAATATGAAGGGATTATATAAACTCTTAACATCCGCGGCTGTTGATTTATGTAGAGGTTTATTTTCTTATCCTTTGAAGATCACTTTCTATCTACAAGACATACCTTACTTTATTCGCCATAAGTAAGGTAGGGTTGTCTCTTTAGTCATCTTCGCTGTATCGAAGAACTGATTCTCAGCCGAAGATGGTGTTGAGGTCTTCACGATATCACTGGAAGGTTCTATAAATCATACGGAACAGCGGAACTAAGGTTTTAATAAAAGATATTACTCCTCTTTCTGACATCACACACTGATATATATATATATATATATATATATATATATATATGTATATATATATATATATATATATATATATATATGTATATATATATATATATATATATATATATATATATACAACGTATTAAATATTTGTCAAAAACCAATTACCGGCAACATCTCAAATTATTAATAATCACCAGAACAATAACCTGTCCATATTCATAAATCTAGTCTATTACAATAATAAGATAAACTACAAATCCCTTCACTTTGTTATAATTTATAAGATAAAATAAACCTATACCTTCAGATGCTTTTAACTTATTCCCTTAGATTTCCCTTGTGAATACATCTGAAAGACTTTCTAACTATACCACAGATAGCAGTGTATCTTCATAAAATTTTCTAAATTATTTATAGTTGAGCACTGCATTTTAAATTCACATAAATATAGAAATAAATAAAAACATATTTAAAATATGTTACATAGTTTTTAAACAATTTTAATGTTGCACTGTTGAACTATAATAGAAAATAGTCTCTTATATATACTAATATAACAAAAACAATCAGTTAGAATATTAATCAGTTACAGTATTAAAAAACAAGTATTAATACACAAATATAAACTGTAAGTGTAGAAATTTTAGAAGAATTGAATATTGCATCTTTTTAAAACGAAAATTGTATATCTAATAAATGTATTTTAGTGGTATTCGAACGAATCGACGAAAATGTATCTTTTGGAAATGATTTAAAGGTAAAAACAATTCTGTTGTTAGAGGTTAATATAGGTTAGAACATTAATTCACTTCTTCAAATTATCCAAAGAGCCAACTTAAGCTAATCACGAGTTTGAAAACACTTTTTTGTGTCTATCACGGTTCACTTAGCTTTATTTTAAAGGCGTGAATTACTGAATAGTTTTGAAAAAATAGAATTATAATTAAATTTTAACAAAAGGCTATATAATATTAGATAATTTTCTGAATAAAACTAAAAATATTATTGTGTTATAACAATTAAAAGGGTTTTTTTTTATATAATCATTACTGCCCAAAGAAATTATATATATTAAATTCGTTTGCACAGAGTAAGTGTCAAATGTTAAATCATAAAAGTAGTGAATGTGCCTTTTGGTAAATCATTAATACTACTAAGTAATAGGTGTAATTCAAGTAAAAATTAGTTTAAAATGATCTGAGCATGTAGGTTTAGGTTAATTGGGGTATTATGAAAATGGATACAGGTTTATATTAAAGAAAACAATTTACTGTTATTATTATATTTCTCCTACATCAGGTACTTCCTTTCAATGTAATAAATGAATTTTCATCACAAATAAATACTTTGTAAGTGGTTCATTGACTGATAATAATCTATAGCAAACATCCGATAACTCGAAAAAAGATCCTAATATAGAGTAAGAAAACTGATAGCAAGATTGTACTTAATTTTCAAATGACTGTGAAGCAGGTCATGCCTCTTTCTTCTATATAATACTGGTTTTGACTCAGTATTAGGTTAGTTATCATTCATCACTGAAGATGGCGACTAAAGATTCTCATTAAAAACGTTTAAATAAACAAACATATTAATAGTGATAATTTGTGTTCAAGTTTTAGTCCAACAAGTATATGATTTCACAATACAAACTCAATATTTATATATAATTTTTATTAACAATTTGTGCAACAATAATGGTGTGTATATTTCAATTGATTTTATGTAATAAATCTACGTCTTAATGTAATAAAATTATGTTATTTTTCTATTATTTATTGAGTTATCAAAGAAGATTAAATATTTTGTATGACAAAATAATAATTCATTCAAACTTGGTAATAATATACGAGGCAGTTTTATTAATTATTGTGTTTTATAAGTGAAAAAAATGGTCTGAATACTTTAAATGGCTAAACTAATAGTTTGTTAAATAATAATAATATATATACAACTAATAATTCATTTTTATATATTAATTTTTACAAATTCTATTTTGAAGTTACAAATGTCATTTCACATAAAATATTTTAAATGAACACAATTTAATAAATTTCACAATTAAAAATGTCGATTTCTTAATTATTTATAAACAAAGGAGATTTCATTCTATAGAAAATTGTATTGTAATAAAAATGAAGATCAATTTAACTCGTAACGGTCCTTTTACTGTAAAATATATTTATTTTATTTCTAATGTATTTAAAGACTTATTCTTTTGTTTGTTTTTTTTTTCAATCCAAGTGTATATCTTTATTCTTATTGACAATAAAAAAATTGTTGCCACTATTCAAATTCTTTATGGATTAAAGTTTATTCAATCCATTTTTTAGCATAACTAGATAATTTTTCTTATCACTACAACTTGTTATAATTATGTATTGTTTATATATTCAAATTAGTTATAATCCTTTTAGATTGATTATTTTTATCCGTTTCTCAATATATTGTAGAAAATACAAAATTACACTATTTTGTAATACAAGTAGTCTTACTTAAAATTTAAAATAGTATATGATATTTTTCCAATTTGTATGAAAATTACCCTTCCATATTGACTTTAAAGGAAACAAAGCACAAAGAGATTTTATTAAAAATGCCAGTTTCATATATCCATACATATTAAATCCAACGTGTCTTTATTAAAGTATGAAAAACTCTTTTAATTATACAATTCCACGAAAAATCAAACACATAATATAAAATATTTATTTTCAGATTTCAGTTTATTAGAGATTCTATTTTGCAGTTAAACATTGAAAACTTTATTTATGAAAAAAAAATTGTAGTTATATAGGCTAAATTTTAAAGAATTATGCAATGTACAGAAGTATTTCGTTAAACTAGTCATGAATGAAAAATCTTCTTTTTTTAATACTTTAAAACATGTAGAATTTTAATTTCATACAGTTACTTAACAGCAAATTAATTGTAGAGTTGTAATTTTTAAGATTATCACAATTTATTCGTCATACAATTGGTGTATTTGTAATCAAACATTTTCAAAATATTCCAATAACAATAGCTTAATATAGTCAGAACCTGCTTCAAATGAGTGATTCTTTTATAACTTTTCGCTTAAAAATAATTGTAACTATTTTGTCGTTAACATTTACATCCTGGTTATATTTTATATTAGCATTGACTGTTGACTTCTTCACTGTGCCGACTTTTATATAAAACTCCACGATTCTAGCTACACTCTAGCCCATAACTAGGTCCAATACCAGTCACTAATTAACGGCTCTTCTAGCACTAGCCTAAAACATAGGTATTCTATGGTATTCATAGGTAAAGGAGTTAACGCACACCACACTGACAAATTGTGTTAATTAAATATGTTGAATCTCTGATTGCCATAGAGTACGATAAACTTATTTTAGTCCGCCATACTATCATATCGGCTCCAAAGTTGTAACTAATTTTTCAACCTACAGCTACCGTAGGAAACTTTAAATAACTTCCGGTCACTTATCTAGAATAGGCGATGAAAAATGTAGTTTATTCAGCTTGATGCCTACAAGAATGATAGAAATAATATATGTATCAGCTAATACTGCATAATAAATGTTTGTATTGACTATAAAAAAATTAAACTCGAGGAAACTATTTTTACATATCTATGTAACAAACAAAACTGTGTCACTATAAACAAAGTGTCAAGTTTGTAGTATCCTATATGTCCGACATAATTCAAAAATAGTAACACTTCATAGGACTCCCGATATATGTACACCCTTATTTATACATATATGTGTTATTATTTTTATTAGTCAATATTCTTTCCTCTTTTCCCTATAGAATATACTTTGTACTTTTTCCTCTTTTTTACTTTGGGTGCTCGTACGAAAATATTTATCACCAGTGTCCTGAATATTTTAAAATCTTCAAAGAATATGGTAACCTGGTTCATTCTAGGAGATCGCTAAGCAACAAGGTAATCAAAATAAATTCTAAAGAACACAATTACATGTATAGAAATATAGTGTTAATAATTATAGTAATACATCTTTATTTTTGTTTCAGATAAGCTAAACTTTATTTTACTAATGAAGGACATTTTGTATTTATTTATAATTTCCAACCCCAAAATATTCAAAACAAGAGTAATCCCAGGGTGTAATACATATTCATCCTTGGCTTATACCATCTTTTGCTATCTAAATTTTCAGTTGTCTTTCAAAACGTGTTCACCGAAAATGCACAAAATCATTTAATTACATTCATTCAATCATGTTGTTCTATATACTGTTTGATGGTTGGATTAACAATGAAAAACCTTTATACTTTGCGGGGAAACAGTATTACGGTCTTACACATGTCCAGTACATTTCTAATACAGTTTAATTACTGTTATAGATAAAAAATAGACTAATATAATAACCCCCTTTCCAAATTACCGCTTCATACTTTTGAGAAACGTAGGTGCATTTCTGACCTTAACACTCCCTTAATGGCATTAGGTGTACGAGGTGTTTTGTTTTTTCTCTTAATAAAATGTAAAACTTAAATTTATTGGTAATATGACATTTCTTTTTATATTACTAATAACACTTAAAAATATTACAAAATATTAACTTTATTTCTTTATAATTTTCAACACAATTTCATAGTACTTCATGCATAATAGACTCTCGATTTGTGTTGAAAAATGTTACAAATCTTGTAATAATTATTTCCATGATGTTATCAGGAAAAATATTACTACGACTGACAAAATTTATTTGGAGGATTATAAATTATTCCTTTTGAACATAACTAGTTGTATTATCATCTTGACTAGGGTATTAGATTTTTCAATGTTATACGTTTTCTTCAGTTTCTCTCAATATACTCTGGTAATTATTTTTGAAATGATATATTAATTTTAAAACGTAAATAATGTGGTACTAGTGGGAAAATTGATGTTTATATAGCATTCATTTGTTTCATACACATATATTTTGGTGAATAAGGTAACCTGATACACTTGATACACTCCTGTTTGTTTCTCTCCTTTTGAATTGTCTATATTTATGCTTGTAATATATTAACTTTTTCTTAAAATCTAATTGAAATCTTTTTTTACATCTGATTTGCCGTTAAAAACAACAAAATTTTATTAATTCTACACAACACGTGTACAAAAATTAAAGTGGAATTCATCAGGTGATTCCTTTGTAACAACGAAACAGCTATAATGTTAAAATATGTAGAAAACTTAAATAGAATCGTTGCTGTAACATGATTTACACGATTATGGCAAAGAGATTTTTTCTTTTAAACATGAATTTTTTTAAATTACTAAAATTTGTATAACTAAATTTTGTTTTTAATTTTCGCTTGGTTATAATATTTTATTTTATTATAATTAATAGTTATTATTATTATTTTACAATTGGGAAAATATTTAGTTTTCGAACAGTTGTTTTCCCAGCACCTGTGGTGCTCCAGCGCCTGTTTTGAAATTATCGGCCATTTTGAACTTGCTAAGTAATGTTTATGGACGACCATAAATAACAAAATAGGTAAACAAATTATTAATATTAGCGTGAGGGAATTATCTTGAATAATATGTTGAATGACAAATTTCGCACCAAATTTTAACACCTTCATTTATTACTGAATTTGGAAACAATCCCTAAGAAAACATACCACATTAAAAAATAATTCTATAAAGAGGGCATTAAATGACTACTAAATAAATAAAATCGTTTTTATATAACACGAGTTAAAATAAATATCCCAAACTATGTTCAAATAATAACAATTTAAACTATCTGTATTTTCAAACAGTTTAATTTGTTTTAATTTATTATTTATTTTATAGCTGATATCTTGTGATCTTAATATCAGTATATTGTATGTTTCCATTGCTTCTTCAAAGAACAGGATATTAATTGGTTTATTATTGCACACCATAATTATGATTTAATTGAATATTGTGTTAACTATGGTCAGTTGGAAATTATATAAACGATAGGATAACTAGTTTAGTCACGAACAGCTAATTTATTTAAAGTTGTTAACTGCAATGTGAAATCCTTCCTGTTTAGTAATCAAATGCAGATTTACATGTCAATTATGCTATTGAATTATTGGAGATATTTCACTCAATGTGACCCAATTTCAACCTACGTTACATTTGTATTGTACACAGGTGGTTCTTTTCATCAAGAAAAAAATATTTATAATTAGTTTATTTCTATTTGTTAGAGATATTTTAAACTATTGCTACTAATGAAACATGTTGAACCTTAAAATAACTATTCATCTCTGCTAGTATTTTTGATATTATATTCATTTTACAACTTATATATCTTTCTATTAAACAGGCATATATATCACACATATTAACTCTTAAATTAATACCTACATAACAAACAAAAACTAATTCAATCCTTAAGTTACAATCGCCGGGATATTATTGTAACTTTTTTAAATCGTCAAAGAGAAATATTTCACATTCGTAAATGTTACATGACATTACGTATCAATATCTATTCATTAGAGAAAATTAATTTCTGTGGTCACTTATTTGTAAATTCAAGCAAATATTTTAAATTAAAATTTGTTAAAATTAAATTTATTTTTGTGGAATATTTATTTAGTCCCTTAAAATCTACTGTGTTCAAAACAAGTACAATACTAGATTGCTGTAAATACAGCTGAAGAATGGATAATGAACAACTTAAGTACAAATTTTAAAAGATAAATTATTTAAAGAAATGATTGATATTGCTTTTAATACTAGCTAGTACAAACACAGTTATTTATTTATTTTTTACTTAATTCATAATTTTTCATTACTTCCATGATAGAGACTACTGTATTTCCCCACTATGTTAAACGACATATGAAAACACTATGAACAAAATGTAAATTTGTTCTGCTAATTATTTAAAAAGAGCTCTGAACATATTAACAATATTTTCACAATGCGGTTTAAATAAAATGTCAATACTCGTTTTGTTTATTTTGACAGTGATTTCAAATGTTTTTAAAAAGGGATTATGTCCTTTTAAGATTACGAAAATATTTTAGATTGCCGTAACTTTTATATTATAAATTATTCAATGTTGTAATACAAATAAACAATTCAATTGCAAAAAATCAAGTATTCACACAAGAAAGGTAGTAATGGAGTACTGTAATTTGTTTGTATTTATTATGAAAATTATTTCATAACTTCGTGATTTAAATGTATATTACTGCTTTCATTTTTCTTCTTCTTTCAAATTGCTATTAAAAATCCATGACTATTAATAGGTGTGCTCTGAATTTATGTGATATTTATATTTTACTAGTAGTTGATTACAAAATTATTAATTTACAAATCAAAAATCACTGACAAGTAATTTAATCAACAGTATTATTGAAGAATTTTATGGTGCTATTTAAAAATGATACTTCAACGAAAAATAATTTGGTTGAACAGTGTTTAAAATTATTTAGTTTTAGTTTTCAGTGTGAGATATTCAACCTTTTGTGAACGGTTTTAAATGATGTGAGTGCTGCAAAAAATTATCTCCTAAGTTTATATCAATATCTTTTGACTATTTCGCATGTTTAAAGAAAAATAATTTAAGAATGTGGATTAAATTACAAGGAAAGTTTTAAATAATTATCCATAAAGACTGGCTATGAATTTATTTACCAAAATTTAATTTGTCGGCAACGCAGTTATTCCCTTTTCAGAGGTTGAGAACACATTAATAACACTACACAGTCAACGAACACGAACACAGAAAAATTAAACAACAATATGATATGCAAAGGCCGAAGGGCACCTCAACTTAAAAAAAGTAATAAAATTAAAATTAAGTTCATTACCTCAAGTAATAAAATTGTTACAGCACAAGAAATGTGTAATCGACAAATTACTCAAATAATTCTCGGTAACACTTTCACAATTAAGTTATTTCCAAAGAAATATTTCTCCCAAGGGTGTAGTCTTAAAGCACCTGGATATTATTGCAACTTTGTAATTCTGAGTTCCTAATCTCCCTGACTCATCCATTCAAGAATTTGCTTTATAACATGTGGTTATAATAACATAACATGTGGTATATCTATAATATTTTAGATGTGAAAGTGCATTAGAAGTTGCTTTGATATCTGCATTTAGGAGTTGCATTATTAAATTATGTAATATTTAATCTGTTACCCGCACAATATCTGTGTAAGTCTTAAATTAATGTGCACCATACCTGAAGTATAGTCTTCATCTTTGATCATTGATCTGGTGTACTCTGCTCAATAACTAATTACAAGTACAACACAAACTCATTACATAACATATTTGGTTTCCATAATTAAAATATTTAAAATTATCCACATGTGCATTTTCTGTTTCTATGTTTTTGCCTTTTTACGACTACAGTAAAAATAAAAAACCATGGTGTTACAAAGTAGACATTGGATAAATGACAAGTAAAGATTTAAATAAGTTTATGTATGTTCATAGATTAATTAAAACAACACATAAGTTTATCAAGAATCATATGAATCATAAGGTAGATATGCTTTTTCTTAAATATCTTACCCCTAAAAATGTTTCATTGTTATATTCTTTTTTGTCACTGCAATTTAATTTATGAATTTTCTTTTATATGGAGTGTTATTAAAATACTATTTATCTTCAACACTTTACACAGATTTTTAAAAAAATTGAAAATGTTTAGATTAAATTCAACAATAAAATTTAATAATTTTACATTATACTAACTGTATAATAAATTAATTAAACCACATAAATATTTAGCATTCTAGTAACTTAAAAACATACAATATTTACGTATGGAGCAATGTTAATAATTATAACATTTGCCCCATTTATCATCTAACTCAATGTTCATCACCAAATATAATATGTTCTCTAACATTTTCTACCAAATGAGCTGGATTTTCATACTTTAAAACAATCAAAATTCAGATCATAATAAATTAAAATATTAATAATTTCTTTTTTATAAAATAGAAGTATTAAAATCTCATGTTCGTCATTGTATAATATTTGAACAAACCTATAGAATTCATAATATTAAGGAAAATGAAATAATACCGTTTGTTGTTTCAAAACAAAGTTACAGAATACCTTAATTTTCTGCATAAAGTCTTGTTAATCTTGATTTTGTTCAATTATTTCTTTAAAGCTGTTTCGCTGCTCACTGACATCTTCCACAGGCGTAGACACTTTAACTTAAATTATCACGCATATTAAATTTACACATTTAAAAAACACTGAATTTTGAAGTATGTACAAACATTTAAATTACATAATATTATAAAAATATCCGAGCAAACCTTATCTTTAAAATAAATTATTGTTCTTATAATATATGTCTACATTATCAACGTCTATTGATTTTTACTACAAATCATGAGATGCTAATAGATGCGATCAATAAACTTTGTGGGTATATAACAAAAACAAACGGATTTTAACTATGAGTTCTATTATGAACGTTTTTATAATATTATGTATTTTTGATTGTTTATGTATACTTCAAATTTTCTGTTTCATTAAATTTAATATATGCGACAATTTAAGTTTAAATGTTTATGCCTACTGAAGCTGCCAATGAGTAGTAGCGAAAGAGTGCTGTTGGGAAAATCAAACAAAAATTAAGAATTGCGACGACTTTCTGCAAATCAAGGTAATTCGCGAAAGGAAAACAGTTGATGGCAAGCATCAATAAATGAGAATTTGTAAAACAGATATGAATAAACTTGACTTTCATCTGTAATAACAAGTAACTTTTTGACTACTCCAAAAAGTAGGTTAAATAAAACGAATATTTCAATACGTTCGTTTACATTACATTTGTATGGTTAAATGAAAATGATATACAGTACTAACTAAGATATAGTCTTCTTTTTCCTTTGCTTTTACGAGTGTTTTTACACGTCTCTTTTTAACACCTTGCGACAACCTTACCTTTTACAGTCTTAGTAAGAAATTATTAAGTAAGTTTCGGCCTAATTGGCTGTCAGTATCGCAAATTCTTATCCTCCTACCCAACCTTTTCTAATCCATTACTTTTAGTTATTTTTTAATTTTATGAGCTTCCGAACTCTTTCTAGAGTCGTTGCCGTTTAAAGAGCATGGTTGTATTATTGGATGTATTTATCTAACAAACATAGAACTCTAATATCAGCAATTAGGATATTTAACGACAAAATAAATTAATTCAAGCTTTATGAAAACTAAAATAATATAATTTACACTTTCTTCTTTGCAATTTAAAATAAATACAATTTGTATTCTTTTATATAATCATAGAAACTGAATGTTATTTATTATGAAATCAAATATGTCCTTACATGTTATACTATTTTATTTATCCTGTATTTATAAAACAAACAATTTATTTTTACTGAATTTATTTGTAACTATGATCCTTGTGAGGAATATATCAGAATGTGGGAAACTTTAAGTTAAGTATTTAAAAATTTAATTGTTGTATTAATTTTTATTTGAAATTGAAATTGAATAAGATGAATTTAAATTAGTTATACTGTCATACCCAAATTAGTAAGATTTAATTAAACGGTGCCTTGGATGTTCTACGGAGATTCCCGAGGTTTTGCAGCGGTCAGGTTCATTGTTATTTAACGAACAATGTTCAAAGGATTTATTTTTACATAGTCTACTACTGATTTTTAGTACAATTATCCTTGAATGGTTTTACTTGAATAATCCGTCTCAACCTGTTATACCTTGAAGACATGAAGACGAAAATGTTGAGTGATTCTCGTATAATTGTTTAGATTTTTAATCTGTCTAATGGTCTGTGTAAATAATGATTATTAAATATAATTACTTAAATATATTTAAGTGTCTGTGTTTATGTGTATTTTTAATGCTTTAACGATCTCAGAAGAATTATAATTATCTGAAGATAGAATAAATCTCAAAACGGGTGAGAAAAAGAAAAAGGAAGTCATGTGACGGACAAAAGAAAAGTAAGTCATCTTTATAAAAATTTAAATTAAAAAATAATAATATATCCTAATCAATCAAATGACTTCTGAGACATTAAAGTCTAAGCTTTGATATTTCAAATGTAACTAGCATTTTCTTTGTCCACGCACATATGAGCAATAACTTGATCCAAACTGAAACGATTTCAAGGTTCTTTCATTTATAGACTTCCTCTCTATGAAAAACAAATACGTAAACATATCTGAGTATAAACAAATTTATAAAATATATTGCACAGATTTATTGCATGAAAATAAAATAATATACATAGAACCACAGAAAATCGTCTTGAAGTTGTTCAAGTTGTTCTAAAGTAATTCTTTAGTTGTTCTAAAATCAACTCTCCAATCGTTTCAGTCTTGTTGGTAACTCGGCCTATGGTAGGTGCATCAGTTTCAATGAAAGTTTTGATTACTTCCCAGACGAAAAATTTCAGCACTCTTTACAGATATTTCATTTCTTTACATTTGTACTCAATTTGACTCTATTTTGACCATTTATTTATTTATAAGTATACTATATAGAGCCATTTTATACTATATATTTCTATGAGCTATTAATAGGTTTTCCAAAGTTCCCTTTTGTGTTTTGTCAGTGATTATTCTACTACAGTGTAATACTTCATCAATAAAATAGATGCATTAGATGTACCAAGTTATTCAGTCAATCTAAAAACTCAATTTGATATTAAATAATGTAGCAAAAATATATCCATGTATTTATAGCTATAACCCGAGAATTAAGATTGAATAAACCACGCATGGTGATATTTTAGCTTTAATATTTATTAAGGAATAATAAGATAGTATAACATTAAATAACTATGTTAGGATAGTGATTAATTTGACACTTTAACTTTCAATACATCATAGTACAAAACACAATTTAATATTTAAAATAATTTACTTATAGTAAAAATCCAATGAAATTTGTTTGATGAAAACATGCTTTTCAATAAACTTTGAATATAACTTAAAACATAAACCTTTGCTCTTTCGTTTATAATTCTAAAACTGCCTCGATTACAGTTACTTTATATTGGCTTTATTAAATTGTACTATTTCAAAAGGTATAAAGTGAAGTTATTCCTATGAATAAAACGAATCGTATGAAAAACTTTATAGCCTAAGCTCAGCAATATCACAATATTGGAATATGAACTTTATTAACAGTAAGAAATACTGTAGACGTTATGATGCTAAATTCTACAGAACTGCTAATAAATAAAAAGTTAATCTCTATCCAATAATAACATTCAGGAATAATGTTTATGCTGCAAAATATTATCTCTGATTCTAGTGTTCTGCCTTAAGTTTCAAAAGGACACCATAAACTTGTTATGTTAATGACAGGTGCAGTAGTTATCACATGGAACGATAATTATTACATCTATTCATTTACATATCCAACCATAAAATAATCCGCCCGTACATCGATCAGCACTTCCATCATCCATTCTCAACCCATTATCATACATGCATCTTGTCATCTGCCATTTATTCTATTCAATAATGAATTCACACATCCCATTCTACAGCACACCTATCCATCCAATATTCATTGGACATATTTATTATTTATATTACTATAACTTACTGTCAAATAGTCAAATTTTCCATATATATATATATATATATAACTGGTTTCACTACGGCCGTTTCGAATATTCTGCCATTATCGTGTGGTGAGTTAATTATTAAAATCTAAATTTCTTATACACGTAACACTTAACAGTTCAAAAATAACTTAATCATTGTTTGATTTTATCACATGTTGCATATCTGCTGTCCTGATGAGCATTGTCCAATTTAATAAAGGTTTTTAATTTTGCAGGCGCAATTAAATTACTTTATCAAAATACGTTGGAACGCATGCCTTGAGAGATATACATTCAAGGCAAGGCTACCTATAAATAAATAAAATTAATTTTTTATATTTTTAAAATATGTTTTAAAAAACTGAGATCCCATATTAACAGTAAATAATCTTAAATTTTATTAAAATTAATACGGGATTTTACACGGCCAAGCTATGCTATATACTGAGTTATTTCTTTTATAGGCGAATGTGGTAAACGGCGTAGCTCAGTTACCAGAAGCTTATGTTTATCTCGCTGCAGTTTGGTCTAGTGAACTGTACATAAGTTCATAACAATGTTGATCACGGTGCATTTTTCCAAATGTTTCAGAATATCATCAGCCTAAGTAAATGTTAAATTAATATTAAGAATAATAATGGTATCGAACGCACACAATGTGGAATTGTTAGAGGTAATTAAAATTGAAAATTATTGCTAAAAACACCAAAATTGCCATAATCTAACCTTTCAGTCGTCTGATGTAATTAACTAAAGTGGTCATTTCAACCAATATAAAATAAGTAGTATTACAATTTGTAACTAAGATATTATAGAGAGAAATTGCGGAAGAAAAATGTACTGTTTCATTGAAAACTTAATACCAAACCATTGATTTTAAACAAATTTAATGCAAGTCAAAATAATGAAGTAAGAACAATACTCCTCCTCTAAAATATAACAAATATATTACATTATGTATGTGAAGTTAAGTGTTTGTGAGAGTATTAGAAGATATACCTAAAGTGTTATCCAAATTATGTTTAATGATTAAGTTGTATTTGTTACCAAATTTAAAGTTTTGTTGCATGTGCCCCATACCTATAGAAAAAAATTGAGCAACTAATAGTAAAAACTCTATAAGTAAAGAATTACTAAATATGGCAAAGTTTTAAAAATTTTACTCATAATAGTAATAATAGGTTCAAAAGGCTATACGTTTCAATATGTTGTACGTATGGCTAATATCAGACCTTAGAAATAGTTAGCTAGAGATAGAAACTGCATTAAAAAAAAATCAATGTAACAAAGCACCTGCTTGTAACATTTGTTTTAATTCTCTTTTTCATTAATTCCTTGTTTTTCCCTAATAGAAACACTTACTTTTATTGGAATGAATTCAAATAAATATCATATATTTGGAATCGGCCAGTACCATCCTACAAAAAAAACTGTGGGCAGAAATCAGGCACAGACGTAAATATAATGTTATAAAGTAATTAGTTACTTTCAGTTTTATCTGAGATCACCATTGTCATATATACTATATTATCCCTCTGTTTACTAAGTGCCTAAATCAGTTCCTGATTTAACGCCTTTGAAGTGTTTACTAAGAGGCAATTTGTTTTTATGATCTAATAAAGTCAATTGTTTATGTAGTTATTGATACGGAAGAATAAATGGGACAGGAATTTGAGAAGAAAATTTGGCAATAAGTTAGCAGCATAATAGTTATGTGTCAAATAACATCCGACACATTCGCGAAATAAAGAACACATTAGCGAGATTCCACATTTGTTCTATATCCATTGTTATATGTTGTTTTTATGAGACGATTGGCGTTTAACTTAGTAGGCGATGGACATTTATAACGAATATAGATATCATAAACTGGACAAAACAAATCAATGAGTATCTAAATAAATGTAAAGTTGAATGTCGAAGGATCCATTTAATTCATATTAACTACATTTCAAGATGACGATAATTGTACTTAAACATCTTAAGACACTGCAAAAGATCGTTAAGAAAATAAACCTTTTGGGTCTGATAAAAATATTTTCTTGTTCCATATCAATATCATAGAACATTCTAATTCCAGTCACATTTTCATTGCGCTTTATACTAAATGAAATACATCCACATAGATTAGTTCTGTAAGATTAACTTGTCGAACACTATTTCTCCAGTTTTTAATATATCACAAAAAACACTTATGTTTCAAAAAATACACACTCGGAATTCCGGATTAAGTAAAATGAAAGGAGGCTTGATTGACACAAAATCAATATAGCCCAGCTAATAAATTAACATAAACAAACATATATACCATGTAATAAATAATAATAATCACATTCCCTCCCCCCCCACTCTAGTAATGGTCAAGGATAAGTTGTGATTTTCGTACACTAATCATTAAATTTATAAGGCTATAAAACTACAATTTTGTATACATTGTCATTATGAAAATTAATTATTTTAATTTTCCAATTTATTAGGATTGTAGACTACATTATTTACAAACATATATTTATAGTTAGTAATCCCATCCTTATAATGAGCAATCGGGAATAAATTAAACTATTTTATTGACTTTCATATAAATTCCAATCCTTTTTTCATCATTTTTGCCAACCTTCATCAGTTTAACACAATTAATATTCCACCCGATATAACTTACAATCCAGGACATACCAATTTATCGCACCTAGAACCTAAACAGCCAAAGAAATTGTTATTTTAATCCATCTTTGACTGTTTACTATAAAAATAAGCAACAACGCATTCACAAATTATCTGGGAGAAAACAAAATAAAATACCATTTAAATAAATTTACATTGCTAAATATCTTTGATCTTTGACAACCTAAACAAATAACTATATTATATGGTCATAGCTTTGTAATGTTTTCAATTCTACTAACGTAATAACATAGCCATGTGAATTTTTGTTAAAAAAACTATTGAAACGAGATGAACCAGTTTTCGTGCAGGATGGATTTCGGTGAATTTACTACGAAAAGTGCAACATTAGAAACCAATAATTGTAAAAATTGTGGCCATTATGATAACCTTATTTAACGTACTTCGATATTTTTGTAGGGAATAACGAAATCCATACAGAACAAATATCGAAATATATTCAAGTTGGATGAAATTCATTGCATTCTATTTGCTAGTAACATCACTTACATGAAATTTAATTGATTTTTCCAAACACGATAAAACGTCTACATGGACTTATTCGAAATATTTGATAATTATATATAAAAAAATATGTTCTTAATAACAATATAAAACATTTTCTGAAAGCTATCATAACTATTTTATTTAAATGGGAAATATTAATTTGTTAATAATATCTAATATTTTTTAACTATTGGGTTTTTTTTTGTTTTGTTTTTTTTACGTAACAACTAACCAGCAGCTTTATTTACTACTTGCTGTTTCTACTTGGAATTATACAACTCAATTGTTATATTAAATAAATTTGAATCTTTATTAAATTGCACTTTAATACAGATAAGTTTGTGATATAACTAGCACTGCTTTATATGTTTCAACATGATTTTCTGTTCTTACTCGTACCACTAAGCCCCAAGGGAAGTTAGAACACTATTGGTTCTGTCATATAGGGTTATATATGAGTTTCATTTATCTCAGTGATATGTGCACGAGAAACAGGAGAAGTTTATTTATTTAAACGATATCTTGTTGATGTGTTTGCTTGTTGGATATTGAAGTGTTTCATCGACTGTAAAATGACTATATGTTTCAATCTATCAGTAAAATCCTAAATATGAAGTACTACTCTTACCCATTCCAATAAGATATATGTTCAGTGATTAGTGTCCTATCAACAAACTAATCTCATCCTAAAATAAACCCTGTTCAAAATGATAAGTCCTTTTCCTCTTGCTTCATCTGGCTATCTCAACAGCATCCCAACATATTTACAATCTACCCTTACAATTCGCTAATTTGGTAACCTTTATGAGTTCATACTACAACTAGTCTCCTGAAAGTAGCAACATATATAATCAGTATCCTTGGTAATATGCTCTCATAATTAAATTCATTCATCTTTGACAAATGGTTTGCTTCGAATTTCCCTTCTACACCAGAATAGTCCGTTCTGACGCAACACTCGCCTTTTTCCCAAACAACTCTGTCATAAATGCTTCATTGCAATTCAGATTGAAACCGATCTGTTCTGATTTTTTTTTCAGTAGCCCTGATTCACAACATTACCTAAATGATATTTCTAACTCAAAAAAGTGATCACTGTATACAATTTTATTACACACCGCTCGCCCTCCAAGTAGATCTTGAACACAGTTGTTATACTTGAGATAACCTGTTGACAGTAAACAAAGTAGATTTGTTATCGTTTTTTATTATTGCAGAAACTGTATTTTCTCTTTTATAGGTTACGAGTTGTATATATTTAAAACCATGGAATAGGCATTAACGTTATTACCACAATTTTTATAATAAAGTTATTTTTTGTTTTATGGCACATTTTATTGATGGTTTTTTAACCATCAATAAAATGTAACTTAACTTAACTGCAACAAATGTATGCAGATAAGTGGAGAATATTTGTAGCTGCCACTATGGTTTCCTTTCCTGCTTTTTAAATGAAATAAAAATTTTAATTTTAAAAGTTTTAAGTCAATCAGAATATTTAATTAAATAATATTTTTAAATGTATTGTTTATATTGTACCATTTTATGTTAAGTTAAAATTTTATTTATAAGTGATAGTTTATTTAAATCCAAGTAATTCTGTTCATATTTTATTATCAAATAATACATTACTGGTAACATTTATATAAATAATAGCACGTTGATATTTGGATTACCAATATTAAAAGTTAATCCTAGAGGTAGTATATATTTAATTATTTACGACACATTTCATTTCAATACAATATTTAAAATATACGTTCTAATTAAGATATTTTAAAACATCCCGAACGATTAATTCTTAAATTTATTTAATAACGTGATTTATGTTATGTAACATAGTAATTCCACGTAATACAATGTAATACGGTAAATAGATTACATAAAATGCAGGATTGTGTACAAGTACAGTGAAATGGTATGTGCCATAACCATATTATTCGCATTCACGTGAAAATTAGAATGTATTTATAAATTTAGTTTTTAATAATGTAAATCTGGTGCTTTCAGACTTGCAATCAATTTCCTAAATATTTAGTATAATTTTAACTATAGGTCATAATGATTTTAACCTGTAAATTTATATAAAAACTGTCTAATTTTTTAGAGTAAATAACAAACGTTTAACATTACATTGTATGAAAGATTGTGCCTAATTCTGTCAACAATTTTATTAAAACACAAATATGTAGACTTAATGATACCTAGAGATACAGCTCTTGTTAATCTTTTGTGAATTGTTATTTACGGCTAATTTTGCATCTGATATACTTTCTGAATCATTTCCAATATCATTCTTGCTGCTCATGTAATTCTTACATAATTGAAATATTTTTTTATAATTTTTATGGACTAAAATTATTGAAACAGTATGCTTGTTGAAACAGTAAGTTATCACTTCAATTTACACATAAATGAAAAATATATATACAACCTAACCTGCTCCTACATTACGTAATTATATAATACCAACAGAGTGTAACATTTATTTTTAATTTTAATTTCTTTAAAAGTTCACAAAGTATATATTACAATTTTATCATTTTATTTAATAACGTAAAACAAGATAAACACTATTTTTAGTAAAACACTAAGTGAATACTCAAACTTAACTATATATTATATTTTAAACAGCAACCAAAATGCATTTTACATATTGAATAAATATTAATAAAACTAGCTACCTTTTTTTCAAATAAAATGTTTCTTTCCTACCTTTAAACTGATCGGTTTTAGATTGTCAATAATCTATAAAATATTCATAATACAGAAAACAACCAAGTCGTTTTGTTCTGGACTATTAACTTGTCTATAATTATTTTCCAAATAATAATTTTATTTATTTATGTCAATATTCTACACGTCAAAATAATGAGCTTTCAAATTTTAAAGCAAATAACCACAACTATTTAGACAATATTGAGAATTCGATTTTGTAACTTTCACATACTCGCTCCATCTCTTTAATGACTACAACCACTGCCTATAACGAAAAACTGTAAATGTTACATCAAACTATTATGTTAGTATGTGTTAAATTTTTTAAATAAATCTATCTATCTATGGTGAAACATACAGAATACATTATAATATTCAATTCTTTGAGAGTAAACTGTACTATTGTTGGAGAAGACGTTTACATCAAATTATTGCCAATTCCAAGTACACCTGCAAATAGGTGAAATATTTTTCATAAAAGCAAGAAAAGGCAGGCAGTTTCAAACCACACTGAATTTAATTCACAGTTTGACTAAACGAATACATTTTAATTCTAAACAATTTTTCATTTTTACCCCCAGCGATTTATGGCAAAAGGAAAATAGCAATAAATAAGGTATTAGACAAATGAAAGCACCACGGAAATAAATTAAAATAAGAAAATGCTTACCTATAGTTAATGTCTGGAGTGCACAGAAACAAATAGGTTTTTGAATAAAACATTCTTAACACATGTTTATAAATTATAACTACCCACATTTCCGTTTACCCAATAATTTGTATAATTACAAAACTTAACTTCTGCTAAAGTATCATTATAGTAAGAAACTACGTTTCTTTAAAAAAAACACAGGTAGCGTATAGAGTTACAATTGTCTTCGTTCGTCGGCCTTATGACTATCACTATAGTAAGTTTTAAAATAAATTATTGCATTACTTAAAAAGATGCGGCTTGCTGATGCCATAAAATAGCACGAAAGTATTCGAATGTTTTCGTGAGTTCCATTGAATACTATTGATTTTTTGTGTTTTTAATTCACTTGTTACAACATTTTTTAGATAAATTTTATTTAAGAAACCAAATTAGTAACTACTACAAATATTAACAAATATCTCTTTTAGAAGTGCAGTAATGAAAACAGAGATACAAAACTCATTACGAGAAGGTTGATAAGCTTTATGAAAAACATTAACCCCTAAATGCAGACAATTTTTACATATATATATATATATATATATATATATATATATATATACGAGTATTCTTCTACACCTGTTTATTGTTTAAATTGAAATTGTAATTGACACTGAGGGACTAATAGCTTTGATCGTGTAGCCAACTCGTATTAAACGTAACCATATAATCGGTTGATATCGTGTTTTAACGTTTTATGCATTCAATTATTGTTTTGTAATATTTCTCTAATATTCTTATTCCACAAACTAGTCTATGTTATTAGTCTTCATTTTTCGCCAAAGTTTTATCTGCATCAGGAGTTTCGTTTTTGGTCCAAATAAGTAGTTTAAAACAACAGTACACAATTGTTACATAGAGTTTTAGTCTTAGTTCCTGATCTACAATTTGTGAGACATGGTGATGAAAGTATATCAATATAACAATAAATATGTAAATAACAGTAAATAATAAATACAACAATATGATTACCCGATTTTTGTGATAATCCAATATTTTTTTTTCAGGTATCGCTGAATTCTTAATAATTATTAGAAATATATTTGAGGTTCATAATAAGAAGTCTGAACAAAGTCAATGAAATGTTTCCTATGATATCTTCTGTCCACAGATATTTTGTAAAAATAACATTATTTTCACAAAGTACTGGAAAAGAAAAAAATTACTAACCCGTGATAAATAGCTGTTCTTCCACAAGTATGTCGTAAGAAAAGTATGTCATACTATTTCACAAATCAAATTGTATAATATTTATTATTATTATTATTGTAATTAAACAAATGAAATAGGCAGAGAATAAGGATACAAAGTCTATTTTTATTATCTGCAGGGAACTAATGTATTAGGTTCACTATAGATTAAAAACATTCGGTAACATATTTAAATTAGATATGTTTAATATTTATAAAATGTAAGATATTTAGAGACTTTCTTGTATTAATGTTAATTTAGTTTTAAACAATCAAACAGAATTCTTGACTTTTACCCCACTACTTAAACCTTTGTCAAAGGATGTTTAAAAAGAGTTTATGACTGACTGGGTTTCCCAGCTACAGTTTCCATTATCATGTAACGGGGGACTTGTGGGCTTGGTCTCAAAGGTGTGTATAATTCTTCTTAGGTTATTTAGTCTTCGTATAAGCCTTGTCAATGCCGTAACTGGTGAAACCATGGTCGGCTAGTCCAATAAATTGTAGAATTTTAAAAAAGAATTAGTGTGTGTTATATTTGAATAACGTGGAAAGCTATCAAGTACCGTCGGTCACCAGTATCAACAATAAATTGCTGATGAGGCTGAGAAATGCCACTAATATTATTGTATCTAACAATGATTTTAAACATAGTCTGAAAAAGATTAATGCAAGCTTTATTTCGTGAACGCAACCTATGAAGATGGTGTATTTCATTATCCCCAGGTTAAATTTTTATTTAAAATAAACTGCAAAGCCTATACCAGATACACAGTAACAGATATTATAAAGATACAGTATAGTGAATTTCATTGTATTCTAATATCAAGTAGTATTTTATGGGGAATTTTTTTTTTTAATGAATTAAATCAGTCTAATAGCTTTCAAGACAAATAAAAATAAAAATCTTTACACATATGTATAAAATATAAAACAATTCTGTGTAATATAATCTAATTTTGAATTATAACAGGCCATTTAATTTTAGTCTGTAGATTTTGTGAATGAAACGATTTCATGCTATTTCCATGTTTGAGACATTCGAGAGAAACAAATTGGTCACACAAAACTTGTCTTCTCATCCAACAGCTACGCTTTTATTATTAAAATTATACATTATTGACATTGAGTGTGTGAAATAAACATATCAACTTTATAATGTATTATTCGTCATATCAGTATCCTCATTGTATCTCGAAAACGACCAAAACCATTCGAATTAAACTCAGTAAGGGCATTTTTTTTAATGTATGCTTAAACAAGAAGTTATTTTGAATAGTGGTGTTACTAAATGTATACTTATATTTTGTATAACTACACTCAATGTTACAACAACCATTATAACTAATAATATTGCACTTGTTTAGGTACAAATCATTCATTTCTGTAAAAGTACTTTAGGTATTCAAATTAAACAACAATAAAAAATAATACCTACACTATAAATTTCAATCAAATTTTATTTTCAATGGTAAAAACATACATAGTTTAGACGTTACAATTACTTACCTTGTTCCAGAATTTTTTTTCTTATTTATTTCAAGCAGATTTATTATCGTTTAAAACTACTATACGACAACATCTGTACTATAAATAACCATTAATCTCCAAAATATTTGAAGACGGGGACCGATGTCGATTTGTTTTGGATTTAAAAAAAGAGAAACTTATTTAATTCAAAAAGAAAGTAGTTAAATGAGAAAAAAAATTACCAGCAAGAGATGAAGGGCACCTTTAATTTGAACATCTGTTAAGTAACGATGTAATAACTTACTTAGTTTTACATCATTGATGCAGTAAGAAAAGGTTCATGAAAAATTAAACAGGAAACTTCCTCGAATTCGGTTTCAGTGACATTGGGCTGAAGTTTATTTCAATATCCTTCTCTAAATACATTCTACCTGAGACATTTACTAAAAATTAAGTTTATGCAAATTATATATAACATGAACAAGTATATGATTTTTTTTTCCATTTACGTCCATGCTAAATTGCGTATTTAGAAATATTACGTCATAAAATCTCTCTTAGTTACAAAATCAATAATGAAGTAACACTGAAATTCACCCCTTAGTTGTAAGAGGGCTGTGTAACTTCTGAGAATTTGGCTTTAGAACCGATAGGTCAAGTTCAAGTTTCAAATTAAATTCGTCAGCATCAAAGGTAATGATTGTAGGTTGTTGATTCCATTTATGTGTTCAACAAAGTTTGACTGGCTTGTACACGATGGCAATAATTTATTAAATAAACCTTCAGGTCCAAAAACAAAAATTATTTTACAATTCGTGTAAAATAAATTAACAAAAAGTAATACTGTATTGTGATAACAACATAATGAAACAAAACAAGCAGAGTTTGTTCCATTGACAGGTTTACATGGAATTATTTTTATAAACGCCTAAAAATCATTCAAAACCTATAAATATATGTATTTTTAATCCTGTAGTAAATGGTAAAAAATAAATCTCAAGTACAAAATCTTGTTTCCTGATTTCTCTAATTTACCACCGAAGAAAAATGTCTCCCAAAGGAGTATTTTAAAGTGGCTTGATTTAATTGCAACGTTGCAATTAGACGGGCTTAACTCCCTTGTAACAATTTGTGTTAATTCATGTGCTTTCAGTATGTCTAATGTTTTCAACGACTTCAATGAAATTACGGTCGTTCGTAAGTCATAGTTGTTAAAAAGTAAATTTAAAACTTTCATTTCGCTATAGTTTAAAAAATAATGTTTAAGGATATTTGAAAAATGGAAAATATTTTAAGTTTTATTTTAAAACATGGTAAAGTAATTCACACAATTTAGAATGAAAATTCAATCTAGTTGCAGTTTCATGCTCTGACAGGTTTGGTTCCCTTAATTAGTACTTTAATAAACTCAGTGCTAATATCAGTGCTTTCATCGTGAGAATAATAGAGACCAAATTAATTTCGATACAGACTCATTTATATATTTTTGTATATATTTATATAAATTTATACAAAAATATATAAATGAGTCTGAACTTAAATTAATTTTGTCTCTATTATTCTCGCGATGAAAGCACTGAGTTTATTAAAGTATTAATTAAAAGATCCAAACCTGTCAGAGCATGATAGTGCGACTAGATTGTATTTTCATTCTAAATTGTGTGAATTACTTTAAAATAAAACTTAAAATATTTTCCATTTTTCAAATATACTTAAACATTATTTTTTTAACTATCAAAATATTTATATATTTACATTTATTTATTTTAAAACTAATATAAAAACTATTTTGAAATGAGTTCCGTGTTGTATTGCATAATTTATATACAAACACCACAGTATAAAAATTCCAATGTTTACTCTCAAAATGTATAAAAGGAAGATATTATTAAATTAATTAAAAGAACAAAATACAAGTTTGGTAACTGCGAAGGAGAACAGACAGCCTACAGGAAAGATGTCCGATTTATAATGCTATGCTGGTCTCCTGACAAAATTCAAAAATTAAGACCGAGGTCCTTTTCGAGGCCAATTTATCATCCTTTATTTCTATATTGACAACTTCTGTCCTATCGTTACCGACTTTATCCCTAACACCTTCATTTAAAGACCAAGCTTAGCTAAATAACCCTGTGTAACTTTATTTTCCTAGACCACTGACAACTGGTTAGGTGTCTAATGGGATGTGTAATCACTATATACAATCCTCCTTACAAACTCCTATCACTTTTAAATATAGATTGAAGACATTCGTGACTGCTTGGAATGTGTGGTAGTATGATATGATAAAAAGGACTTTCATTTCTTATAGAGTCGTCTAATGAGTTGAGAAAAGGAAGAGATGAAATTAAAAAGAGACAAATCCAATGTCAAGTTTTGTAAATAGCAACATACCGCAATACAAAACTGATAAAACAAGGGGTACGATTCCAGGGCATGTGAAAATCACATCCATTCCCAGGTTTATTAGATCAGGTGTGGATTGGATACCAGTAGAATGTACACATTCACACCACCCCTATGAATATATCGCCCACAAATTCATGAACAAAGAAATACCGTTATTCCAAATTATCCACAATTTCACATATATGAACATTTGGGAATATGAGTAATAATTGAAAATACTGCAAAAACAGTCACACCCCTTCCCTTAACTTTTGGCATATGCATAGTACATAAACAATCGGTGTATTAGGCATTCTGCATTGAACAGATAGTGGTATCTATCGAAAATAGACTACATTCAAGACTGTTGATTTGTTTTCCTGTGAAGTAATCAAAATAAATTATCGGTGCCACAAATAAGACGTAACATTGTTTAAATATTTCTTACAAATTGCATGTTTATCTATAATCTCTGTCACTTTTACATTTGGATTAATATAGAAGTAATGTATAAAATTATTTTTTAATTTGTAATAATCGTTTAGTTTTGCAGAATAGCAGTTTTAATAATATTAAAATTTGTGTTCCTTCTTAATGATTTTGTAATCTATTTCTAGCAATAATTTACAAAATTATAAATCCATATACAAATTTTGATAATTTTTTTAAAGATATTTATCTATTAATATATATAAACAAATGTTATTTTATTTAATGGTATTTGAAATTTTACTATTTAGATGAGTGCTCTGTACTATTTATCTCCTTAAAGAACAAAAATATTTATGTGTTTTGCATGTGGAAAAGCTTTTCTATCTAAATGTAAATAGTGATTGAATGTTAATAACGACATACTTACAAATTAATGTTATACAATTAACGTAAATACTTACACAAATGATGTCTGTAGGGTTAATCGAATATAACCAATATTGCACTGGCTGAAATTACAGTATGTATTTTAATTCACGTTGCATTTCCTTTATTGATTTCATTGCTTAACTGTGAAACAAACATTTCTGATTATATTCCGTTTTGTTTGGTCAAAAGATAATACTGTGATTAAACTGGACACAGTGTTTTACAATAAATATTTGAAAGAGGAAAGAGAAATTAGTAAATTTGTAGCAATTAAGTGTTACAAAGTAATACTTAATAAATGGCAGTGTTTTACTCGAATTTTAACATTTACTGTGCAGTATCAATTCTTGAAAAATAAAATTGTTTTGTGTTATTTTATAAATTATTTCGAAATTGAGGATTATTTTATTTCATTTGCATTTCATTACATTTTAATATACACATTTTTTTTTAAAGAAAGATATACTAACCCAGAATATCAGTCAATATTTATAAATATTACCAGCAAATTTAAATTATAAAATTTTCTGAATAAAGTAACAATCAGTGATTAACATGGAATGGGGATAAATTAAGTTAAGAAAAAAGCCTAAAGTTAAGTCTATTTAAGCTTATGTTTGTTTTCTTCCGCTTTCCATATAAAGTTCAATTTGAACAATTTTACTATTTGCTATAATGTTTATTATAAGTAATTGTTAAAAGATTTATTTAATTATACACAATGTGGTGAAATCGTTTCGCAATATAGATATAAATTTGAAAACTGGCCAATTTAAAATAATAGTGAGTGTCTTGATTTTATCTAGTAATTGCATTTAATTTAATTAATTTTGTTTTATTAAAACTTAAAAGTTAAAATTAATTTTTTTTTTAATGAATTGATTTTCTGTACTATTTACTTTAAGTTGTAACATACTCTGATGGTGTTTAACTAAAACATATTTAGGAAGCTATTTATGGTCCTTAGTCATGAATTTAATACTTTGAGTAGTACAGAATAACATAAAAAATATATACTTTAATCACAATAGAAAATTAAATCAACTTACCAAGCTTGGAAAACTCACTGAAACAACAGAGTTCAATTGCTCTTTAAAGTATAGTAGACATATACATATATTAATAATAAAATTATTAAAAAATTACAGTATTTTATTGAGACTTTTGTAAACAATTGAAAAAAACAACAATATCTTATTAAAACACATTTTATTATGTTTAGAATATACATAGCCATAAATGGTAAACCTTTACCATTTATATAAACTGTTAAGTTGTATTATTTTAACCTACATATGAAAAATTGTTTTAAATAAGAAATTTCTAATTTTGAGACAGTCGTCAATCTGTGAGCAGAAAATGCGCATGTAGTCTTCCCTCAATAATTTTCATTGCAATTTGACTATTTATTTATATACCAGCTGGTTCTCCTTACAATTATGTTTTAAACAAGTCAGCGAAGAACATGGACAATTTTAATCTACATAAAATCTGTTTCTTACAATTTATATAGATGATATTTTGAGTTTATAACACTTTATAATACGGTTGATGATTCTTGGTGGTCTGATTAAATTTGCAATTAAGTTATTATGATGTTTAGGTCGTATCTGCGACCAGGTGAATTTACAGAAATACAGATTATATCACCCAATCAAAAATCAATTAAACTGAACAACAAATTTAGTTTTTAATTAGATTTTAGAATTATCGTTGCTTTTCTTGAGGTCCCTTTAATTAAAGGGTTAAATTAGTAGCCATTGCATTATTCAATAACCATTCTACTTATTAACAATTTGTAACAAATATATTTATTAGTTTTATTAATATTATTATTTAGTAATAGTGCTCCGTTAGGCAGGAGAATACAAGAATAAACATAGATCTGTTAATGATAGATCAATTAAAATTTAACAATTAGTTTTACAAATGTTGAAACTTTTTAGATTTCCATTAAAATATCCTTATTTAGAGCATTCAACTCAATTCAAATAATTAATTAATTGATATAATATTTTAAATTACCTGGTACGTTTGCAGATAGAGGCCTACATGGTTGACCTACGCTTGTAAATGTTGTAAATATTTTATGTTTGTGAAACTTAACACTGATCGCGGGTTTACACGTTTAATGCTTTGAGATATGCATTTGTTTTGTTCTTACTTTATTATTTTAACTTTGACACGAGAAACGGCACTAAATTATCTCATTCTCGATTTCACATGTCAATAGAATGAAGTCTTACTAGGTTCTAGCTGTACGATTTGATCAGGTGATCCGTTATATTAAAACGAGTTTTTACTAGATTTATGTCCAGCTAAAAAAAATGGGTTTACTGGAAAGGTTGTATCTTTTGATGAGCAGGGGCCCGTATTGCTGGTTTTTATGTAGTATGAAGGGAAGTCTATTTCTTATCGTAGGGGTTTACTTTTCCTTTCTTGATTTTAAAATTGACTTCTCCGTTTCTATAAACAAAAAAAAATATTAATTTTTTTAAATATTTTATTTCCCTCCAGAAACAATACAGATACAAAATATTAACACATATGTTACAGATATTTTATACAATATTAATCAGCTAGAGAGAAAAAAGATAAAGAAAAAATCAAACAAAAATACTCCTTAAAAATACAGCTTGCACTGATTTTTTTTTTTTTTTTTTTTTTTAATACCCACAAAAACACTGATAAGAAAACATGTTTCCTTTTTGTTTCTTTTATTATTAGTTTCTTTTTTATCATAAACTAAGTGTTGACTTTTAGCTTTTAAAAACCTGTGCTTTAAAATAATTTTCAGAGCCGGAATATATTTCATGTCGCAAATATTTTAATTTTTTTTATGAAAAATGTAACAGCAATTCAAAATTTTGTTTTATAAATAATTAATTTAACCATAGATTATCCAATTTAATTAAACTTCATTAAATAAGGTAATTTCAAATGTTTAGATAACTATTGACAAATAATAACAATTTACATATATTGCTGATGAGAAATAATATCAGACAAGTTAATAGAGTCGAACAAAACAACTTTCACCTTTGAATATTTTATATTGTAATGCCAATGTTATCATCGCAAACGTTACACTAGGTTTTCACAACCTTCAACTCCGTATGTAAAAAAAGAATGTAAAGTTGCAAAAGAAAAGGTACGTAAATAATATAATTTACTAAATAATAGATCAAATATATTTCTTTTACGTTTATAACATATGTTTAGTGTTCATATTCGCATCATTTATTCGTGAATAAAATAAACAGAATAAAATTCGTTAAATTTCAGTGAACAGAATTGATTCAATTAGTTGTTTAAATTACAGAAAGTACATAAAAGTGATTTTTTTCTGTGAAACAAGAGGTACATTAGAAAACAATTGGTAAATGTTATCTTGTTTCATGTAATATTGAAATAAGTGAACAAAATAATAATAAAATATTTTTTACTGGTTTTCTCAGCATATAATTGATTAGTATAATATGACGTGCATAATATAGAATTACTTGTTTTACAAAGTGACTTGTGTAATTAAAAGAAATTTAGATATATAAAAATGTATTATTGTTTGTGTTAATGTTATTTCATAAATACGAGCATATTAAGTTGTATTTTAATATGCATTTATATATAACAATGGCCCCCCACATGAATGGTTATAGGGCAAGGGGGCCCTGGGGCAAGGGGGCAACTGCTTGTAGTTTTAAGTTGAATCCTGTATAACAGTACTTTGTGTAGTATAGAATATTGACTATTATCTTGGTAGAAACAGAAGCGGCTACGACAGAAGTTAAATTCTGGGAATCACAGAAAGTGTAGTTAGGTTACTTCTCAACGTCTCCCCACCCCACTCTAAGGATCTATACACTGCTTTTAAGTAATTGTGCTTTATTTTGTAAACGTGCTACTCTATGAGGGAGTATTCAAATCTAACTTTTACATTTGTAGATTACATTTTTGCTACGTATGCTTGCAAACAAGTATAACGTGAAAAACTAAAACTATATTTTATGCTACAAATGTAAGTACATATGTTTAAATTAAATGTTAGTGATTTTTATGTAATTCATATATAATTCAAATCAGAGTTATTTAATAAAATTATATATAAATAAAGTCCCAATTTTTAATGAAGAATTAACAAGTAAAAAACTTCTAAGACTAAAAAGTCAAAATAAAAATATTATTTTATACTTTTAAAACATGTTTTTCTTTAAAAAAGTAAATAATGTTGAACATAAAAATAAAACATTTGAAGATAGAATACATTATTTGGTAAACTGATAATGGAGTTTTCATAAGTTAAAGAAAACTGGTAGTACATTATTATTAGATTACCAAATAATGAATTCTATCATAAAATTATTATTTAAAAAAAGAAATTTTAGTTCGAACTTTTTTAACTTTTTTTAACTCCTTTATATCTTTATTTTTAGCTTACAGCTTTTGGAAACTCGTAGTTTCTTAATTAAGTTAAACTGTAACAAATAGACAGCATATATACTTACTTTAAGACCTCATAATGGGTTATTATATAGATTAAAGAAAACGTATATTACAGACTAATTATTAATAATAATAAATAAATAAAAGTCTACTATTTTTGTAAACAATTACAAGAGGCCTGTTCATCTGCAACTTTACGGCTGACACAAGATACGAGTTATAAATAAAGTTTTGTGATGAGCCAAAATATGCTATATGAAAATTTTACTTAATCTACCCGTTTTGAGGTCCCCTGAGTCCACAAAAAATTATTTTAGGAATGCTGTCTGTCTGTGCACTTGGCTAAAGACCAAACCGATGGACCGGTTTTTCACAAATTTGATATTTAGGTATATTTTGTTACTATGTCGATAATATTTTTATTTTTATTTTTTAAATACTCAAAATATTGGGGTAGCTGGCATAAGATATATATAAATTTCCTTAAAAACATCTCGAACGTTGATAATTAAATTTGACCTAAATTTAACTGCTAAAAATCCCAAAAAAAACGTATTAGTCTCTATCGCCTCGAAAATCCGGTTATATTTAGAAAAAAACTTTAAAATGGCATTGGGGAGACTGAATTAGATTAATGTATATAACAAATATTGCTTAAAATATACAATTTTTAGAATAAGAATTCCATAATGAGATCCACAGACGAGTCATTTGTTTTGCTAATAAATTAATACAGTCATTTACCGACCGATATTTATGTACTTTTTTAGATTTAAATAATGTTTAAATTGTGTCAGTACATTTGTATACATTGAGATATGAAGAAAAATCTTAAGTTCGAACTACAAACATAAATATCTGGTTTTAAAATGTTAGATTCAATTTGAGATATTGATAAGAGAATCAACAAACTGTCAGACAATTTTAAATCGGATACTGAAAAAAAATGAGAAGCTTTTCTAATCCTAATGTAGCATAATCTGAGAGTATTAGCATAATCCAATCACACATCTTAAGCCTTTTCGTCTGGTCAGCCTTCATTTTCTCCACCTTCTGATACTGCTTCTGGCCCCCTACTAGCCACTCATCCTCAAGCTTCGTCGTCAGGCCAACCTTCATTTTCTCCACCTACTGATACTGCTACTATTGACCCTCTACTGGTCACTCAACCTCAAGCTTCAACGTCAGACCAGCCTTCATTTTCTCCACCTTCTGATACTGCTTCTGGCCCTCTACTGGTCACTCATCCTCAAGCTTCGACGTCAGACCAGCCTTCATTTTCTCCACCTTCTAATACTGCTTCTGGTCCTCTACTGGTCACTCATCCTCAAGCTTCGACGTCAGGCCAGCCTTCATTTTCTCCACCTTCTGATACTGCTTCTGGCCCTCTACTGGTCACTCATCCTCAAGCTTCGTCGTCAGGCCAGCCTTCATTTTCTCCACCTTCTAATACTGCTTCTGGCCCTCTACTGGTCACTCATCCTCAAGCTTCGACGTCAGGCCAACCTTCATTTTCTCCACCTTCTAATACTGCTTCTGGCCCCCTACTAGCCACTCATCCTCAAGCTTCGTCGTCAGGCCAGCCTTCATTTTCTCCACCTTCTAATACTGCTTCTGGCCCTCTACTGGTCACTCATCCTCAAGCTTCGACGTCAGGCCAACCTTCATTTCCTCCACCTTGTAATACTGCTTCTGGCCCTCTACTGGTCACTCATCCTCAAGCTTCGACGTCAGACCAGCCTTCATTTTCTCCACCTTCTGATACTGCTTCTGGCCCTCTACTGGTCACTCATCCTCAAGCTTCGACGTCAGACCAGCCTTCATTTTCTCCACCTTCTAATACTGCTTCTGGCCCTCTACTGGTCACTCATCCTCAAGCTTCGTCGTCAGGCCAACCTTCATTTTCTCCACCTACTGATACTGCTACTATTGACCCTCTACTGGTCACTCAACCTCAAGCTTCAACGTCAGACCAGCCTTCATTTTCTCCACCTTCTGATACTGCTTCTGGCCCTCTACTGGTCACTCATCCTCAAGCTTCGACGTCAGACCAGCCTTCATTTTCTCCACCTTCTAATACTGCTTCTGGTCCTCTACTGGTCACTCATCCTCAAGCTTCGACGTCAGGCCAGCCTTCATTTTCTCCACTTTCTGATACTGCTTCTGACCCTCTACTGGTCACTCATCCTCAAGCTTCGACCTCAGGCCAGCCTTCATTTTCTCCACCTTCTAATACTGCTTCTGGCCCTCTACTTGTCACTCATCCTCAAGCTTCGTCGTCAGGCCAACCTTCATTTTCTCCACCTTCTAATACTGCTTCTGGCCCTCTACTGGTCACTCATCCTCAAGCTTCGACGTCAGACCAGCCTTCATTTTCTCCACCTTCTAATACTGCTTCTGGCCCTCTACTGGTCACTCATCCTCAAGCTTCGTCGTCAGGCCAGCCTTCATTTTCTCCACCTTCTAATACTGCTTCTGGCCCTCTACTGGTCACTCATCGTCAAGCTTCGACGTCAGGCCAACCTTCATTTTCTCCACCTTCTAATACTGCTTCTGGCCCCCTACTAGCCACTCATCCTCAAGCTTCGTCGTCAGGCCAGCCTTCATTTTCTCCACCTTCTAATACTGCTTCTGGCCCTCTACTGGTCACTCATCCTCAAGCTTCGACGTCAGGCCAACCTTCATTTTCTCCACCTTCTAATACTGCTTCTGGCCCTCTACTGGTCACTCATCCTCAAGCTTCGACGTCAGACCAGCCTTCATTTTCTCCACCTTCTAATACTGCTTCTGGCCCTCTACTGGTCACTCATCCTCAAGCTTCGTCGTCAGGCCAGCCTTCATTTTCTCCACCTTCTAATACTGCTTCTGGCCCTCTACTGGTCACTCATCCTCAAGCTTCGTCGTCAGGCCAGCCTTCATTTTCTCCACCTTCTAATACTGCTTCTGGCCCCCTACTAGCCACTCATCCTCAAGCTTCGTCGTCAGGCCAACCTTCATTTTCTCCACCTACTGATACTGCTACTATTGACCCTCTACTGGTCACTCAACCTCAAGCTTCAACGTCAGACCAGCCTTCATTCTCTCCACCTTATGATACTGCTTCTGGCCCTCTACTGGTCACTCATCCTCAAGCTTCGACGTCAGACCAGCCTTCATTTTCTCCACCTTCTAATACTGCTTCTGGCCCTCTACTGTGCACTCATCCTCAAGCTTCAACGTCAGACCAGCCTTCATTTTCTCCACCTTCTGATACTGCTTCTGGCCCTCTACTGGTCACTCATCCTCAAGCTTCGACGTCAGACCAGCCTTCATTTTCTCCACCTTCTAATACTGCTTCTAGTCCTCTACTGGTCACTCATCCTCAAGCTTCGACGTCAGGCCAGCCTTCATTTTCTCCACTTTCTGATACTGCTTCTGACCCTCTACTGGTCACTCATCCTCAAGCTTCGACCTCAGGCCAGCCTTCATTTTCTCCACCTTCTAATACTGCTTCTGGCCCTCTACTGGTCACTCATCCTCAAGCTTCGTCGTCAGGCCAACCTTCATTTTCTCCACCTTCTAATACTGCTTCTGGCCCTCTACTGGTCACTCATCCTCAAGCTTCGACGTCAGACCAGCCTTCATTTTCTCCACCTTCTAATACTGCTTCTGGCCCTCTACTGGTCACTCATCCTCAAGCTTCGTCGTCAGGCCAACCTTCATTTTCTCCACCTACTGATACTGCTACTATTGACCCTCTACTGGTCACTCATCCTCAAGCTTCGACGTCAGGCCAGCCTTCATTTTCTCCACTTTCTGATACTGCTTCTGACCCTCAACTGGTCACTCATCCTCAAGCTTCAACGTCAGACCAGCCTTCATTTTCTCCACTTTCTGATACTGCTTCTGACCCTCTACTGGTCACTCATCCTCAAGCTTTTACCTCAGGCCAGCCTTCATTTTCTCCACCTTCTAATACTGCTTCTGGCCCTCTACTGGTCACTCATCCTCAAGCTTCGTCGTCAGGCCAACCTTCATTTTCTCCACCTTCTAATACTGCTTCTGGCCCTCTACTGGTCACTCATCCTCAAGCTTCGACGTCAGGCCAGCCTTCATTTTCTCCACCTACTAATACTGCTTCTGACCCTCTACTGGTCACTCATCCTCAAGCTTCGACGTCAGGCCAGCCTTCATTTTCTCCACCTACTAATACTGCTTCTGGCCCTCTACTGGTCACTCATCCTCAAGCTTCAACGTCAGACCAGCCTTCATTTTCTCCACTTTCTGATACTGCTTCTGACCCTCTACTGGTCACTCATCCTCAAGCTTCGACCTCAGGCCAGCCTTCATTTTCTCCACTTTCTGATACTGCTTCTGGCCCTCTACTGGTCACTCATCCTCAAGCTTCGACGTCAGACCAGCCTTCATTTTCTCCACCATAATGTATAACTTTATGTGTATAAATCTTAATCAATAAGAAAGCAAAATTCAACAATTAGTGTATTCTTAAGTAACTGAAACGATATTAGTTTATAGTTTTTACTTGAAGAGCAAAACATGTATATTATGATTACAGTGGTGATAAGTTGTTATATTCTTCAAATTATGATGGATTTACTCAACAAATAATTATTAGTCATTTTGATGTTTCATAGAAATACAGTCTTCTTTGATAATTAAAGTTTTAATTTTTTTTATGTTATTAAAAATTAATTAATTAATATTATTATAAATGTTCGTCATGTAGTTAGGCCTTCATAGTATTTTCTAACTAATGACAATGTTTCCGTGGCAAGAAGTATGTATACAATGTTTAAAATCACAGGGCCCACTTCTCCTTCTATGTTTGAAATAAAATTTATAAAGTATACTAAATAACGTGGGAAAGCCTTTGTATAGGACGGTAAACGTTTTATTAATATCATGTACATTAAAAAACATAAAAAACCCTTAAAATGAAGAAATTCCAAAATCTAATAATAACAACGCATAATCATAATATAAACTAGAAATAAATAAGACTCGAAATCAAAATTTAATAAAAGACCATAAAGTAATTAAATAATAAATAACCAAAAATGCAGAAAGTACCGTAACTTGTGAAACCCAGAAGACATTTCGCGAGTGTGAATTTTCAGCCTTATATAGTCCAAAGTAAGAACCCCTTCCTTACCACTAAAGTGCAATTCGGTGTAATGCTGGGGATGCGGTGAATGTGAATCCATCTTATTTATTGCTTTAACTGTAAGACAGAGATATCTTTTAAATTTTACTTTTACATATATTTGTATACAAGATATCATTAAAAAACTATTTCTGCATCACATCAAAACTCATTTCTATTTCGTATATGTGTATGTTTAATATAAGTTGCACAAAACCAGTTGATAAGACTACGTTACCCATTAAGAATCTTAAATTCTAAAAGATTATACATTATGTCAATCAGTTTTTGTGTCCTTTATAAGACGATTACATAATTAGTCCATATATTAACGTTATAATCTAGTATAAACGTCAAATATTTATATAAAGGTAATTTATTCAGTGATTCCAACCTAATTGCCAATAAAATTTAAACTGAAGGAATTTTCAAGGAAACAGACTCAGTGTTTTCAAGTTCAAAAGATAATTCGTTGCTTGAAAAGTTGACGAGGTTTATTAAGTTATAGACTTAATTTCTTAAATGATAGGTCTGGGTTTATAATTCATCAATACAACAGCCAAACGATAGTGTTTGACTAAATTCGCTCCCTTGTAGACTTTGGGATTGAAATTTTTTATTAAAGTCGAATTTGTTATTGTTATTAAATCAGTAATGCAATATGTTAAGAAAAAACAATAAATTACTATCAGGATATTGAGAATAAAAAAAATACGAAATGAATGCAAAAATAACCTAACAATAAGAATGATTTAACGTCACAAAGCTTAAATGTTTTGTGTGTTTTGTAAAATTAATTAAATAATTTGTTTTGTGTTTCTGTTTTACTGGTTGCTATGGTTTCAAATACATTGTGGTGTTTTGTTTCGTTCTGTTGTTTACAAATTCTGTCAAATAGTATCATGTAGTAACGTGTACACAAAATTGCTCGATTTAAGTCCGTTTTTCCAAGTATAACACTACAAGAAATGTTAATTTGTGTGTCTATTCATATGCTGAAGTGAGAAAGTGATATGATTATGTATAATTTATTTATCATTATTTGTATGTTTTGGAAATATATTTAGTATAGAAATTTCCTTTCAGTTGCAGATGGGTGAAGATTGAGTGGAATTAGGGTTTATTTTATTACATTTAACACAAAAGTTTCCTGTGGAGAGAAATACAGAGTTAGTTTTTGTTTTTGAATATTAAAGTGTGCACCTTATATGAAAGGCATTCAGGAATTGATTTTAGTATATGTAGGTGTAAAACAGTTACACAAGAATCGTTTGAATTATTTTATTGTTTATAAGCTATAATAACATATATATTATTTCATAACATGTATATTATTTCTTTGTTTAGATTAAGGGTCCTAGTTGAAGAGATCAAATACTTTGCCAGTTTCATATAACGTTAATAATGAAGTGGATAAACAACCAGCAATAAACTACTTAAAACATAAAAAATCACCACCTTAAGATTGGAGTTTAAAACATCGATAGATGTGATTTGATATATCTAAATATTGGCTAACGGAAACTAAGTTAACAGTTCTTACAGTATACAATAAACTGACCACTCTCTTACTACTATCACTACCTAAATAATGTCAAGTATGTCGAAGCGGGTATCTCTCTGGTACCAAATTGTATCCAAATTAAACATCGACAGAGGATTCTGGAGTATAGTTAGGTACCTAACCGTAGGTGCAGTGGATTAAAAGTAACAGATGGACGGGACACGCCTGATTTCCAGGAAGCGCGTATGTCATAAATTGATGCTCTGTGTTCGATGTAATTTTGTAATATGTATTACATCTTATTTGTATTCCAGAAAATTCATATTTAAATACATTAAAAATGGTTGGTAGGTCTAAAAGAGTCCTTACATTAAAAATTAGTGGTAGTGATAAGAATTAGGCACTTGCTTGTTAATGGTCTATAGTTCTACCGTCTATCGTACATTAAACAGTTTACGTTTTGTTGAAAAGTTTTTATTAAACACACAATGCCTACATTATTTTTACTAGTAATAAAGTATATACTGTCAATAACGTGACATTGCTGAGCTTTGACTATAAATGTTTATTACGGTTGGTTTTATTTATCGCAATAACTTTGCTTTATTGCTATTGAAGTAGTACAATTTAATATAAAGGAAATGCAGTCACAGCGGTTTTAAAATCATAAAACTAAGCATGAATGTTGATATTTTAAATCGTAATCAAAGTTTATTACACATTATAAATATAAGATTATAAATTTAATTTTACATCTATATTGGAATTGGTTAACGTACAGTAAACTACAACACCTTCTTTCCTTTCCAGAAGAAATGATCTCAATAAGATAACGTAGACATTAAAATTTAATTAAATAATTGAAACTGTTTACATTCTTATTTTGTCTTTGAATAGTAAATAAACTATTCCTAATTCTATTGGCCACACTTTTGTCTAGTTATAAATTTTGTTGTTGATATAATAGGTTATTCATTTTTAATACTTGAAGAAAAAATTACACATACATTCTTCATGTGACTACAATATTAGACTGTATATCATATATTTTCCATATTTGTTGATGTCTACAATCTATTAAATCGTCGAACGAGTATGGGTTAAACCTATTGTTGTATATCCCAAAGATAGGACTGGGAATAGTTGTCACAATTCTTAGATCTGGAAGCTTACAGCTTATGATTACCGTGAATTGAAGAAGGATCTGGTAAAATTTGTTGATCATAATCATATTGGGCAAATTAGAACTTACACGGGTTACTTCAGTGAACTTCAATAATAACTATTAATTACCTTATTTAGAGGTGATGAGGTCGAACAATCCTTATGTAGATATGATTACTATATCTTCTTCATATGACGCGTTTCGACTATTATTCAGTCATTATCAAATAAATATACAAAAACAAACTCACAAACAACACAAAACACACGTTCAAGATTTCCACATTTAAAATCACTTTACACAATTTAAAAAACTTTATACATGTGCACATGGATGACGCGCGTTGCCGGTGACCGTTCTCGATAACGTTCGATCGTCAATTGAATTAATAGGTAGTCACGCGATAAGGGTCTCCGTTGTTGAGAAGGGGTACACAGTTCTATACGTCATGAACCGCAATTATTGTTCTTAACACTATCGATTAGGTCAAAAATGGTGTGAGAATGAAACTGTAGTTTATTATTGAGTAAGTGGTCAGGGTTGTTTTTTTGCATTTTATAAATATTGAACTCCTCTAACGTGTTCATTAACGGACCTTTATTGCAGTGGTGTAGTATTCTTAGATTAGTGTTAATGTCCGTGTAATTATGATTAGTATCTATTAAATGTTCAGTGAATTTGGAGTCAATTTTTTTGGTGGTGGGTCTTTTGGAAGAAGGAATGTGTTCTTTAAAACGGGTTTTAAACGTGCGTCCGGTTTGGCCTATGTATTTTTTCGGACAATCGTTGCACGATAGCTGGTAAACACCGCTGCTGTTGAACTGGTCTGGGTCTCTTGTTTTTTTCGGTTTTAAAATGTTTTCTAAATTGTTGGAAGTCCTGTATGCTATGTGGTAACCTTGTTTTCGAAAAATGTTATTTGCAATATGTTCAACGGCTTTGTTGAAGTCTACAGCAATGTATTTTGGTTTTGGGTGATTGGCTTTTATAGTTTTCCTTCTTTTTAGTTGTTTCTTTATTATTTTATCCACTATTGAGGTGTTGTAGTGGTTAGAAGCAGCTATATGTTTTATGGTGTTGATCTCCTGCTTGAAGTCTTCTGCGTTCATGGGAATGTTCAGTAGTCTGTTCACAAAACTGTTGTACGCTGCAAATTTATGTGATATGGGGTGGTTAGAAGAGGCGTGAATGGTGTGGCTAGTCTGTGTGGGCTTTCTATATATTTTAAACGTGTGTTTTCGTTCTGATTTAGTGATGGAGATATCTAAGAAGTTCAGTCTCTGTTCACATTCTATTTCACTGGTGAATTCTAGGTTGGGGTGAATTTTGTTGAGATAGTTCAATAAAAGACCGGTTTGTCGTGTATTGCCGTTGTACAAGCAAATGATATCATCCACATATCTGAAATAATAAATTATCTTGTTGTGGTGCTTGTTGATGTCATTCATGATGTAGGTGGTTTCAACATGATTTAGAAAAATCTCGGCCATAATGCTAGACAGCGGTGAACCCATAGCTAAACCTTGATTTTGGATATAGAATTTTTCATTGAATGCGAAATAGTTCTGTGCTAGGCAAACGTTCAGTAGGTTGATTAATTCGTTTATCGATTCATTTTTTAACTTCTTATTTAGGCGTAAATTGTTCTCCAGTATTGACAATGTTTCACTCACTGGAACATTGGTGTATAGATTCACAATGTCGAACGAAACTAACGTAGATCTATCTGGGATGATGACTTTGTTTATTTTATTGATTAGGTCCAAGTTATTCTTAACGCTAAATGCACCGTCAAAGGTGACATATCTTCTTATTATTTTGTCCAAAGTTCTTGATATTCTGTAAGACGGTGCATGCATAAAATTCACGAGAGGTCTTATGGGGTAACCTAATTTATGTATTTTAGGTAAACCTTTGAGGTGTGGAATGGCGGGTTTGATCATTTTGGCAAATCTCTTCTGTGGTTCTGACAATAGGTGGCTACTCTTATTAATTTCTGATTTAATATTATTGTTAAATGTTTTTGTGGGATCCTTACTTATTTCATCGATTTTATTGCTATTTATAAAATGTAATGTTTTGTTAACGTAATCGTCATTGTACATGACTACTAGAGCGTTTCCTTTGTCAGCTTTTGTGACTATAGCATTGTTTTTCGTTAGTTTAATCTGAATATTCTTAGCAGAAAAATTATCTTGTTTAAAAGTAGGTTTAGTATAATATGGTTTATTCAAAACTGTGGATTGTACTTTGTCACTAATTAAACATCGTGTGACGTTCTGCTTATCTAAAGGTAAACATTGAATAGCGGCCTCAAGTCTAATGAGATCTTGTTTACGGTTATCTTTCACTGGGCCTATATTATGTTTTAAACCTTTATTTAATACGGCCGTTTCCTTATCGTTGAATATGATGTTTGTACAATTAACGATGCGTGGGTGGAAGACATGGTTTGATTTGTACTTGTCCGATTGTTGTTGTTTGCGATCCAAAAGATAGTTCAGTTTCTTATCGATTATGTTCTTTTTATGGAGCATGTATGGTAATGTTAAATTGTCAATGTTTAAAAGTAAATCTTGTAACTCCACATAATGTAAAATGCTAGCTAACTCCAAATGAGTTTTGTATAGGACTTGATTAGTTCGTTCCTTCTCGCCACAATCTAGCCTACAAATACAAGAATAATAAATTGAGACTGCACAGAATCATTCAAAACATAAGATTCAACAAAGTGTGTCAACACAATAATATTGTACCTAAGTACATTAACGTCATAATTAGAAGTCAATCTAAATCCGCACAATACACTAAAACCATGGCCGAGAAGAAATGGTTATCGAGGGAAATCAAATGGTTATATGGCGAGAAGGAACGAACTAATCAAGTCCTATACAAAACTCATTTGGAGTTAGCTAGCATTTTACATTATGTGGAGTTACAAGATTTACTTTTAAACATTGACAATTTAACATTACCATACATGCTCCATAAAAAGAACATAATCGATAAGAAACTGAACTATCTTTTGGATCGCAAACAACAACAATCGGACAAGTACAAATCAAACCATGTCTTCCACCCACGCATCGTTAATTGTACAAACATCATATTCAACGATAAGGAAACGGCCGTATTAAATAAAGGTTTAAAACATAATATAGGCCCAGTGAAAGATAACCGTAAACAAGATCTCATTAGACTTGAGGCCGCTATTCAATGTTTACCTTTAGATAAGCAGAACGTCACACGATGTTTAATTAGTGACAAAGTACAATCCACAGTTTTGAATAAACCATATTATACTAAACCTACTTTTAAACAAGATAATTTTTCTGCTAAGAATATTCAGATTAAACTAACGAAAAACAATGCTATAGTCACAAAAGCTGACAAAGGAAACGCTCTAGTAGTCATGTACAATGACGATTACGTTAACAAAACATTACATTTTATAAATAGCAATAAAATCGATGAAATAAGTAAGGATCCCACAAAAACATTTAACAATAATATTAAATCAGAAATTAATAAGAGTAGCCACCTATTGTCAGAACCACAGAAGAGATTTGCCAAAATGATCAAACCCGCCATTCCACACCTCAAAGGTTTACCTAAAATACATAAATTAGGTTACCCCATAAGACCTCTCGTGAATTTTATGCATGCACCGTCTTACAGAATATCAAGAACTTTGGACAAAATAATAAGAAGATATGTCACCTTTGACGGTGCATTTAGCGTTAAGAATAACTTGGACCTAATCAATAAAATAAACAAAGTCATCATCCCAGATAGATCTACGTTAGTTTCGTTCGACATTGTGAATCTATACACCAATGTTCCAGTGAGTGAAACATTGTCAATACTGGAGAACAATTTACGCCTAAATAAGAAGTTAAAAAATGAATCGATAAACGAATTAATCAACCTACTGAACGTTTGCCTAGCACAGAACTATTTCGCATTCAATGAAAAATTCTATATCCAAAATCAAGGTTTAGCTATGGGTTCACCGCTGTCTAGCATTATGGCCGAGATTTTTCTAAATCATGTTGAAACCACCTACATCATGAATGACATCAACAAGCACCACAACAAGATAATTTATTATTTCAGATATGTGGATGATATCATTTGCTTGTACAACGGCAATACACGACAAACCGGTCTTTTATTGAACTATCTCAACAAAATTCACCCCAACCTAGAATTCACCAGTGAAATAGAATGTGAACAGAGACTGAACTTCTTAGATATCTCCATCACTAAATCAGAACGAAAACACACGTTTAAAATATATAGAAAGCCCACACAGACTAGCCACACCATTCACGCCTCTTCTAACCACCCCATATCACATAAATTTGCAGCGTACAACAGTTTTGTGAACAGACTACTGAACATTCCCATGAACGCAGAAGACTTCAAGCAGGAGATCAACACCATAAAACATATAGCTGCTTCTAACCACTACAACACCTCAATAGTGGATAAAATAATAAAGAAACAACTAAAAAGAAGGAAAACTATAAAAGCCAATCACCCAAAACCAAAATACATTGCTGTAGACTTCAACAAAGCCGTTGAACATATTGCAAATAACATTTTTCGAAAACAAGGTTACCACATAGCATACAGGACTTCCAACAATTTAGAAAACATTTTAAAACCGAAAAAAACAAGAGACCCAGACCAGTTCAACAGCAGCGGTGTTTACCAGCTATCGTGCAACGATTGTCCGAAAAAATACATAGGCCAAACCGGACGCACGTTTAAAACCCGTTTTAAAGAACACATTCCTTCTTCCAAAAGACCCACCACCAAAAAAATTGACTCCAAATTCACTGAACATTTAATAGATACTAATCATAATTACACGGACATTAACACTAATCTAAGAATACTACACCACTGCAATAAAGGTCCGTTAATGAACACGTTAGAGGAGTTCAATATTTATAAAATGCAAAAAAACAACCCTGACCACTTACTCAATAATAAACTACAGTTTCATTCTCACACCATTTTTGACCTAATCGATAGTGTTAAGAACAATAATTGCGGTTCATGACGTATAGAACTGTGTACCCCTTCTCAACAACGGAGACCCTTATCGCGTGACTACCTATTAATTCAATTGACGATCGAACGTTATCGAGAACGGTCACCGGCAACGCGCGTCATCCATGTGCACATGTATAAAGTTTTTTAAATTGTGTAAAGTGATTTTAAATGTGGAAATCTTGAACGTGTGTTTTGTGTTGTTTGTGAGTTTGTTTTTGTATATTTATTTGATAATGACTGAATAATAGTCGAAACGCGTCATATGAAGAAGATATAGTAATCATATCTACATAAGGATTGTTCGACCTCATCACCTCTAAATAAGGTAATTAATAGTTATTATTGAAGTTCACTGAAGTAACCCGTGTAAGTTCTAATTTGCCCAATATGATTATGATCAACAAATTTTACCAGATCCTTCTTCAATTCACGGTAATCATAAGCTGTAAGCTTCCAGATCTAAGAATTGTGACAACTATTCCCAGTCCTATCTTTGGGATATACAACAATAGGTTTAACCCATACTCGTTCGACGATTTAATAGATTGTAGACATCAACAAATATGGAAAATATATGATATACAGTCTAATATTGTAGTCACATGAAGAATGTATGTGTAATTTTTTCTTCAAGTATTAAAAATGAATAACCTATTATATCAACAACAAAATTTATAACTAGACAAAAGTGTGGCCAATAGAATTAGGAATAGTTTATTTACTATTCAAAGACAAAATAAGAATGTAAACAGTTTCAATTATTTAATTAAATTTTAATGTCTACGTTATCTTATTGAGATCATTTCTTCTGGAAAGGAAAGAAGGTGTTGTAGTTTACTGTACGTTAACCAATTCCAATATAGATGTAAAATTAAATTTATAATCTTATATTTATAATGTGTAATAAACTTTGATTACGATTTAAAATATCAACATTCATGCTTAGTTTTATGATTTTAAAACCGCTGTGACTGCATTTCCTTTATATTAAATTGTACTACTTCAATAGCAATAAAGCAAAGTTATTGCGATAAATAAAACCAACCGTAATAAACATTTATAGTCAAAGCTCAGCAATGTCACGTTATTGACAGTATATACTTTATTACTAGTAAAAATAATGTAGGCATTGTGTGTTTAATAAAAACTTTTCAACAAAACGTAAACTGTTTAATGTACGATAGACGGTAGAACTATAGACCATTAACAAGCAAGTGCCTAATTCTTATCACTACCACTAATTTTTAATGTAAGGACTCTTTTAGACCTACCAACCATTTTTAATGTATTTAAATATGAATTTTCTGGAATACAAATAAGATGTAATACATATTACAAAATTACATCGAACACAGAGCATCAATTTATGACATACGCGCTTCCTGGAAATCAGGCGTGTCCCGTCCATCTGTTACTTTTAATCCACTGCACCTACGGTTAGGTACCTAACTATACTCCAGAATCCTCTGTCGATGTTTAATTTGGATACAATTTGGTACCAGAGAGATACCCGCTTCGACATACTTGACATTATTTAGGTAGTGATAGTAGTAAGAGAGTGGTCAGTTTATTGTATACTGTAAGAACTGTTAACTTAGTTTCCGTTAGCCAATATTTAGATATATCAAATCACATCTATCGATGTTTTAAACTCCAATCTTAAGGTGGTGATTTTTTATGTTTTAAGTAGTTTATTGCTGGTTGTTTATCCACTTCATTATTAACGTTATATGAAACTGGCAAAGTATTTGATCTCTTCAACTAGGACCCTTAATCTAAACAAAGAAATAATATACATGTTATGAAATAATATATATGTTATTATAGCTTATAAACAATAAAATAATTCAAACGATTCTTGTGTAACTGTTTTACACCTACATATACTAAAATCAATTCCTGAATGCCTTTCATATAAGGTGCACACTTTAATATTCAAAAACAAAAACTAACTCTGTATTTCTCTCCACAGGAAACTTTTGTGTTAAATGTAATAAAATAAACCCTAATTCCACTCAATCTTCACCCATCTGCAACTGAAAGGAAATTTCTATACTAAATATATTTCCAAAACATACAAATAATGATAAATAAATTATACATAATCATATCACTTTCTCACTTCAGCATATGAATAGACACACAAATTAACATTTCTTGTAGTGTTATACTTGGAAAAACGGACTTAAATCGAGCAATTTTGTGTACACGTTACTACATGATACTATTTGACAGAATTTGTAAACAACAGAACGAAACAAAACACCACAATGTATTTGAAACCATAGCAACCAGTAAAACAGAAACACAAAACAAATTATTTAATTAATTTTACAAAACACACAAAACATTTAAGCTTTGTGACGTTAAATCATTCTTATTGTTAGGTTATTTTTGCATTCATTTCGTATTTTTTTTATTCTCAATATCCTGATAGTAATTTATTGTTTTTTCTTAACATATTGCATTACTGATTTAATAACAATAACAAATTCGACTTTAATAAAAAATTTCAATCCCAAAGTCTACAAGGGAGCGAATTTAGTCAAACACTATCGTTTGGCTGTTGTATTGATGAATTATAAACCCAGACCTATCATTTAAGAAATTAAGTCTATAACTTAATAAACCTCGTCAACTTTTCAAGCAACGAATTATCTTTTGAACTTGAAAACACTGAGTCTGTTTCCTTGAAAATTCCTTCAGTTTAAATTTTATTGGCAATTAGGTTGGAATCACTGAATAAATTACCTTTATATAAATATTTGACGTTTATACTAGATTATAACGTTAATATATGGACTAATTATGTAATCGTCTTATAAAGGACACAAAAACTGATTGACATAATGTATAATCTTTTAGAATTTAAGATTCTTAATGGGTAACGTAGTCTTATCAACTGGTTTTGTGCAACTTATATTAAACATACACATATACGAAATAGAAATGAGTTTTGATGTGATGCAGAAATAGTTTTTTAATGATATCTTGTATACAAATATATGTAAAAGTAAAATTTAAAAGATATCTCTGTCTTACAGTTAAAGCAATAAATAAGATGGATTCACATTCACCGCATCCCCAGCATTACACCGAATTGCACTTTAGTGGTAAGGAAGGGGTTCTTACTTTGGACTATATAAGGCTGAAAATTCACACTCGCGAAATGTCTCTGAACCCTTCGCAGCACGCAATTTAAATTTATAAAATTATTTTCAACTTTCAATTTTTTCTGTTTAATTAAATGATCAATTCACCAAAAAAGTACTTTATTTATTTTTCATTTATTAATAAATAAAATACATGGGTGGTTCCTCCATGGGACCACTATGCACACCAACATCGATTTTTAGTTCTTTGTATTTTATGGTAGGTTAATTAAATAACACTATACATTTTAAGTTATTTTTATTTTCTTTATCAAATAGAATTCGTCTTATATTAACTATATTACAGCAGGCAAACATAACTACATTTATGGTATTCTTTGAAACAATTTTTATTTTTTTTTTTCAGATAAAAAAATTCCAACATTAAATGTTTCATACCCCCAGTAGGTCCGATGTGGGATTTTCGTAGTGCTACAATTACCATACCGTCTTTTATTCCCATGCAATGGCATATGCAAATTTTCACTCTGTCGAACTTCCAAAGGAACTCTGATTTTGAATTTGTTCACTGCTTGTTGATTTGGCCTTCTTCCTGGGCTTATTTTACTTCCATTTTTCGTCAATATTGCTCGCGTGATAGCAAGCCTAAATTCTTCCATAGACAAAGATCTTTCTTCTGTCATGTTGAAAAAGAATAAAACTATTTACCAATCAGAAATCCAGAAAATGGAAAAAAAATACGGTGCCACCACTTCTTTCTCCGACGTTCAATCATTCTGATAACATTTCTTCAACATGTCAGCTTTATCGACATGACCCATATGCAGTTGTAGTCGCGAACATGGACAGGCAAATAGAAAACTCTAGTACCATTCTTTTATTTTCTAGACACACTGGACATTTCTCTGGGATCATGATAATTAGAGATGGAAACTACTGGTTTCTTGTCCATCCACTTGACGACGACTGAAATGCCTGGAGTTGTTGACATCCAATCACTATCACCCCGACGCATTGGTATATTGTTATTGATTTCTTTTGGTATATATTTTCTGTCTTTCGGATTGTTCCACAGCTTATATTTTTTGGTCTTGTAAGTTTTTCAAAAGTTCTAGTGAACTAAAAAAAAATGTCAAAAAATACTTTTCGATTGTGTCCACCAATCTTTGAAGTTAGATCCATTATAACTTTGGTAACAAGATTCTTTTAAATACAATCTCTATTTTTTCCTGTATAAATCTGAAATTCACAGATAAATCCAGATTGATCTGCTCGTGTCCAAACTTTATAACCCCTTTTTATCGGTTTTTGTGGCATGTAGGCTTGAGACTCGAGCGAACTTTAAATTTGATTATCGATTCATCTTCAGACTGGAATTTCTTTGAGTTATAATTAGCAAGAAAGGTATTTGAAATTGAACCTAGGAAAGGTCGTATTTTATATAATTTGTCATATCCTGTTTCGCCTCTTTTAGGCAGTCATGTTATCATTCAAATGTAAGTTAGTCAAAAGCCACTCGAATCGGTTGACATACATTACTGAAGAAATGAAACTGTCTTGAAGTGCTAGGTTACTTGACCAGTAGCTGGGCAATTTTTTCACGCCCATGAGGATGTTAATTCCCAAAAATATTTTTATTTTTCGTGAATTTGTCAGAACTAAATTGCAAGCACCATCTCTTTGTTGGGTGCAATAAAGGTTTCTTTGATAGAGAATCTGTTCTATGAGTTTGTCGAAACAAAGCTGTAAAGTACTAGTTTGGATAGATAAATTATCAGAAATTTCAGAGTCTGAATTTTCTATAAACATGGAATTATATGGAGGCTGTTTGTAAGTACAACTCCAGTCATAGCCAATTTCATTATGAATTATAAATAATTTCCATGAGATTTATTTAACCACTTGACAGTTTATATGTTACTACAGTGACATAGTCATAAAGCTCTGTCTTCAATGTAAAGACGTAACTGCCATTTTGGATTCAATGGTCATAAACACGTAAATCTACTATTCAAACAATAATGATCGAAGAATTTTATTAAAGGTAAGATTACGAACGTCTTCTGGTTTTCAATTTTAAACAGAAATTGTTTATTTGTATTTAGATTAATATAAAGTTACTATTATTTGTCGTTTATATATTGAATGTAATTGTAAAGCCTAGATCACGTCACATTTAAGTCCGTTTCAGGACAATCTATATCTCCTACGAGAGTTCATGGTAGCACGATGGATTTTTTCTTTACACTTACCAAACGTGAAAAATAAGACCCGACATAAAGTTACGTTCCATTTTGTTCGCCATTTTCCTTTTTGTTTTTCTTCATATTATTGCATTACTTATTATGGGTTAAATATGCTACTATCAATATAGCAATGAACATTTTTTCATGGTTTCAATACCATTTTTAAGAAGTACAAACCTCACATTTAATTATAAATCTCAACAATTAAATTACCTCAAAATTTCGCTTTAATGCTTTACAAGCAAAACAAACATGAACCCAGTTGTTTAAAATATTAAAATCTCGATAAGTAATTTTTTTCTGAAAAACTTGTTTTAAAATACTTTTGTGGAGATATTATTATTTCTAAAACTAAATTCCTCGCCATTAAATACAACTTACTCATCAATAAATATAAATTATCAGATAATATTCCTAGATCAAGTTAAAATAATAAATCTTTTTCAGTTAGATTACATGATCAATATTATTTTTATTTTACTATATTAATAATACACTCAAATCGATAAATATACTGAGATATTAATATTATTAATCAAATCAGAAGAGACATGGAGATCAATCAAGGGCGATTATGGAAAGCATTTCAATTACATGCAGGTACATTCACATCCTTGACTATTAACAATAGGAAGTGCATCACGACAGATTCTGAATTATTGATGTCATCACTATGAATTATCATACTTCAACATGTATTGTATTATTGAGTGCTATTGTAGCACACCTGTCTCATTCAATTAGAAAAACTAAGGACTGAATATATCTTATTCAGAAAATATTATATCATTATTTTTAGGTTTTGATTAAAGGGTTATGTATGAAAGATATATTTTTAAAATTTAATTTTTGTATCGTTAAACATTAGAACTACGTTAAGCCTTTCGCTAGTCGTAGTTTGTAAACTGTAATTTTAGATTACGTCTGTATCTATTCACGTACTTATAATAATAAAAACCTTTCTTCCATAACTATACCCCCCCCTCTGAAGCTCAAAAAATTAATCCATCAAAAAGAAATGTAACTAATTCAAAGAAACATTCTTACTTACTTGAGCTACAATAACGATTAGACTACAATACATTATCACAAACTATCTGTTTAAAATCCAGTAACACTAGAAGTGTCTTTTATTCACTCTCTCACAATAGGAGAGGAGAAAATGTATTTTGAGGCTAATTAAACTGAAGTTATTCTGCAGAAAAATTTGAATCTAAAACTTTTTTCAACCGTGTCCTTTAGTTGGAAACTATACAGAGATAGTTTCTCTCTTACTTAAAATAGGTTCAGAAATGAATATTTGAGTTGTTTATTTCTATTAACTTTCTTTTATATACAAGCAAAACCAGAATTGTCATTGATTACTCTTTTGTTAAATGAACTTATGCTGTATTTGGGGTGGTATCCAATGAATTGAAGGAAATATTGTAGTTATAGTATGATAAAGTATCACTAGCTAATCGCTATTTAATAAAACTCTCATCTTTCTGTATTCACAGTTAAGATATGTTGACATTCTAGTTCTATCATTACACAATACATTTCATGCATTGACAAACGAACCTACACTCTTAATCGATGTTTGTAATCTGCTTTAATCATTGAATAAACCAATTTGTTTCATAACTAATAACTTTCTCATTAATTTCTAGGACACTTTGTCCATTAAAACGTAAAACCAGAATTTCAGTTGTTTATACAAACTGTGATAAGATAAAAAGTATTACAAAATTAAAAAATAAACCTATAATTTCCTACAAAATTTTTTACAAAGTCATGTGTTAGTGCTCAGATCAATATATGATAGAATATTAATTTTATTTTCTAATCGTATTTCATTTATATGGTACATAATGTTTACTCGGAAGGTCACATCTGTTACTGTTAATTGAATTTCACATATTACTTGTAAATGGACTAAACACGTAATAAATCTTCCAAGCCGCAATTATTGAGTTTACATAAATTACAAATAATTGTTCTATCAATTTTGCTGGCCTGTATACCTTCATTTGAAGGTAGATGAGTTTATAATAGTTACCAGAACTTGCATACATAAAATTTAGCATATATCGTATCCACCTATGAAATACAACTTTAAACAAAATAATAACTGTTTAAAAAAGTAAATTTTGTAAAACTTGTCATCAGCACTGAATTTTACGCAGTAAAACAAACACAACGGATTCAGTTCATATAATACAATTCTTACCATACGTATGGCTTTTTAAAAGACATTACCTAAATCGTATTTTCAATTTAACAATTTTAAGAATTTGTTCGCAAGTTTTAAAACAGTTTTTTGTTCATATCTCTTGTCTTATATAATTTATAACACATTAAATTTGGAATTTCAATTTTTCATCTTATGATATCACTACGACAATAAATAGCCAAGTTATTGTCAAAAATGAAATTTCAAACATTGATCTCCCAATTAAATGTGATATTCGTACATTTACGAGATCCGTCAGAGCAGGGTCACGTGCACAACCGTAACGAGTGAAGGCTTTGAGCATATGCACGGCTATGAGGCCTGACAGGGTAAGACACTCAACACTAGTGAAGTGAGTGGAGATTTTTACAATATGTGAGTTGTAATATGGAATCAGGCGAAAAATTATCTGATAGTCCTAACTTCGTCCTAAAAGTACTGCCATCTCTCCCTACCTCTCCATGTCTCCCCTTCTCCCTGTCCTCTATCTCTCTCTCTCTGTCTGTCTTTCTCCCTCTCTGTCTCTTAATCTTTTCCTTTCTCTCCTCTCTCTCTCTCTCTCTCTTTCGCTCTCTCTCTCTCTCTCTCTCTCTCTCTCTCTCTCTCTCTCTCTCTCTCTCTCTCTCTCTCTCTCTCTCTCTCTCTCTCTCTCTCTCTCTCTCTCTCTCTCTCTCTCTCTCTCTCTCTCTCTCTCTCTCTCTCTCTCTCTCTCTCTCTCTCTCTCTCTCTCTCATCACTTGTAACAACTGTAGTTGTTTCACACTTTCGGAAAGTCGTCTAGGAAAATTTCTGATTAAACGATATCATTTATATGATAATAATAATATTCAAAATTGTTGCTGTATATATTCATATGGATGAAAGATGTTTTAAATTTGTTCTATTTTTTCAATAGATAATTTCATAAAGTAATCATAGTTAACTTGTAAAATTTTTGTTTTCAACTTTATAATATTTTCTTGGAATTAGATATAATTTCCCAAAGCCCATATAAATGTTTAAAATTTTACAAAATTTTTTTTAATAATTAGTTTAAAAATTTTTTCACTCTATATATTATTTACTGGTCAATTTTTTAAATTTCATAATACTACCCATCAAATATGAGGAAACTATTTTGTCTGGCACATTAATATGTTTCAAAATTGAACCTAACAAAATCAGTAAAGAAAAATTTTAAGATCTGTTATTAAAATCATTGTGTATACGTCTCCTTCATAAGGTTGTATATTTAAAAACTTTGAAAAATGTTTAGAGATAAGGAAATGAAAAGAGTTTAGTGTCTCTTTTCAGAAGAGAATGTCCAGTAGAAAATATGCTACATATACTTTTAATGTTTACGTAAATGTATAATTGTTGCAATTTCTAATCTAATTCTTTAAGTAGAATGCGTATCTGCGATGACAACTGAATCATGACAATGGCGTATGAAATTATTTGTGAGAATATCTGAAACAAAACCAAGTTAATATATATTAAAAATATGGTTGATATGATTTTTTTTGATTACTCAAAAAAAGTAAATTTTATTTACGGATATAGATCTATTTTAAATTTATCCTTTTCTTAGGTTATATTATTTAATTTAATGCACATACATTAAATTAAGTTCACACTAGTCGTTCACTTCATGATCAACTATATAAATCGACGTTCACATAAATAAATCGACGTACGATAAATTTTTAAGGTTCACTATGATAGTTCATGAACTGAAACTTAAACAACTTTAATTGCAGTTTCCACTAAAATAATCCTTTATTTAAGTTTACACTAGCTTAACAAAGGAACAAGTAAATATTTCAAGAATAAATTTGCCTTATATATTCCGGTTATACTTTAATACGTAACTCACAACAATGTTTTGATCTTACTGTAGAAAACAGTTACTAAACAGAATAAGTACGTAATTGAAATTAGTTTACATTATATCAGCGATAACTTGGAAAATTTGAACATTTTATACAATAGGAAAAACGAGGATTTCCCAAATCACAAAAACAAGAAACAAAACTAAGATTGTAGTAAATCTAGTATGTTTATTGTCATACTTTTATGTACATTTCGATGACATAGACATCATCCTCAGAGATGTACATGTATTCCATGGACATTTGATTTTTCACTGTTATACTGACATGGTGAACAAAAGTAGATTATGAATAAATTTATATATTTTTTTAATAATCAATTTAAACTTACAGAAATTGATAGTCCTCTGTTGACATAAAAAAATCTCAAAGGCATTATACGATGTTTCCATAAACGAAGTTGCTGAACCAGTAAATCAATCTGTGGCAACAAATCAAACAAAATTTGATTATTTAACATAAATTTTCCAATAATGTTAGTTTATTAGAAGCAGGTAAAATGTTTGATTCTTCATATGTTTAATTGAAGTGCACGTGTGTAAACCTCCTCTTTCGTGAGGTTTATATGCATATGAGAATCTGAATAACGTGTAAAAATAGGAATACGAGTAAACTATAATTTTAATAGTTATACAGTATTTTTATTGAGGTATTCATAGTTATTTTTGTTTAACGAAAGGAACATTTTGCAAAATAGGTTTCTTTAAGATCTATTATAAACAAAAATCTATTTTATTGAACGACTACATCATACAGGAATTATTTAATACAAATTCAAATGTATTTACAATAGTGGAAGTTTTTGTTTCTGAAGTAACTAAGAAAATATAACTAACTCAATTTCTCCAACTTTGACATTGAAAGTTATACAACTTATTACATAGGCTTAAAAAATTAATATATTCAAAAATAGTAATGTTATTCTTACCTGCAAACGAATGGTGACGTTTAATTTGTTTGTTGGTGTACTAAAAATAATAGTTTTAATCTCTTGGCTCTGAAAGTATTCAGTAAAAACTTAATTCAAAATACAGTAAATAGTTATAATTTAAAATAATCGATTGATAACAAACAGTGAAAAACTCTTTAGGAATAAAATAACATACAAAATTTTAATAGTAAAAGGAAACAACGAAATCTCTAAAATTAATATTTGAAGTTTAAGGTTTTGTTTATGTGAAGGAAATCATATAATTTGTTATTATTTAAAACATTCTATGTAAAAGATGGAGTTTTTTGTTGTGTAAAAATTTATCAGAATACACTACTACACTAGAAAACACATTGAGTGTACATGTAACAACAACAATAATGTTTTATAAATTAAAACATGCATTCTGAGGAAAATTTTAGTTCCATCCACAACTGCAAACTTTGTGAGAGTCACAACTATGTCAAATTTAACCAACTAGTAAGTACCGCATCAGTGACACGAGAATGAGCCATATGAGCAGAATAAATACTGACGCAAGTCTCATGAAGCTGCAGGAAATATGTGAAAAAAACCATTTCATGTATTATGAACAAATGCTTTGTTCACTTTAAATTAAAATACAATTTTTATTCGCACTATTAGTAGTAACAATTCATTATTAATTAAAATATAAATATTGTAAGTCGTTATTGCACCGTTAGTAGCAACAACTCACTTTAAATTCGAATAAACATTTTCAGCCAACAAGATTAATAAAATAATCAATTTATTAGAAAATTAGAGACATAGAATATATATATATATGAGTTGTAATGCACCACTTTCCCTATATTATTATAAATCCCTTTACCGTTTAATACTGTCCTACTACTTTAGCTTTGATGTTATAGGTAAAACAGAGATATATTTATAAGCTGTCGCCAAAACCTCACAGAAAATTTGAGGCTCCTAGTAAAGCCTCACTCAGTAATCGTTGACGTGCTTTATGAAGTGACTATTTTAAATATATTTTTATTATATTTAGTTAAACAGCCATCTGACACAATTTTACATTGTAATATACATATATAATAAGTGTTGTTTTGGGGCCACTAAACATTTTAGTATATTTTTCCAAACTACAACCACCTTCTCTCCTGTAACCCTATTCTTACAGGATACCTTACCCTTCATCTTAATCCTGTCTGACAGGTAACGTTTCCGACTCACCTGTTTTGAAATTTCTGCTTTCTTGGAAACTGTCTCTATTCACAAGTATCTTTTGGAATTTCACCAGACTTTCACACCTTTAAAACATTATTTCAAGCGCTTCGCTATGTTTAGTATAAACGTACCAAATAATACATCCTCAACAAGGTTTTGTTAAATAAAAAATAACTGTTCAATATAGAGGTTACTATTTATTCCAATCCAAAATGGGGTCCGGTAAAATATTCAATCTAAGGGAAATAACAAGGAGACGAAATTACGACAATAAAAATTGTACTCTTATTGTGTTGAACCAGGACCCTCATAACGTAATTACTAACATTGAAAAAATTAACATTTCAATCGTTTTGAGCACGGCAAGTTTAACAGTGTCTATTACAAACAGTATATGATTTTTAGAGACGAAGATTAGTGTTTTTTTACTTATTTTTTTTTCACTTAACGAACGTGAACTTGTAACCCTAATACTCTAATATAAGTGGGTGAGGTGATCTTTGTTGGACTTTACTGTATTTTGCGCATCTAACCCATAATAATAAAACTAATGTTAAATATTGAACTATTAAACATTTTAGAGATTGTATTTTAAAATTTTAGCTTTGATAAAACATTTTTGATGTTTAAAATGAAATTTCTGACAATGTAACATCCTGGTTGAACTTTAATAAAATAATAGTGACGTTTTTGTCTCCTTATTATTTTCCTCACATAATACTCTAAAGTATTTTTATTTTTGAATAATTGTCCAACTTCCAATTTAAATTTGAGTAATACAGTTTATTTTCTATGAAAGTAATCTTTAAAATGAGGTATCATAATAGTATACACCAAAAACCTTTCCACAAATTTCAGTGTTCTAGTTAAAACTTATTTATCTTTAACGGGGTCTTTTTAATCATTGTATGTAAGATAATTGTAATTAACATTTTATATTTATTGCTTATGCTCTCAGGCTTGTCAACACTCCTTACCTCAGTTATCAAAGTATGCGTGTAGGATGAAATTAAACAAATAAATGCAGTATTTATTATGTAGTTTAGTAGAAGCCAAACACTCACACCACCAAGTAAGAATAACATTTTAAAAATAGTTATAAGGTAGTACTGAAAGAACATGACGAAAACGTAGCCTATGCGAAAACCAAAAGCTTGATTCAAAGTGTGAATGCTATTTGTCGTGTTTAAATATAGTAAACGATAATCATCCAAATAAATTCTGTCAGTAATACAGTTAGGATTGTTCACAAGTTTAAAGACATAATTATACCAAGATTTGTTCAATTGTCGAAAAGATATCGTGAGTTCCTTACACATAAAGAGATATAACATTGTGTTGATAATCGCGAAAGTATAAACATACGAGTGAGATATAACTTTAGGGATAAATTAATGATAATAAAGATAGAAATTTTATAACTTCAACATCTTGAAATTCAAAAAATATCGCTTTCAAATACATACACGTTATCATAAAGATTGCCATACATAGAAAACTAAAATCATATATTGTTCCTCGTTTCTCAAAAGTACACCCTGGTAATTTAGAAAGTTCGTAATTAAATTCATCAATTTGTTTAAGAAATTTAATAATATATGGTAAACCAAAAGGAAAACAAAACAATATTAATGATATATTGGCTACATGTAAGGTCATAGTACTCAACACAAACCATTGTGATAGAACTTCTGGTGTTAATAAATCCATTGAATGAAAAAGAAAACTAATTGACAACAATGCAAACGTGAGAATAAATATTTTGCTTTTCCAATTGAATTTAAGGTTTTCTGCTTTGTCAGTGAATACGTTTTGAAAAGGCAACTGAAGATTTAGAAAGCAAAAAATGGCATAAGGCTTGAATATCTTATATACATTCGGGATAGTTCTGGTGTGTACTGGTTTCGGGGTAGAAATTACAAATAAATCCAAAGTGTCCTTCATTAGTGGAGTAAGATTTGTTCGATCTGAAACAAAAAACATAAAAAATTAGTGTTAATAACCCGTCATTAATTAATATACATAGTGTTTAAAATGGTTGTCCAGTTGAATATCATTGATAACGTATGACGTTCCCTGGGAAAGATGTCTAAAAAGGGAAAATAAAACATATGCATCAGGGTTGAAGCTATCTCCCATCCGAGATAATGTAGTAGTAGAAGTGAATTAAGGTAGAATGCACTGCAACGTCTAGAGATCTTAACCTCCTAAGACAAGAACTCTAGTTTATAGGAGCCCCTCTAGCCCCAACTCCTTTAGGAAGTGGAGCATATAAAGGGGTCAGAAGTGACTCAGCATTAAGGTATGATGCAGAATTAATTACACCCAGCAAAGCTCTTAGAATGTAAAAAGAACAATACATGAAAGGATTATTCTTATATTTATAACTGATGAATGCACCCGCTTTGTTATGGCTTAAAAATATAGGACAAATGCAAAAGCAATAGTTTTCATATTGATGAAAAAATTTTCAATATTTGGATATGCAGAAATTATCAGTATTAACCAAGTTAGTCATTTTTATAACAAAATAAAGGCAGACTTACAACCTGCCACACCATTACAGATCACCGCCCGTTATTGTCCCATGCATCGTGGATACAAGGGTAACGTGAAAGGTTCAATCCGACACTGATAACGACAGTAATCCATTATGTAAATAAAAACCCAAACAATCGTACGTTTCAGTTTCAACACCACACAACAATGAAGACTTCGTTATATATTATGTTTGCCCATGAAGCGAAACTACCACTTAATACACTGTTGATGCTGAGCAGAAGGTATAGAATCGTTCTGGATTAGTTGAGGGAACGAAGGAACGTTGAGGGAAATTTTAAAAATTATTATAGAGTAGTGCCAGGTAAGACAGAAGAAGTACTATGACGAGAAGAGGCGGGTTACGGTTTCAGTAAAAAATAACCAAACCGAAAGGGGGAAGTTCAATCAAAATGTTTCGGGCCTTTCGAGATGATTGAGAAGGTAAATGAGGTACCTCTAGTCTTGTGGAGGTACGATATAATTAGGCCAAACAGAGTAGGTGACAGGTTTTCCCTACAAAACCATATAGACTAATGAGTCGAGGAATTAGTGAAATTTAATTTAATGTAATAAATGTTTAGTGGATTAGTTACAATTGGTGAAAGATTGGTTAATAATTATCAAGGCCAGAGAAGAGCAATGAAAGAAGTATAATAGTTTTCGAAAGATCAAATGGACCACCAATATGAAATACCAGTAAATGGTAAGGTAATTAATTAACATCATAATATCAAATGTGTGATTGACTCTGCCTAAACCAAATTGATCATCTATGTCTAAAACTAATAAATGTGGTTTTATACCTTGTGAAGTTTATCTCTGGAGAAAGTAGATCAGTTTTTATGTAAGGTTCACTATGATAGTTCATGAACTGAAACTTAAACAATCCACATTATTATGTTCAAACACAGATGAAATTATATACATGGGACACACAATTGATATAATAATTATACTTCGACTGAGATTACTGTAAGTCGACTGCGTATAGTTTGTTTAGTTTAAAATATAGTTAGCAGGCTAACTTGTTGTGCAATACTTGCACTAAGATCGATTAGTGGGGAGTTAGTAGTTAACTATATTTCTGTTGTTAGATTAAATTGGAAGCTGTTTAAATAATGTAAGTGGGCCCAATCCTTGGATAAATCGTGTATGAGAAAGACGTTAGATGCATAAAAAAGCAAGTCTTGATAGTCTGACCAATGAACTCTAGTTAGCTTTTTCATTTTGCGAGCAAGCCAGGTTCAACTCAGCTAACATAGCCTTGACCTATCAAAAGTTAGCTTGTTATTAACGACGGGAATCCAATAGAGGTTTTCATTTTAGGATAGCCTTTTAGCTCCAAGACCCGAACTTAACAAACGGAAATGTTATTAAATGAGACAGTATATGCAAGATTGACTGTACCAAGGTGCCAAGTGCTGACTGTACAGTTACCAAGAAAATACTGGAATTTATATGTATACTTAGGCTGGAATATTCAGTAGGTTTGTACTGAACAATTAGATACAATGTAAAAAATAAATAGTTTTTGTTCTATATACTTAAATGAAAAATAATTGTGTGGATGTGTATTGGTCAAATACGAATATGATTTAGAATATTTAAAAATTCTTCGAAGACTCATTATTTTTCTGTTAGAGAGATTTATTCTGTAAATCCAGTAAAGTCGACAGAAGCCAATTTTATCTGATTCTTTTAATAAGATTATATTTAAATCATGTAGGAGAGTGACTTTAAATAATAAACTATACTTACTTGACCTATACGAAACATACCAGTGTTTGTGCTGAAAGATATTGCTTGAAATGTGTTAATTTTTTATGCTAATGTGACAACAATGCTGATGATTGAATGACGTATGTATTTAGAAAGATTAAAGGAGTGACGCCCACGAATGAGTTTATCTCGTAACCATGATGTTAACAACAAATGAATTTAGTCATTATTTACTTTATGATGAAACATTAGTTTTATTTAAAAACCATTAAATCAATTAACACAACATGGAGGAAAGTCATGTCTCTCCATTGAATGGTATCAACAGTAACTTACATAAAGTATGAATTACCTAATCACAAAATATTGACTGTGTTTATCAAAACTGCTGCCTTCACATAGGTAGATCACACGTGATATACTTCTCAAAAAATAAATGTAACAATACGAAAAATAAACTTTATTGGATCTTAGATTTTAAATGTGGTATAACGTAATATTTACTCAATTCTTCAGAATACATTTTTACACTAGGAATAATTTATTACGATGATTGTTTCTAATATTACTAAGCGATTTTACATGTAAACTCAAGTAGACATGATATAATTTGCAATATGAAAAATTTGACTCACCATTTAAGTCATCATACTTATATGTAGAAGCACAATATACATAAATAAATTGTGATAAAGTAAAGTGATAATTCATTAAAGCTTCTGTTTTAGTATAAAAATATATAACTATTTGTAGAAAGATACCTAACTTAACCTAACTGAAACCTAACCTAACATAGATGTTCTTCCCAACCTAAAGTATGTATTAATTTGGGCTGTAACATTTGAATATTTAGAAAAATGTCTTGCACGTAAAAAGGTTAATTCAAAAATGTTTTATTCTGCATGCTAAAATAAAATCAGATATAGTATACTCCCCTTTTTCACTCATATGTATCACACAATGTTGTTATAGATTAGAGATTAGTATATAGGATTTATACCTTGTACATAATTTAAAACTTAAATCCAGATATTAGTAATATTTGTTTTAATTACTGTGTTACCAATATTTAGTTTATTTTTGTAACTGTGACGATTATTAACAGAGGTTTATATTCAAATACCATTATTTGTTATTTATTATTATTTATAATTTGTTTTATTTATTATTAATCTCAAGAAAGTAATAAAAGATTTTTACAAAAAAAAATAACTCGAATTTTTTATAAGTCACTCAAATTGATCAAAGAATCATTGCTAAAAATATAGTTTTTATCTTAACCTATATTTAGTTACATGTTAATATCATTTATTATTTATTCTGAGTTAAGAAAGTTATAATATTAAACGAACTTACCCTGTTTAATTTTGTAACAAAATTTTCCCTCCGGTTTTTAACAGAATGTTGTATGATACTATTTCGAAATAAAAATATCTATTCATTTATCAATAAAAGCTAAATTATTCAAAGAGTGCATCTAGGTTGATTTTGTTCTGCCATATTAACTTGTCTAAAATTAACTATTTACGTAATTTGTTTGTTGGTGAATAATTTGTATTATAGATTTATAGAATTTCAGCTCTTTCTCTCTCTCTTGGATTAGCCGATACCTGAGACTTTGGTATATCTACCGATCCTACTCATGTAAGTAGATTAATCATTCATAATTAACTCCATTTAAATGCAACTGTGTTTCAGTAAAAGTTGTAGTTCAATTTTAATCGAATTTGGTCCTTAGATTCAATTTTATGAATAGGCCTAGATTCATTTGGATCCTTTCTTAACCAAAATGATTCTTAGTGTAATTTCAAAATCAATTTTGTTCCCAAAAAAATACTTTTCCCAAAAATAGTAAGTTCTATTTTGTTACTTTTAAGTAGTTTTAAAATCTACAACGAATAAACCCAAAGGTATATTCTTAAATAAATACCAAAACAATTAGACTTAAAAATCAAATTGTAGACTTCATAGGATAATTTTTTTTTAATATAAACAGTTCTAGTAGCTAAAATGTCGTTCAAATTTTAGTAAGGTAGGTTTTACAATTCTTTTTAAATAGTTATTTTACAAACATTTTCTTTCCTTTTAGGTAACTTGTTCACATTATATTGATTACATTTCTTGTCTTGTATTGCTTGTGATTATTTGGATTAATTTAACTTAGTATCTATGTTAGATACTATCTATATACTGTTTGTATTTAGTAACGCCAAGTAACTAATATTTATGATTTATTGTTAAAAATAGCAAATTCATTAAAACGTTTACTTTTAAATTTTAAATAAAATAAATTTGCTGTAGAAAGTACCTAATAAGTTTGATGTACGGAAAAATTAAAGCAAAAGGTAATAGAAGATAACAGTCGGTTTCTCGCGGTTTACTCATCATATCAATCTTGGATTGTCAATAAATATAGTACAAACGGTTTTAGTAAATTCTATCTTGTGTGTCTGCACCTGTTTACGAAGAATATCAATATTTTATTAAAATTATTTCAATAGTATGTTTAGATTACTATACATTATATCACATTACTTGTAATTACGAATTCAGCCGATCATTATTTAAAGGTACTACTTAGAAAGTCAGATAGAGTGATATAGAGTCAAATGTTCTTAATAATTTAACTGCACAAATCATCTAGTAAATAAAAATAGGAGTGTTCTAAATAGAGTGATAAAATATTGACCATGTGTTCTTTGCATTATGTTTATAATCTATAAACACATTTAGTAGTAAATTAAGTGAAATCCAAGCAGAATGATTGGTAGCTGAATCTTCTTCAGGAATAAATTATGATATGGTTATATTAATGAGTTAGAAATTTTTTATTTTTTTTTAATAAACATAGTTAATGTCATATGTTCATTTGTTTACCTAGTCAATAATCATAGGTATTAGCAATGTAAATAAAAAGACAAAAATCGATATATTTTTTCCAAAAATATTGGGAATGTTTTTGATGAATTTTCAAAATTTGTACTGTCAATTAAAAGACGGTAATTTTAAAATTTATTAGGTTTTTTGAAGTTAAATATGGGGGGATTTAAATTGGAAGGAATTGACGGAGGCTGGTAAAATTGATAAAAGAATTATGTGAAATAAGATGGAAGCCACTAATAAGTTAGTTTAATATATAATAATTCTATTTCGCCTCATGCTCTTTACACGCAAGGGATCAGTATTGACAATAAATATATGTTTCTAAACAATTAAAGTGTTTAACTGAAAAATCATATAGCAAGTGATTATTAAGTCAATTAATTTTGATAATGACAGGGCATGTACTACTTTTAGACATAATGTACTGTAAAATGTTAAAGATATAATTTTATAGTACGAGATGAATGTAATTATTATTATTTATGATAAGTATCTTTGTTTATGTTGCTATTTCCAAGTCGGGCTAAATATGTAAATTAATTTCAACCAAACATGGTTGCATTTCCTTTCATCCAAACTTTTGGATTTTAAAAAAATGAACTAATTATATCTCAAAAGTGTATATTTAAAAGCTAGCATTTTGTTTGCATTATGTATGCAATTTTTGCATTTAAAGAAATAAAGGTGAAGGTTAAAGTTTGCAATCAAGCGGTAATTTGGCCTGACATTTATAAGAATTAAATTTTTATGTAACATTTGATGTATTACATAATAAAATATACAACCAACATTATAAGTTGAGGAACCGTTTTCAACAAGTTAATTTATCAGAACAAACCAACGTTGATGCATTCCATTCTATAATGTAATTTTAGGAATTTGTTCTACAATATATATATATATATACACACTACAATCGTCTAAAGAGTAAATACATTACTCAAAGTATTAAAGTAATTAAATTTATATACCGAGTAATAGGTTGCTTAGCGTGGGCAGTACAATGCTTTATATCGATAGGACAATTTGTAAAGGCCAATATCTGTTGGTACTTTCTATCCTGCTAGTAGAATTCACAAAGCGAAACAACAAATTTCAGTACAATAAATTACGATTTTGGTTTGATAAATTTTTTGAATGGGTTTTATTATTCCCTACAATTAAACATTAAAGTGTTTTAAATAAAGTGACCAAAATGGTCCCAAGGTATAGTTTTATATACGATACAAAAAGCATACAGTGTGGCGTTGAGATAAATACAGCAGTTTGTAAAATGTAATATTTTTACTGTTTTTTAAATCTTATTCTCCGTGGATAGCAAAACTTTATGTTGACGAAACCAAGAGTAACATTCGTCCCGACGTCCTTCGCGTTAACCTGATGGCTTCTTCTACGTCCTACACTCTAAACAAATCAACGTAGCAATAATAAAAGTAAGAATAAAATTTATTAATTATAATTTACCTTTTACATACTGTACAACTTTTTTAAATAAGGTAACACTAATTTTTAAATACGAAGGAATAGTATACAATCCTTTCAAATATTATCCCATATTCTGCGACTAATTTAGTAAATCACCTGTTGGGGTTCAATATTCTGCAATATATACGACAATTTAATTTATATTTGTGCTGTCACTGTTTTCCAACTATTGATTTGTTTTCATTTATATTTTATAATTTAATAAAACCAACTCGTATGACAAAATTATATGAGTATCAAATTGATTTCATTCAATTTCCACCTCATCTATTTTGAAAAAAAAACAGCTTTTTTACACTCTTTATGTTCTTATTTGTGTCTTATGATGTTTTGCCGCCATCTTTAAAATTACTTTACTTCCTAAATTATTCTTTTATGCAGTTTTATAATATTTAATTTTATTTTATTGTTCAATTTTCAATATCCTCCTTTAAGAAATCGTTCAATATTATAACGTTGAAATTTACAAAATTTCCGTCACAAATCATTTACCCTTAAAAATCCTATTCATAAACACTTGTCTTAACAATCAATACTTGACATGGAGATATATTATTAGTATTACCATTTGTATGAAATCTAAAAAAAAAACTAAAATTAATGAACCTCAGATTGTGAACAAAAGGATGAAACAACTAATGATAATTCCATTGGCGATGACAGCATTAAAATATCAACAACTACACAATAAAACCATAAATCATCTTAATACAAAACATGTTAAAATGAATGCAAAACAAATGTTGTAAATATGTTTACTTAATAGATGTCAAATTACAATCAACCCACTTCCAATCAAAACTAAATCCTTTAAAATGAGTACATTCCACTACTGTGTCGGTTGCTACTATCCTACAACAAATCCTTTATCAAATTCCTTTCATGTTCTTATCTCTTCAATACGTGTCATCTATGTTTTTACTTTGCCTTAAAGAAGTAGGGTGGAGTAACATTTGAAAACCACAACGCTTTGAAAACTATGTACGATTCACTAGTCCCATCTACAGTGAGATAACGACATAATTATCTACCCTTCTGCAATTAAACTATGTCCCAACGCTTGTATATCTAAACTAGGTGAACGTCTGAGACTACTTACTCCCAGAGCCTCAATGAGGAAATAGAAAATAAATGCTACACCACAGTGCTTTCTATTTATTTCATAACCATTTTTCATATTATTTATTAAATTTTATATTAAATTGTACAACCAGACTATACCTTAACAGCACATTCATTCACAGTTATAGGTAATAAATTGTTATTTAGTAAATATTTCTTGTTTTTTTTCAGATTGAACAGGCTTCCATTTGGGTATGGAGGACACTATGGATTTATTTGTAATTTCAAACCCCAAACCAGTTAACACCAGAAACATCCCCAATGTTTATAACATATTCAAACCCTATGCCATTTCTTGCTTTCTAAATTTTCAGTTACCTGCTCAAAATTTATTCACTGACAAAGCGAAAAAAATTAAATTAAATTTGAAAAGCAAAATATTTATCGTCATGACTACTTTCTGGTCATGTTTACATATTTTTAAAGCAATTCAGATGTTTTCACCGGACATTTATTTAGATTGGTGGAAACTCTTCATTTCAGGTCTACAGTTAACTAATGCCTTTGGAGTATTGCATAGTTCCCATTATAGTTTACAGTATTTTATTAAATTTCTAAAAGCAATTGATCAATTTAATTATGAACTTTCTAAATTACCGGACTCCACTTTTGAGAAACGCAAAAAAATCTGTGATTATAAATTTTTATTTATATCATCGTTCATTCTAGGATTTGTGTATTGTGTTAGTTTGAGATTTGAAATTCAAACACTTTCAAACATAACGTATGTATCCATTTTTGCCCTAATACCTAACATTATATATGATACATACCTACATTCTTTCGTGATTCTCAATACAATGTTATTTCTTTTCATGAGTAATGAACTCACAATCTGTTTTCGTCAGTTCAACAAATCTTGGTACAATTACATCCTTAAAATTGTGAACAATACAAACAGAACGAATGACACAATTTATTTGGAGAATTATCGCGTATTGCATTTAAAAATTACGAACAGTATTGTCGTATTAAATAAAGCTTTTGATTTTCGTATAATCTACGTCCGTTTAATGTTCTTTCAATTTTCCTTGATAACTATTTTTGAAATGATATTCATGGTTGGACATGCAAATATTTTTCAGATAGTAATAATTGCAATAAATGGTGCATGCATTTATCTTATTTCATCATACTCCCACACTTTGGTGAAAGAGGTAAGGATTGTTGTAGTGATAAAGTATACCTAGAAAATAGTAATTTGATATTACATGTTTAAAGATATATGTTTATAAAGTATTAGATTTTTCTTTCAATAATTATCAAAAAGCTAAATAAGAAGGGTGTCTGCATATGAAACTATTTATGCAATTTAACAATTATTTGTTCGAAAACCGATGCCAAATTTCTCAGCTCCTTAAATATAAAATAACTATAAATTCAATAAATATAACTCTTACAATAAAATTATTTAGATTCATTAAGGATTAGTGGACGCGGTATGTATTGAAACATGTGTCATTCAACGTCATCTATTCAAAATACATCGCTTTTTGTTACAAAATAATAAGTTTGTAATTACCCATACTTTTTATTAAACTCCAAAATAAAAGTAATTTTTAGGATGCTACACTCATTCCTTGAGACTTCTAATTGCCTTTATTCAATATCACTTGATTTGACAATGATGAAAATTGCTTGTAATCCTTCATCTATTTTTATTCCAACTCTCTAGAATTTCGGCAAACAAATTTGACACGCCCTTCCTCTCATTTGTTAGTTAATTAGTTAAAATAACAAAAAACAATTAAATTGAGAACCAAGTTTACATGGCTACCTAGACCGACTGAAAATCCTTACAATATTTTCACAATATTACTATTAAGTTTAAAAAAGAATTAATTTATTTCAAGGAGAAGAAAATAAAATAAATTACAAAATCAAAAGTTGAATAAATGGGTAAAAAAAATATTAAATGCAGACATGATACCAAAGACATTGGTTTGATTGCAGAGAATGTCCAATGGTTAATAACATTCACTCCTTTATAAATGTAATGCAAATAATTGAAATAAATTCTACTTAAATATAAGGCATTACAGCTATGTTGTCTACCGTTAAACACAACATGGCGGGGTTTCAATTTTGTATTTTGTTATACTCAGGATATTTGCGATAACTTTTTTCTCAATAGCATATTGTTGTAATAGCTGGTTCAAATTACTCTAAATAAATATCAAAATTAAATCCCATATTATTGGTAATTGAAAAATAGTTTACCAAGATAAATTTAGACCATTATTATGGCCTCATATAATTGGCGTCATATAATTAATATCACAAGTCTGTAGGCCCTCTACGAATATAGGGACGGATAAGGAAACAGGACATCATCCGAAGTATCTTTCTGTTTTCAAAAAACCTGAGATGAATAGGTAAGGAAAATCTTATGAATCCTATTATACCCTCATGCACAATAACCTATATTAGCTAAAAGGCACATTTAGGACAGCATATTCTGGCCTTCGTCTGTGTGTGGGGGGGGGGGGGGTATTTTTACTGCACTCGTTGTAATGAAGGCCGTAATTGGCTAAAAGAAGTGTTTTGAGAGCCTGTGACACCTAAAAACTGGGAACACGTATGAATAAATCAGAAGAATGTTGGAGTACAAGTGTTTACCTAAGTTACTATTATATTAAAAAAGCTCCGGAGAACACAGTGAAAAGTAAAGAAATTTACACACCTAGTGTGCCTTGAGTAAGCAATAATAATTATGACTAAGACCCCCTCCCCGAGAAATAATAACTAGCGAGGGTATCGCTTGGAGGAAGAATGGAAGAAAGGGGCGTGTTATTTGGTAAGTATGCTTGTGTTAGAGAGAATAATAAAGTACGTTAGAGTCTCAATCACTATTCTTGCTACACACACACACACACACATGCCTGCGCGCGCGTGGAATTAGTTAATTCTAAGGTCAAAATTGTTTAATAAATACACTATCAACACTGTTCTTCCTAACAAATCTCTAATTTATATCAATGTTTTATTAAACTAATGTTAATTTTGATGTTATTTTGTGCCAGATATGTTGTTTCCTATTTGTTAAGAAAAATAACTGTACTTAAATTTTTCAGAGTCAACGGATCAAAGTCCTTATCTTTGAATTTCCAACGGATAAATTAATTGATCAAATTCGTATCCAGGTAATTACAATTTACAAAGCTGTTGTATTAATATCACATTAGGTTTTTATGATAGAATGATAACTGATTTTAGATTTTCTTTGGCTGAAGCTGTTGGTTATTAAAGTCCTAAATATCGATATTTAGTTTGATTTTCTTTGTTAGTTAAAAAAGTTGTCAACTGAAAACTAAAAGTGTATATACGTATAAATACAAAAAAAATTCTGTAATAAGTGATAAGACACTTTTTTCGTTATATTATAACTATTTGAAATGGATTCTCGAAAGTCATGACATAAACAAAGTGATGGTCAACTTGAAATCCTAGTGTAAACGATTCTTTAATTTATTTCTTCATCAACACTTGAGTTTTACGATCATTTATAATTATAACATAATGTGAAAAATATTTAATATTTCATTAATAATCAAATTCCTCTCTAGTAAAACATAAACACCTTCACTACTGTCCCTCACTTCAATTGACTTTAACTAAAAATTATTTAACTTCTTCATAATAATTGCTATTATATTCACAATATTTTTAAATGTATATTGTAAAATCTAAATTGAAATGTGTATAATTTCTGCTACAGATTGATTTACTGGTCCGGCAACTTCGTGTGTTGAATGTTCAAATAATGCCCTTTAGATTTGTTGTTGTCAACAGAAGACTTTCCATTTCTGTAAGTACAATTATTTATTATTATTATTATTATTCGATTCGGTTTTCTATAGGCTAATTTTCACGATTGAATTTTCTCTAGCTCCTTCTATGACATACTCCATATGATTTTTTTTCTCCTTTTCTTGGCGTTTCCGCGTTTGTCAGACTTTACCTCTGCTATCTTCTTTCTGTACCAGTCTTTTTCATTAACCCCTCTTCTTCAGTTCTGTATTTCTGTTGTTTCCAAGACTTTGCGTACTTCTCTAATCCATGGTATCTGAACCTTACCGTTTATTTTCTTGGTACAGTAGGTGTTTCTTTTATATTCATTCCCTATCCATTTTCATTGGATGTTTTTGCAAATCAGTCTCCGCTTGGCCATTTTTGTTGATATTTTTTTAATTTCTCGTAGAATTTTTAATTTGACAAGTGAAATCTTGAAGTGTATATTTATTTACTTATTCCCTATTTCGCTTAGTCCTGTTCTTTATATGGATTTAACTGCCTACAGACATACCGCTTTACTACTGCTGTACTGTAGTCTCAATATTTTGCTCTTGTACGACAGTGTTTTAGTTCTGTTCGTTTGTTGACACACTCTGAACGCTTTTGCCATTTTTTAGAACGCTTTCTTCTATTAAAGTTTTATATTATTGTTCGCGTGGTGATTTACCCTAAATATTAAACATTTTCTATACTTTTGATAACCACTTATTTATTTTTTTAATTTTATTTATCACTTTTTGATCTTAAGTTTATATATTGTGTTTTTAAAAGGTTATTATAGCCCTGATTTTACACTTTATATTATTTTTTTAAATCATTTATTGCACTTTCATCAGTTCTTACAATTCAATATATAACCACTCTGTAATTAATTTGAAATTTTCCACAGTAACTCAACTATACGGTATTAAATCATATCCAACTATACATTAATTATTTTCATTTTAAGATCTGTTTTCTACAGTAGACACCTAGTAAGTTAAAATAGTTTAAAAATATAACCTCGTAGTAAAAGTAAATTACAATAACCAAATTGTCTGATTAATTTTGTTTTTGAAATTTTAATTTCTTCTTTCACACTCTAGTGGCAAATTAAATTCACAGCTTCCAAGTCAAAATTATTGTACACAAATTTAATTTTAAACCCGTTTTAAAAAGTACGTTAAAATATGCACATAGAACTATATCTATTAAAAAATGTTCACTTTGGTTTGTATGTATTTCTTGTTCTATTAACATATTGTCCTAGTAATCAGTTTTTTAATATTTTGTAACTTTGTTTCGTTCCAGATATTCTCACAAATAATTGTATACGTCATTGTTATGATTCAATTGTCAACGCAGATACACAATGTAATTAAAAAATTAAACTAAATCGTGCATTTCATTGATGTAACTTTATTCATAACAAAATGAATAGTGAAGAACATCAACAGTATAGACTTACTCCATATTTTGTTATTTTATAAATTAAATATAAAACTACTTTATTAATTGGAATGTTAACGTGCATTTATTCTTTTATCCATAAGAAGAAACTAGTTTATATATTATCCTTAGTATCTGAAATTATTTGAAATTACGTATTATTTATGTTTATTTTATTAATATATTTTGCTATTGTTAGGATTCGATCAGTAAACTGTCTGGGTTCTTTATTTTCAATATAATCAAATATAATTCAGTACTGAATTAACCTTTATTAACAAGAATAACCATCTCCTACCTTATTACAATGCTACAATATTCTTATTATTATAATTAATACAGAATGACTCTGATTGTTGTGACTCACTATGTTATAGTTTAATTATCTGACTCTGAAAAATATTCAAGTTACTTAATACACGAAGTTTCCTCACCCTGCTTGCAACTCTTATGGATGCTTGTCTGAAGTCTCAATTCTCCAAGGAAGCTCTTATACGCCAAGTCCGTCTGGGTATCTTTATTAATTCCTGCAGCAACTTCCCTTGATCAATCTTGGCCCACTCCCACCCAAGGGTTAATATATAATTGTAGCATCAATGACGTCCGCCTTGCATGCAAAGTAAGCCGTTTCGTCAGTTTTCCAGATCTGTCACAATATTGTTGTCATTCTATCTTCTCAAAAAGAACTCAGACTATATTTGTAAGTAAAAATATCATAATTCCTAACATCACCGGCGCCCTTGAGACATCGTCCTGATGTTTAAAAATATATATTGCACTTTATTTGTACAAAATAAAAACAAAAAATACTCACCACTATACGTAAATATTCCATACATACATTATGACCAACACAATAATATATTAGAATTACATGTCATACATACATTTCATACAAATAATCTAAAAAATGTTAAAAGAAATTGTTTAAAATTAGCAACAAATTTCATAAATAAATGACAGCCTACTTCATCATTTTAACTCTTATATGCTCAAATCAAACTATATTTCTGCTGTTCTGAAATTGTAATTTAGTTTAACATGATATATTAAAACAAATACAATAATATACTTCGTAACTCATAACAAAGCCAAGGAACAAAGCTCAGGATGCTGGGCAAATATTCACAAATAAGTACAATGTTATTATTAGGAGTACAAATTATATCAATTACCCGCTGCCCACCTTGCCAATTTTTCCTCCTCATCAGCTCCATCTTAGTGACGTCAATCAGCAGGAGAATGTGGTCCTGAGAAGAGAGTAACCAATACTATTACTCTCTTATCACTGCGCAGGGCAAATGATGCGCCGATCTCAATTCCTGGCGCGACAATTCGAATTTGTGGCGAAACGCTACAAAATATAATTCTATATCCAATACTTAAATGGCGGGAATATATAGTTTTAACATGTAGTAAATCCCCTACCCATTTACCATATCGGCAAACCTCGATTTGGTAATTCAAAGATGACAATCTCCGTAACACTTTATACTGCTGAACCGATTTGTTCTCTGTTTCCCCCACCTTAAACAAAACCAATTTACCCAATTTTGTATAGAAGAGAGTGAATACGAATCGTAATCGAGGCCAAGGGCTGTAGTGTCGTTTTGTATTACTATACAGTATTTTGACTAATTTAATAAAAGAAAAATTGATTTACGCAATAAAATATTAGTGGTCGGAAAATGTACCGAAATGTGAGATCGTTAAATAAGAAATATAAGAGCACAAGTGCTACGTTTATTGTTTCGTTATCTTCTAAAATAGAAATTTTTAAGAAAAAATGTTACTTTCAATACCTTCAAAAAGGTAAACAGATGGCACAACCCCAAATGAAACATAACTATCAAATTCAATCGTCTACAAGAAGATAATGTCAGTAATTTAAAATTCACATTCAAAGTCAGATTTCAAAATAAAGATGACATGATAATTATTTATGTGTGAATCCATTGTTATATTTAAATTACAATTCTTTTAGTCTATACAGTTTACAAATGAATAAGTATCACTAATTTTGTGTATGCAAAACATTTTTTATTTCTGAATTAACACATCAGTTTCGTACGCTTTTATTTTTTATCTTAGATTCCGACAGCGATGATTACATTTTACGCCAAAAATGAAATAATCCAATTCTGACAACTGTGATTGAACTCAGAATTTTTTATTTTATTAAGTTAGCTCTAACCAATAAACAAACAAACCTTCCATCATCATCGGCTGATTAAAAAAAAAGGAAGAAGATGACATAAATTAAAGACACCTAGCTAATAAATACTCTAATAGCGTCAAAGTCGGAAAATACGGAAAATAATAAGTTGGTTAAAAAACCACTGAAAAGAAAAAAAGGGGGATCTTTCGCAAGACTTTATAAAAATGTGTAGATCCAGCTAGGCCCCTTGGGATCGTACAAGCCCGTACTCATTATTGTGAGCCGCTGAGTGTATAAATATATTTCCTTTTAATTAAAATTGATGTATGTCAACCGCCACTTATAATATGAACGATTTTTTCGATGTTCATTACCTCGTTTGGAAATATAAAAATGAATCCAATTTCAATATTAGAAACAGCAAGAGAAAGTAATTGTGAGTTTGAGGATCGATAAGAAAACAAACATCTTTAAATTTCCCAAGAGTCTTTGTTTTAATTTTTAAATGTCTTCGTTTTATCTTCCCTTTCCTATACCACCTACTTCCCTTCTTATATGTTTATCAGATTTGGTCTCATCTATATATGACTAAAAGATTTTAATAACATTTGATATTAGATATTTTTTAATAATTTAAAGTTATTTTTAATTTTACAAGAAAATGCGTAAGAAATGTCGGAGAACCCTATAGTTAATCTCTATAAGAAACAAAGTTCTTTTATAATTTGTTTTAAAATCCGAAAGAAAAATTCACTTTAAATATAAATATTGGTTTAAAAATGTGTAAAACAAAAAATAATATTTTACTATTTAATAAACTTCCGGACCATTATACAGTCAAAAATAACCAATTACTATTTCAGTATATCCAACAATTTAGAGTGATTTTACTCTTTAAAATATTGTAAGTATGTAATTTTTTTATATAGAGTTGAAAACTGAATATAACCTTCACCTGAAGATTTAGTATCTTTTAGAAAAGTTTAAATTTCAATATTTTCACAAATTACAAATTATTTTCTTGAAATAAATTATCACATATTTTATTTCTATTAATCAGATTATAATTTTATTGAACTTTAATGTAATAGCAGATATTTCTTGTTGAAACTCCATATTCAAGGATAAATAAAGCAAAAGCTTAAAGTTTCAAATATTTTAATAGTATGAATGAGCTACAATTGTTTCGCCTTGCGGCATCATCGGGCAGTTATCCTAGTACTATATTTTAACTTAAAAAGTTGACAATAATGCAAAAAACACGAACATAAAAGTACATAGTATAACATATATATACTCCCTAACTAATAAACAAAATAGTTAAAATAACATAATTTAACTACTGCAAGTCGTAAATATTTAACGATTAGCGAACAATTAATTAAAAAACTATAAATTAAAACATGATGAATGAAGAATACACTTAATAATACACAAAATAAATAGTAAGACATTTTGTAAAATATAATAATTAGGATAATTTTATATCTAATAGAAGGAGCAAAATTAAAAACTCATTGATTTCGAAAATAGTCTTCTCATAAATCCCCTCTTTGTTATTATTCAATATATATATATATATATATATATATATATATATATATATATTTAATTGCTTTATATCATCAGAAGGGCTTTAAAAAATTCAATTGATTTTATTATCGAAATTCTTGATACCAACAATGATTAGTTCTTAGTCCCTGTCTAGTATCATAACCATGGATTCAAGAAAGTAGTATTAGACTCAAATACATTTTCTTCATAGAGTAAGGCGTCCATTATATATAAATTGATGGAAGTCTCAAAAGAACTAGGCTTCTGAGGAAAGGGTTACAATTAATCATTGATTCCACTTTAATTGCGTTGGAATCATAACTCCAAATGATGGTTCCATAAATCAAAGAGCAGTGTTTGTGTCAAAAATATACCATCTTGAATATGTTTAAATTAATTTCAGAGTACAGAACTGTAAAACTTTCCAAATATAAAATATTACTTTTGAAATTTTATATGTAAAACCAAGAACCCTTATAATTTCACGCGCGGATATGTCTGTCTGTCTGTCTGTAAGTGGCAACCCTTCTACACAGACAAGACAATAATTCCTATATATTTCACACTTTGCATTTATATTCTTTGTATTGTCCCGCATAGAGAAAAATGTAATGGATACAAAAATAACTTTGAAGGAGTTATGAGCATAAATTATCGAGTTGAAAATTGGGGGGGGGAATAATATGTGTGACGAATCAAATAAAACTAAAAGTTATTCTGATTATTAAATATATTTCAAAAAGAAAAGAAAAGAGAGTTGCATCATTTCTAGAAAGTATAGTTTTACAAGTGCAAAATAAAAAAACACAGTATTTTTTATTTGTAAATTATTAGTTAAGTCTATATTAATTGCAGAGGCTATGGAGATATTACATATAAAACAAATATATTATAACTTAACTCTTACAAAATCAAAGACAGACAAGAAAGTAATATTAATATTACCTCCTCGATTAAAATACAATAGTCCCTACAACAACCAACACGCTGATTAGTGTTGAGGAGAGTAGTCAACTACAAACTAAGCTAGTTCTATTATTTTATGAACAGTATTAGTTAAATCTTGATTCAAATCTAGTAATTTTACTTTAGAGCAAGCTAAACCATGGGTACTGTAATTGTAAATTACTCTTTCTATCAATACTAATCACAGAGGCTATGTAGGTATTAATAATAATGTAAAATATATTACAACGCCTGTTTCTAGGCAACGGATATTTGGGACAGTATTATCAATATTGTTTGTTTCATAGGTATTAACAGGCGTTTTACATACGCCATTAATTTCAAATAGTTTTAACTTAAAACTTGCACAATTAAACAAAGAAAAGAAAGTAATATTAATTTACTCTACTTGATTGAAATAAAACCTACAATAATTAACAACCTGCTGAAACCAGTGTGTAGATAGGTAGCCTAATTCAATCTATGTAGTGTACTAGAAGCTATATGAGATATATTTATGAATAGTAATTAGGTAATCTTGATAGAAATCCAATATTAATAGTTTAGAGTTAGCAGTAATATTTACAAAAAAGTAGAAGAAATATTATAAAATAGTAATACTTTAATTGTATAAAAAGTACTTACCTGTAAGAAATATACGAAAACAGAAAAGAAATCTTGAAAATTGTTGTCTTATATTTTATTTTATAGTAAATTTTATTTTTATAATAATTTAAATATTTACGATTGAATACTAAAGAACAAAACACAAACTTTAAAAGAGAGTCTTTAGTGTACAAAATATATTTTTGAACGAAGTGGAACCTAAAATATACTCCTCATAAATTCCCAATATGTAACTTTTACAAAACCAAATATCTTTTAGGGTGTAAAATTTGTACAATATTCTCATGGCAACTTGTAATGTACACTTAAAAATCTTTATTTTAAATCGATTGTATTATTAAATAACATTATATTTATTTAAGTAGCTTTACTGTTATCAATCTAACACCAATAAACACCCTTAAAGGACGAAATGTTTAGGAGATAAATGATATAAAAGAAATCATTAAAAAGATAAGTTTGTTACTTTATACTTTATAATCAAAAATCCATTAATTAATACATTTTTTCTTGGACCCAATCTTATTATGTACTGAATGTAAAGAATATTTTTGTGAATGAAGAAATAATCCAAAAAATAACGATAACATTAATGATTCGAATTTGCCCCTAACCACAATCACTAGAAACTTTAAAATAAAACACAATTATCTTATTAATTGTTCTATATTTATTATTTCCACTAAATGCTCTGATGATAACCATGTAATCAAAATGTACATCAGGGCATTTAGTGGAAATAATAAATAAAGAACAATTAATCAGATAATTGTGTTTTATTTTAAAGTTTCTAGTTATTGTGGTTAGGGGCAAATTCGAATCATTATTGTGAATTTCACCACAGTGCTCAACAAGATTTCATCAAGCATAACATGTTTAAATTAAATAACATTTTTTCAATTTAGTAACAAATTTTCCATTTATCTTTTCTTCACGTATCCTAAATATTAATCTTTAAATTATATTAATTCTCTAATTTTTTTTGATTTTGATATCATTAATGACACTTATGAAATTCATTGATATTTTTGAATTTTACATAAGAGTTGTTGTCTATTATTATTCTTCTAACAATGTTTGATATCTTAATAGTATCAGTTTTATTTAGATATTAAAGTCATCCCAAAGTGTTTACTCTAGAGATCTGAGTGTTGAGTAAACACACTTTCTGGAATTTCCCCGGAGAATCTGACAAAGATCATTCGGGATAAACTACCTTATATTAAGGTATTTGTTGAAATACATTTTCTTTAACATATTTAACTGACGTCTCTATTTTGTGTTCAATATATTAGCTGATATTTTATACTTTACTATAATTATTGTAAACATTTCATCATTAACATCGTCCAGAAATTATGTATTTATTGTATAATATTGTTTAGTTTATACAATCTGGTTGAGATTTGGATTGTCTTTATTTTAGAGTCCTTATTTGATATTGATTATCTAACATAAGTAGTATAAAGTAAGGTGACAACAAAAAACTCATCAAATCTGAAAAATAAAATCCATCAGTCGGTCTTTCTCTTTATCATGGTCTATAGACAAACAACACAAAGTTCTGCTCAAACTCCGCCATATTGTTCATGCAATTTTTAACAATGAGTAGGTAAGATGACAGACATCTTGATTATGAGCTACAGCACGCTTCCAAAATATTCTCTTTGGTTCATTTTGAGATATTTTACCTTCTAAAACTGTACTTGTAGTTAATTTTGACTTGTTTAACCTATAACCCCCGTTTCCAAAGTATGGAATTATCGCACGAATGTTTTTTGTTTGCTTAAAGTTTGGTTTTTGCATAGTTGTTTGTGAATATTACAACAATGTTTAAGCAACTTTCTTTTAAGTTAGGCTAGTGTATACATGAAGCCCAATTAAAACGGAGAAAAAACTTTTACGTTTCGAAAACTGTTGACAAAAATTACATTTACTATAAAATTAACGACCAGAAAGTAAAATCCAGAGTTTTACAAACTAAATTAACCATATCGGCCAATGCAATCAAATTTTGATGAACTATGAACGTCAAACTAATGTATTCCTCTTGAAAGATAAAATGACTGCTAAAATATACAGAAACTTGGCGTCTAGACCCGGACCGTCCCCCCTCACTCTCTTCCTCACCCAGCTGTTTCAGTGATGAGTTACCTACTAGCGTTAACACTGCACAGTTTAACTTTTTTATGGGAGACACAATTTTAAATTTTTTTTCAGCATAGTTAAAATGTTTAGGAAAATATAAGCAAATTGATACCAAACACAACACAAATGTATGTAAATAGTACATAAACATGTAAATAATAAGTATGTGGTTATGCAAATAGTAGCTGTGTAAAGAGCTTTCTACCACCGGCTTTTACAAACGGAATATTGTCGTGTTTAGTATCAATTTGCTTATATTTTATTAAATATTTTAACTATGCTGAAAAAAATTTAAAATTGTGTCTCCCATAAAAAAGTTAAACAGTGCAGTGTTAATGCTAGTAGGTGACTCATCACTGAAATAGCTGGGTTAGGAAAGGAGCGACGGGGGGAAGGTTCCGCAGGTAGCCAAGGGTTCAGACGCCAAGTTACTGTATACAGACAATAAATTTGATGAAAATCAATCCTACCGTTTAGGATATATATTGCACTTTATGGATGACAGGCAATATATCATTCCAGTTTAAAACTTTAATAACTGGAATAACTCCAGTTTGCCACTTTTTTTAATTCAGAGATTGTCATAACTAATATTTCCATTACAAATTCTTCATTAATTTTTTGACGCATCACGAAACTTTCTTAAAACTACTTTGTGAAGTAATAATTTCACAAATGAAGGTTACATACTGATGAAACTATTCTCTAACTAATATTACGAAAACTACCAATAGATAGGATTCTCACTTTGATCATTAATATAAAACTCCTTTCCAGGAAATATTTGTTGTCTGCACCTTCAAACTTTTTCCTGTAACGTCCACACGAAAAATCATTTCGAAGAATAAATATTGAATTTTAAAATCCGTTTTATTTAAGCAAACGTATATTTAAAATCAACTTAACGCTTCAACATAAAGTTCAAACCAATTTCAAACTTAACTAATTAAAAAACTTTTAATAAGTACTTTATAGAAAAATAATTATATTTACTTGGTTAGATCTAAATCATAATTACTTTTAAATAAATAACTGATCTGCAGTTTTATCCTCTCTGGGTCTTTTACCATTTTCCTCCGCATAGTTTTTCTTTTGTGTTACCCCGCATATATATAAAAAACATCCATTGATAAAATACCTAATAGACAACTAATATCAAGACTTACATATCGTATGGCATATGCTCATTGAATGTTATATGAGTTATTTATAGTTTCTACGAGTGTTTAAACAAATAATAACGCCGAAAATCGTGGAAGTGGTTCTTTCCCCTTTTAAGACTCAAAACTTCTCATAAGAGTACAATTTTTGAAATCTTGACTTTTACATTTTTCATAATCTAGCCTAAGTGATTCATTCGGGTGTAGTGAAACTACCCCGACATTTTGGATACTTTTGAAACGATGAAACTGCCCCGCTCATTAAAGAGGATTAGGAAGGGTCGCCTCCAAGACTAGAAATGCTGAAATTGCCCCGAGCGCCCAAATAATATTGAAAATTTTATTTTACATGTTACGCTACGGGACCTAACCTAACCTAACCTAACCTAACCTTACAGGCTTATATGCTTGGTTGAGGTTAAATTTAAACACATACTACCGAAATTGCACTCGGGGCAATTTCAGCATTTCTGGTCTTGCGAGGTGGCCCTTCTTGATCCTCTTTCGGGGCAGTTGCATTATTTCAAATGTACCTAAAATATCGGGGCAGTTTCATAGTCCCCGATTCATTCTCATTATTTACACAACTACTAGGACCGTTAGACAACGTCAAGAAAGTAGTGTTATACACAATTACGAGGTTCAAAAAACCGGAGTAACAACTATTACGTAACACCCTGTGATGGCGATGTAACAATTGTAAATTTTACCAATCTGAAGGGTTGATAAAATAAAACGAATTTTATAAGTTAGGCTTAATATTTAAATTTTAAAAATTGAAAGGAGAACTTACCACTCTACTAAAACAATGAAGATGTTTCACCAAGCAAAACAGCTGTGAGTGCACTTATTATATACTACTGTATTCAATTTTAAAATATGGATTATTTATATAAATGTCAAGAACACAAGAACAAAATGCAATACAAAAGTAACAACAATTTGGTTTAACTTATTTATTATTTTGATTCGATATTTTCTTTATAATAATGCTTTTTATTTAAAAGTTAATTCTTGTTTGAATTATAATGTTGGCCAATGAAAGAAATTTAGAAATTTTATTAAGTAAAACCAAATTATGGTGCCATATGGGCAATTTCTAATTTAAAGGCCGGAAAATGCTAGCAACCCCATCCAATGTTTAATTTTTTGAGGGAAGGTCCTTCGACCTTTCATTTGTGTTGGCATGCCGCACATCAGCTAGGAGGACTTATTGTTCTCTTTCCCCTTTATTACTCTCCCTCCTTTGTACATTGATGTTCTTCGTATTGATTATTCTTCTCAAGAGTAAGTAAAAAATCATGTAAAATATTTTGATTAATTGATTACTAATGTTTATACAAAAAGCTATGTATTATGTTAGTGACAGGACACTAAATTTAAATATTGTGTAGTTTATGTTTGTTTGTTTTGCTTAATTATTAGATATTAGCATTAAATTTATTTAACTTAGCAAAGTTTTTATAATGAAAACTCTGGTGACCTGAGAAAAGGGCCATTTCAAGGCCAGCCAGAGGTAGGCATTTCTCAATGTTTAGCCAGTTCTGATGTCCGAGAAGATCACTGCTCCTCACTAGACCAATCTAACGGCCCAAATGACAGCTCGATGTCGGGCAATGAGACAGACACTGACCACTTCTAAATTGACATATCTGACGCAATTGCCTCTACCAAAGGAAGAGGAAGAAGTAGTCCCTTTCTGACCCAGACACGTCCAGTAAAGCGACTAAGCGTGCATTGGACTCTGGAACCTTTAAGGCTTCACAGCCCTTTGCAAATACCATAGCGCCTAATCAGGACGCTCCCACAGGACGTACTGTGGCATCAGCCAATATACATCCAATTGCCATTTACCCAGACAACACCAGGCTGGCGGAAATCAACCGCCAATTTAAAGCCAAGTACAACCCATATTTCTATATAGCGGTAAAGGTGAAGGACGGAGTGCGACTACAAACCTCGACCTACAAGAATTACATCAATCTACAGAGGTTCTTTGGCGAACACAATGCCCCTCATCATACAATATTGGGTCAGTATTAAGTGTCAGTGTGGGGAACTGTCATGTAATCATACAGATGTCCTACGCTTGATGTACACACAAGGCTGCTGAAATCTACCCTGCAGGATTCGTTAAATGGTACCTGCAATTCGTAATGGTTTCAAAATAAAATATTGTTTGAAACATGTGAGTAATTCCATTCAATTGGAATATCGACACGTAGCGGCAAATATGGGAGTACTTCAAAATTACGAAAATCTCGACTTTCCACCTTGAAATTATTAATTAAATCTTTCGCCCACATAATCCATATCAGATAAATTCTAAATTAATTAACCTGACTTAGAAAAATATAAGGTACCAACATGACACGAGCATTCAAAATAAACATCTAAGTTTAAAGATTACAGTTTGTAGGCCTAGACTAAACAAAACAAATTTCTATCTTTGTAATTTCGGAGTTTTCTATTTTATTTATAAGTTAGCACATCAAAGTGCAATATAAATTTAAAAGAGAGAAAAGAAGGGTATGGATTGAAAACAAATATAGGTAATCAATCATATCTAATAATTATTCATATAGTTATGTTGAAAGTCCTTTTTCAAGTAGCTGTTGAGTGGACATTATCTGTTATTACGGGGTCCAGGAGTGTACAAGAAGCGAGAGAGATGATGGTATATGGTGGAAAGAGAGACCAAAATAAAAACTCAGCTTATCAAGTAAACAGTTTTTTGTCTACTACTGGCTGGCTTATTTAGACTATAGTAATATGTGACTAATATCACAAATATTTGTGTTTAATTTGATCATTTTCTATGTGTATTTCTTTCGTGTATATAACTTTTTTCCAGTTACCTACATTCCAAGCATTTAAAATTCATGATTAGTAATCAATTTCGTTCAATGTTTTAAATGAATAATCGTTAAACTTTATCGTTTTTTTTTTTAACTTATATTTCACTATATTTATGAAAAAAAGCCATATAAAAATTAATACTTAATTTTATTAATAAATACGTCCGAACGTTTAAATTTTCAAAAGGACAATAACATTCATTTTACTAACAAAGTATAGACAACGCATTCTATTGTAATATTATAAAACATTAAACAAATGTTCCATTGAAGAATTCGTACGCTAAAGCGACCTAGCGGTAATATCAAGCAACTCCATTACCAGTTAAAAAGAGTACTAATTTATGCATAAACCATTCATACAAAATTGCATTATGGATTCATATTTGTATATATAAAAGGCTTGAATATTAAACCTATGTGTATTATTGACTAAATAAGTTAGGTACAGATCATGTTTGTTAATTTATCATTTTGAGTATGCAAAATAAAATGTCTAGAAAATCCGACATCTGAATGACTTGGCATAATTTACAAACTGTAGTATTAATAAATTATGATTGGTAATTAAATATTTAGAGATACTTCTTAAATTAAAAATAAAAAATCTATTTTTTACAATCCATTGCAAATATAAGGTCCCAATCCATCTAAGGTCCCAAGGTAAAATATAATTTATTCCTGTGCAAAAATAAAATTTGAGAGCTATTGATCCCTCTGTTGAGCTCCACAAGTAAACAAAGATAACAGAGATAAAACTAAGTAAACTAAGGTATCTGAATAGAGAGGAATATAGTTCCCTAATTAAACAAAAACAAATAGTGTAACCTAACCTAATGTTAAAAAAGGTGATAAAAAAATTGTAATTTTTTTTTTTTAACGTTTTCATTCACAATGAAAGAATATAGTCCACTAAGTAAACAAAACATTGCATTGCAAATATTTTTGAGATAATTTTAGTCCCTTTTTCTGTTCGAATACAATGTGGTTTTCTATTAACTTTTTTTTTAACAGAAAGACCAATTTTATTTTTTCAACGGACATGCAAATGCCAATGTGAAAGTTGATCAGCCCTCATTATCTTTTGATCCTTGGCCTGCTGAACCTCAGCCTTCAACCAGCACTCATGTTGATTCAACTCTAACTTCTGTAACTGACTCAAGTACGCCAGCTCACATTTTTATAAAGGAAGGAACCAAACCTCGGGAGTAAGCTTGGTAATCCCTAGGGAACTTAACTGGGCCTACAACTTTTTTCATATAATCTTGGGTTAGATCCCACTTTTTTTCTTTCGTATCTGATCTCTCTTAACCAACTCTTGTTCTTTTATGTCCCTGACACTATTATAGTATTAGAGGACTAGAAGTCTTTATTGTATGCCTATGTGTCAGTGTTTTAAAGGTATTTTTACATCTCATTTCTGTGTGTTTATTTTGCTATGTATGAGTATATGTATATCAATTGTTAACAATTTATTAAACCTTTCAATGACCTTCACGTTTAATAATAGCTGCCTTTTTTAAAAAATGGAAAACCCCCAACATGTTTTTTTTTTTTTTTTTTATCAAACTACCATATTATAGATAATTAGTTATTAGAATTATCTCTTAACAGATATTAAACACCAAACTATAAAATGTTCAGTCTTGATCCATAGACTAGATATACAGTGGTTGTTTGGGCAAAAACCTCTATGCTTGTTACAGTTTGTTTCATTCTCAGCAAATTTGTTATAATTATTGGATGGTTGAAATCAGTTTGATAATTAGAAAAATCACAAAATCATGAGTTACTCTTTAGCTGATTTTTTTACTCTAACTGTTGTGGATTCTAACCAAATTAGGTACAAACTTTGAATTTTATAGGACTTACGGAAAAATCATTTTCCTATAAGGTGAAATTGAAAAATCAAATTTGGTTTTATAGCAACTTATTTTCACCTATTTTTGTTTATTTTTACCAATTTGTACATCTAAAATGTTATTTGTGGTTAATAGACTGATCACACAAATAAATAAATTATCATACTATATATATTTATGACTAGAGCATTTATATGATAAAACAACACTAGTTATAACATTTTACAATACACTAAGTTCTAAATCTAGCTAGTTAGTGTGAACAACAAGTCCTGGAATGTTAATAATCTGTTTTAATCTTCTACCATGAATTTTATCACAATTCGAAATTCTTAAATATTTCAATGGAGCTCCTGAAATAATTTTATTAATATTTTCTACAGTCAATTCATCATATCGGCACACACTAAAAACCTGAAGCTGTTGATACAAAGGAGACTTCATTGAGGACCATAATGTCTCCGACAATTTTTCTGTTATCCTTGGTGATTCTAAGAAGATTCCCATTAGTAAAGATCTCTTATCAGCACCTGAAAAAGTATAAATATGCAGTAGTATTATACACAGTTTGTTAAAACTCTGCAACTAGCTTATCAGTAAAATATACTGACATTTGTATTATATTTTGTTAAACCAGTTGTGTAAAGAATACATTTAATAAAATCAGTTGAAGAAAAGGTATTATTGGTATTGTTTAAGCCAACATTTGCTACCACTTGTGTACATGAAAACTAATATATGACATTTCGAAAGTATAAATTAACTTCAGTTATCAAGTAAAAAAAACCAGCATACCTAATAATGCTCTACATTAAAAACTAAAACTAACAATCTAAGTAAGGACAATCAGACCTGATTGTAAATGTCCACTTAAACCATATCAATAATATGATCAATTTTTAACTCTAAAATGAAAAATATGTGTTGACTTCATAAGTTGGTAGAATCAATATGTCAGAGTATATTTTTGAGTTGACTAATACATCTTGACTGGCTTCGAAATATATGTTCAAACTATCACACTATTAATGACAAGGTAGTCAATGTCTTGACTGGCAGATTAGGTCATAGTATAAACTTATATTTATAACATTAAGTTATAACAACTCTATTTTATAACAGTGCTAATTATTATTGAAAACTTTTCTCGTATATTCAAATGAGCTTCTTGTCATAATTAAAATTTTAAGCTATAAATATACTTCAGTGATGAATAAGTCATTATGAGATGTGTGTTTTTGTCTTTTTTGTATAAAAATACATTCTGTATATCATTATATATCACTGTGTACTGTGTATCTATAACATAATGAGATTTTGTTTCTAACTCTTTAAGAATTCTTTGGCAGAGATCTCTAAAGTATATGCACCTGCATAACAAACACTCTTCCTTGTTCAGTTGATTATTATTAATGTTTAGAGCAGGTGATATTCAGTTGTTTGCAGAAATAATGTTAAGTTTAAAAGTTGAACAACATGTCAATTTCTAACTTTTAAACAGTAAAATTGAACGAAACACCAAGGTATGTTTTCAAATGCTTACTCCATTCTACAGGGAAGATTGGATGTCTCATGCACATATATTTAAGTGACACAAAAGATTCAGTAAAGGACATAAGAACATGGAAGACTACCATCTATTTAAAGAACCAAAAATTGCTCTATTAAAAATTAGCCAGATTGTTAGAGACAACTACCAACTCAGCATCCAAATGATAGCTGAATCTGTGAACATTAACAAAGGACACTGTGTAGAAAAATTGTGAGTGATCTCAAAATGAATAAACTGTCTGTCAAGATGTCCTTAGGGTTCTCACACCAGACCAAAAATAATTCTATAAGCAAATTTGCAGTGACATGCTGCAAAAACTTGATGCTGACCACAGCCTTTTTTCAAATAATCGCTTGTGGAGAATTATCTTTAATGCTGAGACAAAACAACAGTCAATGCACTGGAAAATGAGTTCATCTAAATAGCTCGTCAAAGCAAGTCCAAATTCTGTTCTGACACAACAGTGAACCAACATTATTATAAGGAAGCTTTGACAAAGCATAGCGAACAAGTTTGGAAAACTACTAGAACTATGAGATAGTGGTCTCATCAATACATAGTCCTCATCACAAAGCACTTTCTGTGAATCCAACAAACATAATTATGATTACACTTGAACATCCACAATATTTGCCTGATTTGACACCATGTGACTTTTTCATTTCTTTAATGTGAATTCTATATTTAAAGGAACACGTTTTGAGTCAGTACTTCCATTAAATAAGAAAATGGCATACTAAGTGTTGAAATAACTGATACAAACTAATCTGCTCCATGACTTAGACAGTAGAAAATTTGACTGTGTGTAGTACGAATAGGGACAATTAGAATTGTGATAAAGATGAGTTAATAAAGTCTCATTATTTAAAAGATGTACCTGTAAAAGAAAAAAGGAAATTATCATCAAAGGAATTATTTGTAATTAGGAATAGTCCTCGAACTATTTAATTCAACATTGGACATGTAAATCAAGTAAAAGCACTAGTGACACAAAATTAAATAACCCAATCTTAGCTCATTGCTGACAAATGTCTACAAACTCATTTTTTATGTAAAGACTAATTGTGGTTGTAAATGATAAATATTTAGAACATAAGGCTTGAAAATTATTCTACGAATAATAATAATAAATACAAAGCTTAAACATATCTCAAAATATACTAAAGCTGTTTTCATATTATTGAATATAAACTTGTTTGTAAATAGTTTCATATAAAAGTGAAAAATTTCCTTTTGTTATGCATTGAGAACAAAAATAACCCAGACACAAAAGAAAATGTTTTTGAATGATAGAAGAAAAGAGAAGGGAGATAACATTGCATGTGTAAATATTGATTTTTTTTTAAAACTATTTTCTTTATCTTGAAAATTGTATTCAACTTTCAGCATTGTCAACTTCAGACTGTAGTGTAGTAGTGTACTGTGTTTATAGATAATTTACTGATCTTGCAAAAATTGGAAATGTGCCTACATATCATGGTAAATGTAGACAATGCCAAAAGTAGAGTAAATTTACCTGTATTTTCATATTTTGAAATTTTTCTTTGATGGCTAAAAAATATTTTGTCTAAAAATAAATATATTCATATCAATTGCAGTTTTATTTTAGAAACTTAGGACTACAATCCTACAATTTAGGACAGTGTATGGTTGAAACTTGACAATAACATTTTAATAATAGTGAGATGTATTGAGGACAGTAAGGAAATAGTATATTATCATGATATTTACAAAATGTTGTGATGTTTCTTGTTTTCTTTTGATATCAATGAATTTACACAAAATTTTACATTAACAAGCTATTGATATAACCTGCAGATAAAGTTGACTTCCAAAAACAATCAGGTACGCTGTGATCCCAACTGAAGTCATCTCCATCTGCATAGAAGAGCAACTTGAGCCGTCGTAGATATGGTGTTGAAAACTTACAGTTAAAATAAGGACATGTTGATGGGGTAACATATCCACATCCACTCAGGATAAGTTCTTCTAAACGTGGACATGATGAGGTAATAGTATGTGTATCCACTTCCTCTATAACCTGAAAATAAATTGTTTAAATGAAAATTGAGCTATTTCTTTTAACTCTAAATATACCTAAAAAAGATGGTATGAAGAACACCATAATAAATTTTTATTTCTTATGCACAGTGATTAGTTTCTCAAGAATTCCTACCAATAATTAAAAAATGGGAGATTTGCATTAAAAACAGTATACTGAGCAATAACATTCATGAACATGCCTACAATTTATTATTAATTTTATTCCCAAAAATAACCTACTTTAAGCCTATAATTAAGAATAACTAAAACATTGCATTTAACTTTAATTGTTATTTGTTTTATTTGGCGAACTATTTGTCTTTCATTAGTTTTAATATTTTAGAACTCTTCTTAAAAAAACTACAAATTTGGTTCAAATCAGTTAAAAATTTTGTGAGTTATCCTACTATATACATGAAATTAAATTCAGTAAAAGAACTTTATGAGCTGGCTTTCATGTATTGTTGAACCAATACACATAAATTTCAACAAACATTTTGAAGCTAATTTCTGTCCTAACTTTGTTGTTGTTGTTTTTTTTTTTTTTTACAATTTGATGTTTTCTGATGTGAGTTCACAAGTTTTTGCTATGAGGGACTATTTAGGCTGTGATATATGATACATTGATCTGTCAGTATTATATGGCCAGAGGGTTAAATAGAGAGACACAATCCACACTAATACACTGTAGGGTAATTAGTTAACATAAAATGTATTTATTTATTACTTGATTCATTGTTAAGAAGAACAATATTACACAACTAATTAAATGGTAGATTTTACATTAAGTGATCAATCAAATCAATTTATTCTCTTATACCTTAAGCTCTAAAGATTTAAGACTCAATTCTCCGTGAGTTTCCAAGACAGGTGTTATATCAGAGAAATCCAACAAGGTTCTCTCTCCACTTGTTACACAAACCACACTTAACTCCTTCACTCGTTTTATCCCAGTTAAAGGAGCCAACACATCATTTGGTGTAGAGCAATCAATTCTAACTCTAATATAAACTGCCTCAGGACATAAAGTTGTAGCTAAGCGCATCGCATCTCCTGGTAAGACAGCCTGTGGAGACATTCTGCAACGTACCTAGGATCAACAATATAAATTATTTATTTGTTACTTTGTTGTGGAATAAAAGAATTTTTCCTCAAATCCTTATAACAGATGTTATATTTTGATAAAATATTTAAAAAAATTGGATACCAAATTAGTTGCATGGATTTTACTATGGTTACAGATATCATTCTGTTTAAAACATAATTAAATTATCACAAATATACTTACTTGACTACCACCACCAACATATTTTAGAAACACACCCACTTGTACACTATACATACATACATTTAAATACGAAACAATATGCAGATTAATTCAAAGTTGTACAGCAATATTTCGGGAGCTGATTTTAGAGCTAAAAATAAGAAAAAACGTTTATATAAACATAGCTCCAGAAATGCTTTCTTTCCTGTCTGTTGGCCATTTTGTGTTTTTAAACAAAATGGTGATATATTTTTATGTAAATAAGATATTGGTTGTAGATTTAATATATGCATTATTTATGTAATCTGTTACCAGATTAATAAATAATTGCCATGTACAAGGCAATTATTTATTATAACTCCCAACCAGACGACATAAGTTTCGTAGTGATTGGAAAAATATACACCTCATTCATTGACATCGCCCAAGAGTAACAGAAGTTATAGCTAATCTGGATTTTCTGGACACTTTGAATGTCATAAATCATGAACGACTAGAGTCAGTAGAGTAATGGGGCCAACTGTTTAAAAAAATCACCGTAAGTACAACAATCAAAATTAACTAAATAAAACCAAATCAGCCAGTTTAATCATTAAAAACAAACAACAAACAAGTGAGAAAATAATTAGACTAATTAGGAACTAAAAGTGACATTAAAATAAATCTAATAATAGTAGAAAAATTACTAGACTAGTTTGGTAAGACTTTGGTACTATGGAGGAGGCAAAACGAAAATGATATATATTCAGTGAAAATGTAAAACTACTCTGGTTTAAATTGTCAGATGGGAAAGTCACATTACTAACTATCAAAAATCCACCAGTTTAATAAATTTGTTAAATAAATATAGTTTTTGGGGCAGTTAGAAAAATAATAAAAGACTGTGATTAATTAAAAACATTAAACAAAGTAAAGTGTGAAATTAATGAGTTCTAATCTACGCTGTTTCTCTCATACACCAAGTCACCAATATTATGTCACCTGCTAAACTCACCAATAGCAACATCAAAACTAAACATCACAGATGCCAAGGATATACCGTCCAGGACTTTCAAGGAGGGTAAACGGATACTCTAACGACAGCTGAATCAACAGAGATCTTCACAAAACCAAGAGACGATAAGGAACTGGTCTATAGTTTATCGCCTATAGGTTTGGCGTATACCGTATATAATAACTTTTTCCATATAAAATGTTTATATCCAGTCAACTGAGAATATAGATTCAAAAATTGATGTGCATATATTATTGTTTGTTGTGTAACAAAAAAGGTTCAAATCTAAATTAGTTCCAATATATTATGACTAATCAATAAATGTATATTGTTATTTACTTGACTCTTGTCTTGACAGTCCTGGAGTTTTCTTCAATCACGTTTTGCATTTGTCATATCAAACATATGTTTTAGTCTTTTGTAGAGCCCAAAAATCTTTTCTATGAATGTGAAAATTGTTTTTAATTATTTCAGTACTGTATTAAGTAAAAAAAATAAAGTTAATCTGTTAGCCAAGGTTATTTACAAATGTTTAATGTCTGGTAAGAGAAACAGGGGTACTTAACTTTAAAAAATCAAACTGAACTCAGTATGGTTGTTCCATGCACTTGAAATGAACATCACTTGTGAAAACTTCAATGAAAGAAAGCACAATAAACACATTATTTGCTCAAGACATTTCAAAGACCAAGTCATCACCTTCAGTTGATAACATTTGTTGTAGTTCAGTGCCAAAAAGGCTTGTGTAAGCAACATGTAACAACTGCCGTACATAACTAGTTTTTTGAAAATAGTGACACCAAAACATCTCAACTGAATAGTTAATAATTATAGAGTGTGACAGCCAGACACAAAAAATCTAAAAAAGACAAAATGAGTTGTTTGCTTTAAGCATTCCTGAACTTGCATGTCAAAATCAAATAATTTCTCATATTGAAAGACCTAATTTACTGCCTTTTTAATTTATATCAAATAAATTTAATACTGAACCTGTTATATGTATTAAACTTATCTAACCACATGAGAAAAATCAGCATCTAGGTTCTTAAGTTTGTATCTAGGTAATGTGTCTCCTCTACGCCAGTTTTCCTCATGCAATCGACACAAAGCAGTTACCATCTGATAATGCCTCAGAAGACGAATTGAAGATGCAGACTGTAAAACTATTGTCAGTTGTTCTGCAGTTACAGACATCTTCCCTAGATGTAACTCTGCAAGGGTACATGGGTCCCAAGATGTGATTGTTTTTCGGCTTAGTGACAAGGCTCTGTAACCACAAATATTAACAAAAAATTACATTAAAAATATTTGAAAATGATAATATGATAAAATTCTATATACATATTAGGACTTAAATAAATCTAAAATTCTTCTTAATAATTAAGATAATAATTATTTTCTTCTTTTTTATAGACACTGAAATGTTTCTTTTGCATAGTCTACTACATATTTCTTTAGCCAGGAAAACCCTGAAGCCAATGAATAAAATAATATAATTTAAAAATTTTACCACCTAATTTTTTAAAGTTAATTCAGCTGTAAACACATTGGTAGCCGTTTTTACAGTTTCTATATCATTAAAATGGGTAAATTAAAATGTGTAATACTGTAATTGTCTTAAAACTGCAAAAAGTAATGTACGTTTTTTGACAAATGATAATCTTATTTTAATCGGTAGTTAAGATGGGATTATAATGTATTATATTTTATTATAACAATTGTTTTATTCAGTGTTAACTTAAACTTACTGTTTGGTAATGTCAACCATATCAATTTCCGACCGATGTGTCAATGCAAATTAAGGCTCTCGGAAGTACAACTATTGTCATCTGTTTTAAAAACGGAATATTTAGTTACAACGAGACTTTTCCATTGTATGGTCAAAGATTTCCAGTGAACACTGCATCTTACATCAAATTGCTATAAGCCCCCTAATTATTGCACCAATAAACGGCAGGAGACGCTACATTTGATTGGCAAGCATCAAAGTACCGCGAATCAACTCCCACCCCTGGTTAAAGGACGCTGTCCTTTACCACGGGGCGAGTCAGTCTGGTCTTGGATTAGCAACTAAAACAACGACTTCATGTGCACACTCTCGTGGCATTCGTTAGTTTTCTCTTTAATAGAGAACGCTTCTCGATTAATTCATTTTTATGTTTAATCACGCTTTACGACTTATGTTAGTCGTTTGCTGTGCACATGCACTATTCCTTTGTCTTGTCGCTCGCTGTGCAACAACGCACAAAACTTAATTTTCGTTCGCTTTTCCACTTCATGTCGCTCTTTATCTTGTTACGAACAAACGCACGCTCAACGCAAAATACATATATTTGTGAGTGATCAAAACTACAAGTTTTATAGTTTATTCTTTCTTGTGCTCATCAATTATGTACATTTTTATTAAAGTGACATTGTGGTGAAATATATATATATGTGTGTGTGTGTGTGTGTGTCGTGTAACGGACTTTCACACTCCAAGGACGCATCAGGCAGCTAGATCTTCAGACCCTGCACCAAAGGTATGGCACATCTATGAACCATCATATATGACACATTTTATATGTTAAATTTCTTTGTTCTTAATTTTACAAATGAATTCAAAGTATTATTTATTTACTTTAAAATTAATTTGTCCTCCGGGTTTCATAAATATCTGTCTCTCAAACCAACCTCATTGAGTACATAACACTTACTTTAAAGTCTGCTCAGCTTCTGGTAACCAATTACTCTGGCACAAAGGAGGAAATGAAGAATGGTGGCCTTTCATAATGAGTTCCCCATCAAAATCTAATGTACAAACAGTTTTTGGAAGTAACTTCAAGTACGATGGATCAAAATCATCAGTTGTCCACTTGAAATAAATTCTCCTAAGTCTCTGAGACACAAAATTTTAAATATAAAGATCTATTTGGTATAATATTAAAATCTAAATTATTTTAATCAAACAGCATTTACTTATAAATTCGGACATTTTTAGATTATTGTGGTCTTATATTAAATACTGTAAACATAATTTTTGAAGACCCAAACTTGTATTTTCCTTTTTTATACTGAATAAACAATGAATGATATTATTTGAGCTGTTATAATAATCATTATTATATTTTCTCTTTCTTACAAACACTTTTCTTATGTAGTGATAAGAAAGATATGATAATAAGAAACTAACTTAGATATAAAAATGTTTTAGACATTTTGTAAGTTCTTGTTCATGGTATGACTTCTGACCTCTCTCCCATGTGTGCACTTACAACAGTTTTACACATTTCACTAACTTTTCTAAAACTTAGGTTCAGGTGAGATTGGCAAGAAAAAGTATTACATCTTATCATCATTTTAAACTCAATTTAATACAACAAATTTTGTTTTTATTGTATCCAAAACATATTAATTTTTTATATGACTCCTACAATATGAAAAAAGTTTGTACAACCGACTTGTACAGTTACCGACTTGCAGTCGACCGTGCCGTACCCCAAGTAGTTTTGTTGCTATTTAGCCTTCAGGTCTGTCAGAGGGGGCGCCAGTTCTCGCGTCACACAGTTTGGAGTGTGTTCTTTTTTATTTATGTGGCAATAAAGTGACTGTGCAAGATAATTGCGAGTGTAAAACGTTTTGTTTTATTTTATTTTATTTAATGTGCCTTTTGACATATAAATGGCAAGTGAAGCGGAAAGGGAATGAATAAGAAGACTTCTCGACGACGTTGAGAATGATGATCTTACTGAAAGAGGAATTTGACCAGTCTGATCGAGAGGAGGAAGATTATGTCTCTGAATTTTCCGAAAATACAGACACAGAGTAAGAAGGAACTGATAATGAGGCAGACTTGGAAGAAGATGTACCCGTACCAGAAATCCCTAGATGAAGAGTGCCCGTCTACATAGGAAAAGACCAGACTTCACAATGGAAAATACATCGCGCTCCTGAACGTTTGGTAAGAACACGGCAAAACAATATTGTCATTCACTTACTAGGAGTCAAAGAAGATGCTACAAATGCAAAAACTCCTATTGACTGCTGGCGATTGTTTTTTGATGATCAAATTATGAATACTATACTTGAGAACACTAATTTGTATATTGAAAAATGTAAGCCTAATTATTCTAGAGAAAGGTTAGCCCAGCTTACTGACATGATTGAATTGAAAGCTGTATTTGGCTTGCTTTATTTAGCAGGTATTTTGAAAAGTAGCCGACTAAACTTGTAAGAATTGTAGGACCGTGAAGGCAATGGAGTTGAAAAATGTTTGTTGACAATGTCACGTGAACGATTTTTGTTTCTGTTGAGATACGTTCGCTTTGATAACACTGACACAAGAAAAGTTTGTTCCCATAAGGGAAATTTTTGAAAAATTTACTGAAAACCGCAAGAAAAACTACACCATAAGTGAATATTCTACCATCGATGACATGCTTCTTGCATTTAGGGGGTCGTTGCTCATTTCGGCAGTATATGCCAAAAAAACCAAATAAGTATGGGCTGAAATTGTTCTTACTAGTTGATGCAAAAACAAGATACATGTTGTATTGGGAGGCTTATGTTGGTCAACAACCCCTCGGACCTTTTAGACAAAAAACAAATGCACACAACGTTGTAAGGAGACTAATAACTCCTATATCTGGTACTGGTAGAAATATCACTTTAGACAACTATTTCACCTCTTTTCCATTGGTTACTGAATTGAATGATCGGAATAGACTAAGTCGTAGGTACCGTTAGGAAAAATAAGAGAGAGCTATCTCCTTTGTTTATTAACATAAAAGAACGCCCTGTAAACTCAAGTATGTTCGGATTTTAAGAAAACATCACTATATGCGCTCATATGTGCCTAAAAAAGGCAAAATCGTCGTCTTAGCAACCAATATGCATGATGATGATGCTATTGATGAAACAACAGAACAATTAAAACCAGATATGATTTTATTTTACAATTCCACTAAAGGTGGGGTTGATACTCTGGACGAACTATGTGCATTGTATGATGTCGCGAGAAATATGCGATGTTAGCCTATGGTCTTTTTTTAGAACTCATGAATGTGGCTGGTGTCAATTCTCAAATCATTTTCACATCAAACAACATCGACACTAATATTGTTCGCAGAAGATATTTAAGAGATCTATCAAAATCATTGACATCGGAGCACCAACAACGCAGAGCTCTTATGACGAACCTACCTCCAGAAGTGAGAATGAGAAGACAGGAAGCCGCCGGTGTAGCACCCCAAGCTGTGAGAACTAATCAACTCCCAAAAGGGACTAGAAAACAGTGTCATTTATGCAGGAAAGAAAGCAAGACCAAATATTACTGAAAATACTGTTTTAAGTTCATTTGTCTCAAGCATGCATCATTTTCATGCCCAACATGCCCCATTGCAAATGAAAATTAAATGTTATTTTTTGAAGTAAAATGCTCACTGTCCATTTATTGAAAGTTTAATTTTAAGTTTTGTTATTTGTACTATGGACTTTTATGAACTACATTTTTATATGCCATTTTTCAGTTTTATTTTTTTATTTTTTATTATTTTATATAATTTTTTTCTAAAACTTAACGTTTTTTGTAAGGGTATTTTAAATTTTTCATTAAAAATGTAAAAATAAAATATTTCTTTTTCACCAATACCTCTTTAAAAGTTAGCTAATTAATAGAAAAAAAATTTAGTCATCTATGTATTTAAACTAAAAAAAAAAGTAATTAATTTTACATTTCGGGTCTGTGAGACGAGGCGCTGGTACTGATGTCACAAGACAGGACGCCAGTTCCGCAGGGTTAATTCAAATTATAGGTAACTTAGTTAGGTAAACGTAGAAGTTAAAAACACATTCAGACTCAAAATCATTAATGCCATTACAGTAAGGAAAACAATTGTATTAGTTTTTTTATGTCAATTTAGTTCTCAAATTAGTTTTTTCATTGTGTTTCTATATATATCAAGTTTTCCCAACTTTCAACATTATATAGAATAAGTGAATACAATAAAGAATACATTTTTGTGAAGAGTAAATTGTAATGCATTGTAACAATTTGAAGGTAGGCTGTACAAATTGTTAACCTAGGCTAGGTTATCAAAACTGGGAAGACATAAATTTTAATGAGAAAGTATAAAAGAAATGGAGAGCAGTAAATTAAAACTATAAGGACTAGATAATCATTGGTAGCACAAATAATAACTAATAAGTAATTTTAAATCAAATAAACAAAGTAGGATAATACCAACTTCAAAAGTAAGCTATCCAGTATAAACATTCATCCAAAGCATTAGTTAATTAATAACCATATAATCAAATTTAAGAATAATTCATTTAGAAATAATAAGATTTAAGATAACAAGTTCTTTAGACAAATAATACTTCATTGACATTGAGCTAAACATAAATAAATATAAACTTATTCAGAACATTAGCCATTTTTGTTTTAAATTAAAATCATAAAGCAAGGTGTGACATAGATCGAGTCATGACGTTACAAGGACAAATTAAAGTAAAGAGAAAACATAGTTAAATAATTAGAATTAAATAAATAATGCAAAAGAAGCTATATAGAAAAATAAATGATATAATAATTATTTAGTAGATTATGATTTTTAAAAATGTAAGAACTTGAGAAAAATTAAATGTTTAAAAAAGGGAAGTGTAATGGCCGACAGTATAATATATAGAAGGAAACAGGTGCAATCTGGGGACTATCAGTAACCTGGTGTGCTACTTCATACCACATTATAACAGTTTGTAACCAGTTTTAAAGTTTGCTTGGCTTAAATTTTTGAAAAAAACTCTAAGATGGCTTGGGGATCTTGAAAGAGAAGGAACTTGGAGTGAGTTTTTTGTAATGGACATGGAGATATAAGGTTGTCATACCCAACACACAGTAAATAATGATATAAGAAAAAATAATTTGTTTGTAGTTTTTAGTTTAGTTTTCTCTCTATTGTGTAAATATTTTTGTAAATTTTTGTAAAAAAGAAGAAAACAATATTTCCATTTTGTAATATGTAGAAAGGAAACAGACAAATAAAAATGTGTTTTAATAATAAACAAATAATTTACCAATGCAAATTAATTTCTGTATTTTGTTAAAGAGAGATATGTGTTAAATTTATTAATAATTAAATTTGGTAAGTTATTTTGTGTACTATCATTTCAATTCAGTGTAAATAAAGAGTTACTGGACAAGATAGGCTAAAATAAATCAAGCCAATAGAACTGTTACCATCTTGGTAATAATAATAATAATTATTATTATTAATGATTTTTTAATTTGATCTTTTACTTTTCATACATTTGAAACTTTTCACATTAAAGCTAAATATTTTTCTTTTCTCTTATTATTCTGGCACCTCAACGTGAGGCTTTTCATTTATTTTCTCTTAGTTAACTTTTATAATTTGGCACTCAATGTGTGGCATTCATTTCTTTTAAAGTAAAGTGAAGTTAGTTTACAAGTTTACCTATGTATGTAATGAGGCTTAATCATTACTTAAATATTAATAGTGGTTCTGATGGACCCAAAACTAAAGCATGTTTGTTGAATAAGGTACTAGGTTGAATGAACCACAACATTCTATTTTAAATCAAGGGATATAACAGAGGTCTCAGAGAACTTGGATCCTGCTTTAGTGAAACTGTACGTACCGAAAACATATATAACATGGACTTACGTCCTCACTAGAATCTTATGAGCCAACTGAAAGTGTACTAGATATAGGTGGGGTCTGAACCAGAACTTAAGTAAAATTTTCTATTAGATCACCCAGAATAATAGTCATTCACTTTATAAGACTATTAATGTAAAGGCTATAATTATAAGAATAAATTATACCAGTGAATGCAAAATACAGGATTTCATTTCTAATGTCATTATAAAATGACAAGAATACTTTTATGACATTTAAAGAAAATATTTTGAATGAGTATGTTGTATTGGTGAAATTAGTCTTTTTACATTATACTTTTACTTCCACATAAAATCAATTATTATTAACATTTACCGACTTTACTTTTACCTCTTTTGCTTCTAAAACTTCTTCAAAGAAATGTACTTTTTACATTGTAAAAAAATCTTTTAAAATGCTTGAAACAAAGATGATCTGCTTAATGTACAACTCATATTGTTTAAACATCTTTAAAAATCCTTGAAACAAAGAGGCTCTGTGTATACAATATATACCCAAATAAATAATACAATGTACCTTACACCTGAGTCCTATATACTGTAAAAGACTTTTGCACCAGCAGGAGGCACTACAGGATAAAATTTTAGGTGTGAGGTAAATTTTCCATTCATTTCTCCATTGTGTTTTATCTCTTACAGCTCGATTCATTAAGTCCTCTGCAATTGATCCCGCTACATGAAAACAACAAAAATTATGTTAGTAAATAGATCACTTGTATATTATAAGAGAGGAAAACGCAGTAGAAGTTCAAGGAAATCATTAACTATTGTGTTTTTTGTTTAGTTATAGAATAATCAGGATTAATCAGTCAGGAAATTTAACAAGACATTTTAAAAAACTATTTTAAAACTTTTAAAAGATAATTTCATGAAGATGAAAAACACAATTAATTAATTGAGGCACAAATAAAAATTGTTAAACTATTTATTTATATTTTAATAATTAATTGTTAAATAATATAATGATTGTTAAATTTTAATACTATAAGTGAGGTATTAAAATAATATTTAAAATACCAATAGTGGATACAAATACATTTACTGTAATGTTTTCAACCTGTAAGTAATTAAATAATGAAAACTACTATATAAAGTACTACTATAGTTACTTGATGGTATAAAACCCATGATTTCAACATAATTAAAAAATTTCTTCCTCATATTATTAAATTTATACTACCTAGTTTATCCAAAGGACCTTCATGTTTTGAATCTTCATCTAACACAAACTCAGTACCAATATGTTCCAAAATAGGGAGAATGTACTCAATGCAAATAATGTAAAGTGGTGCTGGATTATGACTGCTGCTTTTAATTAAAGGCATGTCTAGCTCTGGAAACAATAAGTTAAATCAAAATTTAATTGCATTAATGATTAGTATCATATACATAATGAATCAATTTATCTACAATAGGATTCAAATTTAATCAAAATCGTATTATATCTTATGCCCTATGCAAGGGCGTACCCAGGATCAAAACTAGAGGGGGGCAATACATGGTCATTCAATATACAATTGATTATTAAAATAGTTATTTCAAGAATTGTATTAAATTCCAGCAACAAAATGTATAATAAAGATTTATTTTTTTGCTTCCAGGGGGGCAGCTGCCCCCCTCTGCCCCTCGCTGGGTACGCCCATGTGCCCTAGTGCCTCTGCGGCTGATTTTGGATGAATACTTCTACTTTAAAAATGGAATAATAATTATTTTTAATTTTTAGCAGGATTTAAAAGAGGACTGGATATTTTTAAAAAAGTATGTCTGAATCTTAACAATGCTGCAGGTTGAAAGTAGAAAGGAAAAAATATTACAAGAGTACTAAGTAACATGATGTGTATACTGTAATTTTATTAAATTGAATCTTGTGCAATAGTTTGATTTAGAATATATAAAATAGATTACTTGTAGTAGTTACAATATGCAAGAATTATTTTTTTGTAGTAATAGACAAATGTTCATTTATTAAGGAAGCTAAAATTCTTTTTTCCACTTTCAAAGTTTTTCCTGGTATAATCTGGATTATTAATGATAAATTATAACACAACACTGATAAATATATAATAAATATTTATAAACAAACTTTGTAGTTGGAAATAATACTTTTGTTGTTGTTAAAATCACTTCTTTACCTCTATACAATACTCTAATAATTAATAACAGAACACATTTCAATAAAAACAAAATATTACTAACCTACCGGTACTGAATCTGATGGATCAATACATGTTCATTGGTACTGCATTTCACGGTCTAGGCTACAAACACGATAAACAAATCTATAAAAGACATTAGATTAATTTATGTAAATTATGTAATTTCATACCAATTGTGACTTCACCAATATCATTTCACCTAACTAATAGTTGTCACTAATTAAAATAACACACAAGAAACTAACTCCCTTCATACAACTCTTTGAGACAAATTTAGGATGAAAAGGGAACAGAATGAAAAGTTAATATTAATTAATTCTAATTTATCTTAAAATTAATATTTTTAATTTTCTTTGTATCTGTATCTAAACTATATATATATATATATATATATATATATATATATATATATATATATATATATATATAAGATTTGTCTATAAAACATAGTTTTGTTTCACAAATGTTCAAAATAAAGCGTGGGCTTTCATAAACCAGTGCTATTTTCCTATTTGGATTTTCAAATAAAGAGCAAAATAGCATAAATATATGAACAACTAGCTGATTACCTGTGCTTCACTACAGAGAGTTTTAATTAAGAAGAATTAATGTTATTAAAAATTTATATATTGTCATAATGTTGAAGGAATATCCTATTAAAAATATAATCTAATGGTGGAGTTTAAAACAAAATTAGTTTCAAGGAAATATCTAGAAATACAGTTGGCTTTTTCACTTATAATTTATTCAGAATTGCAATAAAATAAATCTATAGGTTAAATGTTAAGTAATGTTATGGATAAGAAATTAGTTTTTAATTTAAATTATTCTAAGTCTTAATTAACCAGAGCAATGCCAATAGTTGGGAAATGATCTAAAAAGTTAGTAAACTACTGAGCTTGCAGATACTAAGCATAATGTGAAATACTAGATAATATATAAGCAAAAACTGGAAAGAAAAGGGGGTCAGTCAATTTGTGGGTGGACCAAGCTAAGACCAGAGGTTGCCTGAGAGAAGAGACCATCAGTTATCCATCTGCATAAGAGAAGGAATCTGGAAGTGTCACCAGATATCTCCAGTGGGTTCAACTGATATTGGAGAGCTAGATCTAGTTACGCTAATTTGTTCTCTTTATTCAAATAAAGTCTATATAGTAGGAATGACTTAATTTGATTTTTATCTCAACATTGTCATTGTTCTGAGATTAATAAAGTTGCTTATGTTTTAGAAATATAACAAGTGTTTGTAATAGTAACTGTTTTCTGATTGTATTACATCATACATATAAAGATATACAATCAATTTAGACTCAAAAGTACAATTGAACCACCAACCTTTAATTATTAGCACCAAGACTGTAGCATAGCCTATTAAAATAATTCTTCTTCATAACTTCATAACACTAGCTACTTTTTAAAGAACTTTTCTTTCTTTTGCTCGGGCTGAAGGATTACCAGGCTAACAGGTGAGCTAATTCAGGAGAGACAACATACAACTGGCCATTTAAGAAACCGTCATTCCTTAAATCCACACCAGATATGTGTATACTCTGTCCTTGAATTTTGTTGATGGTCATGGCATAACAGACCTTCACTGGGAACTGCAGACCTTTAATCAGGAAATTGTAGCATGAATGTATCATGGAAATGCATGGAATAAATTAAAAGAAATTACGTCGAGAAGTGAGTTAGTTAAAGTAAAAGAAATACATTGAACAGTTTAACAAAAGTTAAAAGAAATACATCGAACAGTTTAATAAAAAGTAAAAGTAATACGTCGAACAGTGAATTAGTTAAAATTAAAGAATATGTCGTAAAGTAATATAGTCAGCGAAAAGTTAATAGATGAAATATCAGCGTCGAGAATAAGAAGAGGGATTTTGCGAGAAATCAACGTGAGTTACCCCAAGTGATTGCCAGACCAGATTACTGCTTTGCAAGAATAAAGGAGATTATTGGACACCAAATCAACATCAAGCTTATCTACTGGAACAACCACGCTTTGGATTGTGAAAGGACTTCAAATTCGATAAGTAGACTGTGAAAATGTGTATAAATAATTAACTACCAACAACATTTTGATTCAATAACTATAGTTTAGCTCTGTTGATCACGTGACATTACAGGTCCATACTGGATTAAATATTATGATTCAACTTTGTTACAAAATAATTCACATGCAATCTCCTATGTTAAATTTTAAATTGTTTAATTAAATTATAGTCACCAAAGAACCACATGAACAAGAATGATTTTATTTTATTTACCAGTCTTTAAATAAAACAAGCTAGCCAGGGCAGTAAATTAATTAAATTGGGCACATAATTACTAAAATAAATTAAAGATAAGAAATTACAGTAAAATTTAATTTATTATAAATAATTCAGACTAATAACAATTTTGATACACTCTTTGTTTCTTTTTTAATTGTTAAGGAAGTATTATATATTCTTATTAGATTGTGTTTAATTGTCATTGTGATTTATTTCAGATATTTTCATTTGTTTAGGTCAAGAAATATTGCAGGTATTTTATTTGTTAGATTAAGGAATTAGACTGTTGCTGTATTTAGATAAGTGCATCCTTAGCAAATCAAAATTTAATTAAAATTAATTGTAAAAAATTATTATTATAATTAATAATAAAGAAATTGATTGTAACAATAAAATTTCATTTATATTTAAAAAGCAGAAGTGCATGTTTGTTTATATATATTGTTAGTGAAACCCAAAGAATATCCTTCTATATCATTTGGTTTGTACTTTTTTGTAACAAATTAGTTGATTTGTTAGTTTTTGTTTAGATTAAAAATATATTCTATATTTCTAAGAATTTTGTGTATTAGCTAACAACCAAATTAATAACAGCGAATTAAGCCACAAACTCAGTGCTGCTAAATCAGTTTCCATTCAGCATTGTATTTAATTGCTAAATCCGTATTCCTGCTTCTTTTAAATGTTGGCAAAAAAATACACTGTACATAGTACACAATTATAAATAACAAAACAAAACTACCTAACTACCCGGTGCAAAAAGTCAATCTAAATCTGAATTTCTGAATAATAGACTACTAAAATACTGAATAATAACAGTCAGAGCTAAATTTGTAATAAAATTCTTTGACACTTTGATTACATGTTGGTAAGAACTAAGAAGAGATGAGTGACAACATATATGAACATAGTGAGAAGTGGCCGAAGTGTGAGTGGGAACTGGGAAGTGTTAGGGATTGGATCCAGGTCAACACCGAGATTAGTTACAAACTGTTATTCTGTTAAGTTGTTCTTCTAGCAGAACAGAAAAGTGAGCGTGGAGAGGGCAGAGATAAAAAAATTAATAGTAATTTTCAAATAACTGATCTCTTACATAACAGTGAAAGGTGCGGAACTGTACTTGTTATTTTGCAAATCTGTTCTGTTCTTTTACAGACATCCTAGTGATCCTACCCTATACGCTACTCGGCTACTGTATACTCTACTGTATAGGTGATCGTCCGTGTCGTTTTATCTTTTACCGGTCTATTAAATATATTAATAAATAGTAAATACAATTCAGTAAATAGTATTTAATGCAGATTTGTGTTTGTGATTTAAACAGTATAATATAAGTTTTTAGCAATTTAAGAAGCTACTTAAAAATATGAAACGGGCTTCAGAAGAAGCTGAATTTACAGATGATAAACGGAGAAGGTAAAAGTAAGCAAACGTTATTATTATTAGGATAATATTATTATATATAGGATAATAATTAAAAGACATTCTGAGCCTATGCATATTGCATTGGTTAGGGCGTCAACCTTACTGAACATAATTATTTGTTGTTTGGTAGTTTACCTTTTATTTTAAAGTTATTTTGACATTTTAGACTCACAAATGTCCATTAGGCTAATAAAATATCCAGAATTTAAAAAAATAGGTGTCCATTGCTAAACAAATTTGTAGCATTTTGTTCATACATAAAGGTTGTTCATAAAATTGATATGATATATGCTATCACAAAATAGGCTATAATTAAAATGGTAAAGGTCAGTTGAGAAAAAAATCATGAAATCGTTTACTACCTACCTTAATTTGAAAGAATTAGATCATATTTGATGTCGGAATACATGTTTGAAGTACCAAGAAACATTAATTTAGTAGAAAATGACAATTCTAAAAACAAGAATTCCTGGTGTGTTTAGGGGTAATTATTGTTTGTACCTTGTCTTCGGATTTTTCTATACAAAATTATGAAAATGTAAAGTATTTACCTTGTAATCAAAGGATCAGATCATATTATTTGTCAGAAGTAACGTTTTAAGTTCCAAAATGCATTTCTTCATTGTTAAATAACATAGGAAATAAGCGAATACAGCAGTAATTGTTTACTGTAACTGCAACTGGTTTTTTTGATGATTTGGTAATTATATAGCAGAGCTGCCTCACTTCAAAATCAATTTTTAAAGGTTTTATTCGTCAAATAAATGTTGGAAAAATATTTTACTATCGAAAAAAAGTGTCGGAAAGATGATTACATAATACCATAATACAATTACACAAGTAGTTTTTTCGTGAAAAAATTAACTCTGTGTTATCTTTCATACTTATGACATTCACTTCAATAAACGTACGGAAGGTTTGGCCAGGTGGTTATATATATATATATATATATATATATATATAGCAACCTGGCCAAACCTTTCGTGACATATAATAATACAGCCCTACATATGCGTACACTGAAGCACATACGCAGACAATTGAACGTCAATGGAGGGAAGTGCGAGGAAATGTGCCGCGATATGGAAATTCAAAACAACATTTCCATGGCCATATAGCCGAATTTATGTTTAAAAGAAAGTACAATGACTATAATACTCGTTTTCATCATTTATGGCGAATTACGAGTGAAATACATTTAAATTCAATAAATTCCTCTTTTACTGAATTTGCAGCAGAATTTGACTCTGATTAAGATTTTCTTGTGTAATTATATTATGTAATCATCTTTCCGACACTTTTTTTCGATAATAAAATATTTTTCCAACATTTATTTGACGAATAAAACCCATAAAAATTTATTTTGAAGTGAGGCAGCTCTGCTATATAATTACCGATGATTTTTTTATAAATCGTATTATACATACCTTATTTATTAATAATAAAATCACTGCTGAGCCTACTTTTTCATAGAAAAAAAAACATAATTTCAACTTTTCTAGATTAAGGTCCATTAAGTGAATTATACACGTTAAAATAGGTTTGTACACGAAATTTTACCTTACAATATCAAGTAAGGTATATATATATAACCCTCTTATCTGACCTATGCGTAAATTTGAAAAAGAAAAAAAAAGAAGAAGAAGAAGAAATTGTGCATGTATTTCCAAGCGATACTCATCCAAGTACTAACCGTGCTCTATGTTGCTTGACTTCTATAAATGCATTGAATTCTGTAGTTTTTTTTAAATCGTGATTTTTCGGTAAAAAGCTTGCTTCTTGTTGAAAAAAGGGTTTTGACTAATTCCGCTTGTGCTGTACAGAGATCAAATGAGACTAGCTTAAAGCAGTATGTTTTGTTCCGATGTTGTAAATCTGTGTACTGTTTTGACTTTTCACTCAACGTGAGGTACCAATATGAGCTGGTCAAATCTATTGTTGATACCATGATAAAATGTTGTATCAGCCTATTATAACAACATTTAACCTTAACAAAATAGTAAAAATATTGTACACTCCAGGAATTATTAGAAGAAAAACATATTACAACATTCACCACTTAATAAATTAATAACATGTATACAAGATAGTAAAAACATTGTACGCTCCAGGAATTATTAGAAGAAAAACATATTACAACATTCACCACTTAATAAATTAATAACATGTATACAAGATAGTAAAAACATTGTACGCTCCAGGAATTATTAGAAGAAAAACATATTACAACATTCACCACTTAATAAATTAATAACATGTAGGCCTATACAAGATAGTAAAAACATTGTACGCTCCAGGAATTATTAGAAGAAAAACATATTACAACATTCACCACTTAATAAATTAATAACATGTATAATCATTCCCTATCAATTTACATAAGTAAATTGAGCTAAATAATATGGGAGGGAGCTATATAGGATTAAATGTAATGTAAATTCTGTTTTTAAATGTCCTGCAGTAAATTCAAGAATTTCAATGAATATTTTGGAAGAACAAAAATTTGAACTTAAACTTAATTTGTTAATTTATAATATATGTTTTTGAATTATATGTATAGCAACTGGTGCAATCTTAAGTAGCCTGTTTAGTTTTTACAATATTCTTGTGTATATCAATTCTCTCCTAAAAAATCTCTTTCAAACCAATATAATTTGATTGATTGACTAAAATGCAATAAACATGGTTGGGTGTATTTCCTAGGATTGTTCATGGAAAAAGTAAATCAGTCAGGAAATTGCATGTGATCATATCACTAGCTAGTAGCTACCCTGCATTTCAACATCAATGTTGCCATCTTCAGTAAACATGAGCTACAGTAATCAAACTATAACTGATTTAATAAATATATCTCGTTTTAGAAATTTAAATTTGTGGAAATTGATAAATAATGTCTATATAATTGCTTCTAAAATCAGATATATTAAAAGTTCTGGTACAAACTTGATCTACGTTCATACATTTTGAAAATCAGAATAGATGCATGTATGAAGCAATGACATTATAAACTTGTATTTTGTAACATGTAGAACCTAAAATTGAAAACTGACCTATGGTATGGCGTGATAAGTTATATAGTTCTTACTGGTTTTCATCTATAACCTATATTGTTTTAGAGATGAAGCAGAGAGCAGTGATAATGTAGCTTCTACAACTACCAGTGACGTACAAATGGAGAATCCAAATGCAGATGCTGAAAAAAAAAGTAAGTAGAGGCCTAATTTTATTCCGACCTTTTAAAAATCTATAAGACTAATTTGATCTTTTTTGGTACTAGTAGTAGCCTACTATGTTCACACAACTTCTATGATGAAGAAGGATAGGCCTATAATAGGAATTTTGGTACTTACGTATTATACAGACCAGTGAAATAGATTAGATTAAGCCATGTTATTATAATTTAATAAGTACCAATTTTAGTATAAAGATTATACAAATTTAAAGGTTCAACATTTTTTTAATCAAAATGTCAGTCAGTATCGTTTTGAAACTATCGCTGCTCTCTGCTTTCATTGCCAACTGCTACATGAATTCAGACAAAATATTATCAAGATAATGTCGAGCAGTGCCATTATGAATAACTATTGAGCTGGACTTGTGAGATAATATTATATAAAACAAAAACTCGAACACAGGATCTCACAAAAACTACGTTTATTCAATAAAATGTGTTTCAACGACAAAGTTGCCATCCTCATGAGCTGTAGGCCTACTGCAGTTATAGTTTTGTTATTGTAGCTCATGTATCATTGAGGATGGCGACTTTGTCATCGAAACACATTTGATTGAATAAACATAGTTTTTGTGAGTTCTTCTGTTTGAGTTATTTTTCTGCAGTGCCATTATTTATTTATTATTTTTTTTAATTTTGTAAAATCCTACATTCTTTCTACTCATTGCGTGTCATCAGGATCTATAAAGTTATATTTGTGATTGACCTTAAAATGTGCAAAGCCGGTCTTGTTAAGTTCTTCTGTTTTATAATTTTTCCAACAGTCGTATATTATTGTAGAACCTGACTCAATAAGTTTCAATATAGCTGCCATTAATGTTTGACCAGTTCTGTCTGGTACCTTGAGTAAAAGGAGAGCTTTTGTTTACCAACACAAACCACCAAAAACCTATTGCAGAGGCAAAATTTGTCAGATATTATTTTTTCTTTTGGTAAATATAGGCTTTCATCTATTTCAACTGTTGTTCCAACATCACAAATTTTGCTTAGATTTCGCTTTTCAACCTCATCAACATACACTTATTTTGCTTAGATTTCGCTTTTCAACCTCATCAACATACACTTTTCCGATATAATTATTTCAATCAATCGTTGTTTTCATTGCCAAGTCCTATCTATCGTTTACAAAAATCAGTTGAAGTAAAATCCTCAACAGTACATAAACCAAACAACTATTGTAAAGGGAATTTTACTAATTACAAGCTAAGTACCAACTCTAATGCCTTATTTTTCCAGCTCTAATGTTAAAACATACAACTATCATATAGATGACCATGACGTATTCAATAATGTTCGGGATTATCGTAAATTTTTGTAATGTTTTTAGCTTTATTTTATGGTAGGTGGTGATATTACACCGTGTTTATATTCATTCTCGGCTCCATTATTCTGTATTTACCAACTTTTGTTTCTAAAAATGAAAAAGTGTCAACAATGTGACACTATCTATATTGAAAAAATTAGACAATATGTTACTAAGGATGATTTTAGTCATTTATCTGATTATTTCAGTGATGGTACCTTATGATGAACAGTTCATTATTCAAAAGTAGGCCAATAGTAGTACTAGATATATCCTAATGAAAAACACACAAAAAAGCTAAATTTTCATACAAATTTATTTTTTTAAATATTATTAGATAACTTTTTTACTAAAACTAATTTCTTTCTCTTCTATATTAAAACAAATAAACACAGTGATATTTTTATTATCGTTTTAACCCGAGCCAGGAGAGTCCTCTAACCAAATAAACCTGGGACGCAAAGGGTTAAGCAAATTCTTCTACATCTAGCTCTACCAATTACCAATTTACATACATATATTGGTTTCTATGTCAAATAGCAATATTTATTTTAAAACACGTTGATTTCAATGGTATCTATCCATACCAAGTTACATAGGCTACATATACAGGATTATCATAAAAGAATGGTGGGGTTTTTAAAATGATTTAAATGAAAACAGAATTTCTTATAGCTGATATTATTTATTTATCTAAATCGTTGTCAGAAACAGTTTTTTTACATAACTAATAAATTTTTATATGAGCGCCATTAGTCGCTCAGCAAATGTCCAATTGATAATCAAGTTCCGTCCAGACGTTAGTTAACAAGTCTTTGTGAACGGTTGTCATTGCTTCATTATCCTGTTCCTAAAGTGATTTAGATCACTAATTTTTTCTCAATAAACAATGTTTTTGATGTACCCCCACAAGAAGAAATCGCAAGGTGTCAGGATGGACTCCTTGCCGGCCTGTCCATCGATGTCCAAACTTTTCATTCAAAGTGTCTATGACAAATTCACTAAAGTGCAGGGTTGCGCCATCTTGTTGTAAATGAAGTTGTTGAATGTTTTTGAGTTCATACAGCTGAGGAAAACAATAATTGATTAACATATTGAGATACAAAATTCCATTAATAGTCTTTTCGGCAAAGAAGAAAGGCCCTATCAGAAAATTTTTCATCACACCACACCAAACATTAACTTAGGCGAGTCGCTTATTTTCTCAAAAATTGTATGTAGGTTTTCAGGTCCCCATATGTGTGAATTGTGTCTGTTAACAAACGCATTGATATGGAATGTATCTTTGTCTGAAAAATTATATCTTCTAAAAATTATTGGTTTTCATCAATCTTGTTCAACATTTCTACAGCGAAACGTTTTGCACCATCATCAGGTTTCAATTCCTTCAATAGCTGAATTTTATATGCGTGTAATTTCAGCCTTTTGTGTAAAACTTTGTTGATTGTTGTTTTTGGAATACCTAACTCTAGGCTTCGTCGAGGTATTGACTTCTTAGGGCTTCTGATTGCAGATTGTCTAATAATTTCAACTTTTTCATCTGATACATTTGCCCTGCCAAATGATTTCTGCTTTTGAACTAATCCAGTTTCCTCGAATTGTTTGAACCAACATCGTATGTTATTTTCATGTGGTTGATCTTTTCTTTATTCACGTCAAAATGCATGTTGCACTGAAATTACAGACTTGAATTCAGTCAGCAGTGAAACCCATTTTAGTTTTTCTTTATTAGAGAACATAATAACACACTCCACACAGAACACTTCAGAAAACACAAAACACACTACCACAACAATGCAAGAACTAATTTTGAGGTTACAACAGCTGTTTAACAAACTTTTGGATTATAGGCTACCAATACAACACCACAAAATTTTTCTACTGTCTTTGTGTGAATTAATGAAACCCCACCATTATTTTATGATAACCCTGTATTGGTTTCTTCTGTACTGTCCAGTGTAAGAGCAGGTATACTATATACAGACAGAAACATATAAGGCTACATTCCTACAAACATCATTTTTTTTCTTTCACATATTGTATACCCAAGATTACTTGCATATAAAAAGTACAAAAAATTGGTTTTATAGCTGCTGTTATCTTTAATATCCACATTAATAAACCACCAATAATAAGGTGTCATATTAACTTGTTCATCACCTAACAAGATCATAATATATCAATAGAATTAAGTAGGCCTACATACTTCAAAACAAACTTTTGTCTAATTATCCAATATAATGGGAGATTTAGAAGACCTCAATGAACACTTTATTTGTTCAAGAGAATGTTTTAAAACTTAATCACCATCATAAGTTGTTACACACGTATACACACACACACACACACACACACATTTTTTTTTATTTAACTACAATGGTAAGGGTCAACTTTCTTGAAGTTTAGTGTTAAGAAGATTTGTGTACATGTATGACAAGTACTATAATATTAAATAGGCGTTTGAATTAATTATAGTATTAATCATAGTTTATATATTATACAGAGTGGCAAAAGAACTTGACAGTCGGTAAAAAAAAAAAAAAAAAAATCTATAAAAACAAATTGATAGCAAGACGTAGTACAATAGTTTTAGCCTGTGATCTTGATATTACAAAATATTGATAAAAACTGTAGTTTTCTAATTGATTTTTGTGTTAAACAGTTGTAACAATGTTAACAAAAGAAGAAAGGATTTTCACTTTAAAAACTTTTTATAAAAGTGGTGCTACTGCAGTTATTAATGTATGGGGTAGACATTTTAATTCAAACCCACCCTCTAGACAAACAGTGTACACCGTATGAAATCAATTTGAATAACATGGATCTGTTATTGATGCATCAAGAACTGGCCCCCCAATAACAGTCGCAACAGAGGAAAATCAATTGGGCGTATGTTTAGCTGTGACTCAAAGTCCACAAAAATCCACCAGACTCTGAGCCTCTGAGCTGGAGTTTTCACGAAGGCCTGTGCAAAGAATGTTACACACACCTAAATTTAAAGTTTACATTCCACGTTTAGTACATGTGCTACTTGAGGATGACCCAGATCGACGTCTTCAGTTTTTTGAATTGATGATCAACCAACACAAACATGATCCTCACTTAATCAATAAAATTGTGTGGTCTTTTGTGGCCAATTTTAAGTTAGGCGGACATTTTTTATATGTTTATATTAATACCATATTTTAAAGTGTTTAAGGTACAGAAATTTTAAAATAGAATAAAATGGTAAAGCTATGTTAGTGAAAACAGATCAGATAATAATCTACATACAAGTTCACTATTATGCATAGTTTAAAAAGTGGACATTTAGTTTTGGTATTATTCCAATTGTTAAAGAATTCAATTCTTCTTGATAATATTTATTCTTCTATTATCTGATATCTTTTCTTTCATTAGATTGTCAATTAGTTTACATAAAATATATATATATATTAAAATTGATAGTCTAAAATCCTAAATTTTACAGAGCTAACAATCATAAATATGTTATTGTATAAATTGTAGTGGATAATTAATAATGAATTTTTGGGGCTCAGATCACAAATATTGGGTTCCTTCACAACTAACTGCTTAGTGAAAATTGGGCAGTCATTAGGCTTCAGAGACAATCACAGATTTAAGTCCTTTACAGACAGGTGCGATACAGGGCTCGGTACGATAGGTTATTGCATCTAGCGCTAAATAAAAACGTTCACACAGCAGCGGTATACCGAGGAATACGATATTATCGCAATCGGTAGATCGCGTCGGTAATTCGGTCTACTGAATCTAGTCGGTAGACCGCTCGGAAATCGAGCAGGGAGTCAGTAGTTTACACCTTTTTTACCGCTTCCAAAGTTTATGAATGTAGTGTAGTTTGATTATTTAGTTTACTTTTTTAAAATATGAATTAGCATTTAGAAGAAGAAGCATTGCTTTTGTCGCTCGCTATGGACGAGGACGAACATGATAAGCCTCAGTAAGTATATATAAAATTCCTTCTCAAAATATTAGACAATTACGTGAAAAAAATTGTTAAGTCACGCATGACAACAGTAAAAAATATTAAATTCATATAAAATAAGGTTATATAGTTTTTAATGAAGTGATATTGTTTATACCTCATGTAGTCAATAATTTCCTTATTCTATTTATATTATGTATACTTACTATCTTTATCCAGTATTTCCCCTAGCTCCTTCCACTTTTTATCTTTCGCTCTTGAATCCTTATATAATGGATGACTATAGTCGAAAAGCAAACTATATTCCTTAACGAAATTAATGATCCGTTCTGAATTCGACATGTTGACAAGCAGTACACAGAATGCAGTATACAGACTGAAGAATGTTTTACCGAAACCCGAGTGTCCGATTGCAGCGTGTGTGTGAACGTACAGTTTGGTAAACAGGCGATATTTTCCCGAGTTCAGTATCGCTCGTTTTGTCCTGAGTCCTGAGTCCTGTATCGCATCTGTCTGTGAAGACCTTTATAATTTACATACATTGTTTAAACAGATATGTTTTTAGAATGATCTGAAATTTTTAAAAAATATCATTTTGTATCAAAATTTTCATTGTGCACAACTCCAAGAAAGTGGAGACATAATGTTATAATAATTAAACTCCTGAAATGCTCACTATAATAAATACGGTTGTGGCAATCCTTAGGTACTCTTGCTGGATCTACACCTTATTTTATCTAGTCCCTATCTTTCGTATCAGATTCCTTCCATACGACCCTGATGATATTAGTATATACAAGGACTTGGAGTCTATATTTTATGCTAATTTTTCTCACTTTAAACCACAACTATTATAACACTGTTATTCATAAATTGATGGGGGGGGGGTAAGTGAACAATAACATCCTATTTTAGTGGTAATTGAATTAGCATCCTTATTGAATGACGAAATGGCATCAATCCTTTTTGTAATTTTTTGACAAGTTTTATAAGCTAAATTATTTAGGAATGATATTGAATTTATACGTAATTAAACTATATTTCAGAGTGTATATGTTCAAAGTTGAATTTTTAAACTGTAAAAATACTTATTTTTCTCTATATAATATTAAAAAATGTATTAAAATGTAATATTAAAAAATCTTACGACAGAATGCTATTATGCAAGAAAGCACTATTTCAATTTAAAAAGAATCAAGTTATATTTAGTCTTATATAGATGAGGTTTACTGATTGTATATCTTATATCTGTAAATGGTATGTATACTCATTACTTTTATTACAGACAAAATGGATGAAGGAAAAAATGACAATGATGTGAAGATCATATCCGAAAGTGAAGGTGAGTTTTAGAAGAAAAAAAGTTAATGTTCTATTCTTCTTTTGTGTTTGAAACTCCTAACCAAATGTTTAACATGTTATGTGTCATGTCCAATGCCCCATTTCTTTTCTTAATGGCCATTTTCATTTCGTAATGTTATCTCTGGAATTTATGCATGAATGTGCTTCATGAATTATGTTCTAATTAATATGAATCCTGTCTAATAATTTGATTAAAACTCCAGTCCAATTGGAAGGAATTACATTTTACAATGCTTGTAATAATAGTAGAAATAAACTTCAGTTCAGTGCGCATACAAGTCTACCAAACAAGTGCTTTACAAAACAAAATAAATAAGATTAACTGAAGGTTGGACCAATATTTATAAATAATTATTTTATTTTATTTCAGTAATATTAAATGTTACAACTTTATAATTTGTTATTGTATTGAAACTGGTTACGTTAAAGGAAACAGGGAGGAAACAATTTGATCAGATCGATATTATTTGATATTCATTATGGTATTTGTTTGTGCTGATAAGTGTGTCATCTATGTAGCTCACACTACCAATAATTGATAACGTACATATACAGTTTCATAGATCATACTTGTTGCATTTCAGAACAACAGCCGTACATTATCTATACATGAATTTCCAGCATGATCAGAATGAAATTTAGTGTTTCAGGAAGAGCTACTTCTTTGCACAAAAAACACATTTACAACATTTGATAGGTGTATTACTTTAGAGCTACTTGATGTAGACACAAATGGTCGATCAAGCAGTTCTAGATGCTTTGTCGACTGTAGTTCTACTAGCTGTTAACAAAACATTTAGAACTACTGGATCAACGGAAAATATAAGATATTGTACTATTGTTTTCTAATTTGGGACTGGATATGCAAAAATGAATTCATTATCTTAAATAATTTAAATACTGCCACACCCACATATTAAGGAGTTATTCTACATTCTAACTTTATTCGTCCCGTGGTTAGAGAGAGAAAAACAAAGCAAATATCTTACACTCTCCACCAATAAGATTTAAGCATTCAGATAATCAACTGATTTCTCTTACAAACTATTTCGATAAGATTCTTATTTTACTGAATTATGATTTCAAATTAATGCAACAGCTCTTAAAAGAAAATATGTGTATATTTAATGACAGAACACTCTACTGAAGTAGAACTTTGTCCTAATTACAGTGGAAAATAATATTTTGTTTATAGTTATTGCTTAAAATGTCGTGAACAAAAGCGTCACATATTGGTTGTTTTTTTCTTTCTTTTTTAAATTTTAAATAAAGCAAAACATTGCTTTGAGTGTTTTATTTGGGTATTGGTACTGTAATACTCTCCTTTTCTCAAAAATTATATTTTTTATTTTGTTACTAGTATTTTCTAATACCTTATTTAAACAACCTTTCAACTAAATTATATTGACTAAGATACAATAATTAGTTAGCCTCTTAATACAAGTCATTTATTCACTTTACTTTTTTTACATTACATGCTATTTCATTTTAATTGTTTAATTATTACTTTAATTGTCCTGAATTAAATAAATTTATAATATATAGCTCTTAATTCCGGGTTTCTGGTACGTGGCTTTATTTAAAAAATTCCTTGGTTTTTTTTTTAGTTAGTCCTAATTTATGAAAATTTCAAGATTCTAAATTTACTATTATTATTATATTATATTTCTAAATGTCTCTATTATTAATTATTTAATTGTTCTTTATACTTATAGTTCAGGCTTGTTTAACTTTCACAGAGATGGTTTCAAAATATTTTCTTTTTAATTTGGCTTGTTCAATTAGTATATTAAAGTTCAACTGCACTTTCTGAAATTCTCTTTCCAACTGCTATACATTGTTTTTTTTATATATCGCGGCTAAAATTAGTTCTTCCATTTCTTCCTCATCCAATCAGCATACTCTATTTTCATCAGCTGTCTTGGCGTATTGATATTAGAGAAATTCTAGCCTCGAGCGCTAGCCTCAGTTCCGATATTTCCATTCAATTTACTTCACTCAGCGACTACGCGTGTCAAAAGTTCTACTATTTTTCTTTCACTTTTTATTATTATTATATTTTTTTATTTGTCCTTTAGCCTTTCACATTTATTTGTTTATTTTTTAAATCACTTCAATTTATTGGTTGGTTCACTTCTTATCCATCTATATTAATTTATTTTAACCTTACTATTTGTATTTTATATTTAGTTGTTCTTTTGACTCTTTTTATGTTAGTGGGTACTATGAATTCACCCAAGTTTATTTTTATCCTTACTATATCGTCACAATTGTCCTCCAATCAATTATGTACATATTATTATTATGAACAGAATTGATTTTAAATCTTAATTTATTATTGAATTATTATTGTCTTACTAAACTATTATTATTATATTCTGTTTATTATTATTATTATTATTCCTACTTGCCACAACCCTTTCTATCATAACTATAACATTTTCTGATTTACTATCTTAACTAAATGTAACATAACTCCTTTAATAAGCTTAATAATAAACATTATAACGGTATTAACTATTAATATATTACCCTATCTACTGGCAAAACCTGTTTTGACTCTAATATTATACATCAAATCTTTTCTCTTCTTCTTCATGGTAATATTTCTTTATGTTTGAAATATGAAATATTCCTTTTATCCTCCTCCCTTCATTCACATATTCCAATAAATATGTAGTTTCTCCTATTTTATTTCTTATTTCATAAGGTCCAGAATATATGTGGAATAATTTAGACATCTGTCTAGAATATCCCTTTTCCCTTACCAACACATGTTCTCCTATGTTATATTCGAATAATTTATGTTTTCTATTAAACAATTCTGCCCTCATTTTTCCCTTTCTTCTAATCCTCTGTTTAGCCAATGTAATTTTAAGTTCTAAATTTTCATTCTTACCAGTTCTCCTTAATCCTTCTAAATTTATTATATTGTACCAAAATCGAGGTGTTTTAATTCCTAGCTGTAGTTCATTTGGGGTGTATTCTGTGGTTGCATGTGGCAATTCATTTATACATTCATTTATAATATTAATAAATTTACTCCAGTTCTTATGATTATGGTTACAATAGGTTCTAAGACACCTTCCTATCTCCTTATTCACTCTTTCCACCATATTGCTATTTGGTCTTCTAATTGGAGAAAATATTGGATTAATTCCTAAATTTTCTAAATATTGTATCCACTTCCTATTATGGAATTGTGTTCCATGATCTGTCTGAACTCTTTTAACTTTTCCAAATTTTTCTAAATACATTCCTAAACATTTAATTGCATTTCTTGCAGTGGCTGTTCTAAGTGGGTAAATTTGTACAAATTTTGTAAAAATATCCATTATTACCATCACATGTTTCATTCCATTAGATGTTGGAAATGGTCCACAAAAATCTATAGATAATTGTTCCCTTGGTCCGTTGACTTTAACACTTTTCATTTTTCCATAATTAATTTGGTTAGGATGTTTGCATCGTTGACATGTGTCACATGACCTAATTACTGTTTTGATTGTTTTATTCATTTTTCTAAAATTAAATGTTTCTTGTAGCATATTCAAACATTTTTTAGCCCCACAGTGTAAATAGTATTCATGACATGATATAATTAATTTCTTTATTAGGACTTTTGGTACTGTTACTTTCCATTCTGCCTTACAATTCTTTTTAATAATATTCCTCTTTCCATTTTATATTTATTTTCTAGATTATTTAAGTTTTCTATAATGTTGCCTAGCTCCTCATCCTGTTGTTGAAACTTTCTAATTTCTTTTAATTCCTGTACTAAATTTCTATCTATTACTCTTCTTAAGTTAGCTATTATTATTTCTGGCTTCATTTTCCAATTTTCCCCTTTTTTACCATCACAAGGATTTCGACTTAACATGTCGCTAACAACGTTTTCTACACCTTTACAATGCTCTATTGTGAAGTCATACTCTTGCATATATAATATCCATCGATATAATCTGGAATTTAAAATTTTACATTTTTTTATGAAGGTCAGCGCCTGATGATCGGTTATAATTTTTATTCTCCTTCCCAATATTATGGGTCTTGCTTTTTGTAAGCAGAACAATATAGCTGCCATCTCCTTTTCAGTAGTAAAATAGTTTATTTCACTTCCTTTGAGAGTCCTACTCATAAACATGATTGCCTTTTTCTTTCCTTCATTGTCCTGTTGATATAAGTGTCCACCTATAGCATATTCACTACTATCTGTCTGTAAATATAACTCCTTATCCTTGTCTGGGTGTTCTAACATGGTAGTCTTTAAAAATTCCTCTTTTAATATCCTAAAGGCTTCTTCCTCTTTCCTTATCCATATAAACTTATTTTTTCTTGAGGTTAAATGTAATAATGGTTGTACAAATTTTGAGTATTGGTCTATAAATCTATTGTAATAATTAGCTAATCCGATAAATCCTTTTAATTGTTTATAATTTTTTGGTGCTGGGTATTGTATAATTGCCTTTATTTTATCATCATTCGCCTTTATTCCATTTATATTTAATGTAAATCCTAAAAATGGAATTTCTTCCCTACAAAACATTGATTTCTTAAATTTGATTGTCATATTCCCCATCCTAAATTTCATAAATATTTTTTCTAAATGTTCCAAATGTTGTTTAAAAGTATTTGACATACATACAATATCATCTACATATAGCATTGTATAGTCCTCCAATTCCTCTCCCATAACATTATCTAGAGCCCTGACCAATGCAGCCAGTGATGTACTCAATCCATATGGTGTTACTTTAAATTGGTAAGTTTTCCCTTTGTGCTGAAATGCTGTGTATTTCCTTGATTCCCTTTCTAATTCAACCTGCCAGAAACTGTTGGTCATATCCATGGTACTAAGCCATTTAACTTTTTTTGCTTTGTTTAAAATTTCAGTTACACTTCTGTTGCATTGATAATCGGGAACCATGATATCGTTTAGTAGCCTTGCATCTAGGCATAATCTGACTTCGTTAGATTTCTTTATAACCGGTATTATTGGATTTATGTAAGGACTGTTACTCTTCTCAATTATATCCTGCTCCAACATGTTGTTAATTTCTGTTTGTACCTTATCCTGATATTTGTTTGGAATGGGATAATTTTTCTGGTAAAATGGTTTATTTTCAAATATTTCGATTTTATGTCTGTATGCATTGCATCTTCCTGGTTTCTCAGAAAATATATCTTTGTATTTAATTAATAATTCAGTTAATTCTTCTCTTTCATTCTCAGATATCCCTTCAACTTCTTTTATCTTTTCCATAATTTGGCTCTCCATGTCTAAATTGTTATTATTATTCCAATCATACATCTTTAAATCCATTCTTCCATCATACTGTCCTCCATCTTCTATTTCTTCCATGTATTCCCAATTTCCTTGTTTTATTATTTCACATGTTATTCCTTTACTCTCATTCTCTATAAATTTTAAATTTTCCACTACATTATTATATTTTTTAGCCTTATTTCCTTTTTACAAAAATTAACTTCAATTCCCAAGTCATACATTACATCTGTTCCAATGACAATTTCCTTTATTAATTCTGGTACTATCAAACATTGCAAATCATACTCTATTTTCCCAAATTTTACTTTTACCATTACTATTTTCGCTACTCTTTTACTCCTTCTTCTTGTCGCTGTCATAATGCTAATTCCTGTAAGTGGTAATTCTTCTACATTTCCTAATCTTTCCTTGTTTTCATTGTACCATTTTTCTTGCATACAAGATGCATTGCTTCCTGTATCTATTAAACCATACACACTTTCTTTTCCAATTCTAATTAGTATTTCTGGATTATTTTGATCATAGCCTTTCCTTTGTTTATTGAACTCAGTTTCTTCCTGTTCTTCTAATAAAAACTCCCTGTCCATTAATATTGTTCCTATTATTATATCTTTGTCATTTTTGTTATTATTATTAATTATTTCATTTATAGGCTTCCTTTTCCGAATTAAACTATTATTTTGCACTTTGAGATCCTGACATTTGTTGTTTTCTTTAAAGCCTATTACAGGTTTCCCAGTGCTCCTTAGTTTTCCGTATGTTGATTTTCTGACCTAACCTCTTCATGCACATTTATAGCGTTAACACTTGGCCTACCTTGATTATTTTGATGGTTATTGCTTCCTCTATTAACTTCTGTACCAGCTGTTCTCTCCCTCTGATTTATAGGTTGAAATCTAACTACATTCCTATTCTCCAAACTATATGGTCTAAATCCTTCCGGTTGTTGGTCTCTATAGTTTCCTCTTTGTATAAAATTATTATAATTTCCATTTCGATTTTGCCATGTTCTGTCTGTAAATATCGGAGTTTGTCTAGGCCTAAATGTATCATTCCTTTGGTTGTATTCCCGGTTTCTATTATAGTCATTATTATTGTTATTGTTTCCTCTATTTCCCATTGTACCTCTACTGTCATTTCTTAAATTATAGTCTCTATTTCTATTTTCGTTCATCCATGTTCCTCCCCTTCGAATATTTTCGTTTTTCTCTTCTATGTCCTCCGACCTCAAAATTCTTTGCATTTCCCTGATCGATCTAATTCCTTGTACTCTCACAGCATCCTCAATTCTCCTATCAAATTGTGTACTTAGTTTCCTTACCATTTCTTCTTCTGTCATTCCCATTGTTAAATTTCTCAAAACTATAACCCTTTCTATGAAATAGTCCACTCTTGATAATAAACCTCCTTTTCTGTACCTTTCCATTTCAATTCTATCCCGAATACTCTGTTGTATTTCAGTTCCCCAGTATCTTTCAATAAATATTGCTTTAAAATCTTCCATATTTTCTATATCCTCCCTTATAACCTGCCACAAATTTGCAGCATTTTCCTCAAATACTCTGTCTAATGTTCCTTTTAACTCAACTCCTCCTTTGCCTTCTCTTATCCTCTTATTTTGGTGAATCTCTAAATATCTTTCCAAGTCTTTTAAGAACTCTATAGGGTTCGTTGACTTGCCATTAAATTTTGGTATCGATTGGTCACTATTGTTGTCACAGGATACATATATGATCTGTGGTTGCCTGTCTACTACTGTAGGCCTATACCATTCTTCTTCCTTTTCTCTTTTATTAATCCTCTCCTCTACATTCACGTATTTTTCTGTCCATTTATTTTCTATTTCTTTTAAATCAATTTTCACACTCTTTATCTCCTCTTTATTTCCTTTTATCCCATTGTCCTGTACCTTAATTTTATCTTCTATTTCTTTTGTTATACCTTTTATTTTACTCTCAGTCTCATCCTTATTTTTCTTTAGTAATTTATTAAACTCCTTCTTTATATCATCATTATTATTTTTTATCTCCTGAATCTCCATTCTCATCTCCTCTGAATTATATTCCATCTTATTTCTTAACTCCTCCATATTATTACTTAACCCTTCTATTCTCTGATTTATTTCTTCCTTCAATTCAACTTTAGTTCTATTTAATTCCTCCCTCATTCTCTTATCAGATTCTTCTAGGTTTAATTTTATTTCCTTACTTATTCCTTCCAAATTTTTACTTAACCTCAAATTGTCTTCTTCCCTATTTTTATTTATTTCTTCTGTCATATCTCTCTTTAATCTTTCCATATTTTCATTTAATCCTGCTATCAACATTATTATTTGTGACATATCTGTCTCCTTCTGTTCCTCCTTGTCTTCAATTATTTCGCCCACTATCTCCTTTTCAGTACCTATAGTATGGTCTATATTTTCCACTATCTCATTTTCTATTAATAGGCCATCCTCCTTTTCAGTCATAATCTCACTTTCATCCATTAAGTGAACAAATCGTCCCTTCACCGCTTTATTTTCCTCTGACGCCTTTCTTTTTTCCGTTGCTTTTGGGTTGGACCTTAAATCATGTCCATGGGATTCTGCCATCGTATTTTATTATTATTATTTTATTTTGCAACAAGTTTTCTCAGTAGTTACACCTGAAATTACTATTATTAAATTCCTAACCTTAAAATTTCTATAAATATAATTTACTAAAATATTAATCTCATTAAAATTTTTTTTTAAACCAAGCAATTCTTTAAAAATGCCAACACATTGGGTGCCAAATTTGTAATACTCTCCTTTTCTCAAAAATTATATTTTTTATTTTGTTACTAGTATTTTCTAATACCTTATTTAAACAACCTTTCAACTAAATTATATTGACTAAGATACAATAATTAGTTAGCCTCTTAATACAAGTCATTTATTCACTTTACTTTTTTTACATTACATGCTATTTCATTTTAATTGTTTAATTATTACTTTAATTGTCCTGAATTAAATAAATTTATAATATATAGCTCTTAATTCCGGGTTTCTGGTACGTGGCTTTATTTAAAAAATTCCTTGGTTTTTTTTTTAGTTAGTCCTAATTTATGAAAATTTCAAGATTCTAAATTTACTATTATTATTATATTATATTTCTAAATGTCTCTATTATTAATTATTTAATTGTTCTTTATACTTATAGTTCAGGCTTGTTTAACTTTCACAGAGATGGTTTCAAAATATTTTCTTTTTAATTTGGCTTGTTCAATTAGTATATTAAAGTTCAACTGCACTTTCTGAAATTCTCTTTCCAACTGATATACATTGTTTTTTTTATATATCGCGGCTAAAATTAGTTCTTCCATTTCTTCCTCATCCAATCAGCATACTCTATTTTCATCAGCTGTCTTGGCGTATTGATATTAGAGAAATTCTAGCCTCGAGCGCTAGCCTCAGTTCCGATATTTCCATTCAATTTACTTCACTCAGCGACTACGCGTGTCAAAAGTTCTACTATTTTTCTTTCACTTTTTATTATTATTATATTTTTTTATTTGTCCTTTAGCCTTTCACATTTATTTGTTTTGTTTTTTAAATCACTTCAATTTATTGGTTGGTTCACTTCTTATCCATCTATATTAATTTATTTTAACCTTACTATTTGTATTTTATATTTAGTTGTTCTTTTGACTCTTTTTATGTTAGTGGGTACTATGAATTCACCCAAGTTTATTTTTATCCTTACTATATCGTCACAGTACTGTCCTAATTTTAAATAAAAATGATTGTTTTAGGTAAGCTCAAGAATGGAGAAGGAGATAACAAAAGTATATCTGAAATGGAAAAAGAAACTGATGTAACATCAATGGACATGAAAAATGAAGGTAATTGAAATTTATTTAACGAAAATCCTGATTTAATAAGAGATGTTTAAATCTTTAGTTGGTTTTTGTTATTAGCATTAGCAATTTTAGTCTGTTTTAACGAGCATGGAACACAGGTGTAGTTAGAAAAATGTTCTAAGAAATTGTATAGAGACTCTCAACCATTATGTTATTTAAGTATTATACGCTATTATTTAAGATTTATCCTTCTCATATTACTAAATGAATACCTTGCGATGGATTACCAAATTTACTTTACTATTAATATTCTGGGATTTATTATTTTTAATTTTATTCAATAGCCCTCCCCCCCCCCATTGAGGTGCCAAATTTGTAATTTTTGATTAATGTTATTTTAATCCCCAATTATAAAATGTAAAGGCTGTATGAAATTGGAATTAAATTTGCTAAAATTAAGTATTCACACATTTTTTTTTTTTTTTTTTTTTTTTTTTTTACAGATACCAAAACTTCCTTTTATTTCATTATTTTAATTCTTTACAGTATACATAAGTAATTACACAACATTTATGTGATTTAGATTGATTTCTGTAAATTTAGCTCTGAGATTTTCTCTTTTTTTAGATATGTAATAGGAGACAGAAGTTTCCTTATATAAGTATTAAATAAAAACATATTAGCCTGGACCCCCTCCCCTCCTACCACATAAAAAAGAGAACCCCGATGCTTAATTTACAGAAATCAATTTAATTCAATTTATCAAATAAATCTTGTGTAATTACTTAATTTATACTGTAAAGAAAGGAAAAAAAGAAAAGAAAGAAAGGGGGGGGGGAAAGAAGGAGGGGGGAAAAAAGAAGAAGAAGAAGTTTTGATATATCTATAAAATCAAACTTGTGCTAGAATACTTAATTTTAACAAATTTAATATATTGTTACATTATTGTTAGAACTAAAAATTATTGAAAGTTAAAATTACAAATTGAAATAATTTATGTTCATTCAGTGCTTTGATATAACTTTGAGTTTGTCTTTACTTTCTTTTGATATGCAAAATAAAATTATTTTTTAAGTTCACAAAATTTATGAATTGGCTGGATATTACCTTATATGTTTGCAGTTTAGTTAAGACTGATCAGTTGTTCACATAGCTGTTAATATATAATTGTTCCTTTAAAAATTATTTTATAAATGATTATTGACACTCTTATATCAATTCCCATTCATACATTAAACTAATCCTTTAGATATTTGATTTTCGGAGGAGCTCCATAAAGACATCCATCTTAGTTGGCTGCTACAATTGGAATTCTTTTAATTATTCTAACATTCCTTAGGCTATAATTTCAGTAACAGTCCGAACCCTCCTCATTTCCATATTTTATTCAGGCTCAAGTCACCATTCTGGTATATTGGTAAAATAATTGTTTACAAGACGCTAATCTGGAAAAAAAAATGTTAGATACTGATTCATACTCAACAAACATAAACATACGTATACAACAATACATGTATGATGAGACTGCCACAAAAGCACATGGCACTGTCATACCACAACTAGAAAATGATCCTCTTTTTGAACAACTCCAGCCTCTTCAGGAAAAACTGATATGCAGCATGGTGCACCACCACACTATGGATCCTTTTTAAAAAATACATTTAAAGAATGGATCTACAGAAGTAGAACAACCAAATGGCTTCTCGTTCGCCAAACCTCACGCTGATGAACTATTCTGTATGGGGGATGGTAAAGATTGAGTTTACTCTGTGAGAATTAACAATAGCTTTAAACTCTAAAATCTTTCGTTTAAACATAAAAACATTTAAAGTTATGTTCTCAATTATCATTCAATGTCATTTTATTTGGAATTAGTATAGTAAATTTGAAGCCTTAGATATTGTATGTATGGTATATTGTGTATTTTACACCTTTGTTTACCGCACACAATCAAGATATTTTTATTGATTTGTTTGTTTATAGAGAGGTGGCAGTTGACTCCAGTAAACGTAAAACAAAGAATGAACTATCTACTTTCTACTTACAATCTGAGTGACTGTACTTTTATTGTAGGAAAGGATGATAAACAGGTGATTGTAAAGATTATAACCCAATTTCTATCAGTTTTTTACTCTGTTATATCAGTGTTGAATTCAATTGTGAGGATCTTCGTCCTTATAGCTTGATAGTGTAATAGTAAAGGAAATGTTCGTGGGGGGAAAGGAGTTAAAAAACTTAATATGTATATACCTATCGCTTTCTTCTGGCAATGGGTACCTGGTCAGTGTAGGAGGGACTCATGAACCATGCCTAGCTACAGAAAATAATAGCATTATTACAATACCTTTTTTAATAAATTGGAAGAAAAACACAAATTACTTCTGCTTAAATTGAATGTATTATAATAAAACAAATTCATAACAGTAAATTTTATATTTTTTAACATATTTCCAAAATATAATATGATTAAAATTTTTCAAAATTTTTTCACATTTTTGTTTTTTTATTACTCGTACAATTTTTTTTAATTGACCACAAGACTGGATATATTTTACTTTCTATCTAGTTTTATTTCTGCAAAACAACATTATATTATATTACACATTTCAGCTTTCCTTTTCATTTAAATAAATATTTAAATAAATGTACATTACATGTTTCTAATTAAGTTATTTATTAATATGAATTGTATATTACAGGAATTTAAACTTCACACTGTTATAATGAGTATGTCTAGTCCTGAATTCGAAGACTTGTTGTCCGAGTCCACCACAATTACTATCACTGATGTTGAATCTGATATTTTTAAACAAATCCTTGAGTAAGTACTATGAAATATATTTTGTATATAATGCCAGATACTGGTTTGATGAGATTTAATGTCTAAAAGAGGAGTTGGATTATACTTATGTTCAGCTTGAACTCGTTTATCCAACTAAGCATAGTATTGATGTAGCCTTGTCTTCGACATTAACAGTTATCATTTGTACCCAACTGTTGAAGTAACTTGTTGGTACTGTATTTTAAGGATGTGCGAGAGCTTGGCTCGAGCTCGGGTTCCGAACAACAACCGCAAAATTATCGTGCCTTGAATTTTTTGAACCTAGCTTGATTGTTTGACCCCAGCTTGATTGTTCGAGCTCGACTTGATTTTCCAAACCTGGGGTCAATTTTACAAACTCTGCACAGTTTTCTGACCAGGTCTTGCTTTTACGTTGTGAACTAATAAATGAGGAAAAAACAGTCAAAATTAATATTGGAAATGAAACTAAACACACGGATATGATGTTTATCTGCAGTCGCCCTTCTCGTGAGAGAAAACAAGTTTTTATTAACATGTGTTATGAGGTACCAAAGTTATAAGAGAGAAAGGAAATAAGTTGCCTTAGTGGTGGCTGCACTTGTCCCATTCAAATGTGACGACTATATGTCAACACGGATCACTGAAGACATACTGAAACCAAAATGTTTCCATTTTATAATAGATTTATTTTAAACAACAGCCAAATAAGAAAATCTGATTTCAAAATAATAACTCAGAAAATTGAATTTATTTGCATAATATTAAATTTCAAGAAAACTAAGAAATGTAGGCTATAATTCACCTCATTTATCCAGTAGTATTTATTAATATTGTCAAATTAGTTATTGTGGGGCCTTTTATAGAGTATAATATAATAGAACCTTACATTATTGTTTAATAATAATAACAGGGACACCATAAAAAAGAAAAAAAAGGTGTTATCATCCAGAAAGGGAATAACTCAGGTAAAGCAGCAACGAGGGAGTTGTGAAGAGAGATAATTAACACAAGGAATACAAACACCAAGTAAAAGCTTTACTTAAGAAAATAAGATTAAATTATTAAGTCATACTTGTAAGTCGTAGTATTTTTATATTTCATTACAAACAAATCATTCGGAGTCTGGGAGTAGTGATTTATCTGTTTCGTTAGATAAAAGAAAATCAGTCTCATAAAAAATAATATTAACAAAACAAAACTTTTGGCTTACTATGAACAAAACAAAATATACTTTTGCATGAAAATGTTAAACTACCGAGTGTGAATTGCGGTATATTATTTTATATGAAATATAAATATTTCAAAATATTGTATAAGAGTAAAATTATTGATTGATAATATTGGTAAGTTTGCTACATAATGAACAAAACTATCCTGAAAATAATGAGGTTAAAAGAAACACTACTGAACCTGAATTAGAGTAGTTTTGTTGTAAAAAAAAGTGTCTATTGTCTTGTTAGTGAATAGACAAAAAAAAAAAAATTGTAAAGATATGCTGTTTATTCCTCTCTTACAGTTTCATTTCCAATTTTAATATAGCTTTGATTATATAATCCGATAGAAGCGCAAAGTTGGGTGTTTGTGTGTGACAGAGAGAGAGAGAGAGAAACTTTAAAACAGAGCATTAACGGTCCAATCAATGCAGCTAGCTTACTAACATTGATAACACATACTAAACTAAGTAAGAATAATACAGTGGTGGGAACACTAATTTACCTTGAACATGTTTGTTTTATTTTCCATATTATACATCTTATTGGCACAAAAACTTGCAATTTACTCATATTTTAATTTCTTGTACATAGCCTATAATTTAGTATAAAGAATGTAAAATTATGAAATAATAAATTTTTAATGTGGAATACAAAAAAGAGCCGCGAGACCCCCACCCCTCTTAATCGAAACTATTGAATCCCTATTCATCATTTTCCCGCATTTATCATTCAAATTCTGCGGTTGAGATTGGAAACCTATTTAAACTATGCATATTTTTACTGCATTCAACGGTCCTTGAACGATCAGGTTCCCAACAACCATTCAAAAATTTGAGTACAGGAGAAAACTTTATCATTTTTATAATTAAAAATTCCAAATAATGAAAATATGATCATAGTTAATTCAATCATTTCCTATTGTGGTTATTTATATTTACAAAATTTCGGGATATTTAACCAAACATCCGCTGTAAAATTCTAACTGTGCAAACAGATCAATCTAGGCCTTCATTCAATTCATTCCCACATTCACACACACTGCAGTTCACAGTGTAAAATAATATCTTCGTTTGACATTTTATCAATTCTCTGTAATCAGCAACAAATAATTTTCTCTTTTTCGTAATAATATAATCTCCCGTAAAATTTAAAAAGAATTAAACGACGAAATACACTACTGTACTGATTTTGAATTTGTGTTGTGTGATTCCTAGAAATTACTCTAATACCAATGTTGATTGAGAATCTGTTGCTGTTCAACTCTGTAGGTCTATATTGAAATAAGGTCAAGTAAAAATCAAATTTTCCGGGTTGACAATTCATAATAATTTCTGATTGCAAAATAATTGCCATTTTCTCCAGTTTTGTGCTTAACCCTCCATCTGATGGTTAAAACACTTTTAAATGATACCGTGTATTTAGGAGTTTTGCAAGGTTATCTTGATTTTTTTAAATACAAAAACTTGTTAAAATATCATGTATTGTATATCAAACTATTCAGAAAAGCATGCTTTATAAGATAGTATAAAATTAAAAAACTTACCCGTCTCTAAAAAAAAAAAATCAAGTCTCAAAAATGTGTGACTGATTTTTTTTTTTTTTTTTTTTTTTTCCTTGCATTTTTTTTATTTTGAGGTACTATGAATAGTCACACAAAACAGTAATAAACAATTGAAGATGGCCAAAATGTTTCAAATTTAATCCTGAATAAAACTATATATCACACACCATTAATATTATTTTGAAAAATTAAAATAGAAAATTAAAAAAACCGAGCACAGTACATAAGTCAATTTTAGCCCGATTATGTACAAATCATGTATACACATTGCTATTATTGTATGTCCACACTGTAATATGTCCACAAATATTGATTATAACACATATTTACAGTAAAAATAGTAATGCAAAACAATACTGTGTTGTTAGTGTTCAACCATGTCAGTGCACCATAAGCAGACGCTCAGCAGAAACAAACAGCTGATTGACTTCTCCCACCGCTGTCCACAGCCTTCTGAATAGGGCTTCATTTGATGTCAGTGAAAAGAGAAATCTTTCCACTGCATTACTATATAAAGTATACGATTGTTATGTATACAGTTCCGCCGTAATTTTACAAAATCGAATGTATCGCTCAGTGCGATAGCATCACTGGAAAGTGGCTTGAATGTATCGCACAGTGTGATAGCATCAAATGGAGGGTTAATGTCATAGTAACTAAGAAACTGTTATTTATTAAGTCGCATTGAACTATAAATTTGTACACCATACTTTCTTAATACTTACACAAATTTACTAAAAAGAAAAATAAGTAAGTTTAAATTAGAATTTTTGTCCCGATGTATTAATAAAGCTGCAGTAACCAGTTCAAGGACATCTAATTCCCCCATCTAGGCATAGTCTTACTGATAACATAACATTGCTGTCTATCTTTTATTATGAACACATGTTAGATGCTTTTCCTTTACCACCTTCTTTTTAAATTAAACAATCATTAATTAGAAGAATAGTAAAGTTCATGTAAAGAAAATGGAACATATGAAACTACATTTATGTTTACTGTAAAGTATATTATTTTGTTAAAACTATTGAATCTGATTTAAAGCTCTGCAGGAGTGATTACAAATTTCATTGTTTTAGCATAAACTTTTCTTCAAAGAGATAAATTTTACACAAACACCTGCAAATTCAGTGCAAACATGTTTCAATTATACTTTATTTTTGTAAAGCAATTAAATATTATAGAATGTGGTCTACTTTTTTAATTTTTGATTTCTTCATTACAGTACATAAATATATATTTTTTGAAATCATATGTTTGCCTTACATATGTTACAACAAAAACGTACACTATTTTCATTCATCTGTTTTATTTGACACATGTTGCAAGCAACAGGATGAATGAACCAAATTTAATTCCTGTCAATTACAGATATTTCTCCTTCCTAAGGACTGGATTGTTTATTTAATTGTAAAAAAGGAAATTGTTAATATGAAAGGCACGTTTAACCTAAAGCTCAAGTAGTTCTGTCTCTGATCTTCCTACAATTTTGGAGGTTTTTATTTTAACTGGCGATAACATAGTCTTTCTAAAAACATAAGTCATCTACATTTACATTACCCTAAGCTATACGTACAGATTTTTATAAAGTGTAAGACATTAAAGGAAAATATAGACGTTTGATTTCCAGTTTGACAATCCTCAATCATTTTTTATTTCAAATTAAATATAAATAAATTACACAAATTCTGAAGAAAAAAAAGTTTTCCCAGTTAGTTTTTTAGTAATTTGACTAGTTTTTAAAGTTTTTTTTTTTTTATTATGATCAAACAATTATCAAAATAAACTGTACTCTTATTAAAGTCAGATGTAAACCTGTACACTCTCCTACTACAGGAGATAGTAAAATGTGTGTGTATGGGAAGTTTGGTCTGTTGAGATGTATAGACCTGATAACAAATTAATACAAACATCCATTCAAGGCTAACTCCCACCTCATTTCTACTAGGCGTAACACTAGTCATTGTGATAACATTTTTAATTAATTATGTTATTACAGTATATACTAAAATTTTGCTTAAAATAGTTAACTGAAACTTGCATTTGGTAAGTTCACATACTCATGAATTGTGTATTGCTCTTTACGAAATCAAAAAAAAAAACTTTTATTTGACTAGAGTTTTTTTTTTTTTTTTTTTTTTTTTACTTGGCCCAAACTAAAATAAAAACTTTACAAATCCACAATTATTTGTCTGTAATAAAATATAATTTACTTTTAGAAAATATATTATTGAAATGGATTTGTAATATAATTTCGTACCAAAGGAAGTTTGTATCCTTTAGGTCGATCGACAGTGTCTATTTCTCGGCAATTACAGCTACTTCACCTTTCCCTCTATACTGGTTTCTTCATATTCCCCATTCCAAAACAAAATATTGCCATTATACTGATTGTTATTCAATCTAAAATTTATCGGAAGCTATAAAAAACCTTGAGCTTGTTTAAAAGGCTTGATAAAAGTTTGAACTCTTTAAAAGGTTGATTAAAGCTCAAGCTCTTTGAAAATCTCAAACTTGGTAAAAGTTCTAGCTCGATTAAAGCTCAAACTTGTGTCGAATTAAAAAATCCAGGCAAATACACCCTACTGTTTTTACATGAAAAGTGCAAAAGTTTGTAAGCATCCCACCACTGAATACTCAGAATAAATACACACTATGAATGAAATTCGGTGACATTTTTAAAGAATTGTTATAGTTTATTTGTCTAAAATATTCTTATGTAGTTAGTTTGTCAAAAAGCTGATTGCCTAAAAAGAGTGAGTTTATATTTATCTGACATGATCAAGGAGTCCGCCACACATAGTTGTATTTTTAAAAAAGTAGCTTTTCAAAAAAGCCGCATAAATTTATTGTGAAAATATTATCATTTTATTGGTTCTAGCTTTCTCTCCCAATTGCAAATCTCTTCTTATGTGTTATTAAAAGTTTGACTTAAAAGAGTTTATTTATAACTCTGAGTAATTCATTGTAGAATATCAATTTGCAACTCTCGGAGATGTGTTGAATTTTCTTGGCTACTAAAGTCAATCCTTAGAAAAAGCAAACGTGGATCGTGCCCCAAGGTTCTTATATTTGGAAAAGACTATAAATCAAGGATTTTTAGAACCATCAAACAAATTTCAATGTTTCTGGTTAGTATAGTACCATTACATTGTCTATTTTGTATTCCATAATATTGTATTTGCAAATTATTCTTTTTAATTTATGTTAATTTTTTCCCGGCAACAAATTTGGAACTAATATTATTTGCAGATGATACCACGGCAGTTATCAAACAAAATTGTATTAAAAATTTGAATTGAATGATGTACTAAAGACATCATTGGAAAATTTAGATTCTTGGTTTTAACAAAAATAGCCTTATTTTAAATGCAGATAAAACTAAAATAATGCATTTTAAACAGAAAGAAACGGAAAAGACACTGTAAATAAAATTCAGAATTGTGTGTATTGTAAAAGTTTTTGGGTATTTATGTTGACAAATGTTTAACATATAACTCTCATTTAGAAAACATCAATAAGGTATTGAAGTGAATGGTTTATGCTTTTTCGGTTTTGAGACATTGGTGTTTCTTTACAGTCATGTTTGGTAGTTTACCATGCTTATATTGAATCTGTGTTAAGATATGACATTGTTGTGTGGGGGAATGCTGCTGGTTTACGTAAAACATGCATACTTTAAAATTAATAATAATAAGAAGAAGAACTATTATGGGTATAGACAGAAAAATTATCTACCCTTTTTAGGAGCGGCAATCTATTACTCTGCCAGGGCTTTATGTGTATGAAACTTATGTTTGGGATCCCTAAATTAAAATAAGCTTTGTAAAGAGCAATAATTATAACTACTGGTATAGCATCCAGATCAAAAGAAAGTTACAAATTTCCATAGCATCATCTAAAGTTGTTTGAAAATAGTCCACAATATAAGGGATTAAAAATATATAACTGTTTCCACAAATATATAAGACTCTTGGACATGAAGGATTTAACATTGTTATTAAGGAGCAAGTTTTGAAAAAGGTTTATTATAGTGTAGATGAATATTTTAATAATCCTCTCTAAAATATATATTTTTTAATTTTATGTTAATGATAATCTAATTATTTTTCTTGAGAGGTATTTTGTGAAATAAATATATGTCTATGTCAAATGTTTATAAATTCTTACATTTTAGAAATTAAACTAAAAGAGAAATCATAAATAAAGTTTGTATAACGTAAATTAATTATTTTTTAAATTTTATTTGCATAAAAATTAATAATTAGACAAATTGTGTGAAATAGAAAATGTTTGAAAGTTAAGATAATATAGGTGTGATAATTTTAAGTTGGAATTATTGTAATGTATATTGATATTATTTATAAATGTATTTGTTTTCGTAAGAAAAGTTTTGTGCAATAAACAAGTAATTAAGTAATTTTAAAAGTTGACAATTATTGAGTTTGTGGCGTAAATTGATTGATTTGAATTGGGTTGTTTTAACTAATTTCGTGTTTTTTTTTATCAGAATTTCTCAACATAGTTCACAGTTAAATCATAAACAACTTTCTAGTTTTAATAGAAATATTTTCATATTTTATACAAATTTTATTTTTCAGTCTGTTGAGAAAAATTGTGATTTAAATTTCCTTTTAAAAAATTGTTTTCTATTTCTATTACTGTAATTCATAAATGTGACAGCCATTGTATTTTAAGGTAATTTGTGCTATTCCAAACTATATAATTAAAAAGAGTGTTATTATGCATGAGAGACATAAACCTCAATAAAACCTGACCTGCTTAAGAAAGTTGTCAGTAATTTCATTTCTAAGAATCCTTTGGGTCCTAAGATCATGTGAAAAATTAACTTGTAAGTTTAAATATTTATCATTTTATTAAAATTCTATAAACTAATCTTTTTGAAACTAGGCTATACTTATCCATAATGAAAATATGAGTTCAATAGTCCCTTTTTCTTGTTCTTTTTTTTAACTTTAAGAATATATATTAAATGGTGACGTTTAATATTCCAGATATATATACCTGGACTACATCAATCTCTGGTCTGTGGAAAAGACACAAGCATTATATCGTGCATCAGCTAAATTCAAACTACCGCATCTTTCTGTAAAAACAGTTGAGTTTTTAATGGAGAAAATGAACCTGGAAAGTATTTGGCCAATATTTGAGGCAGCTATTGATACACAAGACCTGTTTCTTATAGGTGAATGCTCAAAAGTAAGTCTGTATTCTATGTGTACTTTGTTTATTTGTAATATGTATAACTTTATTCTCAAATAGATATTTAGACAAATGTTCATACTGAATGAAAAGGTAGGGCTTGGGGTACGGTTTGACCAAACGTCTTCCCTCACTCGTGGTTATCCTCTTGTTATCTAGTCCCACGCATACATACAATATAGCAAAGGGGAGGGGGGTGGTGACTAATCACCACAATATATAAGGTTAGGTGGATTGTGTATAGGAAGAAAATGTATGAGTAAAAATTGTCCATTATGAAAAAGTAATTTCTATAGTATAATAGAAATATTAGCAAGCAAACCCATAGCATATACATATAAGTAGATGGAACCAGATTACTCCCGGGTCTTTTTTTATGTTTGTGGAAATCTCTAATGTCAATACTTTAACTTGATGTGTTTGCCATGTTAATATACAACATATATACATACAATAAAATGTTCAAAAATTTTAAACAATACTCTGAATGATCATTCACATACAGTAAAAGCTGTAATAGAGATCAACTGCAGCAAAATAATGACTGTTTTCATACAGTACCAATGTGAATAACTATATTTCCAGCATGTTATTGTACATCATATAAAAGCTTGATTTTTAAGTAACAAACATTTCCAAATATAGCCAAATTGGACAAAATATGAGGTAATAGAACAAAGACCTGCTTGACTGTCTAAAAATAGACTCTGGTATTAAGAAAGAGATTGACCATTTTTACAAGTAGATAATTGATGGTTGTAGGATTTTTAAAAAAGTTGATTTTATTTTTTTTAATTTATCTTAGTTGTGGTCATCTTTTGATGTCTCTGCCTCCATGTTGGCGAGTCTGGCACAATCTCTTCCATTCCCGGTGATCGGTTTTCATGTGGTTTTCGTCCACCCGTCTCCAGTTTGGTTCCTTAGCCTGAATACACCCTGAAATTGAACCTACCATCTTGTCTTACCCTTTCCATAGGTCTTCTTTATTTTTCTATTTCCTCTTGCGCTCTTTTAAGTATTCTGATTCCTCAATCCTCACTACATCAGGAAACTCTTCCAATTATTACTTCTTAATTCTCTCTTTCAGCAACTCAACCTTGAGCCTATTCCAGAGGTTTTCATTAATTATTCTATCCCTTGTAATGTTTTGTATTCCTCTAAAATATCTCGATCTCTCTCGCCTGGAGTCCACTCAGAGCCTTCTTCATCTATCTTCATGTCTCTGACATGTAATTGGTTGATTGTACACTGTTTACATCATTGTTTTAGCTCCTTTCCCTATGTTCTATCTCCATATTATGTCCTTTATTGGGTTGTAAAACGGCCACTCTTCCACATCCTTTGTTCTGTCTCTTCTTACATTGGTGGTAATCTTGCCCCCAAAGTAATTGAATTTATGTACGTAGGCAGCTTCTCCTCAAATAACACATAATTACAGTATTATAATCAATATTCATTTAACATTACACGACTAAAAATAAAATTAGTCACAATAGATCATATCAGTCCATTAATTGTTTCTACAATTTTTTAGTTTGTTCAAGAAATAAATATTAAATATCTTTAAAAATACACATACATACAGATGAGCACTTTGCATTCACATACAAAACAATACCAAACAAAAGCAATAAACATAACAGTAACAAATATATACATAATTGATAATTTCTCAGATTTTACCTATAAAATACATTACACACACTATAAAAGATTCCTATCATGTAGGAAATCATTTGTGTTATAATATGTTTTCTCCAACAACAGTTGTTTCAGTTTTTTTTTCTTCTTTTTTTCTTTTTACTTTCTTTCTTTAATAGTGATATTTGTAGTATCTTAAATGTAGAATTTAACTGATTGTAAAATTTGATGCCCTAATCCTTTCCAGCAGGGTAAGCCTGTGAATCGGGTACAACATTGATTCCCTGTTCCTTGTGTCATAATTATTGTGATGTACACAATTTTCTGCAAATAACTGCTTGTGACAATGCACAAAACATAAGACTTCAAACAAATAAAGAGATGGTAAAATTAAAATTTTGAAATCTTTAAATAATCCTCTACAAGAGTGAAATTTAGGTTTATTTAACATGATTCTAAGATATATATATTTTTTTTAATCATTGATATATTGTTTGCATACTTGTGTGAATGACCTGTGGGGTTTTTCCCCCGGGCCTTTGTGCTTTGTTTGCGGGAATTTCCTGTCTTTCTCAACCTTTTATAATAGTTATGGTGTGTATTGTATTTAGTCTTGTAAGAGCCTCGTCAATGTTGTAACTGGCGAAACCATGGTCGGCTAAACCAAATAAATTATAGAATTTTACAAAAGAAAAATTGTGTTTTATTTGTTTTTAATAACTCGTAATTTGGAGGTAGCTGCCATAACACAAATTACTATTTTCTCAGGATAAATGCATACGAAGTTTATCCGCTAAGGACCTGAATAGAATGTAAATAAAAATCTCTAATGACCATCTCTCCAAAAATACCAGTTTAGGAGTTATTGATAAAAAACCAAAAAATCGGTCAAACATGTTATATAAAAGATGTAATGTTTCAAAATCACATCTACCCATTTCATTCAAATTTTGTTGAAATGTGAAAATTAATGCCCCAAACCCATATGGAAAATTACAACATAATAAAATATGTTTTCAGAATAGGCAAAAAAATAAAAATAAATCTTAATTGCTATAATTAAAATCCTGATTTTAATCAAATACGATTTACACAGCATGGCATGAGTGAAACAAGTTCAGGCCCTCTATAAATACTGTTAAAACATTTTCACTTTCTTATTTAATTATTGAACTGACAATTTTGTTGATGAATAGTTTTGGTTGGTATTTATTTAGTATCGAGGATGGGTAAGCTAGAAAGTGTATGCAATATTTTTGTTATTTGTCTAAAAAGTTTTAGTTTAAATGTTTTACTTAATATTTTGTACCTCCCTCCATATTAAAAATAAAAACAGATAGCCTAAATTATGTTTTAAGCTACTGAAGCATTTTTGTAAACTCTCTGAAGTTATGCTACTTTGTTTCTTCAATCATAATTATCTTTCATGAAATTACCCTACTCAAAGAAAACAAAACAATGTTATTTAAAGCAAGACGTGCTGCTGCTACTGATTATTTTTATAACCTAATGAATACTGTTGTGTGAACCCCCCTCCCTTTATGTCACCATAATTTTATTTGCTATGGTATAATGTTTGTATCGACCTTATGAAAAGTAAAATAATTTTAATTAAGTAAAAGTCTTATGAATTTTTTTAATATGAATTTCTATAATATTTTCTTTTAATATGGTCTAGCTATATTAACATAATATACAATAACCCATAGTATTTATTATTATTATTTTCAATATAACAGTTTCTAATTCAACTATTGTTTGCTTTTCTGTTTAGTTTTTCAAAAAGAACATTGCAGAACTATTAAAACATCCAAAGTTCCGCAAAGTAGACCCTAGTGTCTTGTATAATCTGGTAGAAGATAGCAATTTGGGTGTAATGGAAATGGATTTAGTAAACGGAGTTCAACAATGGGCATCACAACGATGTACCGACATGGATCTCATTCCTAATTTAGAAAATATGCGAGCTGTTCTTGGTTCGCAAATAATTCCAAACTTACGATTTCTGGCATTAAACAAGGAAATATTTGTAAAGAAGTTTGCTTTTAATAAACAAAAGACTAACGAAGGGATACTAACTATGGATGAAAGCTACGCCATCTTGATGAATATGGTTGTACCAGACTCACATCCCATGCCTGAGGGTTTCACTGATAATATAAAACCAAGATCTGCAGCTGAACGTCTTAGAATAAGCAGACGAATATTTAATCCTTTGGGTACATATTACAATCAAAATTTAAAAGGGGTTTCACGTTTGGATAGATTATCAGTGTTTGGAAATGCTTCAATGATGGCTCCAATTGGGGCAAAAAATTTTGCTGTTGAAGTAACAGTTAACAAAACGGTAGTTCTTCATGGTATTCAATTACCAACATTTGAGCATGGTGTGATGGGCACTGCATCAAAAGACTATGAAGAAACATATGTAGTAACTATACAAAATACTTCAAAAGAATCTAAACCCGTCACAACTTCAATAACATGGAGTGGTAGAGTAGCCTACAATTCTGTGATGGATATTTTGTTTAAAGATTATGTTAAGTTGGAAAAAAATGTCAAATATACAATCCTCGTTTATACAAGCAATACATATTATGTTAATCAAAAACTATGTACAGTAGAGGAAGCTGGACAAGTTAAGTTTGTTTTTAAAGACAATGTCACTCTCTTTGGGAAATCTTCTACTCCTGATTTTGGCTTTGTTTCTCAACTTATATACACTCCTGTATCTTTGTAATAATCAATTATAATTGTATATATTATTAGACAGTAGTTCTCCATTTCGATATCCAATCCTTGTTAATTTACTTTTCCTAAATATTAAAAAAAAAAAAATTAATTTACGATTAGTTTATTTCTACTTAGAGAATGAAGGAGGAAAGTAAAATGTGTTTGTTTATGTGTGCTTTTCTTATGTAATTAGATTAGTTTGTATTGTAAAAACAATAAAGTCTGACTATTATCTATAAATATAAGTTTTTTTTAATCTTGTAAATCACCTTTAGAGAAATCGAAATCACCTAATTTTGAGAAATTACTACAAATAAAACATTTGAATAAATTTTACCTATTTATTCTAAAGAACACAAGTGATAGGATCAAACTTCTATTTTGATAATATGCAAGACTCACACGATCTAATAAAAGGTGAGCCCTCTGGCATGGACAAGATTTTGGGTAGATTATAGGAGTAAAAGTTCCTACCCAGTAGCACTCCCTCAATTGAATATTTGTCACTCTTAACTTAAGTCCTGACTTAATTGTAGGAAGTCGAGTCAATATACAATCATCAAATGATATCCTGACGATTAAGTAGCTGAATTGCAATTTTAGCCAAATCACTTTCGAAATAAAAACGGAAGATGCGGTGTGTTACTCCCAATTAAAGTCAATTCATTCGTTTTGCCTGACACTCGAGAATACATTAAAAAACAATTAGTGCTCCTAAAATCCTGACTAAAATGTGATTTTGAAGTACATGAGGAATATTGATATATCCTTGTCATACAGTGAGAATTTTATACCCCTGTTTTCTAACATGGTCTTAGTTCATCTACTTATCAGTCCAATTCCACAACATAGTCATCTTCATAATGGACTGAGTTATGGTGTTATCATAAGCTCCTTCAATATCTAGAATTACACCTAATGCTACTTCTTTATTGTCAAGAGCATTTTCTAATTTACTACCAACTGTTGCAGAGCAAAGTCACAAGATTTGCCTGGGATATAAGCATGTTAAAAACCTCATACAGCTATCACATCTAATTTCTCACCTTACTGAGTTGCACGGATTATTCTATGTCTTGACAATGATTCTAGCCAATTGCTAATAGTGACTTCCGTCGATTTTTAACTGCTGCTATAATTGATAGATCAGCGGTATTATCAAAGGCCTCTTGTATATCGAGAAATGGGCGTAACACAAATTCCTCTAACCTAATTGGGCTATAAGCAAACATAATATTAGATTTTTCTCTCTAACCACCTCTATGTTTCTAAGTTAGTCACTTTCATCTGTTTTAATTTTTCAATTATATCAGTTAAGGTGGTATCTTGAGAGGATTCATTTGTCTCCAGCATCATGTCCTCTTTATCTGATGGTATTCCAGTTTCGACATAACTCATTGGCCTTCCATCTACCTTATCACATTACCCCGAAGCAACTGAAGTTGTTTCTGTTTCCTTTTCAACATCATTATCTGAGCACACTATGGTGTTAATGTGTTTACTTTGTGTAAAATCCATAAATGTTCCCACGAGTTTTAACATTATAACTAGTAGCTATTTACTTTGAAGGGTCGCTTGGTCCTCCTTAGGCTCCGTTTGATGCAGAATTACCCTTGTACAAATCATCCCTCGGCACGGAATTATCCTACGGATTGCCCTGAGAACACGTGACACCTTAAGATTGGGGAATGTTGATCGACATTCTGGTCTAGATCCGCAGGGTCATCTCGAACACGATACGGCTTTTGCTCGCGTTCAGTGGTTCTAAGTGTAGCTTCTTCGGACGTAGATGTGATGATCATTCTCTGTTAGCCCTGGGATTTTTGCCTAAAACCCATAACCCCAACTGTAAAATAACAATACGTAGGTATGACTTTGAAGTAATATTTATCTTTCGAAATAATATACGCCGGTTTTACGTAGTAAATAGTTTTGATCCGTGATACCTACAAATTCTAAAGAAACGTAAAATATACGTACAAGGTACATCCGTAAATACTAATGATAACATTATTCTTACACACACAAAATATATACAAATACTAAAGATAAGTAAAATAGGCGTAGTGACTTACCGGTAAATTTTTGTAGAAAAGAGTAGGCAACAAAAAACCAACTTTCACTTCGGCAGTCTCAACTCAAACAGAATGGACAAAGCACTGCTGATAGGACAGGCCACTTCACTTCAGGACAGGATTGAGGGGATGAGGGGTGATAGGAAAAAAGTGACGCACTGCATATGTTTTACGTATACTTAGTTTTCTAGGATTAACTGTGTAACCCTACTATTCTAAACTTACGATCTGTACAAAATTGGCAGTGGAAATAATTGTATAAGGGTTCGAAAACCTAGACGTTTGTGTAACTCTAAACTCTATGGAATAATAACTCTATTGCTCTATGCTCTATGGAGTGGAAGCGACCGGCAATTGGTGAACGTGTGTATGTGTAACTTCGTAACTTCATACAAATTGGCAATTGTAGCCATAAATTGTTCAGTTATTATTAACGAAAATACAGTAGTTAATTTTAACTAGAACTCAACTGTATATACGTGTTTAGTAATTTTTAATTTTAATAAAGTACTTTCAAATGAAACGCGTTGTTCTAGCAGAAGAAGCTGAATCTTCAGATGTTAAGAAGTTAAGACAAACGTAAGCAAACCATAACATTTATTTATGAAACGTTTATATATGTAGAAACATTTTAGATTGAAAATATGACGTGACCTTGGCAGTAATGTTCTGGGTTTTATGAATCATCTTATTGTGTTGCTAGTTTTTTTCTATCTTGCAGAACATTTTGAACTAAATACCCAGAAGGAAGAGCTAGGTTAGATTTAATTCAAACAAGTGTAAACAAGGATTGTACATGATAATAAAATTTTGACATTACAAATTATGAAATAGTTAACTTACGTTCAATGTTGCTTGTGATCTACAAATGCCTTGAATTTCGTAGTTTTTAAATTGTGATTTTTCGGGGGAAAAGTTGGCTCCGCTGAAAACTTATTTTATTATTGATAAATAAGGTTAGTAGAACATGATTTTTTTTTTTTATCGCCAAAAAGACCGGTTTCAACAATTACCTTCTGATATATATCTATTATGAATAGTACAAATTTACCTAGGTTAAATAAATTTTAAAAGAATATAATGAATAAGAAATAGTTTACAAGTGAAAGATACTAAGTACAGGTAACTAAAGGATGTGTAAAATTACTAAATTATAAATATGGTAAACATACCTTGAAAATGTATAGACTTACTTTGCACAAAAGAATGACTTCGCGTATGGTGTAGCCAATGAACATCATTAAGGTATAGATTGATTAATTAGCATAAGAATATAAAATATAACGACCTGCTTGTTTCGGTAAATATAGATTGTATAGGCCTATATGATAATCAGATTTTGCTATGAAAAATTATGATATCGTTAACTATTTACCTTATATTCAAACAATTAGATCATATTTATTGTCCGAAGAAACTTTTCAAGTCCCAAAATACATTTCTTCACCTTCAAATAACACATAGAAAACAAGGTAATTCAGCTGTTGCTGGGTTAAATCTAGCTCTGATAATGAAAGCCTAAGTTAATATTTATGGCTGCGTTGGTCAAGTTAATGAATCTGCCATCGATCAATGTTTATTATTTAAAACATATATTTGTAATGGTAGAACTATGTTTTTTAGGTCTGGCTAGGTGACTATGTAAGTCACCTGCCCTAACCTATTTCTCATGATTCTTCAATCATACAATATCATAATATTAAGCTGAAATGCGCATTTGTTCTAGCCAGACCTAATAAAACAAGTGATCACACATTCTCTAACTTGACAAACGTAGTCATAAATAATTACCATAGGCGTTCATAACCTGAGCTGAATTTCGTACTTTTTTATTTCTTATTTTATACTAAATTAATGTATTTTTGTACTTCAAAAGTGTCTTGCGACACCTAATATGATTTAATTTTTTCAAAATAAGGTAGGATAGTAAACGATTTCAATGATTTTCTTAACTAAATTCCCGAGCAGGGTCAATTGTATAATTACCGGTACCACTTTCCCTGTGAAAATGGAAAACCAGTAAGTGGTGTTAAAAGACATTGCAATAAGAATTAGCAAGTTAACATATAGACTTTCATTCTATGAAATTAACAAGGGTTTTCTATTCCATTAGTGTCAATTATAAATCTTTCAGGTTCAAAAACTTAATAACTTATATCTTAATAAATTGAATAATTATTAACATTTAAACTTCCAAACTGGGGTTTTATTAAACATAATTATTTGTTTATTATTTTCTTGTCTCAACTGTACAAATAAAATTATTAGACAATTGAAAATAATAAATTGAATAATTATTAACATTTAAACTTCCAAACGGGTTTTATTAAACATAATTATTTGTTTATTATTTTTTGTCTCAACTGTACAAATAAAATTATTAGACAATTGAAAATATTTTGGTTTTTGGAATTTACCATGAATCAGTTTCTTTAGCTATAATTAATTATAGCTATAAACTGTTCATTTTTCACAGTCTTTTAAATCTATAATTGTTTGTTAATATTTAAAAAAAAAGATACAATTTCACTTAATATTTTAGCATTTAAATCTTTTAATAATGACGAAGTTGGTATGATGGTTTTAGATTTATTTGTTGTAATACTACTCTAAATAGGCTTCTTCTTTGGTTGTTGTAGACAGGACATTCACGTATAATTTACTGAGAAAGTTGATTCCAAATTGTTAACACATGCCAAGCAGAGTGGGGAATATGTTTTATTTAACATAGCCTAAGTAGATATTTATTTACTGCTGAGTATCCAAGTCTTAGTTTGATAGTTGTTACTATTTTTTGTCTTTACCAGGGAACTAAATTGAAACCATGGGTATTTAATTTTAAAAGAACCAGATTGTCACTGTCAGGATTAATAATATTAATTGGTTTAGGATTAGTATATGAGGTTTTACAAGCTAATTTGTCTACTATTTCATTTTCTTTTATGTTGATGTGGCCTGAAATCGACTGAGTACAGTATTTTAATTTCACTTTTCTGACATTTCCATGTTAATTATGTAAATGGTTATCATAGGCTTAATTTCCTTTTTTTCAATTTATCAATTAGCCTAATTGTAATGGTGACGTAGAATCAGTTATTATAACACAATTAATTATGACTTTAGTACTTGATAATTCAACTGCTAGCAAAATTCCATAAATCTCGTGTACTTAAACTAAACTTAAATTTGGGTAATCTAATTTTAACATGATCACTTGTTTGACTGTCAAATACAGCTGCTGTACAACAAAAACTCCAGATTTAGATTTATCACAGAAAAGTTTATAATGATTAATATATTTAGGGACTGTTTTTAATACTAAAAATTCTAAAATGTAAAATGTTTATATCAACGTCCTTTTTACTAAACAGGGTTTGTACATTTGTTTCAATATTTTGATTAATGAAACTAGGCTTTCAATATTTAAAATATTAGGATTTGTGATGTTTTGAAACAGAAAAATATTTTATCTGACTTTGACATCTACTTAAACTTAAAATCTACAAGGGTTTATGTTTATTTTTTACTTATTGTGTAGTCATTAGAAAATTTAGAGTTTGTAGAGATTCAAGACATGGCTGAATACAATCTGACTTAACTTTCCTTACTAATTTGTTACATAAATATTGTCACCAGGATTTAAGTGCAGAAATAGAGAAGATTCACATAATAAGGCAGGGACAAGAATTGTTCTAAAAGCCCCTACACAATTTTAAGACATATATTTTGAATTATATCCAGGTTTTTTTAATTTTTTTTTTTTTTTAATAAGTTAATATGAGCATTTCCAAAGAAAAAACTACAATAATCTAATTTTTGATATTATCAATCCTTTATATAGGCTACTGTAGTTATTTGAAAAGGATGATATCCCCAGTTTAATTCATTAATTTCTTTTAAAATATTAATTTATTTACATACTTTTTCAACTAATTTTTTAATACGAGCTCCCCATGAAAGTTTTTTGTCAAACTTTATTCCAAGAATTGTTTGTTCTTCGCAGATTGGGATATGCTTCAGGTATAGTTTCTTTTTTCTAGAGATAATTGTATGTTTTCATTTTTCTGGGTTGAACTGTAGATTTCGTCTCCTTAGTGTCAATGACAAATTTGTTAATAAAGACTGTAATACATTTCGTGACATTATTATATTATAATTTTAAACCAAATGAATATTAATATCTGCCAAAAAAAAGATAGTTGAACAAAATTATTTATATTTGATATGTAAATTGAAAACAATAAAGGCCTAAAATACTTCTGTTTTGCAGAACGCCTTGGAAAGCTGTTCTTTGAATGATAGTACCATAAGATACAATGTATACAATGTTTTCATTCAGTTAAAAATGAATTATTCCACTTTTCCAGGAATTCCAATCTTTTTTATTGTATGCATGAATTGGAATTTGTACTCAATCATATATATATATATATATATATATATATATATATATATATATTGCTTAGGTCTTAGAGAAGCTAACAATATTGATTTGTTAGATAATGATATGTTTAATTCTAAAATTAACTTGAATAAATGTTCTTGGCAGCCTTTGTATTTGCGAAAACTGAACTGTTTATGACGATTTTTTAAATTTTATTAATTTTTTTATAATGACATATTTTTATTGAAATACTGGATTATTACAATCTTAAGCTACTGCTCAAATAAGTAATACATATACAAGAAATTGAGAAACATGTTTTGAAGCCTAAATAATCATAATCTAGGCTCTAGCTACGTAAACCTTACTAGGTATCTAAAAACTTCAATATTGAGGTAGATCCTGTGGCTTCAGCCGGCCAAGTCTTCTTATACACAGTTCCGTGTCCAGCAGTTGTAAAGCTTCCACGTTAACATGATTTAGGAGTCTCTTCTCATGTCTATTTGCATAATCCGTTATAACGTCTTCTACTGATTTCAGATTTAAGTCTGAATGTAGGTCATCATTACGCTGATACCATCTTGCGTTGGTCATTGCACAAATTATACCATTTTGGCTTCTTTGTACCAACAGTCGATTAGATTTTTTTGTACATCCCCAAAGTTCCAATCCGTATGTCCAAATTGGTCTGATTATTGTTAAATAAAGTAGTCGCTTATTATAAAGGTCCAGTTGCGATTTCCTGCCAATTAGCCAGTACATTTGACATATTTTAAGGCGAATCCTTTCTACTTTTTTTTTTCACATGGAGTTTCCATGTAAGGCGTTTATCAAGGTGCATTCCCAAATATTTAACCGAATCATGTTGCGATATTAGCTTGCTATTTATATAAACACATTGCCTATTATCTATGTGTTGCAAAGCAAATGTAACATGTGTTGATTTTTGTTCATTGAGTTTGATTTTCCAGTCACAGGTCCATTCCTCTACCCGGTCAAGACAACTTTGAAGATGGTCAGTTGCCTGAGCTTGAGTCTCACCAATGGTCAATATTGCTGTGTCGTCCGCAAATGTGGCAACAGTTGTATTATTAGTGGTAGGAATATCTGCTGTGTATAACAAATACAAGATTGGTCTGAGAACACTGCCCTGAGGCACTCCAGCTCGTATGGGATAAAAGGTTGATCTAGCGTCCCCATAAACAACGCAAAACAAACTACTCACAAGATATGATTTCAACCGTCCACAGTAATTACCTGGTAATAATTCACTAAGCTTAATAGCAAGGCCTTCATGCCACACCCTGTCAAAAGCCTGTGCAGCATCAAGAAAAGCAGCACAACAATATTTTTTATCTTCAAACTTAGCCTTTTCTATGACAGCAGTTACTCTGTGTAATTGGTCTATTGTGGAATGTCGACTATGGAACCCGAACTGATGATCCGGTATTCTCGTTAAGGGCTTAAGTCGCTTGAGAAATAATTTCTCCCACAGTCGCCGAAAGGAGTGAAATCGGTCTGTATGATGTCACATTTTCAGTAGGTTTGTCTGGTTTGTGCAGCATGATGATTTGCGCAATCTTGAAACACTCCGGTACATGCTCGAGACGGAAACCAGCATTAAATATGTATATGAGAAGTACAACACCACCCTTCCACGACAATTTCTTAAAAACTCTCGGTGAGATTCTGTCAACTCCTGCCGCTTTCCTTGCGTTGATGTAATTTTGAGGAAGTACATTAAAATTTTTGATAAACCATTCGAACCCAGTTTTGACCGTAGAATTAATGATTTTAACATGACTGGAAAGTAAAGAAATGGGTCTAAAAGAGGAAATAACACATTTGTTCGTATTTGGTTTTATTATAAGTGTTATTTTGATATTTTTCAATTCTTCAGGAAGCACTGATAAACTCCATGCCATGTTATATATTTTAAGTAGATATTCTTTTTCCAAATAAGGCAAATGCTTTAATATAGAGTAGGTTATACCATCTAACCCTTTTTTAAAATTTTATTATTTATTTATTTTTTTATCAAAAGCTATGTTATTAAGTTTCTCTAAAAATTGTTTGCTAAGGAAATCATAATTCGTATTGCAACGCTGTCACTTTGTTGAATTTTGAGGTTTTTATTTTTACTTTAGCCTGACTTTGATTACCCTCAATCTAACTAGCGCAGTTTCAAGATGAATCTGCTTAGTCTTACAAGTAACTAACTCTTTTGTATAACTTGTAGTTCGTTATATTTTCTGTCTTTATGACTTTAAACATTTAACTCTATTTCATTTTAATATTTTTTGACTTTGCTCTGTTTTATTTTTTATTTCTTCTGTATGACTTGATCCTGATGGTCCGTGTGGGAGAGTTATGTTACGAAATTGTATTCTATGTTATAAACTTTATATCACACATTTATGATATACTTAGAACACAAACACAGAAATTTTTTTTTTTAAAACACAGGAAAACACATAATATTTGGTACATAAAATAATTACAACTCTAGAAAGATTTTTCAAATAATTTGTTAATTTATTCAAAGCATTTGAATTTAAATGAAATGATTTATTAAATTAATCAGTTACAAGTTATACTAACAGAAATTAAACTATTTAAAAAAAATTCTTCATAATAATCAGTCACAAGTTACAGGTCGTGAGGCGAGTGATGAAACTATCTTGAGGATGCGCAGTGGCAAAGAGAAAGTTTGTGCGTACGAGGGACAGCTGCTAGGGGCAACAACCTCTCAGTTGGCTTTGGTCTCCGTGAGTGATGTTTGTGTTGCGGCCTTTCTAAAAACATTGCAATGTACTTTTAGACTAAGGCCTAATAGACTCGTCCCGTGTAAGTACAGTATATGCCATTAACAACCTATGTTTTTGTTTTTTACGTATCACAATGCTAGTAAATTTTATTGTGTAAATATTCCTAATAAAATTAATGTGTCACCTATTTTTTGTTTTATTTCATTATATCACAATGACTTATTCTTTCTGATTTAACGTTTATTCTATTCAATAACAACTATTTTATAAAAATCTTTACCTAAAAGCCCTAAACAATAATAATTTCATTAAGCATACAGTTTTGTATTCTTATATGAATATAAAAAACAATTAAGTTTCACTTGAACAGTTTTGAAAAAAATGTCGTGAATTGAGCAGTCATAATAATCAGTATTTAGTAATCTTAATAGACAACTCAATAATAAATGTAATATATTCCTACTGTTTTACTGTCGGGTACTCTTTCTAGAAACTTAAATCAGTTCTTATATTTTTAAACAGTTTTAAGCACCGGCAGACCACTCTGTTATGGTTCTATAGTAACTCTGTTACTACGGGGAAATAACATGTAACAGAACCATAACAACTCTGTTTGTAAGTAGTTTGTTAGTTTTAGTATAGTTTTGAATAGGAACATTTCTAAATTTAAGTACTTACAAATACAGTATAACTAAACACTGAACTTTCCAGAAGAGTCATCAGGATTACATTAAATCTAAAAATTAAAAGGTTTTAATGATAGATAATCAGGAAAATAGTGCATTCAAACTGTATAGACTCGATAGCAATGAACTGATGTTTGGAGGGTGGCTAGTACATTTGTAGCCACCAACTTCAGGAGAGGGAGCTTCCTCCCCTACTTCCTAACGCCCCCTTCTACGTGCATCGAGAGTTTCATCACTGACCTCACGGCCTGTATATTATTAGTCGTAAAAATCATATTTCTTACATTATTGTGTTAAAAACAATGTATTTTATTTACAATTGACAACTTGACAAAACGGAATAATTTTCGGATGAGCAAAACAAAATATTTGATAATTGAGTTTAATCTCGTAAAACTTTCCCCTTATATTTGAACATTATAAAATGTTAATTAATAACTATTTCACTGTTGTGTTAACCAATCCAATAAATTTGACTGGAGTTACTTTCAAAATTTATAAAGATCATATAAGGTGCTGAAGTTCTGTTTTTGGAGATTGTTGGTGTGTATGGTCTCTCTACTTCCTTGTAGTAGTATAGTTAGTTGCAAGTTTGAAGGGTTGAATAGATAACTTCGCAAAATATTTCTAGTTCAGATGATGTCTAATGTGAGAGTGGTGATCTTTCGATCAACAATTTGGTAGCTCCCGGTTTTGGAATTTTCCGTTGTAAACTTAGCTTGATTGTTTCCATACTAACTATTTCTTTTGCATGTTTAGGAGTTTCTGGCGAATTTCATGGTTATTTTATATTATTTTTCATATAGTAATACTCCTTATTTATTAATTTTTATGCTTTTAAAACCTCCAATTACTCATATTTCAATTTTTGTATTCTTAAGTGATTTTATTTCTTGATATCAGGTTCTCTCTCCAATAAGCTAGGTAGTGCTGTCAAGACTGTCCCCCTACCCACTAACATGTCTGATCGTGAAACTTTCTGAATATTGTTGCAAACTTCATACCTTATGCTATTACTTCTGAAATTTTCATCCAATTTCGAATTAGTTTTCGGATTCCTCTTCCTCTTGATCTGGTGATTCCATGCAAACTTGATTCGAAATTATAGCACATGTGGTTTAGATAATGTTAAACTTTATGAAATTTATATTTTGACTGAATTCAGTTTGTGGTTTTTTAATGTTTCTACTTTATTAACCTTGTTCTATAACGACACTATAAGTTTTCACTTTTCTTTTATCTCATTTGGTTTACGATATATTCGCTCTTTGGCATTTTATTACTTAATGATTTGTGGTCTGAACCCCCCGACTCCCATTTTATGTATTAACTCATTTTGTTTGGCCATTCCTTCTTACATATTACATTTTATATATTTTTATACTTCTAAATCATATTCATATTCATATCTTCTCTAAAATTGATTTTTTCTTTTTCTCAACTTTGATTTTACATTACCCTTTAATTATTATTACGATTTAGTCTACATTATGTCATATTGTGTATCTTTCCTTTTTTTATTACACTTTATTATTAGATTTGTGAATTTTCTATTTGTGTTTAAGTTATTGATGAAACCCCGCTCCCAGAATGACTAATAAAACCCCTTTTTAAGTACTTTCTCTTTTTATTATTATTTAATTGTTGTTGTTTTTCTAGTTTTACTTTATTCTCAATGCTTAAACCCCCTTAAGTTTGTTTTTCAAAATCTTGTTTATTTTGGATTTTGAGCTTTTTTAATTACTCATTTTCCCTAAGTAACATTTTAAAATTATTTACTTTACATTGCTTTTGATGATTTCCTCTTAATTTATGCTTGAATAGTCATGTTTTATTATAATAATACAATTTTTCTACGAAATTAGTTCTTGTCAGTTTTGAGTAACCAGTCGGATCTTGTCGTTGAGCCTGTCAACATTGCTAACTACTATTGGACTTTACAATTGTTAAGCATCATCACTCTTTACTACTATTAATATATTTTTTCCAATTTTGTTTTTCTAAATTATCCTTGAGCAGAATGGATTTTTCCAATCCGTTGCAGTATGAGGTATATTTTTGAGTGTATTCTACCTATTCAACAACTGGCTTATATTTGTAACAAAATCTCGGGTTTGTTGGGAAGTTACTTTTATTAGGCCTGGGTTCTTTATGCTCAAAAATCAGTGGTTCAGTTTTACAAGATTCTCTTTCATTTTAATTATTCAAACAATCACAATAAATACATATATATTTATATAGTCATGATTTTTATCTTATCTCCTAATCTTAAAATTGCATCCAATCAACTACAAATATGCAATATAAACCCAGAATGGTTCCTACCATTATGACTACTGTATACTTTTCATATTAAAGAATTAAGAGTTTTTCAATACACAATGATTTGCTACTTTCTTTCAAAGTTCTTCCAATATTGAAGTATCTCTCAAATCTCTCTCAAAGTATCGGGCTCTCTCGACCCTTACGCGCCAAGTATGGCTATTTTCCGAACATCCTTCGAGTAGTGATTCCTCCTCTGACTCAAAGACCCCATCTCCTTTTGTCCAAGAGCTCATATAGCTCCCACTTGTTTATAACATTCGCTGCCTTTGCAAGGTAAGTGAACGGCAGTGTAAATTCATTTGTGAGCCATTAGTATGGATTATAAACTGTTATACTTTGAACAATTTTTTACCAATTATTTTGAAGTATAGTGTCATTTAATAAGAACTGACCACTTTAATTATATTGTTTTATAAGTAACATATTTTCACCTATATATATTTTTTTAGTGAAGAACCAGTTGAATGTAAAAAAGAGAAGATTTCGTTTACAGAGTGGAGTGGTAATATACAATCTACATCTACCAGTGATGTAGTATTAGAGGAACCGAAATCTGAACTTGTTTCTAGTACGCCAGAAAAAAGTAAGTAGCCTAGGTAATTTTTTTTTTCCACATTTATAAAATACAGTAGTATAATTTAATCCTTTTAAATTCCAGTAGTAATCCTAAAACAAAGATAAACTATGTTACGCATCTAATTTTACATTATACGCTAACATGTAGGACAGAATTTTATTTTTGACTAGCCAAACTCACTATGTTTGTTTTTAGAACTCTACCTTAATTGATTTTAGTAACACCATAATAATGATGGATTTTTCATATTATTGATGGATTGATGGTTTAATTATTAGAAGTTTTCCAATATCTGTGAATATAAAAACTAGTACACAATGATCTGAGTCAAAGTATAAATCAACTCTCATTATCAAATCTTAGGCTCGAAAAGAACAAGGTTAAGAGAGATCTAATAGAAAAGATGAAAGTGAGGGATTTAACCCCAAGACTACAAGACAAAATTAGTAGATCCAGCTAGGTCCCTCAGGATTGCCAACCCATACTCACTAAAATGAGCCCCTGAGGGGCTTAATTATAGAATTTTTTTTTCTAAATGATAAACTATACCAATATTATCATGATGTTGCACACCTAGGTTTGGTAACTAACAATTGGATGTACAATAATTATTTATATCCTAAACAGATTCTTCAAACTCTAAAAAAGTGAAAAAAAAATTCTTTGGCTGTGATCTTTGATTGTTGACGAGATCTAATGAGAAGAGAGGAATAAAACTATATAAAAAATATGTAGATTGATCTATGATACCTTGTGTGGCAATATTCACTATAAGGAGCTTTATATCATTGAATATATTTCATAAAATTTTGATGCATGTTGGACGTTATCACTCCATCTTCAACATTGTCCATTTAATTTTGAGGATATTGATTATGAGATGACAGATTATATTTAATGTATTTATCAAATCATTAATACATAAAAACATTACAAGACATAGCCACATTAGCCTCTAAATCCAATTCTTATTTATTTATCATGAGCTAAGCATAAACATCATTATATTATGCCAATTTTTTGGTTTATAATATTACTTTGTAATTAAAAATTCTTTGTATATAATCTGTTCAAAATAGGATGGCCAGTTGTAAAATGAGTAGCTTTAAACTTTATATTTTATTACAGTTTTTTTAAATCCTTATAGACACTAAAAGTTTTTACACCATGAAAAAACGTTTTTACTTTCCCGTGTAAAGAGAAAGATGGTCAAAATATCAATTTATCTGTTTTGAGTCCAAAAAAAGTTTCATGGAATGATGTTTGTTCGCTGTATGTAGAGTATTCTACAGCCCAAACAAATGAATTGACTTTAATCTAATTTTATATGTCGGTATATTTTTTCCATATCTCAAGACTTTTTTCTCAAGATAACTCAAAATTTGCAGTATTTGCCATAAGAGGAAAAAACCACAAAATTATGATTGCTCTTCAAAAATGTTTATCGATTTAAGAAAGAGAAAAAAAAAAAAAGGAAAAAAATCTACCTTATGTCTGGTAATAAAATTTGTAATAAAAAAATATTACTCTAGAGGAATAATTGGCAAGAAATAAAAATGAACCTTGACCACCGTCATTTTTAAAGCTCGATTATATTCAAATATTATAAACGTTAAAACCATGTTTATAGTACAAGCGAAACAACTTTAGGCCCTTCTTTAAAAATGTAAATATTTTTGAAAAGGCATTTTTCATATTCACTTTTGGATTGAAGAAGATTAGTTTTGTTTAGTTTGTATTTGGTTTTTGGGATCGATGTGTGATAAAGTTTGTGAAATAATTTGTGGCATTTATTTAAATACCTTAGGAACAAAATGGTGCAACAGCTTCAGGCATGTTCATGCTAAAAAGACTATTAAAATGTATTACAAATATCATCCTAGGCAAAGAAAGAGACAATCATTGACAGTTTTTCTTTTCAACGTAATAACATGTCATATTTTTTAAGTACAGTAAATTTTTTCATTAAATTTGTTTTATTGAAAAATGTAGAAACCTATTATTATTATTAATACAGTAATTTTGATAATTCAGCACAAATTGTAGTCTGATATGTACTAGAAGAGAAAGTCTTCTATATCTGACTCTTTAAGAAGTCTTAGATTAGAGGTGCACAAATACTAGAAGAAAACTGAGTCACAATGTATTTTAATCTCATGACCAATGTAATTTTCAATATTATCAAATAATATTTGTTTTGATAATAATTTAATGTGTCTGACTCTTTATAGTTAAAAAAAAAGAAGAAGAAAAAAGGTGCTACTATAAAACCATTTTTGCGCACCCATGACATCTTCCTTTGTAAATATGCTCGCAATGTAGTATTTATATGCAGGCGGAGCCGTGGGTACAACTAATCAACATTATAATTATGTTTTCAATATGTTATTATACCGTTTGTTTTAATTATTTGTTTAATAATAAATAGGCAAAGAAGATTTCACAAAACTATGAAAAAATCTAAAGGTAACTTCTTTTTTTTAGAAATTACACGTAAACAATTGTTAAAAACCGAGTAAGGGGTACTATACAAAGATTGATCATTCACATTTATTTGTCAATCAAACGATTTAGAAATGAAGATTGTAAAACGTCTTTGAGTGTAATTCAAAGCTGACATGACAAATGAGAAGGAAAAAGTGGTCACGTTCTGAAATAGAAAAATAGAGACGATACTCACACCGACTTAGAGTATAGAGATAGAAAGGAACAAGAGAGAGAATAAAAGTCTTTTTAGGCGAAGTTAGACCATCAAGTTCAGTTTTTCAATATACCCCCAATGAGAGAGAGAGAGAGAGAGAGATTTGTTTACGAATAAACTGTAGGTTATTTCTAATTTCCTTCCTACGGTTTATTTGGCTTTACATATTTTATAAAAACTATCACGAAAAGCGTGTTTTAAAAAAATTTTCAATAAAACTTTCACAAAGTGTTCTTTGTATGTTCGGAAATAAACTGTTAAAATGTCAATGATATCTAATTGTGTTAAGTATGTTTTTTGGTCAGAAATCATTTACACGTGATTGTAAATTGTTCTTCAGAGTAGGTTTTCGCTTATAATTCGAATATTTCTTAATATCTTAATATTGGCCTATATATATATTAGTATAAAATTTCTTTTTATGAATGTAAATTATAGGATACATAATTATTTATAATTATTATAGGATTAGAAATTTTCTATCTAAATATTTTGATTAGGATATTAAGTTTGATTCTAAGACTGAAAATTCTGTAAATTACAACTTTCAATTCAATATATCGTAAACTGTAGCAAATTTTAATAAATGATCAAGCATAAATTATCTTAAAATATTATTTTATGTGTAATCCTTTACTAAAAAATATAAGTTTACATTTGAGAATTTTGACTTACACTCTCTGAGTTTGAGAAATGGGTCTGTATATAAAAAAATAATTTATTTTGATGAATATGTCAAAGCAATTTTGTTTACTTTTGTATTAATTGTTGTAAGGCTTAGATATATATATATATATATATATATATATATATATATATATATATATATATATATATATTGTATAGTACAATATTTACTCTATGTCAATTGCAGTCTCTGTTTTACTATATATTAATTATACTTGGCTACTTGTCTTTCCGGGATCAGTCTTCCAGGAATTGCCACATAGACAAGAAGTAAATGGGGAAATTGAAATAAATAATTATTGTATAAACAAAATTTTATATGTTTGATGTGTACAACAAAGGTACGAAAACGAGTGTAAAGTTAAGTGATGTGTAAAAATGAGTTTTTAAGTGAACATAAATAACTGGCCTGATGATGATGCCTGTGGGAGTAGCCAAACATAACAAACAAAGACTTCAATTGACATAGAATAAATATTGTATTACTTTTGTATCTCTGTAAACATGTTAAATTTTACTTAAGCCAGAGCCTCGTCAGTTTGGAGGTTAAAATCTTTGTCAATCATATTAAACTACCAAGATCTTATTCCTCTGTAACACCTCGCACCGCTTGAAGGTGAGGTTGGCACATCTGTTGTAACAGTTTGTCGAGGCAGTCCATTTTATTTGGGTTTACAATAATTTAGGATTTACAATATAGAAAATACCACAAATAGAATGGACCCTTACATTTTGTGTAAGAAAGAAAAAAAAGTACAAACAATGGGTGAGGGATAGGCTAGATTTTGTTTTTTTACCCTTCTTTTTAGTTTTATCTTATTTTTTATAGCCTTTTATTAACTTTATTAATAAAATTATACATAGAAATATCTTCTTCGGAATCCCTTGGCAGTAGAACTGATGTCTCAACAAGACCATATCTGTAACAAAAAACTTCGGACGGGTATCTTCATCAAGACCACCCACATTAATTGCGATCAAACTTTACACAGTGAAATCTCAATCTAATAATATGAAATTTAATATATTTCAAACTTAAATAGCCTATTAATTTCATTATATATACTTCTCATACTACCTGATCATTGTTCAATATTCGGCGGTTTGGAAACTGAAGTTCTAAAAAAATAATGTGTTATAATGTCCTTTTCTCTTAAGTGTATATATCTTTCTATATTATAATATGTGTGCATTAGTAATATGGGTTGCATCTTTAATGTTATCATTATTTTTTAAAGTCTTTTGCTGTCTAGAATTTTTATATTTTTAAATAGGATTTTTGTATTTATGCAAACTTCTTGTATAATATCCTTTTGTAAAACTATATACTCTTGTAAGAAATTACTTATAACTGTATAGTTATGATTTTTGTTAGTTTCATTTTAAATTAAATTATATATCCATAGTTACCAGGTAATGTTTAAAATTCTATTGTTGAAATTTCATTAAAATACTATTATCAAAAATATTGTTTAGAGAGCTGGATCAACACCTTTAATCTTGTAGTCTTGGGGTGGATCTGACACTATTAGAGCATTCGAGGGCTAGGGGTGATAGTTTATGTTCATTTCTTGCTTTTTTTGTAAGGTGATGATGATCTAGAGGTTAAGCAAGAAAAAAACTTTATACAGAAAGGTAAAAAAAAAAAAAAACAGGCTACATTGATTATAAGATTTCATCAGAATGTTGAATTGAAAACATGACTTCTATTGGTGAGTTTGTGATAATAAGGAATTTTTATTCTCAAGAATTTAAGGGCTATACTGTATACTTGGAGTCAGAAAAGTGTGTATTTATCAATGTTGGTGTATGTGAATGTCCTCTTTTGTTCAGCCGCAAATATATTCAATGTTGTCTTCTTAGTATAAGAATTGTGAATGCTCTTATCAGTCTTCTGTGTTTGGTTAGTTGTTTATGTAAGCATTTTTATAGGCATTGTTAACATGTAGGCGGGTTGGACTGTGAATGTGTTTTGGCATTATTCATGTTTTCTTTAATAAGCATTGTACATTCCTGAATGTGTAAAAAAATTAACAGACTTTAGAAGATCGTACTAGGGTCGGAATGAATGGTCATGTCAAGTAAAGAATTTTCTAAGTTAGCTCGGTTTTTTTTTACCTTACCTCCTTTTGTAAGCTGGTAGTACCTGAGTTCACCATTTACAAGAAATGAAAAACAGATTAACATATAACAAGCCAATTTATTCTGAAAATCAGATTATATATATATATATATATATATATATATATATATATATATATATATATATATGTGTGTGTGTGTATATAAAAAAAGTTGATACACCCTTAAAGAAAATTTTAACAACAATTGAAAAACCCACCCCAAAAAAGAAAATTGAAATTTAGTAAACCCTCCCTTTTATTTAAGATTACAAAAAATATATATATTTTTTGTTAAGCAATAATAATATTAACAAATGGTTTTGATGTTGAACAAAATTACATTAAGATAAAATTAATACAAGAAATACAAATAGAAAATATATGATTACATGTACTTTGTTATTATGTTGGCCAACATTAAAAAAATAAATAAATAAAAAAAAATAAAAATAAAAATAAGAAAAAATTATGCAAAAAAATTTTGTTTTTGACGTCAATATTATAAATTTAGAAAACTAACCCCTTTGGGGTCGTGAAGCGGAAAGTTGCTAGCATGTACCATCCTATAAAAAAAAATAACATTCGAGTCTGATTTGCCTTACACTATTTTCACATTTCACACACAGTACAATTTGATTTTTGCCTTTGTTCTTTCACATATTTAATCAGATTGAAATTTCACTTAAGATGGTTGTTTTCGTAGTTGATCGAAGTCCTTTCTTGGACCTGTTCTATAACTGCATTTACAAAGACAAAAGGCATTAGTAAGAAATACTTAGTTTTCGTGTTTTAAATTGAAATTCAAGTTTCATGTTAGGCTTTGCAAATTTCAAGTAATCCTAGAGTTACGTTACAAAAGATTTTACATTAAGCTGTATTGCAATTTTTTATTTTAATTTTATTTCTTTAAACTGTGTTATAAATTTGAATTACAATAAATAAACTGTGTTAAACTGAATTACAATAAATTTTAGATTGAAACAAGCTAATTATTTAACAGACTAATTAATTAATGAAAAGAATACTTAAACAAAATCTTACAGCATAACCCAAAATACAAAGCATATAGGATAGCAAACTCAGAGTATAGACATTCCTTTCATTGAAATTTATCTTAGCAAATGAAATGAATTTTTTTTTTTTATTACCTGGAACAGAGAATGGTGGTCCCTGAATTTGAGATGGGCCTTGATGGCACTCCAAAGCTTTAACACATATTGATTTTGAATTTATTTTCTTTTACTTAATTTTGAAATGCGTTTGCACCACTCGCACACACGTTAAATTTAGGTTTTTTTTATGACCTTAAATGCTTTTCAAACCTCACATTGTAAATTTAAAAAAAAAAAAATTAAATTGATCACGACTAAGAAAATATCATGTGGCGCACATCATGTTCAAGTTCGTAAGACAGACAGGCGGATGAATCATGCCTCGCAGTGGCTAAGGCGAATGCGCGGAGCCGTATCAGCTGTTGCCTTATATCCTGTAATTGCCTCCGGGCGTGTTCCAATCTACATATGTAGGACTCCCCTGTGTATGCTACTGTTTTTGTTTCGTTTGAATCAGGTTGTTTATAAATAAGGTATGTAGCTGATTTAAATAAACGCTACAATATATATATATATATATATATATATATATATATATATTTTAAAATATGTATGTATATATACATATACTAAAATATGTAAGTATTTTTTTTTTTTTTTTTTAATTGTTGCAGTACCGTGAAAATTGTTTAGGCAATTAATTTTTTTGTCTAAAAAACTCTGTTCCTTGGAGCAAATATTTACTCATTTGGTGATTTATATAGTATATTTTTTAATTATTGTTATTATTATTGAATATCCTAGTGAACATGGTTTATAAGGTTGGTATTTTAACCACTTTATAACCATTCGAAGTTGTAAGTTGACTAGGGTTTTTAGTTTTTAGCATAGAGGTTATAAGATTAAGTTAGCATAGAAGATATAACTGATTATTTCTATTTACAAAAGTTCTAGGCTAAATTGTTACATTTATTATTCTCCTTGAATTATAATAAATTTTATTTTATTTTAGGTAAGCTCGGAAATGAAGATCAACAAAATTCATCTGCAACGGAAACAGAAGATGTGGAAAAAATATTTGAAGAGAAAATAGTAGAAGGTACTTGATAATTATTGTTTTTAACATATATTTAAAAACTTTACTTGATTTGTGTTATATTAAGTGCAAAATCACTTTTTTTGGGATGATGTCATCTGTCATTTGTGCAGTGAATCACTGCATAAACAATCAGACCACTTTAGTCAAATTTGATATATTTTTAATTTTCTTAATAACGCTACGTTTAGGAATAGCTGCCATAAGAGAAAAACACAAAATTATGATTTTCTCTAAATTAGCTTTAGTGATTACGATAGAATTTTGCTAGCCTTTAAGGACACAAACAAAACATATTGGACGTCATCTCTGTAAAAAACATATCAAAATTACAATGGGGCTGTTATAATAAACGTAATTTCTCAAAATCTGTTCTACCGATTTTGTCAAATTCAATGCTGTTGAAATACCATTGAAATTTTACGAAAGATCCAAACATTATTAAATTTACAGAACAACAATAATGAATTACCTTATATACACAATCTGTGCACTCATTTAAAAATATTAATTGATACTGGTAGCATTAACACGTTAGCTGCCATATCGGTCCGATCGGACCGAAACTAAGGTGACTGTACATGCAGCGTTACGGCACGATCGGACCGATAAAGTCACTGACGTAATGTTTTGTTTTGTGGCTCACAGTTCGATAGTGCAGCAACCTATCGGCATATTTTGGTATTCTCTGGATTGGGTAAAGACGTGTGTTAGACATAGTATATTGTATGCTTTAATAACCGTTACCATGGTTACTCAATATAATAAATCAGTGGATATTTTCACCTTTTTGTCGGCACGATCGGACCGATTAAAAATTTTACAAAAACATTTTGGTTTAGTAATGAATAATTCACAAAGAATACAGTTGTAAAATGAATATATGTATTTATAAAATAAATATTACACAAATAAAATAGTGAGCTTGCCAACATAAAGAAATGAAATAGCCCGTTTAGATTTTTTTTTTTAACACGAAAATTACCTCGGTCCGATCGGACCTAATCGTTATACTACGATTAAAATTAAAGCCGAAAAATTGCATTTCGGTCCGATCGGTCTCGGAACTATATATGCATAAATGTAAATAAAATTAGTAAATACTATTGCCTTACCGGTATATTATTTAACATAGGTAGATGCAAAAATAATAATGGAAAAATAATTTGGTAATCGTGGCATTCACGGCAAGAGTATCGTATTAGGCCTTGGCAGCTAACGTGTTAAACAGCATAGATCGTTCATTAGAAAGTCTGTAGGATTAGAATGTTTTAAAGCAAGCATAATATAGGAACCATTCGAAGTAGCCACTACTCATGGAGTTTTGAAAGAAGAATATAGCTCCAAATTAACACTTTTAGGAAAGAAAGTGACCAAATTCTACTTATTTGATTTTCTTAAAAACTTCGATCTACTACTAGGACTAGATAATACTGAAGATTAATTTAAAAATTAATCTAGACTTTGTAAACAATAGTCTAATATTTTCTGGAAAAAAATTACTTTAATACAGGATCAGATGTATCACAAACTAAAACAGAAGGTAAAACAGTTATAGAATGTTTAATTACCTTACTCCATACCAGTCAAATAATAAAAGTTAAAGTAAAAAATATAAATAATGATGACAGATTATTGTCTTACAAACACCACGTAAATAGGTTAGAAATTCCACAGTATATAGTTATAGTGCACGAAGGAGAAGGCAGCCCATGTCCTATTATTAACAACACACCAACTGACTGATATTAAATAAACCATTGGAATTAGAAAATTTAAGTAATTATAATATTTATGAAACAAATATTTTAAAATTAAACTAACTTTAATATGATTGATTACAAAAACCAAAAACTAGATTTGTGTAAATTAGAGTGAACCAGGTGAACTCTGAAGAAATAAGAGCCATAAGAAAAAAGATAAATGAGTAAACAGATAAAATTCTCTGTCTATATCAGAAATTATAGATTTAAAAAAAAATTATAAACCAAGTTATAGTAAATCGTAAAATCATCCAACATTTGCGTTCTCCATGGAATTCATCAGTTTGGATCGTACCAAAGAAAAAGGATGCTTCCAGTAAACAAAAAATTAGATTAGTAATAGATTTTAGGGCTCATCACATTATCCTATTTCTGGCTTCAGTTTTTCACTGCTTTGTTGTTATTGTTTTGTTGTTTAGTTTTGACAATATTCTGCAGTGATGTCTGAACTAATTGAGGAAGTGGGGAAGCATCCCGTTTTTTGAGATAGCACTATGTTACAATACAGGGACGCAAACTTACAAGATATTGCCTGGGAAGAAATAGCCATTATTTTGAAGAAACCAATAAAGTTTAATTTGATGAGACATAGTGTCACGTAATTAGTTTACTTGAGTACTGTGTATATTAAATATTATATTGAAAATTTGCAGTGGCAGATCAAAGATTTGTCTTTGATACAAGGGAAGGATGTGTACTGTATTTTATTTAGAACAAGTTATTTGGTTTAGTTAAGTTTGTTAAGTGTGACAAAAAACAACATCGAACATTCAAGAAGATTGTAAGCTGAGCAACAAGTTTCCAAAAGTAATAGTAATCTAGTTTAAAACTGTAGTAGGGCAATTTTTTGTAAATTAAATTTGTCTTGTAATTTAAATAGCTTCACAACTGTTTTCAATATTTTTTTTCAAATACAACAGACCTATAAAACAATATAGTATTTACAACTTTTTTAAATTAAAGGTCTATGAGCTATTTTGGAAGGGTATGTTAGGATATCGAGAAAGTTGAAACTTTGCATTTTAGCTTTTGGTAGTAAACAATTTAAGGGAGGGGGTAGAGACGAAGAATAGCATTTTTCACAATATTTTTCTTTATGGTCTATTTGTTTTGGTCATGCCAATGGTTTGTGATTCAAATCGAATAAAAATTGTAATTTTATTTCTGGGTCTACAAATATGAGAGGATATTAGCAAAAATAAACAAATTTTCTTCCATACTTTAATAAAATGAACTGCAATAAAAATTTTTGTTTATACTGTTTTCGGTTGTTTATTGTTTATCTTAAATACAATATATGACTTATTAACTGTAGGCCTGTGCTCCATTATCATGGAGAGTTAAAGAAATCAACAAAGTGGTTTCTTATTCTAATTGTCTCTGAAGTTTGGTTAGCAGATCTTGCCCAAGGTTTCCAGCATATTTTGTACATGTTCATGATTTCCCCTGGTGTCCCAACTATTGTTTCATCACCTTCACTGCATAGGTAGTGTAGTAGTGTGTAGTGTAGTATATTACAGTGGTTATATTATTTTATAGATGCTATCAATCTTACATTGCAGTGTAGACGAAAGTAGAGTCTCCACCGTTAGGGAATTATTCCAATGACGTTTTTAACTATACATCTATTTCGACTCACTCTGTTATAAACTATCTTTTTATCATCAAAATTTTGGTGGGGGTAGGGATGAATCAAGTATCACTGCAAGAGGAACCCTTCATCTTCCACTATAACATATCGAAGACTGACACCTCAACTGACTTTCAGTGGTTCGTCTTTAGGCATTGAAAGGACTAGTCATCCTTTTGCCCAGGTTTTGTTTTGAAATATATTGGAATCCTTTTCTGTTCTTCTCATATGATCACATGTCAATGGATGATTCGGCATTAACCAATCCTAACAGTACCATGGGAAGTATTTTTTTTGTAATTATAAAAATACAATCCAGAAAATGTTGGGCCCTCAATTTGAATGGTTCGCACTGATTGAACCAATACTATGAGGAAAATTCCATCTATCATTGAAGTCTTTAGCAATGTTTCTCTACAAAATACTCATCAGGTATTGAACATGTACACTGTATTATGCAACGAATCACACACTTAGTCACCTATCGAGGACACAGTACCGAGTCCAACTAAATGAAGTAAACAAATTAACTTTTGCTATTACTGACTAGGAATTCTTACTTTAAACAAATAGTCATGCATTCTTTCAGGAGATATCGTTCTTGGTTCAGTCTAAATAAAGCAGGTTTTGATAGATGGTCATAATCAAGCTACAAATCATCCATTAAATGGTGATATTTACTATACATTTCTCATCTCATGTTTATTGGGTGAACCCATTTCGACCTTTTTGCAACGAAGTACAATAACAACTCATCATCACTATCACTGTCGTTTGCACTACAGTCCAGCCAAGGCACAATAGCTAAAACCTGGCTCATACCATGAACTTTAGAACACCATTTTGCAACTAAAACGTTATCAACAACTCTGAGCCCAGCTTGAAATAACGGGTAAGACAAAGACAAGTAGTAAGTATAGCTTAGTTACATAGCAGAGGTCACTCAACATATGTTACCTTTCAGTGTGAAAAGGCCTTAATCATTCTTATAGAGCTGATCTTCTGATGCCACTATAATGAAAAAAATCATTATTGTTTCATTTACAATGTCTATTTCCAACACAGATAAAACATGGTAAAATAAATAAGCCAATTTTAAGAATGCAGATCTGAAGGTAAAACCAACCTTTTATTATTCATATTTGAGCAATCTCCAAGTAAAAAAAGAAGTGATTGGTGTGTGTGTGTGTGTGTGTGTGTGTGTGTGTGTGTGTGTGTGTGTGTGTGTGTGTGTATGTGTGTGTGCTACAGGAGATATTGCAAAGCCTAATTAGATGTACAAATTAACAGCTGACTATAGAACTGCCATATTTGAAACTAGATAAATCTTACGATAATAGTGGTAAATACAAACTCTCTTTAAATGTGAACAATTTGATTAAACAAATATTTGGATTTAAGTAAATTTACATAGAATAAAACAAAAATTGTAATAAAATGAATTAGGAAATAAGTATAAATAAAGCAAAGTGAAGGTATTTAAAAGTGTTGCGTTTAATTAATACAAAAAGTTCGAAGTTCTAAAATTTAAAAAAAAATCATGATGAATAAGAAGAAATAAACTATAAAGATTATGTATGGAAGAAATATAGTGCAGAATTCTAGAAAAAAGTAGTTCTTAGATTTAATTGTTGGTTAGTAATTGTTCACCTGATTTTACATAGGAAATATGTACACAACACCAGCTTAACAGTTAAACCAATTTAAAATGAATTTACAGATAGAAGAAAAAGTCAATATTATAATCTCAAGTGATAACGAATCTTTAAGAAGTGGATTTAAATATTAAACAGTCAAATGAATAACAAGATTCATGTACCAATTTATGTTAGAGAGAGACAGAGACATTAAGAGGTATTAAATGAACTTTACTAAATACTTCGACCCTAATCTATAAAGAAAGTAGTTATCATAATTATTTGTATTTGCTATTTATATATTTAAATCTAAATTCATGAATATCTATTATTTACTAAAGCTTAACATAACCTTATATATATATATATATATATATATATATATATATATATATGGAATAATGCAATATATGTACATTATTTTTCTAATGCAATTTAGTCGTTAAAGCTGTTTTTAGTTTAGTTGAAAAACAATAATTATAATTTATATTATCTAATAATATAAAGACAAGAGAATGTTATGAACTTGTAGAGAAGAGCGTTAAAGTAGTTATTCATAACGTAGACAGTTCTTATTTATAATTAATATCATAGTCAGGGGTTTTGATAAAATAAATATTCAAAAACATTAAACCCATATATAATGACAAAACCCATAAATATATAACAAAAAATATTGAATAGTTATAACATATATAAACTTTTAATAATTTGGCGACATTGAACTTAATAAAATTAATCTAATCCTTATATCCTATCTAAAATGTGTTTACCTAGTTTATGAATTAATTGCATCTAAATGATATGTTTTAACAGAATTTGAAATTTGTGAATTAACCTTAACAAAATTATTAAATATCTTTATTGTATTAGTAGAGTTTTTTAAGAAATTGAAGAAGTAAATAACTTTTAAAGAATGTCAAATTATTCAAGCAGAAAAATAATTTCTTTACTGACTAAGAATAAATAAACAGCTTTTATTTATAGAGAGGGATAAAATATTCAATAAGTTAGTAGTGGAGATTTAGAAAAGAAATAGTTTTTTTGAGGGGGAACGTATTACCTACTGGAAAAATACCTACTGTAATCACATATACAACAATGAGAAGTTTGGAGTAGACCAGTTACTTAGGCCAAATATTTAGAAGAAAACCGTAAAGGCTTAAACATAATTTGTTCTTTTTTGTTGGATTTTGCTATTTCCAACATCTTTATCCTCTTGAAAAAACGAAAACCCTCAGGTAGTGTAGTGTACCGCTAAATTTACTTACTTTAATCAGCACACCTCTTTATAATTTAATTCATACTGACAATGAAACCACATGGATACTCAATGAGTTAAAGTTAGGATGTTTTTGCTTTATACCAAGATGTAAAAGTGTTGATCGAGTTGCATCTGAAATATCACTGAAATAGGCCACTTGAGACAGACGCTTACCGCACTCCAGTACCTCTTAGCACCTCACACACCGACACACTGTTTCAAAAATCCTCCTCACTCAGCCTATTCTCCTTATAACCTTAAAATATTTTCTCACAAGAACAATAATTCAAGATACACAATACAGCAGAGTCCCGCAAACTCAGCGTAATGTGGACCGGGAGTGTGCCGAGTTTGTGAAATGCCGGGTTCTCGGAAATAAGGGCAAAAAAATGAGATTCTTTTTTTCTAGGCTTATAAACATGTTTATACAGTTTATACATATTTATATTGATATTACAATACAGTACAACAAATGCTTGGTAGCTTACTCAATAAATACAAATACTGTATAAATTTACCTGTATGTACTATAGATACAAAATACATTTACTATATGTGTCAGAAAGAAAAACCAAGTATGGTACAGTAATCATATAAAAAACTTGTGTCATTTTTTGCCAAAAAAGTTCTTTAATGCTTAATTGTTTCTTCCACTAAACTCTGCGTTTGGCAGCTTCATCTTAAAGTCGGCGGAGGAACAATATATCCATTGGGGAAACTCCTTGCTGCTCAAAATGTCGTAGGGCACCCTCCACAGCTTTTAACCCTTCACTGTGTCTCATTTTTTGTTCTTCCACATTGTTAGATGTCTCTTCATCTTCTGATTTGTTTTCTTCACTTTGTTCTTTTTTTTTAACCATCTCGACAATTTTGTCATCAGAAAGGAGATTCTCTGTTGCATCCTGTTCCATCCATTTCCCTACACCACCATCACTGGCGTTTTCACATCCAGGAATTTTCTTAATCAAATCGACCAGGGCTATATCTTCCTCCTTAGAGACATCAGTAAAGGAATTCCCAGAATGGTCAAGTAATTTTTTCCAAGATCACACTAATGTTATTGGCTCCAATTCATCCCAAGATGCAGCAATCCATTCAATAACGTCTGACAAGTCAATATTTTTCAGCCTAGTCACTAGTTCTTGGCCTTCGTCAATCACTGTCACAAGTTTGTAAGCGGTATCTTTTTTTAATTGCCGCAAGGACACCTTGGTCCATAGGCTCAGACTAAGCGATCTGGCAGGAGTGATAGGGATGGCGAGCGGATGTAGGGGGGGGGGGGGGTCACATTCCTCTTAGTGCGTTGACCTGGCAAGTATGACAGAGCGATCGAAGTTAATGCTGTAAGTGAGTCATTTGCGTATTTATAGTTTTTGTAAGAAAGCAGGATTGTATTCCTATGCACATTCTCCAGAAAATTAGTGCTTTTGGGAAAACCAGTTGTTTTTCTCCTGGTATATATTTGTAAACTGTTTTAAAGCAGTTATTAAATAACTTGAATAGTTAGTTACACATATGGAAAATATATAGCATAAAAGAAAACAAAAAACAAAGAAATTAATTGTTATAAGATTAATGTTATTAAAGCTGAAAAACATAGACTATGCTGTCAGAATCTGCTCACATCAATTTAACAATTGCTTTTAATAAAAGAAAATACTGATTTTCAAATAAATCTAGGGTTTGAATGATTAATAATTTTTAAAGTAAAATGTGATTAAAATACCAAAAACAAAAAATTATAAGAGATTAAACTAAGTTAGCATAGAAGATATAACTGATTATTTCTATTTACAAAAGTTCTAGGCTAAATTGTTACATTTATTATTCTCCTTGAATTATAATAAATATAATTGTTTTTTAGGTAAGCTCGGAAATGAAGATCAACAAAATTCATCTGAAACAGTAACAGAAGATGTGGAAAAAATATTTGAAGAGAAAATAGTAGAAGGTACTTGATAATTGTTTTTAACATATATTTAAAAACATTACTTTATTTTTGTTATATTAAGTGCAAAATCAATTTTTTGGAATGATTTCATCTGTCATTTGTGCAGTGAATCACTGCGTAAACAATCAGACCACTTTAGTCAAATTTGATATGGGCACATTTTGGCTATATCTCGAGATATGTTTTAAATTTCCTCAATAACGCTACGTTTAGGAATAGCTGCCATAAGAGAAAAACAAAATTATGATTTTCTCTAAATTAGCTTTAGTGATTATGGTAGAATTTACTAGCCTTTAAGGACACAAACAAAACATATTGGTCGCCATCTCTGTAAAAAACATACCAAAATTACTATGGGGATGTTATAATAAACGTAATTTCTCAAAATCTGTTCTACCAATTTTGTCAAATTTCAATAAAATATTAATGACCTAAACAGTATGCAAAATTGGAAGTAAAATAATATTACAGTACCAGGAATAATTGGGAAAAAATCAAATTTAAACTACTTCTGGATTAAACAGTAAATTTTAATCAAATGTGATTTACACTTGAACGTGTTTATACCACAAATGAAGACAGTTTATGCCCTATTTATGTAAATAAATATTTATTACAAGATGACATCCATAATTTATTTATACTTTTTAACTGACACTTTTTTTTATTGTTTGGCTGGTGTTTATTTGGTTTTGGGGATAGATGAGTAAGAAAGTTTCTACAATATTTTATACACTGTTTATTTGAATTTTTTTTTGCCTTAGAAGGAAAACTAAAATTGATCACAGTGTTTCGACCCAATGGTTTATTAAAATAAAACTAAACTGTTTATTTTATTTTATTTTAATAAAACTATAATATAATAATTTCAAACAAGTTCAACTCTAATTCATAAAGAAGGAGCCTTATTGCCGGCTTTTCTAACAAGAACTGTTTGTACAAAACTGAAACGTAATCTTAGAAGATACAAATGCTGACTTGCTAACTGATATCTTATCCTATGAACACCTGCTAAACTATGCTACTTTTACATTGTCTTATGCTAGGATTAACTATGTAACTCATCCATCCTTTATTCCTTTTTCAACCACTCCTTTATCTAGCAGATCTTTGATGTGCTCTCTCAAAATTTGCATCTTTGGAAGGGCTAATTGATAGGGTTGACTTTTGACTGGAATGTTGTCTTTTAACTCAATTTTATATTTGATATAGTCTGTGAGACCTAAGTCAGTTGTAAGCACATCAGGATAATCCTTTATTAAATTTGAGATGGCGATGATTGAGGGGGCTCTCAGAGACCTGAGCCGTGGGGGATAATTTAACAGTGTTAGGTAACTCCTTGTGAGAATTTACAAAATTGAAAGTAAAAGTCATTTATAAAATCTGAAAGTGAAAGTGCCTTGGGAAATGTCTAGAGCCAGTTTATTTTTAAGGAAAAAATCTGAACCCAATATCAAAGGACAGGACAGCTGAGAGGCTACCAAAACTTCAAAATTCCAACAATTCTAAAATGAACTAAACAGGACATCCCGATCTCTAACTTCTCTCCAAATGCAGTGAGGCACTCCGATTTTACCTCTTGCATGTCTTCTGATTACGTTTAATGTTTTTAATTAGTTGAAAAGGTCAGTGGACATTATACTCCTTACTGATCCTGAATCTAGTAATGCTTTAATCATGAATTTTTTATAAAGTGCACGGATATTAGAGGTAAAATCTTATTCGTTAACCCCTTTGATTTTAACGGTCTATACCCTTTTCTGGTAAAGGAAACTTTTGTCAAAGGAGAGACATTAGAGAGCGCGGCATCACCCCTCCAAACCAGGGCGCCGGCGGATATTGTGACCAGCTTGTCCCTGGAAACTACTATTCTCTCCTGACTTGAGTTGCTTGGGCCTTTTTGAAAAGGTTTTGGAAAACCCTTTTTTTCTTTTTTTTTATACCCTATATTGTTGTTTGTCTCCCTTAAAAAAGGGCCCTGTCTATGATTTTGGAGAAGATTTTAAATTTTGTAAGCCTGAGTTGACCTAGAAGACTTCTTTTGATAAAATGACTGATAAAAAGGAATATGTGAGAAGTCGGTTTTAAATTTATTAAGTGCGAAAGAGAAACCGACTAGTTCCCTTTTCTAAACACTTTTTTTGAAAGCAAGAGTTTGCTTGATGTTTATTGTGATGTAAAGGCTGATGATGTGGTCGATTCCTACATTGCAAACTAAAATGACCCTGCTGATCACATTGATAGCACCCTGGGCTCGACCTTAAGGGTCTAACTCCCTGTTCTGGTCTGGAAAACCTTCTATCGTTACAAACCCTTTCAATATCCACAAATAAGATATTGTTTACTTAAGAGCTTAACTTGTCAAAGTTGTTAAAGTTTTGAGGTCGACTTGCAAAAATCAAACAATTCCTGACCTCCGTTGATAGAGCATCCACTACGACATCAGTAATTTCAGCTTCGTTTTTATTTATTAACAGTATTTGTGCTGCCTTCTTTATGTCGTTTACAAAATGGTGCAAGGTCTCTCTCTGTCCCTGAGGACGATAAAAGAGATCCTTCTCTAACATGTTGCGTTGCTGGTTGGGTATGAATATAGTAAGCGCCTCTCGATGGAAGCCGTGAAAACTACTTTGTTTAAGCAAGCAAGAATTAGGAGGGCCTTGTGCATATGGCAACAAGACACTTAAAATGTTTCATCTTATGTCAAGATACATCCTGCATAAGCTCTAAACAATTTTGATAAATTTTATTAGCTTTTCCAAATCGAAACCATCCGTAACTGGGAGAGTAGCTATTAACTTCTCCGCCGGATTTTTCATCTTGCTATAGGAAAATTCAGAAAGCATTGGCTTCTGATTTAGTATATCTAATGAGTTTGGCACAAGGCCTGAAACAGTCAAATCTTGTTCTGCAGCTCGCAAATCAACTAAAGGGTCGGGTGAAAAGGCTGTCATAACAGGCAAGTGTGACGTTGAAGGCTGCTTTTAAAAGTTTTCCGCAGTCAGACCGTTTTCTTTTGAGCTTAAGAATATAGTTTTGTATTTTTGTTAATCTTCAGCTAAAGAAGATAAAACTGTCTGATGACGGTAAGGGATGTCAAATTTAAAATTAGTTAAGACTGCTCTAAAGAACTAAGTCTCTCATCATTGAGACTCAATCTGGCCTCTAGCTTGGAAACCTTTTCAAGTTGATTATAATTTAAATTACCAATATCTTCGCCAAGGGAATCTAAGGAATCCTTATCTAGCTCAAATTGTTAGGACTTTAGCTTCAGGACTTGGTAATATTATCTTACAAGTCAAGCTCAATATTTATTTATTTATTTGAAATAACAGAACTAAAACAAGAAGCTGGTGAAACGCCATTTAGATTTTACGAAAGAATCCAAATATTATTAAATTTACTGAACAAAAATAATGAATTACTTTATATACACGAGCTGCACACTAATTTTAAAATATTAACTGACACTGGTAGTATTAAAAAGCATTGATCGTTCATTAGAAAGTCTGTAGGATTAGAATGTTTTAAAGTAATCATAATATAAGAACTATTCGAAGTACCTACTACATACACATGGAGTTTTGAAAGAAGATTATAGCTCTAAATTAACACTTTTAGGATAAAAAACGACCGAATTCTACTTATTTGATTTTCATAAAAACTTCGATCTACTACTAGGACTAGATAATATTAAATATTTAGAAGTAAATCTAGATTTTGTTGTAAGCATGGGACATACTCCAACCAGTAAAAAACAAATAAATTAAGTTATTAAGGATTTAGTTACATATTTAATTAATTAAGAAGTTTACATAGAAATTAAAATTATTTAAATGACAATTACAAAAAACTTTGAACAAAAATATTTAAAACAAATAATGACAATTGAACAATTTAAATTAAGCGCCTACCATGAATAAATGTAACACCCTCTAGGCTGCAATTGACAAAAGGCGCGTGCTGTATTAAACACTAAGAGTACGGGGCCACTTGGAACGGAAAAAGTACGAAATTCTAGGAAATCACAAATGCAACCTAGGTAAAGCAGTCGAGCATTCCGTTCCAACGGATTTTCCAACTTAGCGTCCCGCGCAGTGTAGACGCATGTTCTGAACGCTCTGTGCTAGAACAATCATGGAGCGTTTTAAAAGTGTAAATAGTTAGAAACTTTTACAGAGTGATGTCAGTTTAAAAGAGGTGTTGTATTAGTTAATATTTTTTGGACCTGACATGTGAGTAAAAATACTGTAAACTTTGACTATATGGAAGTGTTAGAACTTTGGACAGTAAACCTGATTCTTAGTATCTAAGAGAATTAATGTTTGTTAAAATTCTTTAGTAAAATTATAAGACATGTCATTTCTGGTATTAAAAGGAAGATATTCAATTTTTAATTATGAGTGAGTAAATTCTCATTGAGTATATCCTTCCATTCACGTGTCACAGTAGTCTGCCTGGTGAGTACAGATTAGAGCCTGAACCTTAAATTTCCTTCTTTCAATAGTATTTAATAATCCAAATTCATCTAAAACTTATAAATTAAATAAAAGAATCTTACAAAATAACACCTGAACAGTGGGTTTGCTCTAATCACATCTTAAATTGTAAAGAATAGGCTGATATTTTGTGGTAAAAGAGTTATTTTAATATGGATCAGATGTATCATACAGGAAAATAGAAGGTAAATCAATTAAAGAATGTTGAATTACCTTATCCCGTACCACTCAAATAATAAAAGTTAAAGTATAAATAATGATGACAGATTATTGTCTTTCAAACACGTAAATAGTTACAGTGCATGAAGCAGATGCTAGCCCATGTCTTAATATTAACAACACAACAATCGACTGACATTAAATAAACCATTGGAATTAGAAAATTTAAGTAATTATAATATTTATGAAACAGATATTTTAAAATTAAACTAACTTTAATTTAATTGATTATAAAAACCAAAAACTAGATTTGTCTAAATTAGAGTGAACCAGATGAACTCTGAAGAAAAGAGAGCCATATAATAGTAAATGGTAAACAGATAAAATTCTCTGTCTATATCAGAAATTATAGATTTCTTAAATTTTATAAATCAATTTAATTATCAAATAGAATACATGTTGGATCGGAAAATCATCTAACCTTTGTGTTCTCCATTTAGATTTTTTACTTTTAGATTTAGATTAGTGATAGATTTTAGGGCTCGCCACATTATCCCGTTCCCAGCTTCCATCATCACAGATTTGTTGGTATTGTTTTGTTGTTTAGTTTTGACAATTTTCTCCAGTGATGTCTGATCTAATTGATGAAGTGGGGAAGCGTCCTGTTTTGTGAGATTGCACTCACTATGTTACAATACAGGGATACAAACTTACAAGACATTGCCTGGGAAGAAATAGCCATTATTTTGAAAAATAAAAAGAAGAAAAAAAAAAAAGAAAAGGAAAAAAATTTGATGAGATATAGTGTATTGTAATTAGTTTATTTGAGTACTGTGCATATTAAATATTATATTGAAATAATTTGCAGTGGCGGATCACAGACCCGTCTTCGATACAAGAGAAGGATGTGTACTATATTTTCTTTTGAAAAAGTTATTTGGTTTGGTTAAGTTTGTTAAGTGTTCATGATTTCCTCTGGTGTCCGAACTATTGTTACATCACCTTCACTGCATAGGTGGTTGTGTAGTATATTACAGTGGTTGTATTATTTTATAGACACTATCAATCTTACATTGTAGTGTAGACGAAAGTAGAGTCTCTACCGTTAGGGAAGTATTCCAATGATGTTTTTAACTATACCTTTATATAGACTCACTCTGTTGTTATAAACTATCTTTTTATCATAAAGATTTTGGTGGGGGTAGGGATGAATTAAGTATCACTGCAAGAGGTACCCTTCATCTTCCACTATAATGTATCGAAGACTGACATCTCCTGGACCGACTTTCAGTAGTTCGTCTTTGGGCACTAATAGGACTGACTAGTCATCCTTTTGCCCAAGTATTGTTTTGAAATATATTGGAATCGTTTTCTGTTCTTCTCATATGATCACTTGTCAATGGATGATTCGGCATTAACCAATCCTAACAGTACCACGAGAAGTATTTTTTGTAATTATAAAAACATAATTCAGAAAATGTTGGGGCCTCAATTTTAATGGTTCTGACCGATTGAACCAATACTATGAGGAAAATGCCATCTATCATTGAAGCCTTTAGCAATGTTTCTACAAAATACTCATCAGGTATTGAACATGTACAATGTATTATGCAACGAATCACACACTTAGTCACCTATCGAGGACACAGTACGGAGTCCAACTAAATGAAGTAAACAAATTAACTTTTGCTATTACTGACTAGGAATTCTTACTTTAAACAAATAGCAAGGCGTTCTTTCAGGAGATATTGTTCTTGGTTCAATCTAAAGCATGTTTTGTACTTCTCGTCATTAAGTTGCAAATCATCCATTAAATGGTGGTATTCACTATACATTTCTCATCTCACTCACGTTTATTGGGTGAACCCATTTCGACCTTTTTGAAACGGAATACAATAACAACTCATCATCACTATCACTGTCGTTTGCACTACAGTACAGCCAAGGCACAATAGTTAAAATCTGGCTTATAACATGGACTTTTGAACGCTATTTTGCATCTAAAAAGTTATCAACAACTCAGTCCTGAATGAAATTAGGGGTAAGACAGGTAGTAAGACAGCTTGTCATTCACCCTATCAACTTATTATTTAATTTTATTTAAGTTTCTTATGAACTTCACTTGTTTGTAATTTTTTATTATTTATTTTACTAAAATTTGTTATTTAATTTTTTTTTTTTATTTCAATATTTCATCATACAATTTTTAAATTTTCCATTTTTTAAACCAGAATTTTCTAAGTTTCTTTCCGAATTTTACATTGATTTTAATACAGGATTAAGAAGGAAAGAATGGTTTCCATTATTGGAAAGGTTTTTATCACTACTTAAATTTTTTTATTAACATGTAATTTTTCTATCAGTCCATGGGTAAAATGTAAAATCTTTCAAACACTTATTTCATGTCACACGAGTCTCTCGTCGTAAGGTCAGCTTGAAACTAATAATTTCGATTACTTTTATAATTTTCTGTAAAACATCTTTTTTTTTTTTGGATGGAGATTTGTACCCCATTACAGACTGTCAGAAATATATGCTGTATCTTAGCGTTAGTTATTTTTGATTACTCAGACTTAGCTTTAAGCCTGGGTTCTTTTCTTAGCCTAGTTTTAGATTTAGTTTTTAGCGTAGTTGTTGATTGCTGGGCTATGTTAGAGTTTTTCACTTTTCTTATGTTCCAGGTTTATGACTTGAACAGGGGTTGTTTTGATATACAGAAATGATCGCAACTACAGTAGAACCCCTCTTAACCGGTCTAGTCGGGACTGACACCCGGGTTGGTTAATCCGAGGTTCCTGTTAAACTCGTCACAAAACTTTTTTACAGATTCCCCTCTGTCAAGTCTTTTAACACATTTAACCACGTCTCAAACGAAACCAACAAACGCTTCCATTTTCCCGTTTTCGTAACTCGCCCATTTTTATTTACTGTATATACTGTACGTAGATCATAACCAGTCAAAGACAAGAAGAAAACTGAAAAGAAATGTTATATTTTCCATAATGTATACTAAATTGATTCGTGGAAAAAAGCGGCCCATCAAACGTTTTTGCGACTGTATGTCTGCTATACCGACAGGTGCCAATGCCGCGGTGTTTTTACACCGCCAAGAAAGGGATACCGCTATCCACAAAATCGTTTGACTCGTCGCCGCTTTTGTGCCGCGATGTGTTTACGCCGCCGACAATGGATACCGCTATCAACAAAGTCGTTTGACTCGCCGCCGCTTTGGTGTTTCAATTACAATTTATTTTCGGAACCAGTACACTACGAAATAGGCCGGTTAATCCGAGGACCGGTTGATCCGAGGCCGGTTAACAGAGGTTCTACTGTATACACTTGAACCATATTGATAAAATTTCCATGTTTTTTTTTTTTTGTTTACTGCATACAATCATTTCAACATTATTTAATTACATTTTTATATGTTTGTTATAGAAAGGTGGCAATTAAGACCATTTAATGTAAAACAAAGAATGAACCATCTACTTTCCACTGGTAATATGAGTGACTGTACGTTTATTGTGGGGAAGGATAATAAACAGGTGATATAAAAGAGATTGTAGCCTAAGTCTGTTAACTTTTTACTGTAATATATCCTCTGAGTTTGTAAAGTAAAGGAACTAACAAGTGCTTGGGTTAGGAAGGAATTTTAATAAACTTGATAAGTATATTTTCTGTATTCTTGCATTTTTCTTTCTCCTGGCACTATACACTAATGTGGGAAGGACCATGAGTCTTAACTGCAGAAAACCTAAACCTGTCCGAACTAGACAATTATTATAATGAACAAAGAATGGAAATATAAATTTGTTATGTGAACATATATATTTTGGAATTTTTAAAACCAAAATTCTGATTTTCTCAATATCAGTTCTAAACATAATATTTTTTGAAGGTGAATTTTCTGTTCAAAATGATTGTATGCCAATATCTTGTCGAAATGACACCGACAAGATGCTGGAAAACACAATAAGTAAAGATTGCAAAATAATTGGTTTTTTATTGGATTTATAGTACACATTTTTTTTTAACATAAAGATTGATATTAAATGCTACTCTTTGGTCAACTTATAAACAGCTCTTCAAGATATGACTAATTCAGTTCCTTCAAGTATAATAACAAGTTTCTCAAGTTATTATGAAATTATTAGACACCTCATTTCAAAACCCGTGAAATAGTCAGTCCTTACTAATCATTTTTACCGGAAATATCTTAATACCAAATTTAAATGTATGTCTTCAAAACCAAGAATTAAAATAAGTAGTATCCTTAAGGAACCAGAAGAGTGGTGAATGCTTTGTCAGTTTAATATATATATATATATATATATATATATATATGTGTGTGTGTGTGTGTGTGTGTGTGTTCAACTACATTTGGTCAAAAACAAGGATGTAAAAAAATTTAATAACTGTATATTATCTGCATATATATATATATATATATATATATATATATATATATATATATATATATATATATATATCCATTGTGTGACTTCTTATTCGTATCAAAGGGACAATAGATAACTCATTTGCAACCAGCTAATCAAGGTCGCCCTCTGTGCCACAATATTCTTGTAAGATTCCTAGAGTCTAAAGGGGAAGCATGCAACATCTATCTCCTTTAGATGTATTTTCTCTTTTTCTTCCTGATTCAGAACTTGAAAAAAAACTAATTGGATTATAGTTATATATATATATTTATTTGTACTTTCCCATTTATATACCATTTAGGCTGAAATGCTATATAAAAGTGTAAACTGTAATCTATAAATTAATACAAAAAGGAAGTTAACAAATAGCAAATTTATTCATTCATAAAAATTTCATATTTTATAATTATTTCAATAAATTTCTGAGCACTATCTTAATTCAATTTTAATATTAATTATGCGAATTCTCTCTCTCTCTCTCTCTCTCTCTCTCTCTCTCTCTCTCTCTCTCTCTCTCTCTCTCTCTCTCGCTCTCTCGGGCCAAATTTTGTAGGTTTGAATGTTACAAAAAAATGTCTAACTTAACACTGTTATAGCCATCATTATATTAATCGCTTGTATTTATCAACTACGTCTTAATAAATAATTTAATTATATCATTAAAAAAAAAGTTACAATATATTATTTGTACTTTCCCATTTATATTGTACCATTTAGCCTCAAATGCTATATCAAAGTGTTCAGTGATATAAAAGTGATATTAACCTAACTTTCTACATGGTATTTTAAATCGGCACAATGTAAATCACTTATTACGTATAAGTTGGACATTTTTGTCTACTAAACATTATAACCAATGAGCGTAAATCTTAATTCACTAATTAGAAGCGCTTATTTACTAGATTTATTGATTTGTAACAAACAGCTCATGTAATCTAAGTGCACAGTTTAGTAGTCATTCATCTGTACATGTAGTCGTTTTAAGTATTAATAATTATATTTGTTTGCCAGTTGTAATAGTATTATAAAAACAAGATTGTGAACATAGAGAGCCTGTGTAATGCGCTCTGTGAAGTTAAAGTTTGTTTTCTTTAATCTTTTCAAAATCTATTTTAGTATTGAAAAAATGTATATACTTATAGAAAATAATACTATTTTAAAATGTTTCCTACTAGATAAAAAGTTTCTAATTTTAAATTAAATTTAAAAAATTTACCATATAAACATTTATTTAAAAAGTATTTATAAGTCTAAAATTAGTAGGTGTACAATTTTATTTGTAAATTATCTTACTCTTCACATTAGGATATCTTGATTCTAGGCCTGTATTTTTTTCATACTTTGCACTTGAAGGGTTAAACATTAAATATCTCAAGATAAGTTGAATCAATTTCCGTCAAATTACGGAAATAAATGTTTAACATTTATGTAATATTTATGGTATTATATGATTAACCTAAATGTGTAAAAATGTCGAGTAGTTGCAAGAAAGCTACAATATACCTTTAGTACCATTACTACAAATAAATATTTTTTTAATGTTTTTTTCTTTATTAATGTTTCCATTTTAGCATTTTTTTCCCCCCATGCACATGTAATTCAGAGAAAATGTGTGGGTTGTAAATTTATATTTTAATTTAAATATGTTATCTTCTTCTTTTTTGGTGTTACTAGTTAAATTATATATTAATAATGATTGAATATTTTGTTACAGGAATTCAAAGCTCACATTGTTTTAATGAGTATGTCTAGTCCTCACTTCGAAGACTTGTTGTCTGAGTCTACCACAGTTACTATCACCGATGTTGAATCTGATATTTTTAAACAAATCCTTGAGTAAGTAGTATAAACTATGTTATATATATATATGTACTATATATTATATAATAGCCATTACTGGTTTGATTAGATTTAACCTACGAACGGTTGCCAGACCCGCTAGCGGGTCGATTTTTCATGCATGGCTTAGTTCACCAACTCTAAACCACGTATTTTGCAATTCAACATTACGCCCACTTAAAATTGTCCTATCGCAATAAATAAAATACCGTTGGAAAAGTAATGTTCCGTAGATGCATAATCATGCAAAAAATAAATAAAAATACCACACAACGTTATAAATAATATTCCAAAAATTGGTGAAGTTTGCATATTTTTGTTGCGTAAAATCGTAAATTTCAACTCTGCACTTTTTCGTAAAACGCGGCTCCATTTTCCCCGATACAATTACAACTCTATTTATCTGTCATTTAAGTCAACTAAAACACTGTTCTATAGATCACATGTTTCTCTTTCTAACTGTAGATTACAAATTTTTCTGCGTCTCATAAATCCATAGATATTTCTACTTGAACATAGAACAAACTTGACGAGACGAAATTCAATTGGCATTCCGTGCATTTTACGAATAGACGTAATCATTTCTCTACGTATTTTTCTTTACAGTATGTTGTAGGGGAAATTTCATTCTATAAGTTGGTACCACTTGATATAGGCAAATACTTACTAAGAAGGTTTTGTTTTGATGTCCAAACGTAGCAATTGTGTGACGTAAAAACTGAACAAATGACGTAGCGCATATTGGTTTTGGGGTTAGATATTTGTTATTTTGAAGGTTTGTGTATACAAATTGTATATAAATTGTGAATACAAGTTACAATATATGTGTTTTTATATCTGAAGTTTATATTTTTCTGTGATTTTCTAGTTTGTGAACAGTTTATATTTGGATAACCTAAAACTAATATTGTAAGTGTAGCCTATATGCAAATTTTCTTATATTTAGTGTTTTTTTTTATTATTACAAGTGTATATGTGTGTTATTCTTTGTAAAGTATGTTGTCTTAGTAAAATCTAATGATTTTGTCTTAGGCCTAGCTTTAGAAAGTTGCTAATTACGCCTAAATGTCAAGAGTTCAAACCTAACCTCAAGCGTCAGAATATAAATTTTTGGAAAATTGTCATTTTTATATTGAAAATGTAACAAATTTTTTTTCCCCTAAATATATTCACAAATAATACACAAAAATTGTGTATATCTTAGAAATAGGTAGTAAGCTATTGGTTTTTCCTGAAAAATGGTAACTTCGTTTTTGACATGTAACATACTTACTCCAAAACCGTTTCAAAAAAAATTTTTTTTTATTACATAGATGAATTCTATGCATCTTTCTGAGAAAAATGATATCTTATAAGTTAGGTTTTGTATACAAATAATATTTTTTTATTAATTTTTTTAAAAAACGAAGAAAATTAACACTGCTCTTGGAGGGTTAATGTCTGAAGAGGAGTTGAGTCATACTTATGTTCAGTTTGCACTCATTTATCCAAATAACTCTAGTATTAATGTTGCTGTGTCTTCGTGACATATCAATTATCATGGTTGTAATTTTGCTGGTTTTGTATTAATGCAAAGCAGTTGTATTAACTTGTGCATACTTTTTTAACATGAAATTTATAACCATCAAACCATAGAATGCCACAGCACCAATATATTTTCCAGGATGGCATTCAGATTCCTTTGAATCCCTTGTATTAATTGCTGTAGTTTATTTGCTTAAAATACCCTTAAGTAGCCTGTAAATGATTACATTTTTTTCAGAATGTAAAACAGGATAGCATAGAAAACTGGGTTTGCACAAGGATTTAGAAGACAACTCCTCAGATTTCAATAACAAACTCCTCATTTTTGGTGAATTTGACAAGTTTATTCTTCTCTTTTTGGTTCAAGTGCAGTTCATTCAAATCAAGCATTATGATTAACCCCTTGAATGCTGTAGATGTGTATATACGTTTTCGGGTGCTATGCCCTCACTGCGACTCCCATACATATATGGAATGTGGTTTACCGCACTTTGTAATTCTAAATATCAATCCAAGCAACATATGTTGCATTCTAGTGGAGTTTTTCACATTATAACAGCCCTAGTGATGTAATCCTCCATTGCTGCCCCTATGTAGACCATTTTATTAGAATTATGTCAGTTGCATATGGTTGACTATACTATCAATTTGGACATTTGTATCTCATTGTCTGTGTTTTTTCTGACTTAAATTTCCTTTCTTGAGTTTTATTTCACATGCATTTATGTTTTATTGAGAAATACACTTCATCATGTCAATGAATGACGAAAAATGAACTAGAGATAAGAAGTTATTTAGAACTTCTGAGTTAGATGTTGAAGAATTTGATTATACTGAGGATGATTACAATGAAGATGCTGACCCAATAGATTCTGAATATGAACTAGATAATAGTGATACAAATTTTTATGAAAAGGAAATTTTTATAGTGGAGAATAACGATAATAGTACAGTTGACGAAGAAGATGTTTTACCCGGACCAAGTAGTCCTATTTCTAAGCGGGTAGCCATGTTTCTAAGTGGGATAAAACTCAAGCTAAAACTAAAGTTATTTACACCACACTATTTTGGTATTATCCAGTCATCGTTTTATACAGTTTTAGATTTAGTAAAAAAACAAACAGTAAAATAGTTGGCTACAGCAGAAACATACTTTGATTCCTTGATGAATAAACATTGACGTTAATTGATTCGCTTTAGTTGCTCAACTAAACTAACAGACGACTGATAGGCGTACATGTAGCTGGCTGCGCACGCATCGATTGGGCCACTGGCGCTAACAAACAACCACTGATGCGTCACCTACAAGCACTAAGCAGTTGATCGACTTTAGCAGTTAACCCTGAATCTGCCAGATGTTAAAGGTTTTGTAAAAGTTTTGTTTTCTTAAAAAATAAATAAAAAATATTATTTTTATACAAAACCTAACTTATAAGACATCATTTTTCTCAGAAAGATGCATAGAATTCATCTATGTAATAATTTTTTTTTTTTAACCCTTGATTTGGCAACATGTTAATTTGTTTTAAAATTCTTCGTTTGTTTAAAAATTAATAAAATATATTAATATATAACAAAACCTAACATATAAGACATCATTTTTCTCAGAAAGATGCATAGAATTTATCTATGTAATAAAAAAAAAATTTTTTTTGAAACGGTTTTGGAGTAAGTATGTTGCATGTCAAAAAATGATGTTATCATTTTTCAGAAATACCTGTATCACCCAAAATCAAAAGCTTACAACCTTTTTCTAAGATGTACAAAATTTTAGTGATATATTTGTGAATACATTTCGGAAAAAAAAATATAAATTTGTTACATTTTGAATATTTAAAAAATTGTTTTACAAAAAAAGAGGAATGGTCAGCTTATTTTCAATAAATCACCAAAAATTGTAATATTTATGGAAAACCAACTTATAAATATAATGATGTTCAGAAATGTGCATAGAATTTAGTAGTGTAATTTAAAAAAAGTTTGAATAATAATTTTGGAGTCAGTATTGCAAAGAACAAAAAAAACATGAAAATCCAAGGCCAAATTTCACTTCAAAGTCCAATTGAGCGTAGAAAATCTATTTTTACATTTTTTACGAGTATTACAAACGTTTTCTAGTATAAATATGAATAACAATTGGTAAAAAAAAAATCAAATTCTAAAATTTTCAAAATAATAATTGCACTTACCCGTACAAAGGAATAAATAACCATGCATACGCATCTAAAACTTGTATCTAATGCTTTGTAGGCCTAAATCAACATTCACTAGATTTCACTATAACAATAAGACACAATAGATTCTACAAAGAATAACACACATATAAACTTATATAATACACTTTTATAATCAATGAATACACTCGATTTATCACAAGAAATATGAAGAAAGCGACAACACGAACGCCATTTTGCTTCCGTTTGCAACGGTCACTCCGAAACCACGTTGTCTTTATGTTCCATATGACTGACTAAAACTTCATGGTTTATATCTTTGGAAAGGTCTGTATTTTGTCTATACAAAGAGATAAGAACCTGTCAGATAGGGCAAATCTAAAGTTATTTATAGACTAAACAAGAGAGGAAGTAGGTTACAATTCTTTAGCCTTCGAGTGCAGGTATCTGCCGGAAAAAACAGTAAACTTCCAAGAATTAATTCAATTTTGCCCTACAATACCACGATAATCAAATTACATAACTCTAAAAGCTTGAAATACGAGCTTTTCAATGGTGTATAATTCATGTTTCTAAGAATTCATTTACTAGGGTAAAGTTGACTTGAAGAAAGCAACCTTTTTTATTTGCTCTAAAACGATTTTTTTGTTTGCACACAACCTAGAATGAAACTATTTGTCTTACTGACATGTGGCGAACTCTGTTAGATAGGTAAAGATTTGTACTAAGAACAGTATAATTTTCAAGGAAATTGGTCGGTAAAGCCTACTCTCACAACTTGCTAAACGACGACTCCATTTTGTATTCTTTGCCAACCGTCATGTTTCTGTCTAAAACACGCCAAACTTTACCAATTAATTAAATGTTTTTATAGCGTTTTATGAACTTTTGATTAGATGTATATGCATCTACGAAACGTCAGCTTTACAATGGTATAACATTTATTTCGATAGGATGGTTTTAAGTAACCCTAATGACGAGTTGCAATATCAGAGTTTTTTACTGTTGTCTGTCTGCATCAGTGGGCGTCATCGACTCAATTTGAGCCTTATGCCACTACAAGAGTTAAACAGATTTGGAGTAAGTATGTTACATGTCAAAAAATGAAGTTAACATTTTTCAGGAAAAACCTGTATCATCCAAAATCAATAGCTTATCACCTTTTTCTAAGATATACAAAAGTGTTGTGTAATATTTGTGAATATATTTAGGAAAAAAAAAAATTAATAAATTTGTTACATTTTCAAAAATACAAAAATTGCTTTCGAAAAAAGTGAATTGGTTGAATTTATTTTAAAAATTCACAAAAAATTATAATATTTATGGAAAACCAACTTCTATATATCATTATATTCAGAAAGGTTCATAAAATTTAGTAGTGTAAAGAAAAAAAAATTGAAAAATAATTTGGAGTCAGTATGGCAAAGAACAAAAACACACACAAATCGAAGGCTAAATTTTCACTTCAAAGTCCAATTGAGCATAGAAAATTTTGTTTTACATTTTTTTCAAGTATTACAAACGTTTGCTAGTATAAATGTGAATAACTATTGGTAAAAAAAAAAATCAAATTCTAAAATTTTCAAAATAAAAACGTTTTCCCGTAAATAGTGTAATCGACAAAGTGAGGTTAGGTTTGAAACCTCGACAATTTAGGCCTAACTAATCACAATCTAAAGCTAGGCCTAAGACAAAATCACTAGATTTCACTAAAACAATAAACTTTACAAAGAATAACACATATGCACTTGTATAATCAAATAAAACAAACCATATAAGAAAATTTGCTTTTAGGCCAAGGTTACAAATTACCTCTAGGTTATCCCAAATATAAACCATTCAAAAACTAAAACTTTACTCAAAAAAATAAACTTTAGAAATAAAAATAGCCTACAAATATTGTAACTTGTATACACAATTTATATACAATTTGTATTCACAAACGGAAATATATAATCACAAAACAATGCGCCACGCCTTTCCATTTCAATTTATGTCACAAACTTTAGCTACATTCCGAGTTCAAAACAAAAACCTCAAAGTAACTCTACGATATATCAAGTAATACCAACTTGTAGAATGAAATCTCTTCTACAACATTCTGTAAAGATCGGTTACAAAATATCGATTCATTAATCGATTTTCTTATTTAGTAAACTGCTCCGAGTGCCAAGTGAATTTTGTTCCGTTAGGTTTCTACTATGGTCAAGTGCGATCTATGCTATTCTTGCGATCTATGACACACAGAACAATTTGTACTGGATTTTTACAATGAAAACAGAGAACCACACCCAAAAATATACCTAGAAGTAGGGGAGTGTTTAATAAAATAATAGGGGGTAAATGGGAATTCAGACTAGCCTAAATTCAAAAATATTTTAAGGAGGAAAATATTTATGGTTTGTAGCCCATAAAAAAGAATGGGAGAACTTTGATAAATTTAAATTAGCCTTTTTAAATAGATTTTGGTCAGAAAAAAAACAAGGAGAGCTATAAACTAAAATTTTAATAGGAAATTCATATAAGGGATCACCGGAAGGTGTGTTTAAATATGTAATTAGGTTGTATAATAAAACGGAATTCCGAGATCCACCAATGTCAATCCTGAGTTTTATAATAATTACAAGTGTCTGTGCTTACTTCAGTAAATTTCGTGCAGTTAGAAAAGTTACACTTAACAAGAAACAATATTTCTGTTAAATAAACTATTCAAATCTGTGGAAAGATAGACTAGGAAATGAATACTCTCCATCCAGCCTACAAAATGAATTAAAACAGGTTCATTTGCTTCCTTCGAGATTTGATTGCATTTCTCTTTATTCCTCCAGGCATATTATTAACAGTTTTATATTTTATTACAAACATTAATTATGGATTCAAGATAGAGAATTATCATTAGGGTTGGGTAAATAGAAAAAGTTACTGCTTGTGTAACAAAAAAAAAACAAATTTAAGAATTACCAATTTATGATTTAAGTAAATTACTTTGTATAAAATATGGGTTAAGAACATCAGTAATTTACTTTACATAAAGTAGAAATATATAAAATTGAAATTTACAAAAAATATTGTCAAAGTGTAAAATTATTCAAGGATAAATAAAGCAAAAGCTTAAAGTTTCAAATATTTTAATAGTATGAATGCGCTACAATTGTTTCGCCTTGCGGCATCATCGGGCAACTGATAATTTACAAGTATAGACAACTATATAGACATAAGTAACAGGAAACTGAAATACAATAGAGAATCGGGGAAGGTAGGGGGATGACCTAGCAGGTAGGTAAAGGTTAATGAACTATGTTACGGATTGTAGCTCATTCATACTATTAAAATATTTGAAACTTTAAGCTTTTGCTTTATTTATCCTTGAATATGGAGTTTCAACAAGAAATATCTGCTATTACATTAAAGTTGTAAAATTATTGGTTAAGAATTGTAATTACTTAACATAAAATAGAAATATATAACACCAATATTAACAAAAAGTATTCTCGAAGTGTAAAATTATTGATTAAGAATCACAGTAAATTACTTTATGTAAATAAGAATATATAACATCAAAATTACAAGTCAAATCCTATCACTGTAAACAGATAATAATGTGTTTGTTTGGAAGATGTTTTTTTCAGCAATATTTGCTTAGTGAGTAGACAAGTTATCTATACTTATTGTTTCTTCCTTGAAGTTGAAATCACGTGAGTATATACTTTTAAAATATTTTAGGGGAAACCTGAAATACCAATGTTTAATGTTGCAGGTATATATACATAGACTATACCAATCTCTGGTCTTTGGAAAAGACGCAAGCATTATATCGTGCATCAACTAAATTCCAACTACCACATCTTTCTGGAAAAGCTGTTGAGTTTTTAATGGAGAAAATGAATCTCAATAGTATTTGGCCAATATTTGAGGCAGCTATTGATACACAAGATTTATTCTTAATGGATGAATGCTCAAAGGTTAGTCGTATTCTATGTGTGATATTTATCAAATTGTTTAGAAAATGGGTTATAATTTTAATTAAGAAGGACAGTTTACCATATTTAAAATAGTTTAACATATCAATAGCCTATTGATTTTACAAAAACTAAAAAATAGTGTGCAATTTGAAATTTATATCAACATAATGAAAGTTTTTGATTTGATTGGATATTATTTTCTAAAAGTTTGTTAAATTTTAAAAGTATATATTTTTGAACAATCACAATTGTAATGTCATCTTGTAAATTTGTTAGTGAAAAATAATCCAAATTCTAAGATAGTTTTCCAACATATTTTTACCCATTTACACAGCCTTATAAACCGAGATCAGTAATTCAATGTTGTCTAGTGATGAGTTGAGCTTGTTTACACCCTTACTATAATTTAAACTGATATCATTGGTCATGATTATCAAAACAAACAAAGTTGCCTTTTTAAAATGAAATATTAGCTAAACAAAACTAATCGTCGCCAAAAATGTCAGTTTGATAGTTGTCAGTAAAATAATAAAAATCGACGATAGAAAATGTCTTGAGTTTTGCAGATTTTTAAAACAATTAGTATATTTAAATAAGGTCTAAACTTGCTTCACTTGTGTCAAACTCGCCTTAAGTCTAAATATTATAACATAAATTAAAGTTTAAATGATGGCAGTGGAAGTTGAGTTTCTTCTTTTTTTAAAATTATTCCTTAACAGTAATTTTCTATTACTTGTAATTTTGTACACTAGTTTGGATTATTATCTTCATAAATTTGGATGAAATTTGTAAACCCGATTTTGAAAAATACATATATTATATACTGTAAAACGTCCAGGGCCGATTTTTTGTTTTTAGGAATAGCTCACGAACTGGCATTTTTGGTAAGATATGTTTTCTTAGGGTTACATTTTAGCAAAATGTATCCAAAATCATTATAGCTAATTTTGAGAACATCAGAATTTTGTGTTTTTGTCAGAAGACAGATACTTGTAAATTTTGAGGTATGAAAAAAATGAAGAAGAAATATGCTCACAATATATGCCTACATGCAAAATTTTATATAATCAGTTCACTAATTTTTGTTGTAGAACACTGATATATGACGGACAATAATCATTTCTTTGAAACAGAGAATCTCAAAATGGACATGTTCACACAAAAATGTGACATCAATTTTTTACCCTGTCAAATAACTTTCTTTAAACTACGCATAAATGAGATAGTAATGAGATTTGAAATTTATGACTCCAAGATTCTAGTTTAGTCTAGGGACATGTTTTAGAAAAAGTACTTGAAAATGTACGAAAGCTAAATGTGAGGATAATATTATAGTACATCACCAGTTGTAATTATATCCTCAGATTTAGCTTTCGTACATTATCAAGTGCTTATTCTAAAACATGTCCCTAGACTAAACTAGAATCTTGGAGTCTTAAATTAGAATTTTAGATATAGTTGTGAAGGTTCTAAGTTGTTTCATATAGCCTTATAGAATTATTTTCTCTTAATGTTTTCCAACATAACATAGTATCCAATAAAGTAGTTTTGTGTATTAATTTTGTTAGTTGTTCAATGGAACATTTTATGATTTCATTTTTGTTTGTTTTTCTGTTTAGTTTTTCAAAAAGAACATAGCAGAACTATTAAAACATTCCAAGTTCCGCAAGGTAGACCCTAGTGTCTTGTATAATTTAGTAGAAGATGACAATTTGGGTGTTATGGAAACAGATTTGGTGAATGGCGTTAAACAGTGGGCATCACAACGATGTACTGATATAGATCTAATTCCTAATGTAGAAAATAAACGAGCTGTACTTGGTTCACAAGTAGTTCAAAATTTACGATTTCTTGCATTGAAAAAAGAAACATTTGTAAAGCAGATTGCTTTTAATAAACAAAAAAGTGATGAAGGGATACTAACTATGGATGAAAGCTATGCTATCTTGATGAATATGGTCGTACCGGATTCACATCCCATGCCGGAGGGTTTTACTGATAATGCTAATCCTAGATCTACAGCTGAACGTCTTCGATTAAACAGAAGAATATTTAATCCTTTGGGAACATATTACAAACAACACCATGGAGGTTCATATACGAATAGGTTAACAGTATATGCAAATGTTTCAGGGAAGGCATTAACTGGCACTAAAAATTTTACTCTAGAATTAACAGTTAACAGAACAATATGTCTTCATGGTATTCAAATACCAACATTCTATCCCACTGATCCTAGCAGTTTTCCAAAAGACTATGAAGAAACATACGTAGTAACTATACAGAATTCTTCAATACCATCCAAACCCATCATAACATCAATAACATGGAGTGGTAAAGTAGCTTACAATTCTGTGATGGACATCATGTTTAAAGATTATATTAAGTTGGAAAAAAATTTAAAATATACAATTCTTGTATATACAAGCAATACGTATTATGTTAATCAAAAACTATGTACTGTAGAAGAAGCTGGACAAGTTAAGTTTGTTTTTAAAGACAGTGTCTCGGTGTTTGCAAAATCTAACACACTTGATTTTGGATTTATTTCTCAGCTTATATACACTCCACTAGCATTGCAGTGATAATATTGTCCAAAAAATTTTAAGATATACGTTTAGATGTTTGTGTTATTTTCTTGTGTATTTTTTATAGCCATATTTGATTTAATTATTTCTGTTAAATAAAGGTTTATATTTATTTTTAAACTGTAAAGTTTCTGAAATGTTTAAAATAATTGTAATTTGAAATTATTTTGTTTACTTTTTGTTTATATATAGTCATACATGGTTTTAATTATAAAATAGATACATAGAAATGAATAGTTAAATTTGAAAGTTCTGAATAGTTTGTAACTTGGTAAGAATTGTTTTTTTTCTACAACAACTAAAATTGTTCATTTACAAAAATTTTATTTTGAATTGAAATAAAACAGATTCTTTGTTTAATTGATTGTCCACAATAACAATTATAGACTTACTAGTTCTCTGTATTTTGAACACAAACTTCGTATTTTAAAAGCAATTTCCAGCATTCCATATTTGGAGTCAACTGTTTTATGAATTCGTCTGCTGTCATGTCTATGTGTAGAAAGATAATTTGTTCACTATTTTTAGCATCTGAACTTTGGTCTTAGCTCAAAAAAAAATACAAGAAACCTGCTAATTGTTTCAATTACAAAATGTAGTGTTTTCTGGTTAAAGTTTTGGTATTATGAGAGTTTAATTTTAATAGGATTGTTAATGTGTTGTGTATTATCATGTCTAAAAGAAAATGTGATTATATTAAAAAAAAAAAAAAAAAAAAAAAAATCTTTTGTGGAAAAGTTTCCTTCAGTTTTAAAGTCAAGAAAAGACAATACATTTGCATTTTGCAATGTTTGTTTGTGTGATTTTACTGTTTCACATGGAGGTCGACGGGAAATAGTGAAACACATTGATATGAAAAAAACACAAGTCTTGTATTAATTCCTTTGAGAAAAATATGAAACTCAATTTCAATGTTGGAAAAGAAAAAAAACAATGTTATAAAAGCAGAATTTACTTTACAAGTTTTCTTTTAGAACATAATAATGAAGGGTCATATAGATTATTTGGTAAATAAAATTTACATTTATATGATTATATTATGGTTTTAGTTTAGAGTTTAAAGGGAATATAGTCTATCAATTTAGATATTGTATGGATAGAAGACACAAGCTTACCTTAGAAAGTGGTCCTTGGTAATACCTAGTAGTACACAAATAGGAAAACACAATAAAACACTAAAGTTCTGAAATATGTCGTAAATACTGTTCACTTTTTCAATCTGTAGAGAATATAAGAAGAACACTAAATTGTTGTAATCTAGGATGGATCTGTGTAGAGAGTGTTGAACTACAAATTAATATTGTTTTTTTTTAAATTATATTAATTTTAAATAAGCCTGTTGGGAAAGGAAAATGGATAAAGGATGATTTATCTAAGATTAAGGTTAGGGGGTTCTCTAGATTTTGTTACCCATTTATGAGACAGTTGCAAACTTAAGTGTTTTATTGTGTGTTTTTCTATTTGTGTACTACTAGGTAATACTACCAAGGATCATTTTCCCATGGTAAACCTGTTTCTCCTATCCATACAAAATCTAATATGTTTATATTATAATACATACCTTATTGGTTGTCCATAGCCTGTTAGTTGTAGATATTGCTACAGCGCTGTTTCGCCAAAGTCGGCTACATCAGGCTCACTACTAACACAAACACTGAAAACTGTAAAATAATCAGAGTCAAGAGTTCTACATAATAATTGTTAAAATTGTCTCTGGCCACATATATAAACTGTTTTGATTTATCCTGCCACCGGTAGAAGACTGGATAGGTATTTACGACGATGTTTGGTTTATTGTGTTGAAGACTCAAGGTGTGTCTACCATGTAATTATTTGTGTTTTTATTTCAGTTTGGCTATTGTGTTGTAGATCGGGTTATATGAAAAGTTAATTTGTCATCGTCACAAATATCTATCCAATCTTCTACCAGTGGCAAGATAGATCGGATTATAAATATATATAGATTGGTGAGATTTTGTATGGACAGGAGACATGCTTACCTTGGAAAATGATCCTTGGTATTACCTAATAGTACATAAGTAAGAAAACACACACAAAAACACTAAAGTTTTGAAATATTTCGTAAACACTGTTTACTTTCTCAATCAGTAGAGTTAAGAAGAAGACTGAAGACTGTATATATATATATATATATATATATATATATATATATATATATAGCCACAGACAATTTTAACAATTAATATGTATAATGAACAGCTCGGCTCGAATTATTTTAAAGTGTTCCATGTTTGTGTTACATGTTTGTTTATGTATTAGTACTGTGCCTGACGAAGCCGACTGTGTTCAGCGAACCAGTGCTGTAGCAATGCTTACAAATAATATACTGGGGACAACCAATAACGTATTTAAAGTACTGTTACTGACCCGTCCAAAAACAAACAATAAGTAAAAATTATATTATAGTATACAGTACCATCAGAACTATGTAGTTTAAACCATTTTGATTAGATTTGTCTATTGGCCCTAGTACTTCGTGAAGGAGGAGTCGCAAGTAATAGCATTCAGCATTGTTAGGGTGTACAGTGTAGACTCTACCAAGCACTTGATCTTTTTTGACTCCTGGATGGCCAGGGACAGGCTTTCCTTGCTTTCTTCGGCTAAACTTGTTGTTTTTCTAGATATAGTAAGCCGATACTTCACTATACAAAAGACCTCTTGCAAAAGAATCAGTTTTACAAAGATCAGAGAATGCCAGGAGTGTAGTTTTAGGAGGTTTCTGTACTTTATCTGTGGCATTATCAGTTGTAAAGTAAACTCTTTGGCCGTTTTCAAGATGAACAGAAAGATGCATCACAGGGGGAAATCTCTCATGGATGAGGAAGCAAAAAATTCTCCAAGCAGCTTCAGAACCGCTTCATACTTGGATACCTCATCCCACTGGTTTTCTGATCTGAACGCTGCTTGGTCACTGCCTTTATTTACGTACTTGCAAATGTACTTAATGGGCTTAAAGGAGTTGCACAACTCCACGTTGATATGAGCCTTGTCCGTGACAATACAGGGTTGTACGGCACCACCCACTGATTATCGATGTTTACACTGTTAATTTCAAACGTGAACCCGCCATCAGATGGAGATTGCCTCCGATACTGGGGGTAGCCGTCTTCTGCAGTCTGAGTATCCTTGGATAAAGGATGTGGATATTGCTTGCTGCAGAACCATTAAGCATACAGGGAGAGTTTCTTTTCAGACTTCCACAAGGTCCATGAATCATGGTGGATTTCACAATGTTGTGAAGGAGAGGGTCAAGTTCAGGATCAGTAAACTCCACGCTTATAACATTGTCGATGTTAGCGGACATGATTCTGTCTTGTAGCCACAGAAGTATATGGACGTGAAGCAGGCCCTGTTTCTGCCACTTTACGGTGTACATGTAAACACCTACTTGGACCAAAAATGGAACCTTTAGTTAAAAGATGGACGATTTTTTTAACTTTCAGATGAAACACTCGAACTATTAAGTTCTGTCTATCTTGGGGTTACTGTCCATCACTTAAGGAAGTTTCTATTTCGGTCCATTTAGGGTTACATGTGAACGTAATGAACAAATCAGGACGACCATAGTGGCGGACATATGTCATGGCGTCCTGAGTCCTCTTATGCATATAGCGGAGCCCACCTGTGAAATTGGAAGGTAACAAGACCATCTTGCCAATCTCTGAAACTTGACCATCACCTTTACACATTGCATCTTTAAGATGTACGTAGTTTTCTGTTCTCAGTTTACTCTGGTTGTGTCTGATGAAGATGAGCCTCTTTGTTTCTATCTTGGCGTACATATTAACCAGAAACTGATTTAGAAGACTACGATACATTAAGATTTTCTTGACCTTGTCTTTCCATGATTCTATGAGAGTAGAAGTCCGAAGCAGAAACTGTTTTTTTAAGTGGTGCTTTTGAAACTGGGTCATGTTGGGGAATGTTGATAAAGTAGCCATCTTCTCCACGGCAGAACATAAGAGGGTACTGAAGAGCGTCGTAAGCAAGATGAGTTTTGCTAATTCGCACCAACTTAGTGTGTCTGCTTTGTAAAATGATCTCTTTTTTTTAAATTGCTGGCCCACAATAACTAACGCGACCTCGTTTGTTGTTGGCGCATTATAACACCCCCTATGTTCGTTTGCAGGTTTTCTATCTGCATGAATCACGACCTTAAAATCTTGCCCTTCTGGAGCATTTTCCATAGCGGTTTTAAAATTTCGTATGTAGTGATTGTGGTCGTGTAGCATTTTTTAAGTTGGCCGACTAACAAAGGTTTTACAGCAGGAAAGAGGTTAAACCGGAGCTGAGTTTCTTTTATGTAATTTCCAACAAAAAACATTTGTAAAAACGAAGTCTCTTTTCCAGATGAAGGTAAAACACTTCCTATCCTGTGGTAAACCTGCCCTTGAATTTTGAATGTCGGCATAAAGTTTCCCTCATTCACTTCTTTAGCTCCGAATGACATCATCTGGAATCATTCGTTGTATTTTCGTATGTTGGTTAAAAAATGCTTCGATTCAGGGTGATTATTAATAAGGAGGCTGTGTAAATGGTCAGGATGCTGTTCAATAGGAGGAATAAGAACTTTACCGTTACTGCAACACAGCCCGGGCTTTCTTCCTTCCATTTCTTTGTATTACACCACTTGCAGTCAATGGGCTGCCCAATAGAAACAACATTGTCATTGCAGTAGTCTGTAGTTCTGTCATATTTGAAACCTGATAAATACTTTGCTTTCCAGGGAATCAGGTCTTTTTGCATTATATCTTCAAACAGATTGACTTTGGGGTATTTATCTGCATATCTGGAAACAAGTTCGGTTTACATCAGGTTTTTCCTTGTATCTTTTGGCTGCTTCTCTGTTAACTTCTGGATGATTTTCACTGTATTTTTTAACAGCCTCTCTATGAACATCAGGATTTCTATTAGTATATTTCTTAACCGCCTCCCTATTAACGTCAGGATTTTTTTTCGGAGAACCTCTTAACTGCCTCCCTATTGACTTCAGGGTTTTTATCTGTGTACTTCTTGACAGCCTTTTTTTATCATTTGCTGGAGAAACAGTTGAACTGTTGTCTGAGGAAGAGTTAAGCTCAGGAAGAAATGAAGGGTCATAAACTGTTTGAGATGGCTCAACAGGAATGCTCGAGCCAACTAAAGTACAGGGAGGGAGGTCAACAACAGTTCAAGGAGGAGAAGGAACGCTTAGAGGAGTGAGAGGCTCGAAGTGTGCACTCATCATTGGGCCAGTACATTTTAGGCGAAATATGGGTCTTTTCTCTAAGTACTTGTCAGGTTGCAAAGTCACATTGCCATTTCTTTAAACCACCACATGGTAAGAATATATCTCAGTGGCAGCGTGAATTTCGCAGGGCATGGCATAAGTAGTACGGAGGGACTTGTGAGCATGGAATTCGGTAGCAGTTCTGTAGACATTACCACACGGCATCATCCTGTACATCTGAAACCGTTGCCAGTTGTTGCAAACGTGCTGTACGACACTGGCCCGCACCTGAGGCGCACGCGAGACAGTGCCGTACAGGAGGTAGCTAAATGAGTAGAAAAAGCATGAACCGTCTGGCTCCACATGAACAACTCTGTGAGGCACCATAATACTGCCAACCTGAATGAGCTCCATATTATTGTACCGATAAGGAAAAGGAAGGTGTTGCAATTTATTGAAAACAAATCTAAAAATAACTGAGTTAACACGAAGGTTTTTTAAAGGTTTTATTTGCTTGAATGAAAAAGTGTCTGAAATGTATAAAAATGGACGACAAACAAAGTTGAACTTAATTCTCAGTTAAAGAAAAGAAAACCAAAAACTGAACGACAATAACAATTCGAAGGGAGGTGGGATTTACAAGAGAAATCAATAAGTTAACAGAACCTTTCACAACCTGTAAAAACTTTTCATACAAATAAACTGAAAACAAAACCTTATCTTTTAAAAATTAAATAAAAGTTGACGAATGAAGAAAAAACAAACAACAGTGGTAGTAAAAAAAATAAAATGAGGTTTAGGAAGCTGTTGAAATGATGAAACTTGGACAAAATATGTGTTGGAAAATGCTGCAGGTGACTGAAATAAGTACAAATGAAACAGAAGTAAAATTCTTCTTGTGAAATAATGAAACTCCTGAATTAGAACAACTGAAAAAAAAAAAAGAAGAAAAAACTATTGGAGATAAGGCGAAGAAATGTAAAGAACAGACAAAAGAAAATAAGATATGGTAGTGATGAAAACCGATGTTCTGATATTGACAATATACAAGCAAGAGAAATCAGGACGACATAAATGTACACTACAGTAAATGTCTATCACGAACTGACTGGACTGAACTGAACTGTGCTCTACTGGGGGCTTATCAACTAATTATCCACTCCAGTCCCCTCCTCCTCCTCCCTCCCTCACTCTCCTTCACTATTAACATAAGACGCATTTGATAATTTTATAACAGGGCATTTTTTAACGAATTTTACTATTATTTAACATATTCAGGTTTAAAGCCATACTTTGACCCGTCTAAGCCAAGCTAACCATTCATATTATAACATTTTAAGTTTGAGATTGTTTAGGCCTAAAAAAAAGCACCAACAATCGAGTAAACTGATCAGTAGGATTACTTTGGTCAAGGAGAATAGAATTGCTATCCGCCATCTTGTTTCTTACACTCATTTTAAAATTCAATGTTTGTGGCCCAAATTTTCCTTAAATCGTTCGCTTTTATAGAAGTTCCATACGTGGTGAGTTTTACAAAAAAAAAAAAAATTAAATACTTATGTACGCAGTTTCAGCTTTCCAGCACTTTTTATTTCTTAGATTTAGTGAAAAATGGGATTTCGGCTTTTTTACCTTTTGCTTAAACCCAGTATTTTTTGAAATCCGTTTCTTATTGCACATCTAGAGCTTATGGAACCACCATTCAGGTTCATACGTTTTATCGTTCTTGAGAAATTGTGGTCAGTCAGTCAGTTTTGGAATCCCCCCCCCCCAAGTGTCCTTTCTTCACAAACCCTTTCTTAGCGATCGCCTAGTCACCAAAGGGAATGTATGTGCCAAATTGTAAGTTTGTAGGCTTTATGATTTAGGGGAAAACGTATTGTTTACTTATCACGGGTTTTTCGCGATATCCGCGGTGAAACGCAACATTTTTTGAAATCCCTTCTTATTGCACATCTAGAGCTTAAGTGGAACCACCATGCCAAGTTTCATGTTTATACGATTTGTCGTTCTTGAGATATAGCGATCAGTGAGTGAGTGGTATTTGGCTATATATATATATATAACTGTTCAACACGTTTTTAAAATGAAGTTATTGATCATAAGGGACAATACCAAATATTATTAATAAATATTGAGTTATTGTCTGCCACTTCCACTTTGTCTCAATATTAATTTTTCTTTAACACAATTAATTATATTTTTGTCAAATTGATAATTAATTAAAAACAGTTTAAAGACACATACACAAGTAAATAATAAAACTGTGGGGATAATTCAGTACTAGAAATGAGATTTCATCTTTACTTCTTCAGTCATTAAGCGTGTATGGCCAAAGATCTTAGGAGGTCACATAGAACATCCGAGTTGGACTAAAAAATAAGGTGAGTACTACCCAATACTTCATCTAAGAAAGAAAAATGTGTTTTAAAAGAATTGATAAATATAGCCAAAGTATATGGTTCATTTCATTTTATGAAATTATAACCTTGTTTTAATGGATTCTGTGTGGCTATGTCAAAATTGATCAATTTTGAGAAAATGGAAATTTTGTGGTTACATGAGAAGTACCTTCAAATTTGAGACATTTTAAAACTAGTCAATATGCTGTAAAAGATTTACTTAAATATGGCCGTATATATGAAATTAGCAAAATCATCCTAAGTGTTTAAGTTATATAGCTCAGTACTCAGAAAACCAACATTGTCCAAAAAAAATATATTTTTAGCGCCATGTCTCAAAATCAATATATTATTGATGTCAATTTTGTATTTAAATTGTGAGACTGTTGAAATGGCAATTAACATGGAAAGACATAGTATACAGCATAGAAATACAATTTTGATATTTGTGATCTCATCTCATTTAAGAAATACTGTAAAATAAGTATTCGGCATGCAGCTAATTGTGCTGATAAGAGAGGATGTGTCTACTCTATGTTCTTTATCTTGGAATTAAACAGACACAACACTAAGGTATGTGAAATGTAGATTAATTTATTTTCTGGGGGGTATGTGAAAACTAACTAGATACTGACCACTTCATACTCCTACCGCATTGACATTTTTCAACCATTTTCATATATTCAAAGAATAATAAAATCTAAATATTTTACTTATTAAATTTAACTATAAAGCTCTTTATTTTATTACTAAATTGTTCTAACTTTCAGGTTGTTTTAAACAAATTTGTATTTTAGCTGTAATTAAATTGGCAAATATAACACATGATTGCAATTTTAAATTTGAGGAGCTAATTAACTTCAACTTCAATCTTGGTATTAATATATAGATCGCCATAAGTGAGTTAATATAACTTTATATAAGAAGTAAGTACTGAAACCATACATTTACTTTATGTAATAAACTTAATGGTCATTATTTCTTACTGCATCCCCTTTTTTAATGTGGTTTGTGATAAAATGATAAATAGCATTTAATTTGATGTGCTAGTTGGTCTATGCTTATATTAAAAAATTTCTTCGTCCTCTTCATAAACCATTCCCTCTGGAGGTGAAGTCACTCACAAAAATTGATCCTTACATCCAGTAGGAATTTTTCAACAAGCCCAACGTTGTAATTTTAAATCACTGCTATTTTGTATGGGGTGGATCTTTTGAGATCAGATTTTTGGCATTGTATTCTCCTAACAGAGACCTTTAGTATGATGTCAAACTCGACCTATGCTCTCATTTAAGATTTTCTTTGGACTCCCTGCAGGCTGTCCCAATAAGGTGATGAAAAATTGATAGTTACTCCGAAAAGTAGATTTTAAGGTATAGTATTGATATGCTAAGTTTTATTGGTTAATCGGCAATCGTTAAAAAAAAAAAAAAACAGTTTTTTAATACCCTATATATCAGTTCAGTAAAAGAAATATATAACCATAAAACTGTGAAAGTTGATGTAGAATTTTACATTTACAAAACATATATTTCCCTAATTCACACTGTGCATTTACTCGTAAATGTGTAGTAAACTCTTCATCTTCAACAAAAGGACAACACTTCTAAATCTAAAAATGTATCAGACTTTGGACTACATGATAAGATGTACAGATGATGACTTAAATTTTGAGACTCATCTTGTGTCACTGTGCTGAAGAACTCTTACCTTTTTTATTACAATTTTGTTTTCACTTCAAATGAAAAATGTCACGATGTAAAGTTGAAGTAGATTGGAAATAAATATCGCTTCTAGAAAGCCAATAATTTCTCCAACAGGTTGTACATTGTTGCTTACTTCAACTAAACTGAGCTTATGAGCATAACAATGCACATGGCATTTCCCTTACTATAGTTTGTAAACCTCTGAATTCTCCTGATAGAATAGAAGCTCCATCATAAGACTGAGTGGCAGAACTTATTTTTAAGCCAATATTATTTTTCAAATCTTCATTTTGTTTGTCAGAGAGGATGTGTCAAGTTAAGTCCATTCTACAAAAGCAAGAACACATTTCTTTATCCCTGATTCTAAAGTATATCGGCAACAAAATGCTCGTTTGTTCTTTATGGCCTTCATCAATGTTTAAACTTTAAAATTTGCTTCCATTTTGGTTTTTTTACAATGTTTCTCAATATAATAAAATTTTAGAAGCTGCTTTCAAAATGTCATCTTGTATATCGTTTGACATGTATTTTGTATTCTGAGGCATGTGTTTAAGGCTTTTATTAATTCTCAAGAGGCATAGTTTTAGCATATTTTTCACACTCTTCTTGTTAAACTCCACTACTTTCTTGGATTTCTTCTTGTAGGCCTGTAATATTACACCTTTTGACTTCTCGATCCCCTCTCAATGAAATGTTTTGTCTAGCATAATATAATGTACTTCTTGCAATAGACTTTAAGCAATCTCTGTTTTTATTTGTGTTTGTGTTTGTTTTTTTTCCAATATCTTTTGCTAATTGATCATTAATTTTCGTTGTTACAACACCAGTTTTTTTTTAGAGTCTAGCCACCTTTTATACTTTGAAAGTAACATTTTATTTTAATTTAATAATAGCACAGCCAATAAACTATGGCATTTGTTGTCTGTGGTAATGCCCTAACTCTCATGTTTGTCTAATCAATTATTAATTTATACCATACCCTGAATTTTTTAGCACCTCATAATTTTTTTGAACTGAAAAATGCAGACAGACAAAAAAAAACTCCAATCATTGCTTATTGAATACTATTCTAACCAAGAATATTTCCCCTACCATATATATTTGAAGGATATAGAATTTGCTCCTATTGTATGTTGAGAAAAATTTACACTTGTCTGTTTGGGACCTTCATTACATTCCAAACTAATATCAGTTATATTAGTCTTTGAAGTTTGAGAAATTTCTCCACTTGTAGATGGCTCAGATAGTCTGGTTCTTTTATTGTCATGAACCATAAAACTTATAGGATCATTTGTGTACCATGTACCATACCTGAAGAGTGAGTTTTCTAGTTCATCCTTATTCAAATAATAAACATCCTTCACTTTCGGTTTTAACTTCACTAAGTATTTTTCCATTGTGTAAATAAATCACATAATTACTAATGCACCACTACTAAATGATCAAACTGATGCATTTTACTACTTTCCTGGAATATATTGCCATAGACTGATAGATATGTCAGTCAGTTGTCTGCCTAAGAGGGAGGGAAATAGGCTATTAGGGTAGGGGACGTAGGGGTAGTCCTCCTCTATTGTCACAATTATTTTGCCAAGCATCTCCAGCATTGCCAACTATATTGCATAATTTTTACGTTTACTTATTTTTTTAATAGCTTACTATTTAAGTAGTAGTAATTTAGAGTAAAAGTATTTTCTTAATTATATATATATATATATATATATATATATATATATATATATATATATATATATATATATAACAAAAAATGTTGGATATACAATAATCAATAAAATAAATTCTCTGCCTACCCATTAAAAGCCAGGATTGGATATAGTTATTGTTGATTTTTCTTATATTTTGAGAAAAGGCTATGTTAAAACTAATTTTAATTTAATAATAGCACAGCCAATAAACAATGTGATTTGTTGTCTGTGTTAATACCCTAACTCACTAAATTTTTGCTGTTGAAAAATCTATTAGGCAATTAGGCATAGTTAAATGCAGATTTTAACAATCTTGTTTAATTATGGTTTGTAAAACCAAGCCTAAATACTAAATTATAGTAAAATCAAATTTAATAAGTTTTATTTTTACCGTCTCACGAACAGCATTGCCAAATTGTCTTGAATCATTGATAACGATAATGTTATCTGCCTTAATCTTCACCGATTGTGTTCTAAGTAATGGCTAATTTTGTCATCAAATTTGGCGTAGACTATAATGTATGATTATATTTATTTTACAATATATGGGGCAAGTTCCTTGAAAATAAAACTATAATCTGTAAAAAATAATAATAATATTAGTCACAATGAGTACATCTCGGCTAGCCCGAGAGAACCAAGCTGAATCTTCAGCTTTCCTTCGTTTAATTTTAGGTTAGAAGAATCTCGTTCATATATTATTCTATGACGTCTCTATTGACTTATTTTATAACAGGGGTTCTAATTTTATCCTCCGTTCTTGTCCTTTTTTTAAAGCAATTATGACCGAGAAGTTTTTTGTCTTAAAAAACAAGAGGGAGATTCATAAAAATTAAAAAAACATATTGAATTGGATATTTCATGATTAATGTGATAGTGTGATATAATATAGTTTCTAAAATGTTAGGCCATCAAAAGAAAACATGGCAACTCTTCGTGTTCACTTAGTTTAGACTGTAAATGACGAGAGGCTGTGGATATTGTGTGGTTCATGCTGCATACCTACAATGGTGAGTAGTGCATTTACGAGAATTTTAACAAATGCGATACTCGTGATTTTTGGAACTTTTAAGATTAATATTCGTGCCATGAAATTGTAAAAATGTTATTGTAGGTCTACTAAGGAAACAAACGATAAACACTTTTTTGTTTTTGTAAATATGATATTCTTTAGGTACGGTATCTATTTTGAAATGCATTTTTGTATTGATTTTCAATGTAGCTACTTTTTTTTAGAGATACTAAAAAATATAGGTTGAAAATACTCTTTGGTGGCTGGCTAAAAGTGGTAACTAAAGTAGCCTACCTTCTCGCTGCAAAGCATTACTATATATTATGGTACCAACAACATTTAACTTGAGACGTCACTTTGCTGCATATCTACATTAATTTGTAGAATAAAAGTTTTTTAAAATAATTACTCACATTCAAAACATTACATACAAACTCGAATACATAGCTCATGATGTAAAAGTTCAAAATTCAATCTAGTTAGCAGTGAATAAATATAAGTAGCCTATAACAGAGAAATCATTACATATGGTTAGATTGTTGCAACAATATTGTGAATTTTCATAAATTTTATTCTATTCATATTATAACTTTATATTACAAGCCATAATGGTAAGTGAATTATTAATGATTATTTAATTATAATTATTTATGTATGTACATAATTTATAACATTTGTCATCTAGTTTGAGTTTCCAGAAGTAAATTACAAATATAAATTTTATATTAAAATAAAACTATTACTGGAAACCAACCTCAAATCCAACTAGTTATTTTTTTAAATGCTCTCAAGAATATTTTAAAGTCTAAACTATTCATTCAGATTTTTTAACTACCTTAGTATTCAGCATAGCCCAATAGTGAATGAGTACCAACACTAGTCAGAACAACATATTGGAAGTTCAGTGGATCATTTAGTAAAATATCCATTTTGAGATCCTTTGATTCCAAAAAAGAGGTTTTGGGAATAATGTACATCTGTCATATAATGTGCAGCTGCTCTACAGCTCTGAACAGATATTAATCAAATTTGGAATGTGGGCATATTTCGGGACTTATTTATTTTTTGATAGGCCTAACTCAACATTGGAAGGTACTTGCACAAATAATCGGTTTTTACGGTTTTGATCAAATTTTGCTAAAATGTATCCCCAAGTAGGTACAAAAACCGATTGGTTGTCATCCCTCCAAAAATACCGGTTGATTTATGTATAAAAACAAAAATAATCTGTCATGGAGTTGTTATGAAATTTCTCAAAATTGAGTCTGGCGATATTTCATTCAAATTTTGGTGAAGTATAAAAATTATTGATAGGAACTGGTGTACAAAATTGTAAAAAATAGGAAATAACAGTTAAGGAATAATTTTTTTTTAAACTAAAATTTACTTTGATTGTCATATATAGGCTACTAGACTTCATCCTATATTTAGTTATGCTTAATCATCCTATTTAATATATTTATGCTTACAACAAAGTTATGACACAAATGAAGCAGTAAAGTTTAAATTATAAATATTGTTTAGAATAATCTAAAAAATCTAAGATGGCGTCCAATGTTTATTTTCACTTTTTTTACTTTTTTTCAAAGCTTTCGACTGGCATTTTTAGCTATGGATTTCTTTGTTTGATTAGTATTTCGATTGTGGTTGGGTTATGTGTAAAAATGTATGCACAGTTTTCTCGGCACCACTTCTCTTCGGCTTCTTGGACCAAAAGAGACGTTAAATGGTTAACAATGAATCACAGAGGTTGAGAGGAGAGGAAACTATGATCCTTACATAACAATGCAGAACTTCCGTCTCTCCTATTGTCACTTAAGATGAAGTTATCTGATAATAAATAACTAATTCGCTGAATAACCGTGTCGCTTTCATTTAATTAAATTATAAGCTGATTTTATAATATAAATTTAGCTTCAATCCACACTGGGCAGACCATTTTCCTTTAAAGGAAAAAAATCCATCTCATGATAAACGTACAAGTCGATTCACAAGTGACAAACGTGTTTTTTTATTTTACACGTTCACAATCTGTTGTCACTATTTTTATCAACAAATTGACCTTCTTAACATTTAAAGTTTGATTGGGATGCTCCATGAATTGTGACTAATTATATTTCACACTTCTACTGTTGTGAGATAGACCTCAGGACTCTTCCTCTGCAGGTACTAGGCCTCTTCATATAGCATATAAGCTATACCTGGCACTTACTACTTAGATAACATTTTCTTACTTCAGGCTGAATTTCTGGTAATAACCAAATGTTGAGTGTGTCTTCAGTTCCACGTATGATTTCATTGGTCTTTGTTTACTATTTAGGCTTTCATTCAGTAAAAAGGCTTTGTTTAAAACATTAATGTTCAGGGATTGATGATTGAGTGATGTTTTCAGCAGGAGTTTAAAATACACTGTTAAATTAAGAATCTTCTAAATTGTAGTAAGAAATATTCGCCCCCATTGGCATAGCTGTATTGCATGGATTATAATTTATGTAACTTCACCCTTTATTGTCACTTTATCTACAAGTACATTATTAGTAAAGGTACATTTTAAACTGTGATGTGGTTAGCTATTAAGTGATGATGAGTTTGAAAAACACTGAGAAGTTAGTGGGAAGTTAGAAATAAGCATTTGAAAGTAATATAATTAATAATAATTAATAAAGAAAACTTAGGCTACATAATAGTATCTATAACAGTTAGAGTTTATAAAACTATAAAGTATAATTTTTATAAATTCTGTTTTGTCCACTATTGTCATTAATTCTAAGTAAAATGTTCAATAGATACTGTAATCAATTTTGTTTTAATCATGTAAATACAGTAGGCTACCAAAATAAATTCTAAAATAAAATAATTTATATAAATAAATAAATATGTTGATCAATGTTAAGTTCATTCTAAAGCAATAAAATTAAAAATAACAATATAAAAAAGGTATGCAATAATAAATGAAGGAATTAATTGATAACTATAAATTAATTATATATTAACAGTAAATCCAAAATTGAACTGAAGTTTATCATTCACTAACATTAAGTAAATGTTATCCTTGTGCCTCATTATTAATATGTATGAGTAAAAATTAGAATTGAGTATCATAAGGGCCAATCTTAAAATTTTAAATTTTTACTAAAAAAATATTAAATTAACCATGCTATAAAATGATTTTCCGCCCTCTACTTTTTAGGTTATCAGTTTGTAGGCGATTATAAAAAAATATATAGTACTTTTTAAATTTTAGATTTCGATGCTTACAAAAAGGAATAGCAAATTAATTTGTCTACACTTGGTTAAATCTTACTTATTATCTTAGTAATTAAAATAATTATGGATTGTGTAAGTGTTGTTAGTTGTTATCTAAAGTTGAGCCTATTAAAGAAAATACCATTCATTTATTTTAATAAATTTAATATTTTACTGTCCCTGGTACATGGTGGAGGCATTTTGTAAAGAAAAAGTGCAATGTGTTTGGTTTTTTATGCTTGTAATTATTTTTTACAACTTATCTTCCATTTTTATAAATAATTAAAATGCATGGTTTGAAAATGTAGCCTATGAAAGAAAAGTGGACAAAGGATAGAAAAAGTAAGGATTCAGTCAATTGGTAACCAGTTTCAAAATAATAATAATTATAATATGGAGCCAGATTATTAAAATATGTTAATTTTTCAGCGTGAGTGCATATCAATACATACTGGTCAGGCCGGAGTCCAAATTGGAAATGCTTGTTGGGAGCTGTATTGTCTTGAACATGGCATTCAACCAGATGGCCAAATGCCATCAGATAAAACTGTTGGAGGTGGAGATGATAGTTTTACCACATTTTTTAGTGAAACTGGTGCTGGAAAACATGTGCCTCGTGCAGTCTTCATTGACTTAGAACCAACAGTTGTTGGTAATATTTCTCTTACACCTATTTTAATTTTCTATTTCTATTTTTATTTTTAGAATAATAATTTAATTCTCAATATTCTCTATTACAAATACACAAATAAGTAATGTTATTAAAAATTTCACTTATAAGGGATCAGACATTATTGGTAGAATTTAGTCAGTTGACAATAATGACTCTTTGAAGGTAATACACCTTAATGAAAGAAGCTGAGTAAAATTTAAATACATTACCTACTATATATATTAAAAAAAATTGTATATATAGTACCTACAATGTGTTCTAAAGTATATGAAAGACCTTTGATGATTTGGTACATATTGACTTGACTACTAAAGTCAGAGTCCGTTTAGATCCAATATCAAAAACAAAAAAATTAATGTATTTTTCATTAGGTAAGATTACACTAAATTTTGAGCTTCTGGTCATACTTTAATCAAGGAAGTTTTACAACAAGTTTACAAACAAGCAAACATATGAAAGAAGCATGCTGAATTGTTTGTAAACAAAGCTAAAGATCGAGTTTTAAAAGTGAACTGAATTCAGATGTGACTGATGGCTGATGATCAGCTTACCATCTTTTGTTTTATATAAATTTGAAAAAATGTCTTCGACTTTATAGTAATATGCCTATATGGTGTTTTTAATTAGTAGCATAGGTATCATTTCTTTAAATCTAAAATTTGCTATAAAACTTTAATCTAATGAGAAATTTTTATGAAAGTCATACAATAAAGCAGAAGCATATATTATAATCTTAATTATTGGTATGCCATTCTAGTTTTGTTGTTTTTATTTCGAAAAACTCTTTACGAACATCAATGTTTCTTTATATATCATATTAAATTTAAAACTCTAAAAATCTTTAAAGTCTCAAAATCTGTGACTATTAGTTAGGTTGTGTCTTAAGTTCTTCATTGTATATTTTGAAGTAGTCCATTTTCAAATCTCTTTTGTGATGGATTCATCCACTAGTGGAACACATTTTAAAAATTTCTTGTGTGATCTGACCTCACTTCTTGCTTATTATTAAGTTAAATTGTTAAATAAAAATGCACAAATAAAATTTTAACAATACTTTTCTGAAACTAGATGAAGTACGAACTGGAACATATCGTCAGTTATTCCATCCAGAACAACTGATCACTGGAAAAGAAGATGCTGCAAATAATTATGCACGAGGTCATTACACAATCGGCAAAGAAGTGGTTGACTTGGTATTGGATAGAATCAGGAAGTTAGCTGATCAATGTACTGGACTTCAGGGTTTCCTTATCTTTCATTCCTTTGGCGGTGGCACTGGTTCTGGTTTTGCTTCACTTTTGATGGAAAGATTATCTGTTGATTATGGCAAGAAGAGTAAATTAGAGTATGCCATTTACCCTGCACCTCAGGCAAGCTATCATCTTAATTATTTTTTTGATTATTTTAAAGAAAATTCTTAGAGGAAAATTTCTTACAAAAATCATTTAATGTTTTGGAAAGTCAGGGTGACTCTGTTTCAGGCTCCCTGTACTAGATTATTTTGAATTTAATACAATAAAATAACATTATAATTTAACAATAATAACTATAAATAATTGCACGCGACCTAATGACTGTCTGTGGTTTGTTTTTCTAAAAAAATATTGAACATATGTCAAGAAAACAACCAGTCTATGATTAGGTACAAAGGTGTAAGCAAATTTTATTTAACCCACAAATAATAACGTATGTTATTTAATAACAGACAAATTTTATCAAAATAATCAACGTAGTAAATCCTCTAGTAGTCAACATTTTAATTTAACTTCATTCAAATTATAATTTGGATTGTCAGTTTATTAACATAAATGAGGAAGGACTATTAAAAATTTAATTGGCAGTAGTTATTGTAGATGGGTACCTATCTTTTGTTTATATTTAAGATGAGTTTATTAATTCAGTAAAATCTGAATTCCAAGTTTTCATTTTGTTCAGAGCTTCTGAAAATTTGTGTTTTATCCTTAAAATTTAAGGTTATTTCATAATTTTTGTCATATATTATTTCTTTGTTTTCCATTAATGCAATATTCTTTAACTGCTAGCTTCTAGAAAAGTAATTTTATAATTTTAGAAGTCTAACTACATAGTAACTAATATAAATGTTCTATTTTTATACCCTAACTCTCCCCTGGTTATCAAAAAAGTGATACCACTCGCTTTCGTGGCAAACAATGAAATAATTTAGATACTGGAGTAGGGTCAAGCTAACAGTCCTTTTGACCAGTAATTTATCTCCATCTCGAAACTTTAGTTCTTGTTACTTAGAGTTCTAGTCATTTTACAATAATAACTTTAATGGTGGTCTCAAATAAACATTTTATGGAGATATTTAATTTATCTTTCAATATTCTGTAACCAGGTTGTATTTACCAGCTTTTTTTTAATATGTACTTACACCACTCTTGACTCAATATATCTTTCTCACAATTTTATTTTTATTCCATACATCTTCATAAACCAACAAATATTTAAGGAATACTGTGGCTATATTCACAATAAGGAAAACATGGACTCCCCAAACCACAAAACAAGAAACAAAATTAAAATTACAATTAATCTAATATGTTTGTTATAATCCCTTACATACATTTTACGTAGTCATCATCCTCAGAGGTAGATGACTGTCATCGAAATGATTATAATAAACATACCGGCACTAAATTTATTATATCTTTTGTTTGTTTCTTGTTTCTGTCATTTGGGGAATTCTTGTTTTCCTTTTTGATACATCAGTATCTCAAATATATCAGTTTGAGATTGCTGGATGGAGAAATCACTTGACTAAGGTAGTTTTGTTACTGACTTATTTACAGGGTGTGGGGTATGATTGATTCTTCCATTAATGTCTAAGTTAAAACTGGTCACAGTTAAAATGGGACAATTTAAAACATGATTTTTTGATAACTTTTCCCAAATACCGCATATGCAAAATTTGGAAATTGCAATCCAGAATAGATGTTAAGGGAAGGGAGAACCTTTGTTAACTTTAGTTTTGGGGTAAAAAGCTTGTGTTGGGGAGTCAGATCATCTATAACTAAAAAAAGAGAAGGTTATTATTCATTTTATCTTGCAAGGTTTACGACCTGATGTTTGATAAAGTGTTTAACAGGAGAGACAACATGACAGAAATAATTCAGAACATTGAAGAAGCTGAACGGTTCATAACCACCATGAAATCATTTATAACATGTTCATAAAGATTGAAGGCTGAGTCAGCTGAGTGGTGACGGTAATTAGTGACCTTACCTTACAAGCACTATATGCACAGGTACAGGGTTTGAGTAATATAAAAGGTCTATAACTGAATATGTCTATAACAAGAAATCAGGTAGAAAGGAAATAGGCTCCAAGGGAAATCATAACAGGAATTGTTTCCTGGGTTAGTAATCCATGGACATGTAAGATTATGTTAGTTAGGTGGAGGTGGATGGATTGTGCTGATTGTCGTCATGTTTGCTCCATGAAATTATTGTGCAGAAAAATTAAATTGTTTGTAGTTTTTTTAGTCCAGATAACACAATCCATCCACAATGGCTGTCTGAATCTGAGTAAACATCATGTGTAAATCTTATATAAGAATATGAATTATTAGATACTTTCAATATTTAAATCACTCTGTTTTGTTTTATTGTTATTCACAATATGTTTTTATAAATTTTAAGTTATTCCTTATAACATATAAAATTCCATATTTTCCTTTACATTAACTCACTTTAGGTTAATTTGGTTCATATCCCTATCATATTTCTTTACTTTTGACACATGTATTGTGTTTGGTTTTAATTTGCCATATTTTTATATCTTCAGTTCATAATTTAGGGTTGAGATTTTTCTTAAGACTCTGAGGTGGATATTATGTTTTCTAGGATTTTCCAGCTTCCAGCATATTTACTCGGTCGTAAAGTTCTTGAAATAATATATTCTTGACAGCGCTCGGTTTGTTTTATTTAAAATTGGTAATCTACTAATTTCATTGCAAGTCTATTTAATCATGAACTGAAGGTTTTTATGTTTTTGTAGCACTGTATGCTTGCATGCTCGTTGAATACAGTAAAATGTCGTTGATATAATTTATTGTATAAACTACATACACTGAGTAAATTAATTTCTGAGACACTCCACCTCCTTTCTGTTTCTTTCAATTGTTTGGTAACAGGCGATTGGTCTAATTGTTCTGTCCTCCTGGTATTTTGTTAATATTCACCCTATTCTGTGTCTACTTGTATCATATGAGATTACTGTGTCTTTGTTTTCACAGAAATTTGCTAACACAGGTAGTGTTGATAGATAGTGCATGTTTTAATTTTTGAAATACGTCTGTTCTTTGTCTATCCATATTACGTTTTTATTGTCTGCATTCTCATTTTTTTGTTAAGTCCGTTAGTGCTTTGGCAATGTTGCTAAATTTGTGTATGAACTTTTTATAGTAGGAACCTGCTCCCAAGATACTTTGTACGTCTTTCGTCATAATAGGTTTTGGAAAATCCCTAATTAGGCCTACTTTTAAATTTGTCTCCAATGATTCCTTCGACAGAAATGTTATGTCCCAAAACATCTATATTTTTGTAAAAAGTGGCATTTCGAAAGTTTTAGTTTTAAATGTACTGAATTTAATTAGGCTACCAAAAAAATTTTCTAGTGACTAACTGATTGTCAAATGTTGAGCCATACGATACCAGATCGTCAACGTATGTTATCATTCCTTGATAGAGTAAATCAGCTAACAATCTGTTCATGCTCCTTTGAAAAGAGTTTCACATGACCATTGGTAGTCTAGATGCTGTGTATCATCTTTCCTGTTTGGCTATGGGTTGTTGTAAAAATACTTGATTAACATTTTGTGGTATTTTTTTTTTGCATGATTATGCATCTACGAAACATTACTTTTCCAACAGTATTTTATTTATTGTGATAGGACAATTCTAAGTGGGCGTAATGTTGAATTGCAAAATACGTGTTTTATAGTTCCATACGTATTGGCGAAGTGAGCCATGACTAATGCCGTGACCACTTTTAAGGCAAAAAGTGGTCGAGCACCAGTTGGAGGGTTAATGTCCATTGAAGAGATATATTTTACTGTGTCCAAATGTCCAAAGTTGTAGGCCTATATGCCCTGGGGTAATGGAAATCTGCTTGGTTACATATTTCCGTATTTACTAGTCCACTAGTATCCTTTTCGGTTTCCAGATTTTTTTTTTTTTTTTACTAGATCCCATACATGCTTTGTGAATCTTTTATAACTATGAGTTGGTCCACTTGTCTCTCCAGTTCCGTTCTTTCCATGAGACTTAAGCGATAAGGTGCACAGTACTGCTATTGGGATGTCATTTTTCATTACAATGTTGTATGCAGGGATGTTTGCTTTTGTGCCAAATTAAAAAAAAAATTACCAAATTTTATATGAAATAACCATGACGTTTATGTTTTCAATGCAAAAATAAGCAATAAAAATGTCAACAAAATTATCATTTTAAAAATAAACATTTAGCATAAATATAAAAATTAATGAAGATTCAGCAGTACATAATAATCTATGATGTTATCACATGTATATATTTTCGTTAATTCCTTAAATATATTATTTTTTAAATACTTAGTAACTGCCTGAGTATTTGTAATAAGTTTTTATTAATTAAAAAGCAATATCTATGGGAAAAGAAAAATTTGTTCTAAAATTTCATATATTCTATTATATGTAAAATAATAACATGTGATTGATGATTTTCTTTTCTTATTATGATTTCTTAATGTAGTTTTGACGAAAATCAAATTCTAGTAAGGCTAATTACACTATATACTAATAAATTGTTATATCTAGGTTACATAAAAGCATACACATCAAAGTTTTAGTACAAATTAAAGTTAGAAAAACTAATTTCTTTCCATGTAGTAATAAATTTTTAATAGAAACTAAAAACAGCCGATGCACCTTTGTTAGGTTCATTACGTTTATGTTTTCTTTATCCTAATTTTAGGTTCAAAATAGATAATCCGGATCATGGATTATATGTAATAAATGGGTGGTTAACTGAAAATAGCAATCAGTAGTTCAGTATTTGAAGATACACTTGTGAAACAAGACTTTATTAATTCTTATTATTATTTATTTCCCAAAATTAACATAATTCTGTTATTGCACACATTATATGACTTTATTAAATGTATTATAATTTGTTCCCAAAACAATTCAGACTGAGTTAAATATTTTTGTGAAAAGGTCAAAAATGATTATACTACTTTATGTGTTAAATATTCAACAAGAATACATAATTACACAATTTGTTTGCTCATCCTTACTATCTCAGATACAGTCAAGTTCCCATTTTTGGAGTCAACCAGAGAGTTCTCTTCCTATAAGTCCAGCAAGCCTAGTCTAGTGATTTCTCCTTGCAGCAATCTCAAACCGATCTATAAAAAATCTTGGTAGTTTGCTCGGACGGCCATAATATGTCAATGGTTGGACCAAAGGGATATGCTCTTGCATCAACTTAGAATAAATACTGTTTTCCATGTTAATCTTTATAACAGTTGTAGAGATCTTCGAATTTAATGTCAAATTATACAATGTTGATGGTGGTGATGGTAAAGATTACTGTGACAAGAAAGTATCACAGTATATGCCTGGCATAATAAAGCATGTATTGTAATATGTTTACCTTCAGTCTTAGTTCGGCTACCATCTGCTTCTTTAATTATTATCGTATTATCTTTCAGAATATCTATTAACACAACGTTTCAGTATACAAATTACATCCTCCCCCAGCCACCTGGTAATCCATCAACTTATTCTTAAAGAAACACCTTATTAACCACCCATCATAATATGTTAAAAACTTGTCGATCACTTTATTCACACACATTTGTTACTCTGTGGTTATTTGTGTATAAAAAAACTGCTTCATGTATAGTTTTAGAATATTTCACTTTACTTTAAATATAATGTTTTATGATATCTCTTAAACTATACTTGCCGTCTGCCAGTGATTCCTTCTCTCCGTAACACACCTCAACCAAAATAAACAGTATAACTACCTATTTTTAAGGTGATATAACAGCATATTACTGTACTATCTTATAGGAGAAAAACAAAAAACAAACCAACAGAAAACATACATCGCATTTTCCTCTTTTTTTAAAAACAAAATCTGTTAAAAAAAGCTTTGCACAATTTACTGAACTCAAACAAATTTCGATTATATATTTTTAACTAAAACGCTCTCTCAAAATCAATAAACATCTAAGGGTTCAATAAACTTCAATAATCTAAGGGTTCTCTTAATTAAATTAGTGGCGCTTCCTTCATGTAAACATGTAACTTATATATGCATACTTTTTTATTCCCACTTTAACTCAAAAATATCTTTTAACTGAATAGTCTTTCTCCTTCTCGCATTCTATCAAAAATGTACTTCACATTCTAATTTTAAACTTGGGGGGAACTAGAAGTATTCCAGTAAAACCTTTTAGACTTTAAGATATCCTATTCAATTTCCTAATTCTTAAATACAATACATGAAAACCATACGAACAATGATTGAAAATGCATTTAATTTAAATCAATCATTTAACAATAGACTATTAAACCAATAAAATATTTAAGTTATTTGACCAAAATTATTTCAATCTGTCTCTCCTTACATCTTAAACCTATAATAAATTCATTAAAATTTCCTATATCTTTGAGACCACCGATATATAAATTAATAAAATTTAATTTACCTAATGTTTATGATATGCAATCTCCAGTAGTCATTGAAACAATTCAATATTTAATAAGGGATGATTTATGTTAATTATTTTAATAATTGAAAGTTGGACACCATTTATAATGTTTATTACAAAAAATATGGATAATTACAAAAAAATTTACTCTTGAAGAGAGTATAAGGTTTCTCTGAGGTCGCAAGTTCTTTTAAAACAGTGTACTTTGGAGAATCTTGAATAAAATACAGAATCCTTCTTTCTGAAATGCACATTTTATTATTAATAAACATTTTAAATATTAAGTTTCATACAAATTCAAAGTATTACCTGAAAAGACAAAATTATACATAACATCTTACACTCTATATTAATCAAAATTATATTTCATTAAATCTTTATTTGATATTAATATTATGGTTGCAACCTAATATCAAAATGAAATCACTCATTCAAAAAATAATATGTTTTATATTACACAATCTCTTTCATAAAAATAATATTTATTCTTTTTAAATTTAAAACATCTAATTCAACAAGTCAAATAATGAATATATATTTTTTAACTATAAAACTATTTAATAATTATGTTCAAATAAAATATTTTTCCTTATTGGAAAAACGTGACGATTCTACAAACAATATTATTCAAATTTTACCAATGAATTACAAATTCTAGTAATTTTTATATTTAAATTTCTATAAAAAATAGTTTAAGCATGTTATACCAGACATGCATTTATACACGGAAGTTAAATTGTATATTTTACATAAAACTTTCAATTAATTCACGTAATTTCCTGTTTGAAACCACATGGCGTCGATCTATCAAAAATCCTGCCTCTCTTTAAAAAATAACTTTTTCAGTTTTACCTTTCACTTTTCTAACAGTTACAATTATATACTTTGTCTTTAATTCAAAACACTTTAGTCAAATCACATAGTTTTTCTTAAAAACACAAATACTTGTCCTTTTTATATACGTTTTCCTGCTTACGCAATACGTTTAGTCTATTGCATCATTTTTTATAACCACGTCTTTTTATTTTAAAAGCTTATTTCTCTCCTGTTTAAACTGACTTGCATAATTACACAATAGTTCTTTAAATATAACTTTTAGTCCTTATAAAAACACTTTCTTACGACGATTCGGCTTTGTTCTTGCAAACATATTTATTACTTCATGCGTGCTACCTGTCAGAAAGCCTAGATCCAACTGACCAAAACTAACTTATTAATTCACATTATTCTTTTATAAATTGAAACTCCTGTCTTTTTATAAAAAACACTTTCATTTGACGGTTCGTCTTTGTCTCGGCAAACATACTTATTACTTCATGCATGTTATCTCTCAGAAAGCCTAGATCCAACTGACCAAAACTAACTTATTAATTCACATTATTCTTTTATAAATTGAAACTCCTGTCTTTTTATAAAAAACACTTTCATTTGACGGTTCGTCTTTGTCTCGGCAAACATACTTATTACTTCATACATGCTATCTCTCAGAAAGCCTAGATCCAACTGACACAAACTTGGTTGGCAACAGCATTCCCACTATTTTTCAAAATGTTAATGTAGCATATTTCTCATAACTAAAATTATACCTATTTTAAATATTAACATACCTATAGTAAATTTCTCTGATCATTTTGCACTAATTACTTTCTTTATTTATTTTATTCTTTATTAATTTTATTCAAAACACAAAATACGTTTCCTGCTTATTGCATCCAAGTTAAACGTACTCTCCATTCAATCTAAGATCACCAACTGAAAATGTACACTATTACATCATATTTACTTCACCTCATACTACACCCTGATACTCACACATAAATCACTACAGGCTACCCCTTGTTTCCTCCTTTTTTCAACTGACCCTCTTTGTTTTAAAATTAATATTTTTTGGCCCAATTAGGTTTTTAATTTGTCTTGGCTTCCAATATTTCATGTTTGTTAAATACACGTGGATGAAGTCTCTTGACCAACATTCACCCAAGTTTTAACTAATGCAATATTTTTTAATTGCTAGCTTCTGGCAAGTAATTTTAAGAAGCCTATGTACTAACTTACCATAAATTAATGTTCTTTTCTTATGTCCTAATATTATTTGTTTACTTTGTCTATCAGAATATAGATATTCATTATTGCCACTTCATCCTAAATCAACCTGTATATATTTCTAAGCAAATGTAGAGAGATAAGAAACAAAAATAGGATTATAAAAATGTAAAAAAGTGTTTATATGCTTATAAATGGCTGCTTTCTATTACTGGTACCTAATAAAAGACTGTGTCAAAATTGATAATGTTAACGGCTGTATATTTTTTAAATTATTTATTATATTCATTCCAGGTGTCTACTGCAGTGGTGGAACCCTACAATTCAATTCTAACGACACACACAACACTGGAACATTCTGACTGTGCCTTTATGGCAGACAATGAAGCTATTTATGACATCTGTAGACGTAACTTGGATATTGAGCGACCTACTTACACCAACCTGAACCGGCTATTAGGGCAAATTGTGTCATCCATTACAGCTTCGTTAAGATTTGATGGAGCACTCAACGTTGACTTGACAGAATTCCAAACCAATCTGGTCCCATATCCCAGAATCCACTTCCCATTGGTTACATATGCTCCAGTTATATCAGCTGAGAAAGCATATCATGAACAGCTCTCTGTAAGTGAAATTACCAATGCTTGCTTTGAACCTGCCAATCAGATGGTGAAATGTGATCCAAGACATGGTAAATACATGGCTTGTTGTGTCCTTTATAGAGGTGATGTTGTGCCTAAAGATGTGAATTCTGCTATTGCAAACATTAAAACTAAGAGAACAATTCAGTTTGTGGATTGGTGCCCAACTGGATTTAAGGTTAGTTGTTTATTTTGTTAATATATATTGTAAAGATTTAAAAGAATAAGAAAATTTTATTTAGAAGGAAAGATATATTTCTAAATTAATCTATGAGTCTGTCTGTTGAATCAGAAATCCATGAAATCTATAATATTGTCATCCAAAATTTGATTAATTGAAATTTATTATCATGTCTCTGAAATCTGAAATGGAGTGTTGTTAACACATTTAACACAATCATACTACCCTATAGCACAGACAATACTCTCTTCTGTGTCTACAGTCACCAATTTTTCAAGTTTGTTGAATTTGTGTTATCAAAGATAAATCAGTTATGTATCAGATCTAACCCAATAGGGACATTTCAATTAATTGTTGAATTTACAAGATGATATTATCTTTGTCAGCAAGCAGTCAAAGAACCCCACATTAAATGCATTACATGATGAAATTGACTTTGATTGTCTCTAATTTACCACTTTTTTCTTCAAGCCAATCTAAACAATTTATAAATAACATTTTTTATTATTATTATTTTTTTTTTTGATTTTTATGTGATATTCCTTGCTTTGCTGTGAGACTAAATATAATATGATATTAACTTTGATATCCATATTTTTTGTTGAATTTATGGTATAGAAATTACGATGTCTTTCATAGAACCTCATGAGGAGTAAGACTGAAATTTTTATCTCTACCTCGAATAGCACTATTTGGTCATAGTTTTTGCTGTTTGGCTCGTATATACAGGGTGATTCAAAACTACACGGCAATCTCTCGGAGGCACATTATATAGTCAAAAATAAATAAAATAAAATCATATAAACATATGCCTGAAAACGCTTTGTTAGCGAGTTATAATGGGTGAAAGATTTCGCCTAGAACTCAGTACCCCCGGTGAAATGAGGCCATATAGAGATTTTCAAGGTGTTAATAAAGATACAAATATGATGGTTTCTTATGGTTTTTTTATTTGAAAAATTGAATAAAACTGGTCCCAGAGCTGTATCTGCATTAGTTTTTGAGATATCTTATGTAAAACACAAGAATTAAGCTATAAAAAACACATTTTTGTGTTTAACGTAAGATTACTTTGAAAAATGGTTAATTAAGGGTGTATTTTTTCTTAATTACATGTATAGAAAATTTAATTCTGAAAAGATTCATGTAAATTACTTAAGAAAAAAACGAATAATAATATTGAAATTTAGCTAATAAAAAAAAAAAAAAAATTATATATATATATATATATATATATATATATAAGCTTTAGTGATCTCGGTTTTGTTTGATTTTATTTAAACGTGGTATGTAAGGGGTTGCCTTTACAAATTGTTGAACAAGCCCTCAATCAGACAAATCTGTCTGATGTAAGATTTAAGTTTTTTTCTTGTGTTATATGGTCATTAGTAGTTTTTCTCAACTGTGACCCAGATAGGTCTATTTTGGAATTTAAATACGATCAGCCTATATATAGGCTCTGATTATGTTTGCGAATAAATTTAATTAAATAAATATAAATATGATTTTACTACAATAATAAAAGATAATTCTATTAACATACATTTCATTTCATAAATATAAATACATTGTTCTTAAATAACACTTATGAAATTAAGTAACTTCTTGCTTGTACATCCTAGATCTCACAGGTCGTTTTCTAGATTTATAATCTCATTCTGTATGTACGAGGTACACAAGCTCATTTGTTTTTAATATAAGAATTTTAGAATTCAAGTTGGTTACTAGTGAATATACTTCACTATAGGTCATCTTTTAATGTCTAGTAATTAATATATAGGTGTTTTCATTTACAATCCCAACACACTCTTTCCTGTAGTTAATGTTACCAAAGTAAATTTGCTTTTTTATAAAAATGAACCCATAGCAATAAAGGATTAGCTGTTGTTTTATATGGTTATTTATTCACTTATAAATGTTCTTGGATATTGTTATGCTATATTGCTTTAACTTTATCTTTTACTAAATTTAATTACATTATTTTTTAATTTAAAACTTTATATTCATTTAGGTTGGTATTAACTATCAGCCACCGACAGTTGTTCCTGGAGGTGATCTCGCTAAAGTTCAACGAGCAGTATGTATGCTAGCCAATACTACAGCCATAGCCGAAGCTTGGGCCAGACTTGACCATAAATTTGATTTAATGTATGCTAAGCGTGCTTTCGTACATTGGTATGTTGGTGAGGGCATGGAAGAAGGTGAGTTCAGTGAAGCACGCGAAGATTTAGCTGCTTTAGAAAAAGATTATGAAGAAGTCGGCACTGACTCTGTTGAAGCAGAAGGGGAAGGTGAGAAAGAAGGATAATTTCTTCAAAATTGCACAATTGGACAAATTATATTTATGCTGTTCATAGTTTGTATTTATTCAAAGTTGTTTAATTTTATAAGTTATATTTTAACAGCAAAACCCTAATAATACTGTTTTCAAATTTTAATTATAAATGGTGCTTATATATTACCAACTGAAATTTAGTTAAATTTAAAGTTTAAGTTGCCAAATAATTGAAATTCTTACAGTACCGGTACATAGACTATTTATTTATTTATATATATATTTTTTCTATGTTTATATTGAAATTAAAATTGTAATATTATTTGTGATGTTTTGTTTATTTAAGTTATATTTCAACAACCTTTATCACCACCAAGCATCTGTGCATTAAGCATGAATAAATATTAGTATGTTGGAAATCAGCATCTCCATATTGCCAAGTAGACTATCAATACAAGTATTAATACAATAGTATTGTAATATTCAGGTTTTTTTTCCGAAAACACCTATTTTGTTTGTTTGAAACTAAATAAATACACTTATATGATTACTTTTCAAAATGAAAATTATAACATTTTACATAAATGATATGCGTTTTCAAAAAATAATACAAAGAGTAACAATTGGTGTCAGAGAAGTTAAGAAAATTAAACTTTTCGTTGTTAAGTCAAGATATTTTTGAAAAAAAAAAAAAAAAACAGTAAAAAAAATTGTAGATCCAAGAAAAATTGAGAGAAAATCTTATTTAAGAGTAAATTTCTACTTTGTATGTACTTTTAGCCAAATATTTTTTGACACCAAGTGCCAATCATCCTGTGTGTGTATATGCTTATAAGAGAATACAAATTGTATTGAAGCCTAGGCCTATATTTTGTTTTAAACAATCTTTTTCGAACAAAAACAACATATTTTCCAAACTGTTCAAACCAGGTTCGATTCTATAACTGGGCAACATGGGCATTTGCCCAGGGGCACAAGCGTACTAGGGGCGCAAGGGTTTTGGGTCATAAAAAATTTTTTTAATTAAAAAAAATTCAACCATATTAAGGCAGTATATGTCGATAAAAGTTTATAAATTTAAAAAACTATAAAAAATTATAGATCTGAAAAATCAAAATTTTAAGTTAGCACAACCATTCTTCAGATCTTTCTGAACAATTTGGTAACATTTCCAAGCTTATCGGTTAGAAAATAGCGTCCGAAACAGAAAACTCGTTTTGCCCCCTCTTCACCTGCGCATCGCAAAAATCACCTCGTTTCGTATAAATTCATTCATAAAATCGTTCTACAATAAAAGATGAAAAGCTGAATAGCTTAATGCTGTTACGCAGAATGACATTACACTGAAGCTTGACTTCAAAGATATAATTGATAGTTTTGCTACATCAAAGATCAGTAGAAAAAAAGCAATAATGTAAATAGGATATAAGGAGAAAGTATGAGGAATATGACGTATAAATATATATAAAGTATAGTAATAAGAGAAAGAAAGTATAAAGGAAATAAGAGATATGGTTGAGGTATTAAAGTTGTTTTACAAGACTCAATTAAAAAGTGAACATACAGTTAAAATAAAATGAGCTACGGTTATATAGGCCTATAGAAATAAAAGTTTGAAATAATTAAGAACTATTTTCTAGGGTGGGTGAGTGGTCCATGATACTGTAAAATACAAGGTTGTTATGTTGTGATGTCAATCATAACACCTACGCCTGTAATTGCAGTGGCCTAATAATACTTGTAAGTTTTTACAGTAGCCGGTTGCCAGTCCGGGACACGGCGGGTCCATAGGTGGTGGATAATGGAAATACTTACCGACTCACCAAATAAAAGGAGTTCGGTGGAGTTAAGAGATAAATCCCTCCCGAACCAAAAACTGGCAAAGATGAATTAATCGGGGGGGGGGGGCATCTCTTTAATTTGCCCAGGGGCGCTACAAAGGTTAAAAACGGGTCTGGTTCAAACAAAATATTTCTATAACAATTTAGAAAATTTGTTGTTTTTATTTTAAAAAGATATGTAAGTACTGTAAACAGGTAAGATGCTATACATAGTACTGACTACACCAACTCAAATACAAGCAAATTTTCGTTGTTCATCAGTAAAGAACATTCCATCACAAGGAGAATCACAATCTTTTTCAACTTTATCAACAACTTTTAGTGAATAATCCATACCTTTTGGAACTTTAAACTGAACTGGTCAAGCAAACTCAAAGTCTCTTGAACCTTATAGAATATGAGGAAAAGGTAAGTGATATTTGGATTTCTTCCTAACCCAGAACGAAATACACTAGCATCTGGAAATCCATTCATTCCAGGATGAGTAAGAGAATTCCTATAGTGGGTCTACTGCCACTATTCCCACCAGCAGTATTATTTTAACCCACACAAATATCAGCTCCTCCTGCCTCTAGAAATTTAACACAATCCAAATCTTCTGGCCAAGGGAAACCAAATTTCCTTACTTCCTCATAAACATGTATTGCAGAAAGGCAAAGGACTTAGTGTGGATTAAATTGATGATATAGTACAAACCGGTGCTTAAACCAAGAACAAATTGAACACAAAGAAAACTGTAAATCATGGCGGCATTTGATTTGAAAACTAAAGGAAAAACTGATTCACTTCTAAGCCATTATCCTCTTGTTTTAATGCTAGTAATTTTATTGACTCATAGTTTATAGTGATCTAGCTGATAGTTTTTTCCTATGTTGTATAAAAGGAAAAAAAAATGCAATCATAATCGCCTACCATATCCCTGATAATTATATTAACTTTAGTAAGTTAATCCAGTCCAGAGCTTTATAGATTTAGAAAACGCATAGTTAATGGCAAATTGTTTAACGGCTAATTTTTCGAAAACCGTTAATTTAAAAAATATTGGGCAAGAGAAAAATATATATATTTTCTTAATGATAAATAAAATTGTGTTCTTCTTTTTTTTGTGTTCAAAAGATAACTGAATTATGGATAAAATATTTCCTAAAAGTTTTATTTCTTTAACAAATCCCTTAATTTGAGTTCCTAGAACTTCAGTAGTTAAAAAATTGCCTATTACATCTACAATAAATTAGTCTAAACTTAAACAAGTGTAAAGTTTTGGGTATTGTAGACAATTATAAAAAATTATGTTTTTAGTTTTTGTCAGTTATCTTATGAGCTACTAAATACATTTTATTTATCATTAAAATTTAAAAAATAGTTTATCATTTGTACAGTTAATGGTTTTTGAGATTTTTGATGTTTAAACATTTGAAACCATTTTTCCAAAATATAATGCAAAATAGTATCTTTGATCTTGATGAACTTGTAAAACTTAAAACATAAATAATGCTTGTACCAAATTTGAGCTTAATAATCTTATCTATATCCATAGTTCTGTTATTAATAAATGTTATTTTCTAAAAAAACAAAATGTGGGAAGATGGAAAACTAGGCATTTATGAACTCATGATTATTACACTTTTTCTTTATATTTACATGTAGAATGAACTCCCAAAGTCTCTGTATATCTTCATGAATCATCCAGTTATCCAGTATATATAAATACAAATTAAAATGAAATAGGTAAATACTTTTATACAAATTGCAAATATCCATTAATTTATGCCCATCTAAAAAATTTATATATTTAAAAATTCTCCCTCTCACTCAACCTTTACCTATAAAGGAAGAAGATTATGAACAAAAAGTTTCTTACCATTATAAACAACACACACACACACACACACACACACACACACAAAATTACACCATTTAAATGAGAGAGAAGCAAAGTCATGAGGGATGAATTTTTAAAAATTATTTTTATGTGTAGATACTGTATTTTAAAATTAAAATCAAAAAGGAATATTAAAAAAGAATTTGTACTGTTTTCAAAAGAAAAGTAAAATTAAAATGCAGTACAAACAGTGACCACAAGAAAGCGCTTGACGCTCTCCTGGCATCCTACTAAAATAGTAAAAATCCCTTTTAATTTTATTTTGAAAAGGATTCTTTCTTTTATGTGAGAAATACCATAATTTTATTTTTATAAATTGAATCATAAACTTTTGTTATTTAAACATTTAAGTTTACATAAATAGCAAAATACTATTTAAAAAAAGTTTTGTGAATTTTTAGCTATTAAAAATCAAAGGATTAAAATGATAAGATTTACAGTTATCATCTAAATTATATTTTTATACTCTCTTTAAATAGTATAAATTTTCCTGTTTTAAAAATAAACTTATAGTTGATTGGTAATACAAAATTAAATGAGATGAAACACTAAACTTTAAAGCTAGTTTTCGTAGTCTGGTAATTTAAGCAGTCTTAGGTTGGCTAACCTTACAAGCTGGTTTGTGATTCGTCGGTTCACTGAGAACTCGTAACGCCATGTTTCATTCCAATCCAGTCCAGTCCCGCAGTTGTTGATAGTCCGTGGTTAGGTGTGTGTTGGAGTATGTTAATATTTATAGTAAACAAAAGACGCGAGTTAAGTTTAGTGGATCCAAATTAATTCATGTGATGTTAATGTTTGTACAGAAAGTGATATGAAGTTGTTTTATTTATATATCTGTTATGTAATTAATACATATTTGGAAATGTTAAAGTCAAATATGTAGTTTTCAGGTTGTGCACATATATAACCTCACGAGCACATGATAATGCAATTTTGTGAAATTAGTGTAAATTTTATTTTCAACTGTTAGTCTTCAAAAATAACCATATAAAGAAATAGTTTTCAATCAAAATGGGCATGATGTGGAAAGTGTTGCTGTGTTCAGTGTTAGTGTTAGGTTCGTTTGGAACAAGTTTGGCTTCTCAGCATGGCACATCTAGAGTTTCCGACCGAGATAGTCTTCCGAATCATGGATTATGCGAACCCATTACAATTCCCTTTTGTTTGGATATAAAATACAATCAAACAATCATGCCTAATTTACTCAATCATCAAAAACAAGAGGATGCTGGCTTAGAAGTGCATCAGTTTTTCCCTTTAGTTAAAATCAAGTGCAGCCATGATTTACAGTTTTTCTTGTGTTCAATGTATGCACCAGTTTGTACTATATTAGATCGACCTATTCCACCTTGTAGGTCTTTATGTCTTTCCGCTAGACATGGTTGTGAGGAAGTAATGAATAAATTTGGTTTCCCATGGCCAGAAGATCTGGATTGTGCTAAATTTCCAGAGGCAGGTGGAGCTGATATTTGTGTGGGTGAAAATAATACTGCTGGTGCGAATAGTGGCAGTAGACCCACTATAGGGAATTCCCCTACTCATCCTGGAATGAATGGATTTCCAGGTGCTAGTGGATATCGTCCTGGGTTAGGAAGAAATCCAAATGATCACTTACCTTTTCCTCATATTCCAGAAGGTGCAAGAGACTTTGGGTTTGCTTGTCCAGTTCAGTTTAAAGTTCCAAAAGGTATGGATTATTCACTAAAAGTTGTCGACAAGGTTGAAAAAGATTGTGGTGCTCCGTGCGATGGAATGTTCTTTACTGATGAACAACGAAAATTTGCTCGTATTTGGGTTGGAGTGTGGTCAGTACTATGTGTAGCATCTTGCCTGTTTACAGTACTTACATTTATGATAGACACAGATAGGTTTAGGTACCCTGAAAGACCAATAATTTTTCTTTCCCTTTGTTATTTAATGGTTGCTTCTGCTTATGTTGTGGGATTTGGATCTGGAGATACTATAGCTTGTAGGAAACCATTTCCTCCACCTGTCAAGTTACCTCATTTACAAATGGTGCCTACGATAACACAAGGAACTAAACATGAAATGTGTACTATTATATTCATGGTGTTATATTTCTTTAGTATGGCATCATCCATCTGGTGGGTTGTTCTTACCCTCACATGGTTTTTAGCTGCAGGACTTAAATGGGGACATGAAGCTATCGAAGCTAACTCTCAATATTTTCATTTAGCGGCCTGGGCTGTTCCTGCAGTAAAGACTATTACAATATTAGCCATGGGAAAAGTAGAGGGTAAGTCTAAAATTTTTTTTTCCTTTTCAATAATTGTAGGCTATATTGTTTATAAATATTATATTATAGTTTAAACTTATTTGAAAATATATATATTTTACAAATAGCCTTCTAAATTAAGGAAGCATTTTAGTTTTGGTGAATGTAGACCTCCATTTCTATGTAAGTTAATTATATTCATATAAAAAATAACTTTTAATTTTGATTTATTTATAGTAGGCATACCAACTTTTATAATTTTGAAACACTCATTGACTTTTTGTTTAGAGCCTAATAAACTTCAGAGATGGTTTATATTTCAAAGATTACCCTCAACTGCTTGCCCTCTTAGAATGGCCAGTTGTACACTACTAAATATAAAAAACAATTAAAAAAATTTAAAAATAGGCTAAGTTATAGAGTTTAATCCAAGAATTATTAGCTTAGTGGAGCTATTCTTCAGTAGGCCTATATAAAGTTTTAATTTTGCATTTTTAAGTTAGTCAAAATTAATGTAGTAAAAAGTTGTGTTGTTCCAAAAAATTGAATACGGTATGTAAGCTGAACCTATTAAAGATTTTTAAAGGCAGAAGTGAAAATTAAAAATTATTTTATTTTTCAATTTTTCATCACCAATTTTTGAATTTAGATGATTGTTATATTTAATGCAGAGTAAAGTTACATCATGTAAAATGTAGGCTATAACTCCAATTTTAATTTTAAGAGTAGCCTAGGCCTACAATAGGTCGAATTAACCTGCAAAGGGAATTCATTATGGAATAATTAATTTCTGTTACTAGGTTTATTTAAATCTATAAATATTTACAGAAGTTATTGGTTGGTGAAAACAGAGACCGAATTAAAGTAAAAAAAATACATTTCTTCAAATTATCATGCTATCCTACTGAAGTTCAAGATTTATTTTTATTGTTGAGATTAATCTATTCCTACTTCTTTAGTTGGGCACAAGCTTTTGTGATATAACTTAATAGTATATACATATTAAAAATATCTACAACATTTTAATGTTTCATTTAAAATTTATCTCAGGCGGTTTTATCAGAATAAGGCCTATATGCCTACTTGTCAAGACAATTATGGCAGATTAGATTATTTATTGAAACCAAGACACAGCAATTAAAATGATAGCTTAGAATTCCAACAGTTTAGTTTTAAGGCTTGGCCCTATTAACAGTAGTTGTAAGTGTGTAAGTAAGCCCCTTGACTATTGTAAATATTTTTAAAAAATTACTTTTTTGATAAGATACTTGAAACAATAAATTTCATAGCAAACAATAAATTTCATAATTATAACAACCAATTGATAGCCTGGGTCTATTATTAAAAAAACAAAACAAATTATATGGAGGACATTCTTCTTATCATTAATTAATATTTTAAATTTTCCATTCTTTAAATACCTTGTATTTTATTTAATCAAGTTATTAGTTTGGTTCTAATGTAAGTTTTAGAAGTAATTTCATAAATATCATGTAATCTCTACAAAATTAACAATCTAATTGGTCTTGGATATTTTAATAACAAGATTTCAGTCTGCTCAACACTTGTTTGTAATCTCACATATTTTAAGAAGCTCATAATTAGCAGTAGAAATCAGTTTAACCTAGGATTAGATTTTTGTGTGTTTAGGACCTCTAGAACAGAAATATAGTTGTCATTTGTATTTAAATTGACTTGGTCTGTAAAGGAGGGGTTCAACTTTGCTCCCAAAAAAATAATACATTATGAGACCCATACATTCACTTTTAGAAAATGAAGTAATGTCAACCTAAATATGACTTTCTAAATTCGAGAAGAGTTTTAAGTTGGTTGTACATAGGTGCAACCCTTACTTTAAATATTACTTTGACACTAATCTTATATATTTATTAAATTTGTGATTGTTCAAGTTAGTGTTTACACTTGAAATATGTAGCGTGTGGAAACTTCAATCACCATAGGATCAAACAGATTTCACAGCAAACACTTTATTTGAAATAAACCGATGTTTCAATGACTTAATCTTAGGTTGTTGTTATATGACCACACAAATAATTATCTATTTTCAGTTGGTAGTGTTAGGCCTACAAAGTTGTGTACAGTAACAACTGAAAATAATTTAGTTCCCGGATAAAGTGTGTTTTTATGGAAGTTTTTTCTTATTTTATTTGTTGAAATCAGTGTTGCTGGTAATAATCTTGTTAAATCTCCTAAATGTATTACTTTTATAAGTAATTTTTTTTATTAAAAAGTAATGCAAAGGTCTATTCATTTTCCAACAAAAAGTGTGTCCAACTGAATTTCAATCTGTATTATAAATTTTAACAGTCAATAGAATACATTATAGCCTATAAAGGTTTTGCAGTTTTATACAGTTTATGTGAAGTATGAGTACAAAGGAAACCCATAAATCTCTTGTACAGTAAAGACAAAGGGTATAGAGAACTCTCTAGTTTTGTCAAGTTTTAAGTTTCTCATTGAATAGGAATTCCAACATGTCATAAATATGCTTCAAAGACATATTTATTTACAGAGTTCTCAGATTTAAACTAACTTGTAGGCCTAATGGTCATTGTAAGACATTTGGCTTTGTAGTTACTTACAGGGAGAAAGTTATTTTCCACTTTTATACCTCCTCAAGTTCAGTCTAGAGAGAAATAAGTTGGTAGCATAGCCTAATTAGTTGTAGATAAAAATGACTTCTATGGTTGAATTAATTTTGATATTTTATTTTATTTTCTAAAGTGAATGGCATTTATGTACGAAAATGATTATACATAATAAACGTTTAAGCCAAATTACTTTTAATGTTTTATAATATAGGCTAATACAATATAATTGATGCCCAAACATTATTTGTTGGAGTTTTTCTTAGTAAAATAGTTTTTAATATCTTCTGTATAGCTATCATTGCGGTTTATAAAATAGAAAAAAAAACTATGATTGTGTTAGATTGGATGCAATTTTAATCTGTGTAAGAAGCAAAAATAAAAACATTGCCAATAGTTTCAAAGTTCTTTAAAAAAAAAAAAACTTAAAAAAAAAACTTAATTGGTCAGCTGAGGAAATTTTTCAATGTAAGATATGCTAATCAGCTGTTACTGTTTATTTTGTAATATTCTTTAAGATTTTTCTGTGAGAATCCATTTATTTAAACCAACTTTAAATTATGTTTATACATTAATCCTCAGAATATCAATGCTCTGCTAGTTAGTAGTTTATAAAGCAGACTCATTTTACTGAAAGACTTGTTTCTGAAAAGGTCTGGAAAATTTGTCACCCTTCAGAGTTACGATGAGATAAAAGGGGGTAGTTTCTGCTAAGGGTAGGCTCGTTCTAATTGCATTCTTATAGCTTACTGTACCGTGCTTAACTAGACACAGTCATATAAGTTACTTTTATCTTTTTTACTGTACACAAAGGAGGCGTTTTGTATTAGAAACAAAATGTCAAATCCCACCACAGGCGACATTTCGTGGACAGTCATTCTTCGGCAATCTAAAGACAACATTGTGTTTAGGGAGCCGAGTTGAGGTATGTGATATTTAAATTGAATGTCAACCATTATTGTAGCGTGCTCAGTCAAGAATAAAACTTAGGCATATTTTTTTACTTTCTCGTGAGTAGGTCTAATACATACTTTCTTGATTAGAAGTTATATGACGAGTCAAAAAGTCGATGTAAAATTTGTCGCGGGTATATCAGCTTTCAGTGCCTTGAGTAGTTTTTAGAATACCGTCTGTGTTTATGGTGTGTAGTTTAGTCAAGATTATAAATTGCGATAACTCGTATTATGGACATTTTTTAAAATGTATAGGCCTATATGAATTTAAATAGAACTGTGTTTGTATAAAGGTATATCTTTTAAGATAATGAAAAGTATACGGAATCTCACAAAATAACTAAACGTAGGCTATTCCAAAGATAATTTCGCTATTCTCAGTTTATATTTTGTTTATTGTAGCTAAGGATGACAACATTATCGTTGAAACGCGGTTCATAATTAAACGTTTATTTAGAAAATCTTTGTTCTATTTATTATTCTTAAAAGATAAATTATTTATCTAAAAATATTTAACCTAAATAGGTTAAATAAATTACAACTTACTTTTCGGTTCATCTTAATTTTTTTTAAATACTGAGGTCAGAAATATAGTTTTAATTGATATTTTCCAGTGAAATTTAAGAATTCATAACGTTAGTAACAAATAGTCTAGGGCGTCTATAGATCCATGTATATGTGTCTAAGGGAGTTTTTGCAATGTAGCCTAAACAAAATAATAAACGTTAAATTTTTGAGCTAATCATGATGATCGCTGGAACATTTTAAGCGGTCGTTTTAAACGTTTAAAAAACCGTTTAATCAAAGTACTTTGTTAAAATGCGTGTGTTTGCGTGTTTTAGCTCAATTTAGAAGTAATCGTCGTCCATTTCACCAAATTTGATACAAATATTGATTTTTTGTTAGCTTTAAAAAAATTGCACAATTAGAAATTGGCCTTTTAGTAACTTTATCCGAATTTGTAGTCTTAACTGAGGTATTTGTTTTATGTGCCGTGAATTTTACTAGAATCAAAAATACATATTCTAGTTTCAAATAGGCCTATAACGTAAAAACTCCATTTACCTGTAACACGATAAAAAAACAAACAAATTTGACACAAAAACTGACAACAAATTTGAAACCAGCGGTTAATTTTAAAAATGCGTGTCTTTTAAGTTAACTTTGCAATAACTAATTTTAAAGCATATAATATAACTTTTCTACATTATAAATTACAAAAGTTATCGTAAATAACGTTTCTCACAATATACATACAGCTGGTAACGTACGAAATTTGTATCACATCGACAAGCTGCAAATAGATTGCACAACAAAACAACGTTTTTCGCTTGTATGTATTAATATGTTAAATTATGTAACAAATAGGTTACTGTTCACCATACTCTATCAAAATAGACTCTTGAGTAGCGAATTACTAAGGTGAAGCATAGATCCAGGGCTAAGGAATTCTAAGACTATTTATTTATTATACCTTTGTTAGTTAACTACGACCCTCTCTCCTTACTCCACTTTCAGTTTTAGCTAGATAACACTTAGCTACTTACTACTCAAGGCCTACCTACACTCAGTGCCTGCCTGTATGCAATTGCAGTAAGGCTTGTTTTCTGCTGTCATTAAAACTGGTGCTTAGACGTTCTCTCAGTTATGTATGAAACAGCTGTTTTTGTATTACTACTATTTTGTCGATGAATAGATCTAAAAATTCGTTGTCTTTATAAGTTTGTAGTAGAATTTAGTAGCTCTATGGTGGTTTTAATTTAATAGAAATATAATTTCTATTTCAGTATTTTCTTTTTTGAAAGAAATAGAATGAAATGAATATATGAACCGCGTAAAAACAAAACACTAGAGCTGTCACTTCCTTCAGAATACACAGCTGTGTTACGTTATAGTTCTTTACTTCTCATATGCTTCACGTATGAAATTCCAGTCCGGGAATAGATTCCAGAGTCGACCAAACCCATCTGTTTGGACCCAAGTGTCAGAATGATTTAATGACGTTAAGTTATGTGACTGGGAAGAAATTTTATGTCTTAGTTGTCCTGTTGACCCCTAGTACACAGCAGTCATCAATACTCCAACATTCAGCTGTGGTAAAATGATTTCTAAATGTATCTGTGAATTTAAAAAAAAGAAGATAATAGTTCAATTTGTAAGGGTTAGGAAATGTTACATTATACGTGTCACGTTCCGCAGTAATGAACTAGAGAAAACTGGTACGGTGTTGATGGTTGAGATCGTAGAATCGAACCTCGATCAATTTCTTTTTACTTTCTTACATACACGAGGTAGGCTGTAGAAAAAGTTATGTAATGGATTAAAACATCGTTGTCGAGTTTTTATAGTGAAAATATCAGATTTGATGTCCTAGGGTTCAACAAAGTAATTTTTGGAGTAGCCTGATGTTTATAGTTTTTTCGCGCACTAAAGCCCAAATGGACAGGTTTTCAATCATATTTGGTATATGACCATATCTCGATATGTTTTAATTTATTTCCTCAAATTAAAAGTTCTCTCAGGGGATTACTCATAAGTGAGTAGGGCCTATAGATGTGACAAACCCGAGGACTCTTGCTGGTTCTACATTCTTCTTCAGTTAGACTTAGGCTAGATCCCTCTCTTACCTATCAAGTCTCGTGGTCTCTTCTCTTCCGACCTTGTATTCTAGGGCTAGAGGTCTTTCTACTGCTTTTTTTTATAATAAGGCGTTGTCGACTGAGAGGTCATTTCAACAAGAAAACTCAAAATTACTAGGCTATTTGGTCGAAATCGATTGTAACTATTTTAGTAGAGTTTTGATAAAATGTTTACCCCTGAGGACCCAACTTTCCTCCACATTTGCCTATTTCGATTTCGTTTCTTAAATTTCCTCAAATAACACAGTTAGGAATATGCTATTTTCTATAGATCAGTCTATTACTATTTTTGTATGGATGTAAAAGTTACCAAGTTATAATGTCTACTACAAACTTCTATACCAGTAACATTTAGTGTACATTTCAAACAACTTGCTCTTCTTATAAGTAAAACACAAAATTATAATTTCAAACCATTTTATTACACTTGTCTGTGCATAAAGTAAAATAAGTAAGCCAAGTTTGGTAAGCGGATTTTCTATCACAGAGGTCAACATATCTTTTCAAGGTCGATACCCTTGTCCCTTCCTTACCTCACCCAATTAGAAGCTGCGCCATGAAAATGTAGAACGCCCAACCACGATTATCTCTGGACATTAGTTTAGAGTTTAGGATAGACGTACAGTAATGAAAAGTCCAAGTCTGTACGTCAATCTTCTCAATATTGCGAAGTGCACAAGCTTAACGACTTCAATAAAATAGTTGTAAATATAACCATCTCAGTACAAAATACATGTGCTATCAAACTTGCGAGCTTGGTACAGTATAAATCTTGATTTAAACGTTTAAAATTCTACATTTTTCTGATGTATTCAGAATGGATATCCGCCAATCATTAAATACGTTTTTACTCTTAAAAGAACATGTATTAGTATGTTAGTTCTCAATTGTTTACCAAGGACGATACATGAAATTCACTTTGAAATAAGTTTTGCCAACTTTCACAATTTAAATATCAAACGTTATTTGAATTTAGATATCGCTCTTCCAGAAAATATTCAGGTCTGCAATTTGTCTTTTACCTATGAGTGGGGACTTTGGTGATTAAAACCTATAGTAAATCTCTACTTTTAATTAATTTAATCCAAAACGTCATCCCGTTGGTAAATAAGGGTTGACGAAGCTCTAGACTTTAGAATATCTGTCTTGACTTTGTTTTAAAGCTATAGTAAACTACTTCTATATATTTTGTTTTAGTAAGGAAACTTTTTTTTTTGAAAGAAAGAAAGAAACTTTATTTCTCCAATAAAATGTTAACATAAGTACAATACAATATGCAATAATATTAACAATATATTGATACAGAAACATAAGCAAATTGTATTAGAGTCTTGGATTACTTATCGCAATGCTCGGGCTTGACCTGATAATTCCACACATTACAAGAAAGTAAAACACTACTCACTACATACAATCTACAATAATATTCATTATTTGCTATATTTTCAACCTACACATACACATCCATATCGCACACACTCATACACATATTTCCTGATAGATTTCCTAATAAGCATCGCCTGTTTGGAGGTATGTTTATTATACATTCTTGAATAAAAACGGCTTTTCAAAACAGTACAAAATTAAATAAAAAAAGGGATTTATATAGTTTTAATATACTCTTATATATGTACATATAAAATCTCCGCGTGCTAAATTCAAATTATTTATACAGATTATGACAATACATATAAAAATTTCAGATAAATTAAATGTTGGAGCCATTTTCTTAATATTCCGACAGACATGGCAAACTGGATTAACTGGATTTTTGCTTTCATATTGCAACTGCATTTAAACAACAGTTAATTAGTTACTAATTATACCACTCACACTCTCACATACATCCCGCACTTGAACGGTGGACAGCATCTTCTCAAAATATATATAGTACTGTGCACACAAAGGTAATAATACTCAGACTAACAACCCAAGAAATCTACAATTAATTAAGATTGGATATATAATTCTGGATATACTGCATAAACTCTGACATCTTTTCCCCCCCTCTAAAACTGTTTTTACCAACAATACTGAGGCTGATTCTTCAACTTTGTCTTGCTTTCTACCCTCCTAAAACTAACCTTTACAATTTTAGCAAAAAGGTTTTTCTTGTTTGTTCACACAACTTGACATTCAGAACTTCATAAAGCTGTCAACTGAGATTGCTATGAATCTCATGCTACAATCTAAACTGTATTATAACTGAAAAGACTATGTGTTCTTAGCTTCTATGACACCCAGTTAAACATTTATTCTAACATTTATATACAAACAAACATTTATATATTTTATGAACGGGATTTAGGTGGTTTGTGGCCTTACCTTTGTTTGTCCTGTTATCTTTGCAAATAAAAGTAATAAATCTATGCTGCAAAACAGGTTTTAAGCCGTAAAATCAGAACAATAGGTGGAATGACAAGTCTGGTCCCGCGAGGAGTGGAGGGCTGCCTAGTCATTTTGTAAACTCATCTTATAATAAATGATCTATTAATTTTGGTCAGATTTTCTACGTTATAATCTGCTTGCGAAATGGATGTATCAATTCCATAGGATACTTTTGAATTTTGCTTAATTTGTTTTTCAATCGCTCTCTTTCACTCGTGTTTATTCTTTTGACCTACGATAATATGTAATACCGCGTGAGAATAGCAAAACATTCATCCTTTGTTTTGTTTATTTTTTTAACTGATTTTCAAGTTTTACAGTCTAAGGATCGGAAAAAATAATTTTTGACATATCTGTCTGTTGTCGTTGTTACTTAAGCACAATAGCAGTTAGGCTACTTAAAACTAGATAACAACTTAACATTTAGCATGGATGCGTTATGTTTGTGAAATTTCAAAATTCATTGAACCCTTTCAAATGGTGATAATTTAAAAAAAGTTGTTTCATCATATTTTTAGAGTTATTCTTAATAATAACCAAGAGAGTCCAGCCATATGACACAAATATACCAATTTAAAAATTGTACGCTCGTCTCATTCCAAACATTCATCCAACATTTTCCATTCTACGATTTATCAATGATAAATATCAATGATACTTCCAATAGGCCTACTCAATGTCTGGAAATGATGAAGTCAATAACCAATATATTTGTGTAGACAGTGAAGAATGTTACATCTCTTTCCTTTCAATGAGTGCCCCCTAATCAATGCCCCCTATGTCTCAATCAATCTGTTTACTATAATGTACTCTAAACGGAGAGGAAGGTGTTGAAATATTGCGTTTTAGTATATTTTAATTTTGGATTTTTAAATTAATTCTACAGGACCTTTTAAAAGAAGAAACTCTTCAACATTTACACGTCGCCCGCAGTTGTTTACCTAATTAATCGCCTATAAGCTTCCCCACTAGCTTAAGTAACCTTTTTACCTAAATCATAATTTCCGAAATGTTATCAAATATTTGAAAAGTACATAAAAAAATAAGATCAACGATACTAAACAAGGGCAAATTTGATAAAAACTAACAATATAGAGGTAATAAGAAATATAGAAGTAGTCTGTTTAAATCTTGTAATAATAAAGTTGGTTTTATGTAACAATATGACAATGAAATTACAAATTTGCCCTTGTTTAGTATCGTTGATCTTATTTTTTTATGTACTTTTCAAATATTTGATAACATTTCGGAAATTATGATTTAGGTAAAAAAGTTACTTAAGCTAGTGGGGAAGCTTATAGGCGACTAATTAGGTAAACAACTGCGGGCGACGTGAATGGCCCGGGCCTGTCCCAGGTAGTCGAAGGGTCAGGAGACAGGTTACTTCATACAGACTGTAGTGTCGTAGATGAGCACAAAAATTGCACGAATCTTTTTTATTTTTAAGCGTCAGTAAAATGTAAAATTTATTTATTCAAACAATTGATTTTTTAAAACATGCTTTAAATGTTGAACATCAAATTAATCTACACTTGATTTGAGGAACACTTGTAGAAACAAAATGAAAGAAAATATAATTTTCCACAATGAACACTTATTTTCTTTTAAACTGTTGTAAGGAGGCCTACAGTATTTACGTATACATTTAAAATAAATTCTAAACATAGTGAAAATTGCAATACTGCTAGAAATTATAATAGTTTTTATCCTTTCAATGAATAATTTAAGTTTTGAAAATGTTGATAGTGTAAATTTTTCGTTGACACGTGTAAAATCAGAAATGGAAACAGTAAAATCAAGTTGGTAGGTGGTTCCCTTATGGTACTTGTCCAGCCTCATCATAAAACGTACAATGAAATACTAAGCAGATCTTCTAAAAACGTTAATCTTTTGGGCTTTGAAGGAAATATTAAACTGCATTGATATATCTAGGGGTATTTTGGTATACATAGTATGTGTGAATTTGTTTAAAACAGTTATTACACAGGTTTTTTGAACTTCGTAACGTTAATATTAGTATTTTCTTGCGCATCTAATGGACCTTTTAAATGTATATATATTAAACAGTTTTAATAGGGCCCTCATTGAATATACCAAATTAAAGGGTCTTCTATATGCTACTAAATTTAATGTTTCTATCTTAATTTTTGTGACCCTTATCGTGTTTACGTACAAACGACGACGTACAGTATGTCGAAAATTTTTTTTTTTTTTCGGTTTCGCGGGGCCATGAAATGTATGATTAGTTGAAATGTTTTCCTATTACCAAACTTACACCATACTACGGATCCACTGGGATCCAAAATGAGATGACCCATCTTGAGGGCTTGAGGGCGTCCCTATATCGAAATTATTGTAAAATTGTAAAAATTATAATTTAAGACGCTGTTCTCCCAAGAAATTTGATAATCGCATAGTTGTATGTCCTTCAGAGATGAGTTGCCGACGCGACCATAGTTAATGGGAGCTTTATTCAACTACATATCCGAAACTTGTGGTGGTTGTTTAGACCCGAGATGCCATCACGTATATCTCGATATACACAGTGAAGATAGTCAGTAAACAAGGATTGATTTTCATTACAGATCTGATTAAGTGTCCATGATATCAACCTTCGACATGTTATTTTATTGCGCATAAAATGAAGCCAAACTGAAATCCATTCTATGGCTAAATTTGATTTTCAAAATGTCCCTGGAACGTTATATTCGGGTAAAGGAATGTAGAACGAGCCCAAAGCAATTAAGCAAGTCAACAACGTCAGAAAATATTAATGACTTTGAAAGGGTCGTTAGTAAAAGTCAGGTAGGTGAAGGATTCCCTCATGCTTTGTGAAGGGGATTTCGTTCTTAGTTATAGGGTTTACTGGCAGAAAAAGTGATCGTTTCAGAGAGCCCTATCGAATCCATATGACAGCCTTTCTTGTTTTTAAGAACAACATAAAATATGTCTGTAGCTCAGTTTGGGAAAGTAGGCATTTGGTTTTTTCCACCTTCAATTGCAATATGCTTGCTATCGTACTTTTAATATTCTTCCATCATGTAATGTATTATTACTTGATTATTATGATAACTTCGTCATATTCGTCGTACGTAATTATGTACCTATTATGTTTCTTATACTTCGTACACTTAATATTTTTCGCCGATGTTACATGTAACATTCTTCGTGCAGTGAGTATGTTTTGTCCTTGTAATATTTTTCGTACATCATAATATGCTCCTACATACAGGGTGGCTTAAAAAATAACCTCCACCACTATGATTTTTGACAAAAAAGTAAGAGGGTTGCTAAGTGTTTTTCAACCATGCTGTATAATATTGTTCGTACATTTAATTCTTTTTGTTATAAATCCTGTAAAATTTGAAGATTTATACATGTATGTATAACTAAATAAATGTGTCGAAGTGAAAGTAAAAGTAATTTATGTTTCGTGAGTGGTTTGGAAAATACTGAAATGTTCACAGACTCCCGTCGTGTTTGTTTTAATTTTTCCCAAAAAACTCATTAACCATATATATCTACTTTCAACGCGCTCGTGGTTTGATGAATGGGTGTGGGTTATGAATTTTTGATTTCGACCAAAATTTGACAGACCTAATCGATTGAGTCTAGTTTGGTACTGTTATGACCCATGGTTGATTTCCATCCATTATATCGGACCATTTTGGGAAGGTAGTAGGGCTTAATCAATACGCTTGGTTTGAGCCTTACATACATCATCCTCTAGGTAGGGATGTGTCTGGGGTGGGGAGGAAAAGAAGGGCCCCCACACTTTGTTGCGTTTACTTTCAGCGGTACAACCATATTAAAAAAAATATAGACCTCAAATGCTTCTGCGTATCCTACTTTCGGTACCCTACTAAACGGTGTAAATAAGAATAAAACATTTACATAGTCTGTCACGAAGTTGTAACTTTAGGAATTAAATGTAGCTAAGCAGTAATTTGTGTACCTAGTGTTTTCTTGGAATGGGTTGTACCGTCAAGTCAAGCTAGGGAGCGAGTAGAAGGAAGGACACGCCCCTTACACTAGACACAATCCTAGTCTGAGGCTACTGTACATTTTATCATGATCGTTTGTAACAATTTTGAGTTTTAATCGTGTAACATCTCTAAATTTTGAGCTTGAATATAGCTATTCAGTATTTGTGTATGAAGAAGTTATGTACAGTTTATTATTTTAAATTTCTACTGCTAGAAACCTAATTGATGTCTTGTCACATTTGCAGCGTGTGCATGTGTTTATATTGGAAAGTTTGTGGAAGTTTACCAATATTTTAAACAGTGATCCTAAAATACAGCAAACATTAAAACAACTCCCTATTTATTTGAACAGCTGTTTTAACCTTTGTAAGGTTGGAATTACTGATATTCAAGTCAGCTTTGAAGAGGTTTTTTTTCTTAAATAGAAACCCAATTTTCTCGTTGATCAAGTTGCCTTTTAAGGAGTGTGACGAAGTATACCGGTATTTAGCTATGTTTTAATGTTCCCGATTTCATTTACAATGCGCTGGTTGAACACATGTTAAATTCATTGCAGGTTGTTACTGTAACTAGCGTGTAATTGTTATTGTTTTCGTAATTACTGGTAATAACTATTGAATAATGTGCCCAGGTTGAGGTAATTATATATTTATAAATTTTATAATTCACATGTAAAGCTAACGGGCAGTCCTGTCAAACAAACCAGTGTAGAAGTAATGCCATTATGGATTCTGTTAGTAAAAACTGAATAAAAAATTCCTCTACTTTAAATAATGCTGAATTTTTACGGTTAAATCTCCACAAAGGGTGATCACAAGATCACGCGATGCACTTTTAAAGAGGACACATAAGGTTCTTCTCCCGATAAAACCGTTAAGTAGCCACGCCAATGGCATACAAGCTTTGTTTATTTCACCAGAGTAGGTTCTCGGTCCAACTTTGTATTTGGGATTCTTTGTGTTGTACAGTACTGCGACTGGTTTCTCCTTATCACGCTTTATATAATCTTAGTTATTGACTGTTCAGGTCTAGCTTTAGCTTTGAATTCCTTCAATAGATTACTAGCTTTAGTTTCACCAACATGGTGCTCTGCTACTAAGCAATGTTGCCTCTATTTACATATAACATGTTCTAGGTTTATTACTTAATACAGAGAATTCTCGAAAATTCATGTAAAGGGTGCTTCAAAATAGACGCGTACGGCAAAGATTCTCATAGTAGGCTTAATATTTATGCATGGCGTAAGTGTTTTGTTAAAACCGAAGTCATAAGAAATCCTCAGAGCGTCCTCGTGTGTCACAGACCAAATGAAACAAAGCTTAGATAACAGTCCTATAAAATCAATCCTGCGTGCTTTTATCGAGCTGGGTGTTTCACGTGCGACTGTTTGCGTAGAAGAAGGAATTAGAATAAGAAAGTCACAGTCCATGTTAAACAACGTGATACAAAATATCCGTAGTTTGGCTACTGGATAACAGAAAGCGCTAGTAGCATCGGGACAAAAAGGATTGGCTACTGTATCACAAGCCCTGTTGGCTAGAGTCACGCTAGAGTCTATACCTGTGACTTTCTTATTATAATTCCTTCTTCTATGCTGTTTGGCGCGTGTTGAGAAAACGTTGGCATCTCAAACCGTACAATGATACAAGAACTAAAAGACATTAATAGGTTTGTTCGTATCAAGTGTTGTGGGGAAATGTTATATAGATTGGATGAAGACCAGGATTTCATTGCAAACATAATCTTTCAGTGATGAGTCCACTTTCCATGTAAGTGGTAAAGTAAATTCACTCAACTGTTGGATTTGGGGCAGTGAAAATCCACGAAAACCTTGGATCATGTTCGTGATAGCCCAAAAGTTAACGTCTTTGGTGCCTTAAGCAAGAATGAGTTACGGCTTTTTCTTTTTCCAAGAGAAACCCATCAACATAATAGTGCACTTCGATATGTTGGAAAACTTTTTAATCCTACAAATTGATAAGGACGACCAAGAATGCCGAATAACACTTCCAGCTGGCTGGATGGCGCACCGCCTCAATACCTAACCGTGGTTCGGGATTTCCTCAATAACTACTTTCCAGGTACATGGATAGAACGAGGTAGGCCTATTGCATGGCTACCTCGTTCACCGGATCTGACACCTATCGATTTTTACTTGTGGGGATTTATTAAGGATAAAGTTTATAAACCATCCTTACCGGCTTGTCTCGCGTAGCTTAGAGTAAGAGTCTACAACGCAGTTCAAGTTACGCCTGACGTGCTGCTACGAGTTTAGCAGGAAATCCACTTTAAATGGAATATTTGCAAAATAACCAATAGAATTTAAATGGAATCTAACTAACTATATTGTAAAAAAAAAAACCTTTATATATTTTGCCCAAAACCAGCTCTGTAAGTAATCTGAATAAATTTTAATGAATTTACAAAGTTGTAAAGTCTTTTTGAAGCACCCTGTATTAGTTTTCGACACAATGGTGCTAAATGTCTGAAGAAACTATACCAATAATAAAAACATCAAATTAGGTGCAATATTGTTTGACCTAATATTAAAGAGAAATTAAATTTTTCGTTATAATCTACTTAATGCCACGCATAAAAAAGTTATACGAAGGGGGATTTTTAAATATACTTGTTTGTACTCATTTTAGGACGAAAACTCGGTATTATCATCTATTTTTCCTTGATTTGCAGAACATTCGTTGTACCTATGTTATTTCAGTTTTCCTCAAATTTATCTAAAACAAAACGTGAAGATCCTCCCTCGTCTTAATAGTTGAAGACTTCAGTCAAAATAGATAACTCTTATATTAGAACGGTTAACAACTTAGGATACGTTTTTCATTTGACTTGTAAAACAAACTCTGATAATATTGATCCATTTCAAAAAAGTTGATGGAAATCATCGTGGTGCTTACTCAGCCTCATCTTATAATGTAATAGAGTAGATCCTTTAAATGTAATTCCCGAAGTTTCTTTTACCCAGTAGAGTTACTTTGTTTAAAACATTCGATACACAAGTTTTCTTAACCCCATAGTTGTGTATATCACTACTTTCTGTTTGATAAATTCATTTATAGGTCTTCAACCTTTAACTTTGGTACTCATATCTTTTGAAGATCTGCTAAACTTGACGTAGATATATGTATAAATACTGTTAGAATTAATTGAGTTGTTTTCTTGAAATTAAATATTATTCTATACAAATTGGTTTATTTCAGCTTTTATGTAGAACACTGAATTCATCTTAAATAATATATATATATTTGACTTGTTTCTACCTTTATTGCGGTCACAACTTGTTGATAGTAAAATGTTTTTATTATTTAACGTCTATTAGAAAACTGATTACTCTCGATATATGGGTCTTATTTAAAACAATACAACAGACATCAGTTTTGTGCCGTATAACGAAGTATATAATCGATAAAAAGTGAGAGTGTTCAAGTTGATAAATATTCAGAGAACTACCCCCTCTGAAATGTTCTTCATTTACATTTATTGTTATGACAGCTGTGTAGGCCTACTATTTGAATGCAGCGGTTGAATTTATTTTCTATACACGCGATAACGAATTAGAACTAAAATTTGGATTTTGTCGTTTAATATCAGTTTTGTAGAAATGCTGTAACGAGGATAACGAGCGATAAGGGTGGTGGCTTCTCCGGTGGTGCAACAATGCATAAACCTAAACATTCATCTAGAATACGAAACATTCCGAGTTGTAAGAAACTTTAAATTTAAATTATTTCTAGATATTACACAATTGTAGTTTAGTTATTTAATTGATTGCCCTCAGGGCCTTGCTGTAATGAGTACGGGTTTGGGAATCCCGAGTGATCTACACATTTTTTCACATAGTCCTCGGTTAGATCCCTCTCGATCTACTTGAAGCTATTAGAGTATTCGAGGGCTAGAGGTCGTTATTATATGATTTTTTATACGGTGATGGATGAGAGGTTTTTTCGTCTTTAGACAACAAGATGAAAGAAAACAAATAAAGAAAAAAATTACAGGTTTTAAAAGATACAAACTCAGGTCTAATAAAGCTTGTTTGTGTTTCATTATTGGGGAAACATGGCAAATTTGTAATAGAATAATTTTACGAAACTTTTGACTGTATAAATTATGAATTTATAAAAAGGATTTAATTGTCGTAGATATGATCTTTACCTGATCCAAACCAAGATCTTCGGAATTGATAGGTTCCAAATTAGTTGTCATCTCTAAAAATTAGTCACACTAAATTTGCATTTCTTAGGTTAAAAATCTACGACTATATTGTTTTTTTACAAATTTTCCTTTATTTGTGAGTACAACGAGAAACCGTTTATAAATAGGGGAAGGTTTGAAATGTCTTTAATTGTTCTTAATGTGTGTGATTCTTTGTATAACTTTGGCTTCTTAAGTCAAAATCCACTCACTGATCACGAAATCTCTGGATCCAAGAAGCCTAGAACTATGAATTTTTAACGTGGTTTGGGGTAGGTCTGTAGACGCGCACTACGAAAGGGTTTTACAAATATTCAACTCCAAGGGTGTTTTTTACTCCTAAAGCATATCTCTGAATCCAAAAAGCCTAGAGCTATGAATTTTTTAACATGGTTTGGGGTAGGTCTGTAGACGCGTACCAAGTAAGGGTTTTGAAAATATTCCACTCAAAGGGTGTTTTTTTACCCTTAAAGCATATCTCTGAATCCAAAAAGCCTAGAGCTATGAATTTTTTAACATGGTTTGAGGTAGGTCTGTAGACGCGTACCAAGAAAGGGTTTTGAAAATATTCCACTCCGAGGGTGTTTTTTACCCTTAAAGCATATCTCTGAATCCAAAAAGCCTACAGCTATGAATTTTTTAACATGGTTTGAGGTAGGTCTGTAGACGCGTACCAAGAAAGGGTTTTGAAAATATTCCACTCCAAGGGTGTTTTTTTACCCTTAAAGCATATCTCTGAATCCAAAAAGCCTACAGCTATGAATTTTTTAACATGGTTTGAGGTAGGTCTGTAGACGCGTACCAAGAAAGGGTTTTGAAAATATTCCACTCCGAGGGTGTTTTTTTACCCTTAAAGCATATCTCTGAATCCAAAAAGCCTACAGCTATGAATTTTTTAACATGGTTTGAGGTAGGTCTGTAGACGCGTACCAAGAAAGGGTTTTGAAAATATTCCACTCCAAGGGTGTTTTTTTACCCTTAAAGCATATCTCTGAATCCAAAAAGCCTACAGCTATGAATTTTTTAACATGGTTTGAGGTAGGTCTGTAGACGCGTACCAAGAAAGGGTTTTGAAAATGTTGCACTTCAAGGGTGTTTATTACACCTAAAACAAATATATCTTTGTTATTTATGGGTCGATTTTAATCAAAATTGCTGTGTTGATGTATTTGGGCGTAATTTATTTCCATAGCACCACCATTAGGTTTGTGCTAAAAAAAAAAAATTAAAAAAAAATCTTTGTTAAACTATCTCAACTAGCCTCAGGTGAAACTGAGGCCATCAGCTAGTTTGACATATATGTTCAGAATACCTAATTTTTAAGGAAACGAAATTTTAAATAAAAAAAGAGAATAAAATAGTGCCCCCCGAGTCTTCGAATACTCTAATATCGCCAGGGTTGGAAAGAGAGCAAGAGTTGGTCAAGAGAGACCTAATAGGAAAGATTAAAGAGGAGTAATATAACCTAGGACAGTATGTTGAACGTCATTGTGGAACTGTTTAAAAAGACGTATCGGTAATAAAGACTTAGACCAACTTTTAAATTGTTTGTTAAAGAATTCGAAATAATTAGCAGAGAACTAACATTAACTGAATCCCGTCTTTTTAGTAAAATACGATTTACACTCGATGAGTTTATGGCTCAAGCGAAGCACGCTTAGACTGTTTAAATAAATATGTTTAAAAATATTAAAAAATCACCAAAAATTGATAAGGAGAGGAAATCTTCTATACGATACCAGACCTATTACTTTTTAAAAATTCATCGGAGAAAACGCAGTAATAAGAAACTTTTCGACCTAAAGCTAGTACCTATGGAGACTTTTTTTGAATATAGTGACGAGTATTATTTTTGTTAGACGAGGTGTGATAAAAAGTTATTCCAATCATTTTGCACAGTTTATTTATAAATACTGTAACTAAATCTCGCGAAAATATCTTAGAACTGATGAGCTATTTGGATAAATTCAACTTCATAAAAGATAAGTAGAAATGAATACCAATAACTACGCCTAATTTTATATTGCATCCCTATGTTCGTCACCTCACTTAGACTTTCAATTTTTTTAACTTCTCCCCGCCATTTTGTCATCTCCCCTTGGAACTGAACTCCTTTTACATCCTTTTTTAATTATAAATGATTACATAATTACTGAGTTAGTTGATGTTCTGCTAAGGGGTTCTAATGAAGTTGTCGGACCAAACTAATCTGTCCTGGTGTTGCTTAGCAACCTTTCAACTTCCATCATCGATTTAGTGTACCTCTGTGTTTCTGTAATAACTGGAAGCTATCGTAAACCTATGAAATTAGACTGAAAACACATTAGTTCTCTCTTAAGAAGACACTTTTACATTGCGATTTATTTAGTTGGTTTTGGTCAATTGACATTGTGGATAAAATCTTCTAACCAAATGATGGTATCAATGATTCCTGGTTTTCTTTTTGATCGATATCTCGAATGGTTCATTTACTTTGTGTGTGTGTGTGTTAACTCTTGTTTAAAACAACGTTAATCTAGTTTAAATCTACAATTTTTGTGATAGGTTATAGAAAATGTAAAGTAGGTCCTGTACACTGACTCAGCCGTTTGATCTGAAGGTTATGGGATTGCTTATAAAGGAAACGGTTAAGAAGAGGGACTAAAACTTAAGGCCATGTTAATTTTAGAATATTTCTGGGGTAGAAAATCTTTTATAACCGGTTAAATAAAAAGAAAATAGTGTTGTACTCAATTTTGCACAAACAGTCTATAATAGTATAATGAGGTGAAGTGTATAAATAGTACACAGTGAGGTTTTATTACAAGTTCTATGTCAGAAGACCTGGATAAAAATCCATCTTCTACAAAATATTCGAAAATATGTAATGTTTTATCAATATTAAACACATGTTATTGATTTTTGAAGATTATTAATTCAAAGTCATGTGAAAAATTGCAAACAAAATTATGGTTCGAGAGCGATTTGACATCAAAATGTTTACAATAAAATAAACTTGTATTCAGTATTACAGTTACAATATTGTACCTCACGAAGAACTTACGAGTGTTTGGTTACTACAAATAGAATATAGTAACTGCTTTTGAATCTGTGGATTTGTGATGGAATTTGAAATATCTCTTTATACGTCTTTAAGTGTTAAATGCGTAAATTATATTTATTTCTCATATTTACCAAGAGGCTTCAGGGAGGGAGCATTGGCTATAATTCCCATTCCTTTTCTCCATTGGTCTTGAGTTTTTAGTTTATTTTTAATATCTTTTTTTTTTACACACTGGTGGTATTTCATATTAACGTCTTCAAATTGTTTGATTAGTTCTAAAATGGCTAAAATTACAGTTTTGATGTCCAAGGTTTAACAAAAATATCGATTTCGAAAAAGAAAGCAGATGGTCCGTTTTGGTCATTCTAAGAGCTTTTGTCCGTCCTGCATGGAAAAAGACTACCTAGTTCTCTTTGTTTGTTTATAAACAAAAGGACACCTCACCTGTAATGTGAACCATCGAAGCAGATGCACCTATCTATTCTCTTACAAAACCCTTCTTTATTTCACTTATCCACCTTTCGTATCTGAGTATTAAGTTTACGGCCCTAAATATAGATTTTCAATAAGGAAAACAAAGATTCCCCTAACCTAAAAAAAATTCTGAATATCGACACAGCGCTCCTTACAACATTTGATATATTTTACGTTAATTGATCTAATAAAGTGATGGAATCTTAATATGTACAATCTAAAACATTTGTTTTCTCTTTGATAACGCTTTATTCGCTGTCTTAACAAACTTTTAGTTGATAGCATTCTTTAAACAGTTGGAATTTTTACGTTTCCCTTTCACCGAGTTGCTTCTCGTTAGACACGCGTGCTATGATGGAATCTTTTGAGTTCCGAGTAATTAGACATTACTCTCCCTCTCTCTGGTAGACATAACTCATCAATTGTATATTTTAAATTGGTTTAATTATAAAGAAGAACGTTGTCTTAGTGTAGGCCCATATATTTAAAGGCATTGAATCGTCGCTTGCTGAGTATTTTAGTTTCTTATAAGATTTTGTTAATTTCACAATAGAATATCTGAAAATATTTAAGCTTATGTTTTTCGTTCAGGGGTAATTTTTCGAAGTTATTGGATTAGGCCCTACTGTTTTATCTAAGGTATTTTTGGACAATTCCTTTTGGGTCCTGCCGAACCTTAAGGTTCCATCTTCTATTACTATTAAGTATAGGATAAGTCCCCGACAGTCTTCCGTCAGGATAGCTCTTTTTGCGCAATTACCTCAAAACATCCTACCAAGTTCTGGATCTTCCCCGAAGCCTTTGTCTTCAATTCTGCCGTACTAAACCCTTCTTTCTCCATCCGACGGACATACCCTAACCATTGTAGTGCTTTTTAAACTATCACCTCAAATGATGCCTTTAAAGGCTTTAATTCCTTCTAGTTTGATTTTCTATCTTGCACAGGAAGCTCATTTGGCCTAAACTATCTATTATCAAGTACCTACGGTTAATAACTGTGTTTTTAGTTAGTAATTACACAACCATTTCATGATACGATTCTTTATTTCTTCGTCGATATTCCATTTTGATTTAGACATGTACCTGTTCTAGACTTAGCTCTCAAGTCTAACAAAATTCCTGCTTACTCTCCCTTCCCACTATTACAAGTTCAAAAGAACTGATATTCAAACCCTGCTATTTATTTATCCCCTACACCTAAACATTGAAATTAAATCCAGGTCTTCCAATGTCTGCTCAATAAAAAATAGATATTTAGGATGTCTGTTGTAAAAAATAAAATCAAAGATAACAATTTTTTTTCGAAATAGACTTTACTCACAATCTTCTGAATCTCTTGCCGGTATAAGATGTGGTGAACTATGTTGTGCAAAACATTCAGACTCCAGTGTTATGGAAAATATTAGGCATACATGGGTTTGCAGTTGCGGTTTTATAAATCCGTAATCGTAAAGATAGATTCAATGATTTTGTTTAACATTTTGAAAAGAGTAAGGTTCACAACTAGTGTAAAGTGGGAAATAAATCCAATTTGATAACCACATAGCCTAATCGCAGTCAAGCAGTCAACATTCTCAGTCGAGCAGGCACGCATGCACTGAACTTTAATCTTTACTTCCTCGTACAGACTCTTATCGGTTTCTTGTGTAATATATACACAGCTTATATCAGACAAACATTTCAGGAGATTAAGATAATAATTAACTGTAGGTTAAATAGTAGATATCTCTCACGTGTACAGTAGAATATTACTGAGCTGTAGGTTAATTATCAAGGGAAGATAATTTTATTATCATTATTAATTTTAGTAAAATTTATACGTTTTGTCCTTTCTTAAGTCTGTAAATATGTAGCCATTAACTCTGAGATCTTGTTTATAATTTATAGCTCCTAGCAGCTTTAACCCTTGATTTGCCCATGCTAATTGATTCACGTTTTTTTTCATCGGTTGAAATAATTTCAAAAATTCGCCAAAAATAGAAATTCTATCCCAATCATAAAGTGATCCATAGCTTTTTTTTAGGAAAAGGTCCAAATTATTCAAATATGTAACTAAAAATTTGATTGGTGCAAAATTGTAAAAGTTATAAGCTCAGGAAGCAAAAATTTTCAAAAACGGAAGATTTTTTTCTAAATTCAGGCCTAAATAAATACTATAAAAATGTATAGGCCTGGTTATACAAAATACACAAAAGTTTCATAATTTAGTTGTGAATAGAAATATGTAAAAACATTTACCAATTTCAAAGTAGTTTTTATGAAATAGATTTTTTTATGTCCGTACTACACACCGGCACTAAAATTTAGCCTATTTTGAAACACCAATCTAAAATGTATCCTTTACCCAAAAATGAAATTTTATATACCAAATTGTAGAGAATAAATCATAGAATAGAACTGTAAACTTGAACATTTTATGTAACTTACCATTTTGTAATCAGAAATTACGAAACGAAATTTCGTTATGTATGTTATCAACTCACCTACCGACATAGCCTACAATGTTACTAAATTTAGCTTGTCTAAAACTAATTTCACTAAACAAACACAATAACAAACACTACACTTATTTATTTATATATAAAACACAATTTCATAAACGTTATTCACTATAAATCAACAAAATATCATTCAATTCAGAGCAAACTAACTGCTAACCTAAAACGTGCCAAACGTGGTATTAGATACAAACATAGCGGATGATTTGCAACTGTAAAAACGGTTGGTTTGAGAGGGGATTGTCTAAAGACTCAGTGGAACAAAAAGTGAACAAGACATACCAATGGAATCAGTGAACCTTTATCTTCAATACCTTGTAAAAAGAATTTTACAAACACTTCATCTGTGAAAAACATATCGACTTCCAAAGAAGCTTGCTTATTGGTCCAAATCTTGGCCAATAGCAAAGGTTTATGCGGTTGAACACAAAACCTAAACCGTAAACGTGATCTAAGATTTGAAAGCAGTTCTAGAAAGATGGAAATGCAAGCTTTCTATTGGTGTAAATATCATTGTCCTAAAGTCGGTGTGTATAACTGTTATAGGTCTTGAAAGTTGACGAAATTCTAGCGTTCGTCGACGCACGGACCAGCTGTTTACAGTTCTGCAATTATTCCATCGATCATTAGACGTGTTAATATTCATTTTAGAAACATATGGTAAATACAAAGATTAAAGTTTGAAAAGTTTCCTTTCCAACGGTATAAAGTTTATTAAGATTGGATGACAATTAGTGGGTCAAATATTAGAATGTATAGTACTGCACGCTACTTGTAAAAGTACTACAGTTTTCTGCAGTAGTGCAGTATGAAGGTTAACTCCATATTTGCTGTATAATAGAACAGCCCTAAGAAGGCACTTGTGCTTGGTGCGGGGCGGTAGAGAAAGAGGTGGATTATGTCGGAAAATAACACCGTTCCACAAACATTGACTTTGCCTCCGAATCGCCAGCTACCTGAGACTTGCCCTCCTCGCACCCCTTAACGTTTACTTCGAGAATAGTACAGCGTTTTCACCCGATCTGCGAAGTGCCTTCTTAGGCCTGTTCCACTATACACTATGTAGTTTTGTTTTTACAAATATGTATTGTTAAACGTGCATTCACAGATATAAATTTATATAAAAATATCTCTGTTTCTCGAAATTTTTAATACATTTCTTTTGCCGTACTATTATTTCTTCACAGTTGGTTGACTCAAAATTAATAGTTTTAACAGTGGTCGAAGCTAAAACAAAGTTACCATTATAGTTTGATTTCGAAACAATGTCTCTGGTGAAGCGGCCGCTCGGTGACCCGATTCTTGGTCAAAGGTTTTAAGTAAAATGTTTCGCAAATATATATATATATATATATATATATATATATATATATATATATATATATATATATATATATATATAATTTTTGAAAAAACATCTAATTTTAAAAGAAGTTAAGTGCATTTCATAAGGATCTAATTTCAGTTAATTGGTAATTTAATAATTTAAGTTTGAGAAACATTTTAGCCTAAATAAAATTTTTTTACAGATAATTAGATCGCCGCCAGAGACATTTTTTTCTAAATAGTATTTCTGTAAGATTATAGTTCTTAACTGACTGCAATCTGCAATGTTCAAGTTACTGTATACCCTACACTTTTGATAGAGAATTTGCTGCATACATCGTAGATACACTTTCAAGTTCGGAAAATCTCAAAAATTGGTGTATTATGTTACAGTAACGTTGTCATATCGTTAACTTTATTGCTTCTTTTTTCATAAAAAAATTAAAAGTTCGATTTATAGTGTTGTGTTTTTCTTCAAATGTCAAAAAATAAATAAAAATTGGACTTAATATTTGATCCTTAGGAGCTGTCTCGTTGGTACAACAAAGGAATTACCAAGTCTTTGGGCTAAAATAGAACCGAGACGAGACGTAGCTTGTCAGAGGGGCTAAACACGTGTGAAATGTCGTTTATGTTGTTTATGTAAAGAGAGACGCTGTGCCGGGCAGGATTCCAATGTGGAAGCCCTTTGTACAAAGCTCTTTGTCCTTTAAACCCCTGTACTTTTGTCACCTCTAGTATAACAATGGGGCAACCTTTAGAAACGAAAAATACATTGAGGTTTTCTTGAGATTGTTCAAACCGTCCCAATGTATAGTGAATATTGTTAATCTCTATTTAGTCCATATAAAATGTTGTGTACACTCGTAAATAAATACAACAGTATGGTTTCATTCTTACTTATCTTACCTTGTGGTATTACAGCCTTGGTCTCCATAACTTTCGTCTGTCGGTAATTCTCCGTTCCCCTCCCAGTCTCCTTAGGACCTCAAGGTTCCATTCCAAGAAATGTATTTTTGTGTAAGGTCCTTATTGTGATTATCATTGATAAGACTGGACAGAAAAATTGTGCGTGAGTAAAATCTTTACATTACTAACCACCACATTATTGTCAGGCCTCATTGTTGCAATCACAATTATTGTTGTCGATGTCGCTTTTAGATTATTTTTAATCTGTGTAATAATAAATAATCCCGGCAGCTATGAGGTTCGTGTTGTGATTCACTTTAAAACAAAATAAAAAATTTTAATTGGTGCTGAAATTCACAGCCTGTGTGAAATTGTTTGATTAAATGTTATTTTTGACAACCTACCATGGAACTCTAACTCTGCATGCCATTGTTTTGAAAATGGTGATGAATTGAAGAACAGTGAGACCGAATGTCTCGAAACACTATTTTGTCACTGGAACAAGGAACGATATAAAAGTGTGTGGAAAGTCAATGCTGACTATGTGAAAAATAACTGAGTTGATCTCTCTTGATTCCCGATTTCATTTTAAAATTGGTCTTTCTGAAAGCAACGCAGAGTGATCTTGTGTTATACATAAACTATGACTCTTTAGAATTTCGTGAAATTAGCTTCTGAAAAGACTTAGGGAAGTAGAAATTATGAAATTTATTGAGTTTTAATGAAGGATAAAAATTAGATTCTTTTACAGCTTTATCCTAAATCTGAATTTCAGACTCTCGGAGCGTTTGTTATCAGTATTAAAATTGAATTCTGAACTGTACTCTATTGAGGAGTTATTTTTCGACGCTTCAACCCTATTTCAATCGACTGTCTCAGAGGAACTATGAAACAAGAAATATGATTGACAAGTCAGCAAGTATCGTCGAAAACACAACGCACTGTTAAGCCCAGAAATACAATTTTAATGTTATTATATATCTATTTAAATTTTAAAGAATCAATGAAAAGATACAGGAGAATAGAAATTGTTAGATAATTTATGAAATTGTTGGAAAAATAGTTTTAACTTATATTGATTTGTTTTGTATTTGTTATTGTCGAATATTTGTATAAGAAAAAGCATTAAACTCTAAATTTAACAAATAAACACTATACAAACATTACTTAATAACATAACACTGTATTCAACATTACAAATTATAATGTAATGTCTCTTAAGACTCTTTTATATATAATTTGATTAAAAGAAACAAAACAATACAACATTATGTTACAATACAAGTTGGATAGAGTGAGGGCAGCAAACCCCAAATCACAGTGGCTGCGAACAAAACTCAACTACCGAATAAACACGCCTTAGCAATTTAAAACACTGGTTTAATTTGGATTTAAACAGTTTGTATTGTTTGTTAACTTAATTCACTCGAACAGAAATATTCCGGCTTGGACAGGGAGTCGTTTATAATATGTTCAATCTAAACTTATCACTTCTAAACCTGCCCCTTTTCTTGTGTCATAAGAATAAAGTCACTATTGTGAGCTCTTGCTCTTAAACAGAAAACATAGTATATTAAATGTTGAGCTTGACTTATGAGAAAAATATACAGTATAACAAACACACAGAACACAATTCTCATAAAAAAAATACGCCTAAGTATCAGACGCGTTTCAACGACAAGGTCGTCCTCTTCAGTGATACACGAGCTACACCAATCAAACTATAACTTTGATTGGTGTAGCTCGTATCACTGAGATTACGACCTTGTCGTTGAAACGCGTCTGATACTTAGGCGTATTTTTTTATGAGAATTGTGTTCTGTGTGTTTGTTATACTGTAGAAAATATAGTGATACTGGGCCGTATGAATAAAACTAGAGCAAATGCTCGTGAGTATGAGCACTGAGTAAAAGCTTTTGCTTTTGAGTAAAATGTCTGAGTATAAGCAAACGCTCATTTTAATATGAATAACCATTACCTTACACTCACACCTTATACTTAACCTTTTACTCAAGAAAACTGAGCATTTATTTCAACAAAGAGATATTTATATCAAACAACTGATTACAACTATGAAATAATATAAAGCATAAAGGTTATGATAGGTTATGTTCGAAAATTTGAGTACTGGGTCTCTGTTTTATAAGAATAATTACTAAAACAAATTTATTATTACTAATAAATAATTATAACTATGTTCAGTTCTGGAAATTCAGACTTCGACTGTGATTCTGAAAATGGTAAAGGTTGTGTGTCTGAAAATAGTTTATTACTTTTTTTTGCAAAAACTCTGAAAAAGTTTCCATAGCTCTTAGACAAATCTCAAGTGCCTACAACCATGTATAAAAAGAATGAGGCGCTAAAAAATCTCATTAGTGACCCAGAAAATGTTCACTAATCCAAGCTAAATTGCCTTCATCGAAGCGATATAATGTTTTATAGTCTCTTGTTTCACAACATAAACGAGGCTTGTACACTTTTTCACGACGCAAATTAATTGGTAACTGTGCCATTTTAAAATTTGAGTCTACTGCTAACCAGACTCAGGTTTTCAAGAGCAATTACTCACACTTTGGAGTATTTGGTTCTTTTTATTCATACAGGGGATCGGGAGCAAAAGCTCAGACTCAGAGCAAAAGGTAGCATTTGATATTTTTGAGTAAAAGCATAAGCAGTTGCTCATCTTTATTCATTATTATTAGAGTATTTGCTACAAAAAAGTTGAGTAAAAGTATTTGCTCATTTTTATTTATACGGCCCACTTATAAGATACAATATAGGTGTTTGGATTTTAAAATCCATAAAAGCGTCCCTACACGAATCTCTCTATGCTTTAATTTTGAAATGATTGTTATTGTCTTTTTTTTGTAAGGCTGTTTATTAGAATTGTCCCATAAAATAATCTCATCGTTTAATTATTGAACACTATGGATGTTGCAATATTTGGACAAATTTAGATGTAAAACAATTCTGAAATAATTTTAAGACAAAGATTATCTATATGATTAGTCCAAGATCCCCCCCCCCAATCTTGCCAACTTAATATCTTCCAGCAAGACATCATCGAAAAACATGAAATGGTGTTTGAGACTTAGGTTAAAGAGTCACTCTTTAAGACTTAACTATCTTCTCAAAAACGTGTAATTGGTCTTACTGGAGTTTATTTTCAGATTTATCTTTTAGAAATATCGACTTGTTGCATTCACTTGTACAGAACGTTTTTGTTCAATTTCAGACGAGGGTTTGTCACCTACAAACTGAATAACCTTATTACTATTTACAGAATACGAAAAGTCATGTATATATACTGAAAAGAAAACGGGGCCAAGAACTGATCCCTGGAGGACTCCAAAGTTAAGAATCATACAACTTTGACAAAATTTTAGCCATCTCAACAAGTTGAGTAGGGCCTACTATTTGTCACGTATGATTTAATCCAATGTAAAGGGATACCAAAACTTTTCTTTTTTTTTCCTTTTCAAATATTGTATTTGATTAAAAAGTCATTTAAAATCAATACAGCCAATTGCTTTATTCGGACCAAGAAAGAACTGCGAACCTGTTTGTTCTCTATTGTCCACTGTTTGAGTTATAAAGCTAATAAACCTCACAACAGCATCTATTGTTGATTTACCTTTCCTGAAACCATATTGGTAATCAGAAAGGGTTTGTAATTTATAACTCATATAAAAAACAATTTTTCAATAAATTTACTGAAAACTGCCAATAGTGAGATCTGTTTATAGTTTTTACGATATAGTTCCCCTTCTTAAATAAACAGTGGATAGTATTACTGTCTATTTTAAACATTATGATGATTCTTCAAAAAATAGCATTTTCATTCTGATAAAGAATGTGGAATTCTGTTATAACTTTTCTTTTTATAAAGGATCTAAAGTTCTTATGAAAATAATAATATGTGTGTTACTTTCGATTTTGAGTTTTAGATATTTTTGTTTGTTTTTTAAAATTGTGAAGATGTAACAAAATATTCAGTCGAGTTATGGTTAAATCCAACATTTTTTAACTCTTGTGTACACTGGATTTCATTTAATAAAATTTAATACGTTTTTAAAATATTTTTTCTCGGGAGGTTTTATTTATATAAAACACGATGTTCCCCAGGGTAGAATATCTTTTACATAATTATTTTAAAATCATGGAACCTAAATCTTGGTTTCTATAAGAAAGGTGACCTTTTGTTTAGCTGATAAACGCCAGGTGTTCGCGTAATGCTTACACCTGCGTCCCTAACCGTTCAAAGAAATGTTTTGAAAAGCTGATTCAGAAAAAAGGCACATTCAGAGGTGTTCAATATACAACGAAACTCGCTAAACTTATTGTTGGGACATCCCCCCCCCCCTAAACAGACCAATTGTAAAGATATCAAATAAATGCCTTTTACTCAGAATAGGCCGCCCAATTAATTCGAAAAAGATAATTTATTAATAGTTGATTAGATTTAACATCTCTTAGAGTTTTGAATTCAGTTCATAAATACCAGTTTTTTGAAATCCTATCTGTCTTTTGCAAATTAGTTTAAATTGAAAATAAATAATTTTAAGCTGTTGATTAATTTCATTATTAGCATGAATTAATTATGTTTCTAAAGGAAGATTATATTTTTAATCAAATGTCGATTCATCAGTTATTTTTATACAGTTTTTAAAATACAAAGAAACCGGCTTCGTATTTTTAAACTGTAAGCATGATGACGACTTCGTTGCTTTATAAACAATAATAGTTTTTGTTGTGGAAACTATTAGTGTTTTTTTATTGCATATAAATGTTCAATATATATATATATATATATATATATATATATATATAACACTATATGTTTGCCCCCCCCCAGTTAAAATTGCTTACACATTCTAACAAAATATAGTATGGACACAACTTGGTACGATCGGTAAAACCCCTATTGTTAGATTTTTAACCATTTATGAAGTCGATCTGGAGTGATTTTTAGAAAATATTTTTAAAATAATCCAATTTACCGAAAGTGACATCTTGTTTGAATCTTTAAACGCTTAATCGAGATAAGAAGACATATCGATTATATCATTATCTTTAGAAAATATCTTTAAAATAATCCAATTTACCGAAAGTGACATCTTGTTTGAATCTTTAAACGCTTAATCGAGATAAGAAGACATATCGATTATATCATTATCGAGATTTTAAAACCCATATTATTTATTTCATTAACAATTATAAAATAATACTGTATACTTTGGAATAATGTTGACCAAAGTTCCTGTACAGAAAGAAATGTTCCTATCACCCATTTGTAGACATCAGATTTAATCGTAACCCAAGAACAATTTGCTTTGACGAAGTACAAGTTGTAGTTCAGTCACAAGTTTGAACCACCATTGAAAACGTAAAGCAATCGACTGAAGTTTATGGACGTTGTGGTTTATTGGATTATCTCAGGAATGTAATAATGTTATCCTGAAACCGAAGCTAATCGTGAAGCCCGTCTCGCTTTTATGTATGCCTTTGAATTAGGAATTCCATCGTATATCACGTTTGATTGGAATATTGTAATATTACAGCAAGTTATTAACTTCTGGTACAGAAGTGCATTATTGGAATAGACATTGAACATTGTCTATCTCTTTGTAATATTACCTAGGAATCTCTTTCATTGAAGAGTGGAAAAGTAATAAAAAAGTTGCAAATTCTTATATTATGACTGAAAACGCCTCACAACTGAAGAATGTTTTAGAGTTCCTCTAATGTGTTATCTTTAGTGTATTTGGTTCATAGCTAAAAGCATTGAAGGTCCAACTGTGTAACGTGGCATACAGTACCCTCAGACTAGGAGTGTGTCTGGTGTAATGGACGTGTCTTCCTGACTTACCTGACTTGACGGTACAACCCATTCCAAGAAAACTAGCTACACAAATTATTGCTTAGCTACATTTAATTCTTAAAGTTTAAGTAGGCTACAAGTTAATTCTTAAAAATTTAATTTTGTAAACGTTTTATTCTTATTTACACCGATAAAAGAAACGAAAGTATGGTAGGCGTTTACATAGAAGCATTTGAGGTCTATATTTTTGGGGACTATGAAACTGCCCCGATATTTTAGGTACGTTTGAAATGATGAAACTGCCCCGCTCATTAAAGAGGATCAAGAAGGGTCACCTCGCAAGACCAGAAATGATGAAATAGCCCCGAACGCAATTTCGGTAGTATGTGTTTAAATTTAACCTCAATCAAGCATATAAGCCTGTAAGGTTGGGTTAGGTTAGGTCCCGTAGTGTAACATGTAAAATAAAATTTTCAATATTATTTGGGCGCTCGGGGCAATTTCAGCATTTCTAGTCTTGCGAGGCGACCCTTCCTCTCTTTAATGAGCGGGGCAGATTCATCGTTTCAAAAGTACCCAAAATGTTGGAGCAGTTTCACTACGCCCATATTTTTTAATTGGGGTTGTACCGCTGAAAGCAAACGAAGTGTGGGGGCCCTTTTTTTCCTCTCCACCCCAGACACAATCCTACCTTGAGTATATTGTACACGTTATGATCAGTAATATTCGCACTAACTGAAATTTTACCGGGGAGTACGCATAGAAGATTGCACCAAAACGCTCCGAAATTTATAGTTTAGGCTACAAGTGTTTTTTATTGTAATTATTGGATGTAGGATTGAGCTAACAAAAAAATTAACGTTCCTTGGTAGATTGTACCGAAAAAAAAGAAGGAAAAAAATAGAAGCATTCTTATTTCACTTTTCATTACATTTATTATCACTTGATACAGTAATTGGTTTTTTTTTTTTAAACAGGTTTGTGTCTACATTAGTTTAATAATATTCTCCAAGGATCATGTATGTGTACTCGACATGTCTATATGATATAGACCACAAAATTGATTTTTCTTCCCATATTCTTTGGTACATTTTCTCCATGTTGATGGCTGGATGTGGTATTTTCACTTAAGCTGTTTTCAGATCAGTCTAGCTGTCCAATATATATGTGGAAGTACGTGAAGCTTATTGCAACTCTCTTATGAAGATTTCCAATTAATTTGTAAGTCAAGAAAGATCTTATATTTTTACGGATGGGTATCCTATTTATCTGAATAGGAATGTTTCTTTCTGGTGTAAAGAAAACCCGCATTACGTATTATGAAATATCCGTAAACACCCCACGCTCTCTATCATATGGGAAATGAATTCTGTGAATGTCTTACTGCCCCATATTTTATTTCGACCATTAGTAGACTATTGATTACATTATTAATTTTACGGCTGCATGTGAAAAGGGTTGCGGAATCAGCGATTCTTTTACATCATAGAGAGTCGTCACAATTTGCCTTCCGCGTAAGAGAATTTAGTTGACGATGGATGTGGTCTTTGATCATCCGACATGGTGTGGCCTCCTTGAAGTTCAGGCTTAACGAAAAGTAACAATTCTCTCTGGAAGAAAGGTAAAATTTCCTTTCTTCACTTGCAGATAGTTGACGATCTGGAAAACACCTGTTGGCTTCCTCAAAAGCCATGAAGATGGAAACCAACAGACAATAATCAAATTCTGCTCTGATAGTGGAGGACAACACGTAACCACTCTGTACGTTTTAAATGCGCTCGTATTCTCTATAATGCACTAAAGATGTTTGTCACTATACGCATGTTTGTTATCTGTTACTATGGTGCCCTCACCGTTCGACTTCAATTTGATTGCGGGTGTATCTTACAATCCCGCGCAAGGAAAATAGGCTACTGCGAATTTGAATAATTTATTCGATATAAATTGCGAATGCCATTCATATTATGATCTCTTGTCATTTTAAATAGAACTACACAGTTCACTTCTTCTACTTCACATATTTGTCGATGAGTTACGTAAAATAATTACAGAATTTTTTAAACCTGCTTTATTTGTAAAAATATTGATTTACTGATACTTTGTTTTCGAATGACACAGCCCGTTATATAAAGTGAGGTAGCCTAAGACTGAATAATTCCAAAATATGAAATAATAACAAGACTTAACATTTGTGACTAAATATTAATAAAACATCTTAATTTGTCGGCGGTAATTCGACTTGAGCAGGTGAATATACCTTTTGCATTCACTTCCACTTAATTGCTCTTATTAAATAAAAAGTCTTGACTTATTGGTAGATTGCGAGAGTTAAGTTTTAAGTGTTTTCAAAAGGTAACGAACATTGTTAGGATTTAAGGAGCAGTAGAGAATCGATTTGTCGCTTACAATCAGTTTGTAGTGTTTTATTAAGTGTGTCTCGATTAGATTTGATTCGAGTTTTTGTTCAATAAAATCCTTTAATTGAAGAGTTATCCCAGTGATTTTATTTTAATAATATAAACGTGATTTAACGTCACAGTGAATAGAACAAGCTGTGTTAAAATAGAAAAAGCAACCAGATAACATTTTCCAGTTATTATATAACTTATAATATAAATGTGTTTTAAAATATATTAACAGGGCCACGTAACAAGTGTTTGATTCTAAATACAATGATTTCATTTATGTTTACTTTCTCACTTGAGTGTAATATGAAGTATTGGGATGGATTAAAACGAAAATCGATGTTGAATTTTTCGTAGATATATCTATTTTGAAATCCCTTTTTTGCTACAGGCCAAATCCCGGGACCAATGTTAATCAACCACAATGTTGGTTGTGGGCTCATTTATTTTGACCTATCTTGGAAAAAATGTTTAAAGTCATTTTACTCACTATAGTACCTATATTACTCATTATCAGTATTACAACTCCTAAATATTGGACAATTGTATTGTTGTACAACACATAAAATGCTGTAATGATTATCACCACTTACTTATACATTGCAGGCATTTATACCTAATCAAATTGTATACAATTTACAACTATTCTCAAAAATTAATAACATCTGTATCATTTATTGTTCACTTATTAAACGAAAAATATCCGACTGTTGTGCTAGACTATAAACCATCAATCAATTTATCACCTGAAAGGAAAGAACAATACTGTAGTTGAAATTGCAACAGGTGATTGAACAGCTGTAGTACAAGTCTAGTTTGAGCGATGACTGTGCTGGCAGTAACAAATAATAAAACAGTTTAATATCACACAACTTACATTTATATCATTTATTTTATGTGATTTTCTGTCTTCTGGCTTTTACATTCATAAAATATATCGCCACTTGTAACGCCGATTTTCAAGAATAATGCTTACATCCTCGGTTATGATCGGCCGGAACGTGACTCATCATAAAAATAAGTATTTTCTTCATTACACATAAGTATTTGCCTAAACCATTTACGGACATTGTAAGTAAGTACGGACATAAGTATCTTTTGAATACATTAATATCGCAAAAGAACATAAATATAGGTTTTTCCTTAGCATAAATTGAAAATACAAATTGTATCTTTATGTATATACTGAAAACAACTTGTTATTCAGCTAAATTAAAAATAATAAACTTATTTATACAGGAAAACATATCATAAACATTGCATTGTATTGTGTAGGTTTTCTGCAAAATTATGTAACCGTTTAGCAAAACTCACCTTTTTTTTTTGGGTTTACCGTCTCAATTTTTACCTTGACTGTTTTTATAATTTGAAAAACTAATTAGTTTCAAATTCTTATTTTTATAAGTATAAATAACATATATTATACCTAATATACAGTTTGTTACAAATGTACCAGCAGCAGTTTTGTTTGGTAAGTATTTTCTATATTAAAAAAGTCAAAAGTCCCCTGCCCTTTTGTCTTATTTGGGCGTGGAAAAATTTTGATACCATCAGCAATTTTTCCAATATGGCGGCTATCTTTAATTTTTTTTATAGAAATACCTTTTTTGTGTGATGGTTTAAGATTAGAGACATAATTTTAAGACTTTTGTTTTATTTATACATACAACTGTTAGGAGCTGGTGAGGCTCAAATTCGTGAGAGACAAACTTTTAGGCGTTTTCAGATGTCCATTTTCTGTACTTAAAATGGTCGAACCCTCATTAAAATTGGAACGTAATAACAACTACTGTACTACAAATTTGAAAATCGACAAAATACATTTGTTTACTGTAGTTCGTGTTACAGGTCTGATAAACGGTGATATTTATTGAAAAATTAATAATTAATGTTCACGATTAACATTTTATAGACCTACTAGTAATTTCCAGTTAAAAAAAAATCTTATAATTTTTCTCTTAACTTTGTCGATACATATATATATCAGTTGTAGTTTCTTTAATGTTAACCAAACTAATGTAGGTAATTTACTTTTTTTGTACAGTACTTCATAGGTTAGTAGAGATATCGGTAAAAAAAAAAAAAAAAAAAAAAAAAAAAAAAAAAAAAAAAATGAAAAATGCTTCGTAGTTTTTTATAATATACTAAAGTCCATTTTGTAACAAGTGGTTTAAATGTAATAATTGTAAAAGACATAGTTCCTCAATAACATTTACATTTTTAGAGTCTAACTACACAAAGTTTAGTTTTATTCAAAGTTTGGCATTCAACGAACCTTATTTTAAAACATGCAATTACAATATTGAGACTATTCTAAATAATAGGTATTTTTATGTGATAGTTTTAAGTTGGCCATTATATTGGATAAATGGCTGGTGAAATCTAAATTTTAAAACACCCAAATAAGAGAACATAAAAAGTTCAGCGGAGTTCCCATTTGACGTTTCATTTAAAATACTTTTCAAGTAAAACAGCTGGCACACTTATATCAATCACTCCGTATATCATATGTTTTTTCTTTTCAAATTTTATTGAATGTATTTAAAAATGAAGTCTGTACTCCCAATCATAGTAGCCTATCTCCATTATCTTCTTTTTCACTCGAAAAGAATAACAACGATGGAAACTTGAATCATTGTTAAAAAAAAATTAATTAAAAAATCCACAACAAACATTTTATTATCAACAACTGTTTAGACATATTAGTCACTTGTCTAATTTAGTTTAGTACCAAGAAAGGTTTTGTGTACATGTATAAACTGATGGTGATAAATTAGTTAGGTATTAAAACGAATGTTGTTGACATTAAGTTCTTTTTTTTTGTGTGAACAGTTTTGTGTTTACTTTGTTTTGGTGATCCATTATCATAAATATTACGAGACAAAATGTTTTTTTCTTTTAACGACAGACAACCCGGTTTTTTATATTTTCTGTGGGTCAAAGGATAACAGAGTTATCAACAACAAACTAAACATTTAATTTCTTGTTAAGGGTAAAATTATTTTCCTAGTATTACAACGATTTTAGATATTGTTTGTAAGTTTAAAATTTTCTGTGTCTTTACTATAATACAATGATTATTAACGTATAAAAAAATATTACAGATAAAATTATCAGAAATCGAATTTTTTTTGTTTTTTGGCTATTCTTCAGTGTTTTAGACAATTAGAAAGAAATTATATTTTAAACTTTTTGTTGATAACTTGGTTTTTATTTTAACTACAGGAGACAAAAATGATTTATTTGTTGTTAAAAGATGAAAGTAATTACTTTTGTAAATTAATTGTATAGTTAACGGTTTTCGAGATATTCGTCGTTAAATATTTTAAACCGTCACCATTTTGAATATATATATATATATATAAAATAAAATCTTTTTTATATACTTGTAAAACATCACATAAAAATGAGTATACATAATTTGAACTTAATATATTATTTATTTACAAAGTTGTAAAGTTTTTTGTCACAAAACAAAATGGCGGATAGACTTGAAACTAAGTGTTTTCGAATATGTTAATATAAATAATTTTCTTTATTTTTACCAGTAACGTCCTGAAAGTTTATTCGTTTTTTCACCACTCATTCTGTATAAACTTCTATTAACATGGTGAAGCTTCTTAATTTTATCATCCTTTTTTACAGATGTCTTGCTAATAACAGTTGTATTTGTGTTTTTATCGGGCTTGATTTCCCGCCTTTATTATTTAGTGAAGTCAGACAAACGATGAGAGAGCGCCTCCCAGAGTCGTGTTCGTGCAGATGTTACACCAAACTTGTTATTTGCATATTTTTTATGCAACACTGGAACGTTTTACCCGACAATATTTTTAAATGAATAAATACTTTCTCTCCGAATTCCAGTTTTAAAGTTGTGTTCAAACAGAGAAATGAATTATTCAATACGGTGTAAACTTTGTGTGCATCTGTTAAAAACCTCTGAAAGTTGAAAAACTAAATGTTATAATTTTTAAAACCGGGTTTATTGCTTTAAATTCATATTATAACTGCACAAATTTATTAAAAAAAAACTTATATTGTTTCGAAAACTGCTGTATCGTGAACTTAATATTTCTACCAGTTGCATACATGTTTATTCAAAGGAATAAATTGTACTGTACAGTATGTTATTTTCGAAGTTATGTATTTTTTATTATTTATTTTACTTAACCAGTATACGAAGTATAAGATAAGATTAGTAATAATAAAATATATTTACCCCCGTTTTTTGACTGGTCTTCGCTTTTCAATAGGCTCTTACCAGAAAACCGAAGTTTTATTCGACATACCATCCGTCTGCCGACGTTGTCATCAGTTCCTAAGCATTTAGAGACCACAAAAATAAGACAGAAACATGAAATTTAATACACGAAATTATAGTGTGCTTATGTAGAACACTATTGAAAATTAGCTATAACATAATAATATAGATTATTTATCCCTCTCTCCCTCCCCCTATCCAAACAATTAGCGTTTTGTGGTCGCAATAATTTGCTGATATTGTTCAAAATATTCATTTTTAATATAAGAAGGTCTTTAAAACTGCATTTTGCTTTAAAAAAAGTACAAAAGAAAATTAGGAGGTGTTATGACGATATAAAAACATTTTAAACTTTATTTTCGGAATTAAAAATTCTTTTTCTTTAGGATTTTACACGTTTTTGTTTGTAAAAAAACTTGTTTTTTTATATTTCATAAATTTATAAGAAAATCAGTATTAGATTTTTCAAAGTTCAACAAATCATTATAGAAACTAATGTTAAAATTACTTGATAATCAGACAATCAATGTAAAAGGGACCATTATTAGCGCTGTTTTCAAGGTCTGATCTGCCCAAACTCCATGCTGTGAACACATTGGTTTTGTATTACACAAAGAGCCAGGTAAAGAAGGATGGATCTCACAGCTGTCGCTCTACATAAATCAAGCTAACGAGACGCTTCCCTTACATAGTCACGTGACTTGTTTACTGATCTTCATGTTATGATGTCTGTAGTGTTGCTGCTCTTGACCAGCCTTTTGTATCAATAAGAGGCAAGTTGAGATATAAATATAGATAACTTTGCTAGGTTTTTTGCAATATTTCATGTTCACTTATTTGTTTAAAGTGAAAAACCTCTCGATAGTCATGGCAAAAAAAGAAAAGAAAAAGCATATAATTTAGACGTTACTCTATTAGCGTCAGATTCGGAAGAAAACAAGATTTCGTCAAGAGAGATCTGATAGGAAAGATGAAAGAGAAGGATTTAATCCAAAACTAGATTAAGAAAGGCTATTTAGTCCAGGATAATCCAGCTGGGTCATTTCGTAATTTTGGGCGTAGTGAAACTGCCCTGACATTTTGGGTACTTTTGAAACGATGCAACTGTCCCGCTCAGTAAAGAGGATTAGGAAGAGTCGCCTCGCAAGACCAGAAATGCTGAAATTGCCCCGAGCGCCCGGCTAGGTAGTCATTTTCTATGACTGGCTATTTACTTTAGAAAATAATATTGAAAACATGTTACGCTACGGGACCTAACCTAACCTTGAAAAATTACATAAATAGTACAAAAAAGTCTCTATAGTTGAACGATATGTCACACCCAATAACATGTGGTAACATTGGTAGCATCCCTAACATGTTTTCAATATTATTTTCTAAATTAAATAGCCAGTCATAGAAAATGACTACCTGGCCGGGCGCTCGGGGCAATTTCAGCATTTCTGGTCTTGCGAGGCGACCCTTCTTGATCCTCTTTAATGAGCGGGGCAAGTTTCATAATTTCAAACGTACCTAAAATATCGGGGCAGTTTCATCGTCCCCTTAATTTTTTCGTATAAAACTTTCGAACAAAACATACATGTAGATTTGTTATGTTTCGAATTTACTGATTAAATTAATTGTGAAAAGATGTCGGCTATGAAAATGATGTTGTCTTGAAGATAAAAAATTAATAGATATTGTTTTTCAAAACAATTTAAATTTTAGTTTCATCTTATTTAATTTTAAAGTATCCATTCTATTTCCAGAAAGCTATTACATGAATAATTCTGTCATAAATAAAATAACGTTCCTTGACAATTACGGATTTTAGAGTCCTAGAAGAAATATATCTAACCCTAACGATACTCTTGGCTTTGTGGTTAGCTGATAATTTTAATGAAGACGACAAAGATAGAAAATTGTCGCCGGAAACAGGTTTTCCTGCGTTAGGCTACATTCCGAATGGTTTGCTCAGAGGTTTTATAAATATACTGGCCAGTCTGATATACTCCTGACTTCAAGATTAAGCCATTATTTCTGTATCTGCTTGACTTGTGCTATGTTTATCTAATAGATTAGCAGTTTATACCACAGCATAGGTTATGCAGATTTACTGATATTGAAGTTCTGCTATTATGATTTAATGTTATTTCTTTGTAATTTAATTGTTGATGTCAACTTCACTTATATTTTTCAATAATTCTTTCGTTTGTTTTTTTTCCTTTTGGCTCAAACATTTATTCTAATTTTATTTAGACAACCTGATTGGGACAAAAAGAGTTGCTATTTTGTAAAATGTAACTTCATATAATTAATTTATCGTCGTCTTCTGTCAGAAATAAAAAAAAGATCTTTGACTGTAAGTTAAATGTTATAAAATATTACCCCCATCTACATGCTAAAGCTCCAACCAGTATTTAACGTTAGTGAGTGACATAGTAGTCGAAATTTTCGAAGCATATTATCTTGTAGGGGGTAATTTTGTGTTTCCGGTCGAATAGTTAACCTATTAATATGATTAAAATTGAGTAACTATTTTGTAGATTATGTAAAATTAAGTGGAAGTTTCGTTGATCGTGTGGCTGCCTTTTGAATTGGTGCAGGTATCAGCCTATTTTATGAGTTATTTTATAAACTTCTTACTTTACAATACATGTATAATAAGAGATTTACTTATAGTGAGGATCTTAAGTCCCTCTTTTCAGGCCTCACTTGTTATTATTTATGAGCGACCTTGATGTTATTAGAGTATTTGAAGATAGGGAATCTTTACTTTATGTTCTTTTCGTAATTTTGTTATAAGGCGATGATGGTGGAGGGGCTTTTTGATTTTACACATAAAAAACACATAAAAAACCGCCCATAAATACAACCTTCAGAAGAGCTCACCATTTTGATATATCCTTGCGCTGTTCTTCGCCATCTTCTTACACTTAGAGAAAGCAGATCCTCTTCCACATCATCCTCTGCTTGACCCTTCAACTCTTCTACAACCCTTCTGCTTTACATTGCATATTTTCGTACTTGATTTTTCTTCATCCATTCTCTCCAAATGGCTCAACTATCTCAATCCACTGCCACAAGTCCAGACTGCTGATAAACTCTTCTCAGACCTTCTTTTTCAACGTTTTTTTTTTCTCCAATACGGCCATGTCTCCGAACCATAATTTATTTTTTCTCTAAGGAGGAAATATGCATTATATTCTCTGAATGGAACTCTCACCTACCTCTTCTTCTAAAGATCATATAATGATTCCCTTCTTGGGTTAGCCAAGGTACTACGTCTTCGCTGCTCAGGGCTTTTTCTTCAGTTACAAGTTGTACCTGAAGAAGAAATACCTTCTTGCATTTCAATAATTGTTTTTACATGTGTTTCAATATATCTCCAATTTAGGCTACGCTAATATATTCCTCTTGGCACTGTAACAGTTGCAGAAGCTGTTTTCCACTCTCTTAAATCTATGGATGCAGTGTCTGAAACATCCATGACCGATGACTCTATGGCTACGTAAAACAATCTTTACTTTATGGCTTCATAATCATCTTTACCCAGCTAACTCCGTAATTCCTTTGATGATCCTATGCGTCCATCTGCTTGTATCCTTCTGTTCCACCATTAATGTCACCTTTAAATGGGCCACTCAAGCTTTTCCTTTCACCTGAATCGTAATATTCTCCCACTTTTATTTATTAGCGTGAATTTTCTTGAACTTAAATGTTTATTCCTGTGGCTAACCTACCGGGGAGGGCCAAAATTGCACTTTGTGACACGTGCGGTATTCCGATACTGTCCTTACGTCTGCACATCGTATGACGTAAAACAGTCTTCTTTTAAGCATTTTCTTTTACATGGTTAACTCTCAGGGCGGTACAACGTATAACATCTTCGATTGTATGACTCTCACCAAGAATTTTGTTTATGGTCTCCTATGTTTGGCATGATGAGACCATAAGGCCATCTTTTCGACATGTGGTCCAAATGCAAGGTCTAAGCCAACCTCTTTTCATAAAACTGTCTTATATACTTTCACTTAGGTTCTTCTTGATATATGGTACGAACTGAAGAGATGTTGTGACAAAGTACCTTAACTTAATTATCTTCTGTTTATTTCTTCCTTGTTATTATTTCTCTATGTTTTCAAGTATGTAAAATTTCCCATTTTCTGAAATGTAAACAATCTAGAAACTCCACACTTTACTATTTTATACATCTTTATAGAATATCCTTCTAAAATTATAACATGACACTCCTTCTTGCTGTAACGATGCTTCTAACTTGTTTTATGTAAATTAATTTCCTTAGTGCTAACGATGACGTATTGAGATGGCTGGTTTGCAAATCTCGCTTATTTTCACTGTCCTGTGTGAAATGATGAATATCCGGTACAAAGAAAGTTGTCAGTTCTTACACCTGGAGCAAACTGGTAAATCCAGCTTTGAGTTCTCTTTATTGGACCACCTGAGACAAGAGATGAGGTTAGACCCGTAAATCTTTCTGATAAAGTCGACAACTTAATGACACTCGCAGTTGCTCGGCGCACGTTCTTTCTGTATTTGTGTCTCGACTTTTACTGGAAGTTGTATAGAAGACGTTCGTTTACAACAACTTTACAAATAGGATAAAGTAATACAAAAGTGAAAAATAGCGCGGGCCTTTACGAGAAACCGATGAGATGGTTAAAGAACCGCAAAACTACTTTGCCCAAAAAGTTGCCTACCAGCACTTAAGATTTTACTTCCATCAACTATACATTTTAGAGAAATGTATGAATAGAAAATTTTAGAGAAAATCTATAAATTATCGGAAAATAATTACAAGGTTTTAGGTAGTTTTCAATTTGTTCAACCTAAAATTACCTTGTCTAGAAAATCGGATGAAGAACTTTTAGAGACATGTATGCAACAGAAAACGTAGGAGGAAATCCAATTTATAATTTGTAAATATCAGAAAAATCCTACATTATTAACGGTTTTCGTTAGTTTACCGTAATATTACAGTGTTTGAAAAACGCATGCAAACACTTCATTACTTTTAATTTTACATCCATCTTTGCAACAAACATTCTAAAGAAGACAGAACCTCCAGTTACGCATATATCGGACAATTTTTACGATGAATGTGTGTTTTCAAGTGCTTTACTTTAAAATTAATACATTCTAAAATTTTATTATGTAATGTTGATAATTTAAAATGTGTGTTAAACAATAATTAAGATGTTTATGAAGAAATTCCGCGTATTATATCAGTTTATCTTTTACATTTCCAAATGGCCCAGTTTCATCCTGTGGTTCTGCGAACCCTTATTGTGATTTTTAAAATCAAAGTAACCCAACCTAACCTAGATGCCAAATATGCATTGTAGGCCTCCAACGGTTACGTTTTCCATTTGAAAACTTACCGTTCAGTTCGCGTGTGGCTCATTAAAAACTTATCATTTTTACATTTTGGTTGAAATGGCGGTATACTTTAGAATTAAACAATTTTCTTGAACCTGCTTCGTGCGCATTGAAGCAAGGAGTTCTTTAAACTGGTTTATTATTTTATGTTTTATTGTATTTACGTCACGAGTACGTTTTTTTAGTATAATTCCTATCAAGAGATAAGTATTCTATAGTTGCAAGAAGAGATTATAATATAATAAATGGTAACCTTTGGCTATGCGTCAATTTATCACTAACATGTATAATTTTATAATCTGTATAAGATATAGTGTCACTGATTAAAAGTTACAATCTTGTATTATAAATTATAACTAGTACTGCCTCCTATACAGGTTTAGATAAAATATGTACAATATAGTTTGGGGCTAATTGATTTCTTCGGATATAAATAAAATGTGTCATTGAACCAACTCTTCTTCTCTGATCTTCACGTTTATTGTATTTTATTTTTTTATTTGTTTTATTATATATTTTTTATTAGCCTATTATTTATTATTTTTTGGAAACCAGACATTCTAAGCATCTATTGAAGGTTATGTTAGGTAATAAATATATTCTTAGGTTAACCAAATACATTCTTTCGCTTTGTTGAAGCTAAATAAAATTCATTTATACAATTTGTTATTGTTGTGAAGTCTTAATTTCATTTCCCAAACAAACAAGAAATCTAAACTTGGATTTTATGTATGTACAAATCTGTTTTTATAAATGGATTCGGTCATCGGTTGGGGTTTATGATTAAAATTAGAAATTTTTACACCTAGAAAAGGGAAATAATATTTCTTTTGGTCCGCATTAAAAAAATATTTCAAAAAATTACATTATTACAAAAAATATTTTTTTTGTTAGAAATATAGATTTTACTGAATCTATATCTTATCGAAGTTGATGACACTTGTCTTTGCGTAGTCACGACATATAACTTGTATGTTCTCACGTGTGTAGTATAGATAAAGTTTTGTGATGAGACAAAATTAAAGTATATTATAGAAATATCCGTTTATAGGTCTTGAGTTCAAAGAAGTGGTTTTTGGAATAATGTCGGTCTGTGGTTTGTGCTCTGCCTTACTGTCTAAACATATATTATCAATATCTTCAAACATGGTTTTCAAAGTTTTGAATAACCTATAATTTGAGAACACTTCCTGTTCGACACAAACACAAAATTACGGTTTTTGTTCAAAATCCGCGCTTACGATTTTGATCAAATGTAGCCTCTAGATCCAAATAAAACGTATTGGTCGTGCACCTGATTTGGGAAATGTTGGGTGCAATGTTAATTTTAATTACCTAATCCAAATTGACCGCCATTATAAAAACCGAGTTCTATCAAAAACAAGGACATATTTATGACAGGAATTATTCTAATGTATGCTCATATATATTATTGTATAAATATAAATTTCAATATTAAAGAAAAATAAATCAGTGTTGAGATTTTCCATCATCCATTTTAAGGTACCCTAATACATTTTTATTATTTTTTTTATATAGGAAAAATGTGACAAGGCTAGATCGTTTAAAAAAAATAAAACACTTTATTTTTTAGTAGCCTATAACCACATTCTTGTAAAATACCTTGACAATGCTGTAACTAGCGAAACCGTGGTCGGTAAGTTTCATTAATTTGTAGTTATACCAAAAAATATGTGTTTTATTTATGAAAGTGAAATACCACCAAGTACCTACGGTCCTTAGCATAAACTAGATAGTTTTATTCTTCCTACTAACGTACTATCCCCTTGCCCTGAAACAGATGATCAACTATGCTTTCTCTGCATGTTTACTTTCTTAGAGAGGTTATAAAAAGAAACGTGCTACGACCGTTGACGAGATATCTAAATATTTTCAATTATTCACATCTATACCATTTATTTCTTTCTTTTCTTAATGTTTTTAATTTTTTTTCTCTCCAATCTAATGAAGACTGGGGAGTATGTACCACGAAAAAATATAACGTCATCAACAGTACTTGAACCTGGGTAACCTCTGCCAACTGAGATTATACTACGGCGATATACGCGCGCTCTTCCAACTGAGATAAGTCGCAGCTCTATAGTGTTTAATTATACAGAGTTAAATAAGTGTAATCACAGACAAGGTGACTTTATTTGCTTGTGTTGTGTAATTTTCGAACACCGGACTTGCTTTTAGTCTAATCGGCAGCGTCCCTGGTTCATTTCCTCGGCTACACTGGAAGCGACAATTTTAGGATGAAGATGACCAATACGTTTGATTTTGATTCTTTTACTCTGTATTTTAGCAACTTTTTATTAAAATCATCAGTGGTAATTTTGACGATATCAGAAATGTGGATTTTGGTCTTGTCAACTTTAAATTAAGTATGAAAAAGTTTGTGCTCGGTTTGCACACCAAAAGACTAACGCAGTCTTGTGGTAAAGCAATCCAGTATTAAGATTCTAAAGGAGCCATGAGAATAAAACTTGTTATAGAAGTAATGTTTTTGGAATGAAGCGTTTCCCAAATGTTTTTAGGTTGTAGAAAAGCTTTAAAATTCGTAGCTGTAGTCGTTAATAATAATCGCAGTTATGGAAAAGAATGACCGGCGTAGAGAAGGGACTCTCTCTCTAACTGGTTTCAAAAAGCTGATTTATTTTCAGAAACTGTCAGACTGTTTAATTTACTGTTTGCCTTCAATCCCTCCACAGATTTTAATCTTTCCTTTTCGGAAGACAAGGGTCTGGAATGTGTCCAATAGCTCTCACAAATGCTTTGCAGTTCTGGACATTTGTTATTTTGGAACCGCTGCCATTATGTTTGCTTTAACAATGTCCATGACTTGCGCTTTAGTGTTCGGTGTAGTGAAAGAGTGGCAATATCTCTTTGTAAAGCTTTCTTTATAAGCTGTAGGTTTATACTTTTCAGTAAATCCATAACTGTTTTTAATTTATCTTCAACACATCTACATTGTTACAAATATTATTTTTATAATTTTTCCGACGTTTGACATCATTTGTGTTTATAAAAATTAACTCGCTTCGATCGTTGGGGGCTTCCCCCAAGGTGGTCATTACCACATTTCGTCAAATCCATAACTGCTGGTGCAATCTATTTTTCTTCTTTTGTGATAAGTCTTATCGTTTAGCCACAATAGACATTCAAAAAAGGTATACATCAATTTTAAATTTGCGTCCACAATTTTGAATTTTTTTCGGGGTTAAAAATTTAAAATTATAACTTTTTGGAATTTTCCCGTCGGTTACAGGCTAAATGCTATAAGTTTGCTAAATTTCGAGTTTCTAGCTCATCTGGAAGTAGGTTAAAATTTGTATAGATGAGTCGCACAAAGGGTTGTATAAATATTGGATATATGACGTTCGAAAGTGTGGATCAACTAACGTTTATATGATGAAAACTGTCAAAAGTGATAAAATTTAACAAATGACATCATGATGAAGTCGTAGGTACGATTGTGTTAGAAACTAACAAACTTTATCGCACATTCATATCGAAATACTAACAATTGAAAATATTCATCGCAAATAGTTTAGTTCTGTAGTTGTCAGTAAAGGGTTATTTTCCGTCGATTTTTGGGTCTAATGAAATTTTAGAAATACTATATAAATTCTAACCTACATTTATGTACCTATTTTTGAAGGTATAGTTCTTGTATAATTAAATAAAATACCACCGCAAATATTGGTTAAAATTGTTTCAAAATGAAAATAGTCTTCGTCATAAAAAACTCAGTTCGGTAGTTGTCAGTAAATAGTAAAAATAAACCGTCTTTGAAAAATGTTTTTTTAATACGGCCTAAACTGTCTTCGCTTTTACAAGATAGCAAAAGCAAGATATCTTAATAACATATTGAATACAAGTTTGGCAATCCCAAGGGTCCTAGCTGGATCTCTGGATCTTAATTTTTTTTCACGTAGTCCTGGATTAGATCTCTCTCGTTCATCTTTCCTATTAGGTAGCTTGTTATCTCCCGATCCTGAAGGTATTAGAATATTGAAGTATTTTAATTTTTCTATGAGCTAATGATTACTCAGAGGTTTTAAGTTAAATGTGAAGTCAGCAGCACTTTAAGAACTGGGAGTAGAGTTCAATTTTTAACTTCTATTGTATGTGTTTATAAATTGGTTTTTATTTTGTTTAAATTAAATTGTAGAAAATATGCGGTGTCTTGTTTCCGTGAACAGTAAATGTTACTTCCTAGAAGTTTTTATATACAACCAGTACTAGTAAATACAACCACAATTATTGTACACTTGAACAAAACACCGCAGTACAGGTTTTAATTCATATGAGTGAAAAACACTAAAAAGTAGTGAATAAGAAAGTTTTTATTTTGTACGACTATTTGTTATGTCTTGTGCATACCATTATATACGATACTTAGGGGTATGATTTTATTCCTAACCGGATCATACATACGAACCGTGCAGCTACTGTACACTTGAACAAAACACAAAAAGTAATGGGTGAGAAAGTATTTATTTTGCCCGATTGCTTATTATGTCTTTTACATATCATTATTATACAGTACTAATGCGCATTTTATTTTATGAACCGAGCAGAAAACAGTTTTGAGTGAACGTTATTTTAGAATTGAAAAATTTTACTTTATCCTATATACTTAGAGAAAGTTATGTTATGAGTGAATAAAACTGTTGATTTTTCTGTGGACATATCAGTTTTGAGTTTTTTTTTAATGGTTTGGTGTAATTATGTCTGTCTGTCTCTATTGCCTAAACGTGGACAATTATAATCAAATTAGGTACAAAAATCAGGTTCTGCAATAAGAAGGGGGGGGGGGGCAAAAAATGTACCCTCTCCCTATACCCAAAGAAATGTATCTCTTCAAAAATGCCGGCTCATGAATTATATGTATAAAAAAAAATCGTTAATGAGCATGTGAGACATTTTTGCAATATTTTTCCACCATTTTTATTCGTGTTAAGTAGGCCTACTTTAATTTTGAAACTATTTTCACCAATATTTACAGTGGAATTATACAAGAACTATGACTTCAAGGAGGTAGTTAGGAATTATGTCTATATTTCAAAAACTTCGTTAGACCAAAATCAGTGGAAAAGGGAATAATGTATTCCTTGTTTAAATCTAATTTATAGTAAATCGTGGCAGTACCTGTAACGTCCTTCAATCTCTCACTGGTTAACCACATTGTGTTCGCGATAGATATCTCCGTGGGGCAGAGTAATTACAGAGTGTTGCCGACACCCATCCGACTCTTTTGACTTATCAAGATTGGCTCTTTGTAATTTTCTCTTCCTCAACAATGTTTGGGTCCTGGCTGCATCTCAACTTGTTTATTTTCAACTACACCTTGCACCATCTCTCAGTTGGATTGGTTTCAAATATGCCGCAGTTTGGTATTTATGGCGATCGAATTTAAATAGTTTATTACAGCGGTTTAAAAGACAATTTCTAGTATATTTACGTTCAACCTTTAGGGAATCGCAGTTACCTGTGATCACCAATCCTGCCAATTGAAAATAACTTCACATGACGTCGCAATTTTATTCCAATCAACATTTGACATTTTGATTCAACGTCAAAACGCTGAACAAATCATTAACCAGAAAAATGAGTCCTCCTTGGAGGTTCGCGTAAGTAATAGTAAGAACGCGTTTTGTAATCTGGAAGTGAGGTACTGTCTAATAGTGTCTAACGATCACAAGAATGAACGCAATGTATGAGGGGTGAAGAGGGAACTTCGCATGCGCTGATTGCAATTAGACTACTAAACTAGTAAAGTCCTTTTAACTACTGTACTACAGTACTAATCGGTTAGAAAATCGGTTGGGATTTTCCACACCAACGTTCAGTATATAGAACGCAACAATAAAAACATTAACATTTTAAATTTATTTTTCAATTATGATTTTCCTCGTGTATTTTTAAAAGAATAAGAACTGAAGTGAGTTCTGCAGTAGAGTTCTATTTTATATTGTTGGTCTTGGATATAGATTTTTCTACAGCGTCAGTATTTTATATTTGTTATGATTAATGAAGATGGCGGAATAGCTCCTTAATACGACGAGGTAACCGCTCTCCGCTGACTTACGCCGCTCCTTATACGCTTATATAATTATATTAAATACACTATGTTTTTAAATATGTAAAATGGTAGGACATAGTTTGTATGGACAGTATCTGTTATAGTCTACGTTCTCCACCTGCCGTTTTGTATCTAATATATTCATTGGCAATCATAAATAGCCCTCATTACAGTCTGTAGGTAGGAAACTAGAGCATATGTTGGTGAGAGGCACGGCTCCACCACCTGTCCTTTAGAAAGCAAATAAAAATGGTTGTAAAAGTGGCCACAAGAGTAAAAACCTTATGTTTAGAGTCAAAGGTAACTTGTCTGATTGATTTTTAATATATTATATCGTCGCTTGAACAAAAACTTGTTCTAAAATGCGCTTCAAAACAAAAACAACAAAATTTTCAAATTGAGAAAATAACCTAAGAGATCACTAGCCCTCAAAACGTAGTAATCAGGCCTATAGTATAAAAAATAAATGGCGCAAAAATATTCCACTGACTTTCTTACACTCTCATTGGCAAAACCAAAGATTTAATAATATCTCACGGTGCAATTATTTCTCGTTACCAAGTTGATATAAGTAATCTTTAATCCAATTATTTATGATTGACGTCAGTTGATTCCTGCAAACTTTAATTCTGGATATATAACATTCGACCTTTTGACGTCAGTTGATTCCTGCAAACTTTAATTCTGGATATATAACATTCGACCTTTTGACGTCAGTTTATTCCTGCAAACTTTAATTCTGGATATATAACATTCGACCTTTTGGCGTCAGTTGATTCATGCAAACTTTAATTGTGGATGTATAACATTCGACCTTTTGACGTCAGTTGATTCCTGCAAACTTTAATTCTGGATATATAACATTCGACCTTTTGACGTCAGTTGATTCCTGCAAATTTTAATTCTGGATATATAACATTCGACTTTTTGACGTCAGTTGATTCCTGCAAACTTTAATTCTGGATATATACATTCGACCTTTTGACGTCGTTCATTCCTGCAAACTTTAATTCTGGATATATAACATTCAACCTTTTGACGTCAGTTGATTCCTCAAACTTTAATTTTGAATATATAACATTCGACCTTTTGACGTCAGTTGATTCCTGAAAACTTTAATTCTGGATATAGAACATTCGACCTTTTGGCGTCAGTTGATTCATGCAAACTTTAATTCTGGATATATACATTCGACCTTTTGGCGTCAGTTGATTCATGCAAACTTTAATTCTGGATATATAACATTCGACCTTTTGACGTCAGTTGATTCCTGCAAACTTTAATTCTGGATAACAATCGACCTTTATTTGGTTTTTAAATACTTTATATTGACTCTCCGTAAATACGGATAAATTGAACTTTGCTTATATTATGTCAAATTTTTTTTTCCTTATGTAAAAAATATTTAAAAAAGTAGTTTTGTTTAATACAGAGTTAATCTTTTTGTATTTTTTAAGGAAGATGATATAGACTGTTTGAAACATATCTACTTTGTGTGACGTTTTTCGTTTATAAATTGTTTCGTATCTTGTTATAAAGCTCGTTTAGTCCTTTTACAGCCATGACCCGATATATCGGCTTAGCGACTTCGATACCTGAACGTACCTAAGCCGATATATCGATTTGTTATTCTTTAAACTATTTTACGCTATTTTTTACTTAATTTTTATAAAATTTGTTGGTAATGAAAGAGATAGATTTATAATTTCTTGTTAACTAGTGCTCAAAGTGTGTAGAAAGCGTTTTAATATCATTGGGGGAGGGGGAGTTACTTTACAACTTAAAAAAAATAATTAATTTTTATAATACAAATGATTACGGAAAAAATTAAATTATACTTGCATTTTTAGAAGAGTTCCGATTTTTTTTTAACTACCATTTACGATCTAGCCTTTTTGGCCTGCAAATGCTATCACTGCCCTTAATTAACTCGGAATGTTAATTTTTTGCTTGCCCGGAAAGGGTTAACTTAACTTTGAAGGGACTGTACATCTGTAACAAGGAAATATCATTTTATTATAATCTCGAGCATCACTAATGGCTCTTAACTTTCGGCTTAGTAACGGTACCTAATTGTGATGGACCAAAGAAGACCAAGAGATCATTAAGGACATGTTAGTAGTAGGTCTTGACACGGCAATTAGGTCTGCCCCATTTCCCTTCATTATTTAATTGTGAGAGCGAAATTTTTTACGGTCTGTAAAGTTATGGCCGTAGGGTAATTACTAATCCCAACATTGTATTTTATGCTCTATATGAGCGTCCTTGTCCAACATTCGTAAATTACATTTCAAGTATATATGTAAATCGAGTAATTTAATTTATCTTCATTCATGTTTTATGTGTAGGATGCAGACGTATTATCTTATAGGAAGTTGTAAACGCAAGGCAAGGGACATTCACATCTGCAAAAGTCATTTTATGGAAATCAGTAAATGTATTATTGCTTCAGTAAGAAAACAGATGTATACTTAAATTCAAGAATACTGACGCGTCTATATTTTTCAATAAATGTGAAACATACCGGGAAAGTTAGTGCCAAATATTTGTACATAGTGCCTTGAATAGTAAGTTTTATCAATAAGAACAAAACTTTCCCCGTGTATTTTTCTTGTTGTAACTTTTTTGCTTTTTTCTTGGTTTAAAAAATTTAAAATCAGTTTCTGTGTGCATAGCAAGATTACTCAAGGAAGAGATTATTAAAAACGTCGTGGAAATTGGATCAACTGTCTGGGTATAGAAAGGATACAACAAACATCCGGAGACAGGTTCCGATTTGGTCTTTAGCCTTGGATTCCTTTCTATGTAACTATTTTCAATTGTTTTGACTTCTAAGGCATGTAAAGTCCTGGGTTCCTGATCTTGAAATTAAAACTCATTTTAAGGGTAGTATCAAAGTCACTGATTTTAAGATAAGTTTACACTCCATCTCGTGTGGCTTACACGACTCAATTCAACTCTCGTTGTTCCGGTCTTATAACCTTTAATTTGAAAGATTTTTTTTTAATCTTTAAAATATCTTTTTATACCAAATTTTATAAAAAAAAATCTTCAGTTGAGCCTACAGAAGGTAGACATACGCACATCTTTGGGAAAATCATTTTTCATCACACTGTATCTAAATTAATAATTTTCAATTACAGCTGTGAATATTGAAAGTGATATTTTCTCGATAAGTCCGGGAAAAACGGTGTCGTGCCATCTCGTCCAGGTGCTATCTCATCCAAGTGCCATCTCTTCCAGATTCCACGGACGTAAGGCAGGGGGTTAATTCTTTACCCGCCAACTAGTGCCATCTCGTCCAAAAACTATTGGAACGTTTGTTTAGTTCCAATAACCTAACCTAACCTAACCTACGTACATAATTTTATAAAATTCTTATTATTTATAAAATTTCGGGTCTTCCATATTTTCTAGCTTCATACTATTTAAACCCCCCTAAATGCTCTTTGCGTTTTATATCAAAATGCTATAAATCATGTACAATCATGTTAAACTCGCCTTGTATGTAATACAGGGAGAAAACTAATCTTCTTGCGGGTGGGTGCTCCTTACCTAGGCTCCAGGTTGCGCAGTTCAACAACAGTCTGTTCTAATGTTCTACCTCAAGGTTTGTTGTATATTGACATAAATTACAAATAAAATCTGAAAATATTCAAAGCGGTCGTTGGGTTAGTTAGGTTAGGTTAATCAACTGTAAAACTGCACTGAACGAGATGACACTTTTTTCTAGGAAATTGGATGTTGGATGAGATAACACTACATCGGGAAAAACAGCTGGAGATTTTTCCCGTACTGCTGTGTAGTTATGCATTCTAACACCAGTTGCGCTAGTAGCATATGTAATTGAAATCGTATTAATTACGAGTACTTCCGGCTCGTTTAACATTGCGTTACGCGTTTCGGAATCTATGTTCCATCTTTAGAATTTCGCTCGTAAGAGGTCGTCAAAACATTAAGAATCCACATATATAAAACGCAAACATTACAAAACTCTGACAATTTATTTACATAACCTACGCGACAAGTGCGTTCAACGACATTCAAGGAAAGACTGATTCTTAAAGACGGTTTTCAATTCTTTTATCTTAATCGCTGTGTCAAAAAATGAATTGGATTAGAAGGTTAAGTTTATAGTTTAACAAATAATTGTTATTCTTTTTAAAAGCTCTATATTGTGTATTTTTTTAAATATGTAGATGTTTGAAGTTGGTGCTAAAATACTTATATTGTTCATTAAATGGGCTGGATAATTAGATTTTGTAGAAATTAATATATTCTAGATTTATCACTTTATAACGAGAGTTGATCCACATTCTCAAAACGTCGTTTGATTATTTTACACACTAAAATGATGTCAATTGTTGTAATAAATTAAAGTAACTATCCTTGTAGGTACTTTCATTGGAATCCTTGAATATTTACGATCGGTTTATAATAAACTAAATATCGTTACTTTCCTTCTATACTGCTGTACTTGAATCGGAAACATACTCCTAAGTAAATCAATTTTCTCCGTTCGAATTTCGCATTAAACTCTGCAAAACGTTAGCACATCGAGTTTCGTTAGGAGAAAATGAAGGACGTTTACATGAAAGATAACCCGAATACATTAGGTTGGGTACCTCAGTTGTTTGATAAGCTTCTGCTTTAGAGAACAAAACATGCGACTGCTGTTGTTAACATCGATTTACACTAAACCACATTATCTAAGCAGACCCTGGCTTGTCACGCAATATATCCTTCACGTAGCACGCTACTATACCACGTGATACATTCCAACGCATTGTTTTTAGCTATCTCATTGAGTGGCACTCCCAGGCATGGTGGGGGCAATGACTGCCACAGTAGGAAGCTGCTTCCTTCCCCTCTCTGGTCGATGTTTTCCAAGAACCGTGTATATCTATAAACTGTGTAGTTTTTATGGTTTTAAGTCGGAGAACAACCAAAAACATGCAAAGAAATTGCCCTCCCAGGACGTTATGATCTGAAATCCTCAAAAAGTCGACGTAAACGTATACTGTACAATAAACTGTTATAACAGAATAAATGGTGTAAAAACGTTTCACAATCTTTCTCTCTCACTCACCCATAAAATCAAAATAACAACCTACCACACCCATTCCTTACCAAAAATACCAGTTCGGTAGTCAGACAAAATGTGAAAATGAACAGTCTTTCATTTAATTTTGCAAAATATTAGAGATTAAGCCTAGCCTATACTAAAATTTATAGCAAAATTAATATTCAATAAATTGTAGAAATTAAAAAAAAAAAATATATTAAAAATAATAATAATGCAATGTTGTTTATATTATTTAACAAAAACACATTTTATTGGTCCTTTGACCATTGCTTCTGTTTGGTAGAGCAGTATATTAATAAACAATATTTTACAAAGTGCTTAAATGTGAGTTAAGAAAAATATGTATTTAATATCTTATAATTTTACTTTTTATTTATTTTATTTTCACAAATAAAAATATAAACTTAAAATATAATTTTTTCGTTTTCTTTTTTTTTTTCAGGTATAATTAACCATAAAATTAAATTTTTGCACGAAATCCCATCATAACACCATGCAGATCTCAGTTATTTTGTAAGCCCATTCCAATCCCCCCAACCCCATCAAATTAATCTTTTCTGTTCTCTTTTGAAAATCACTTTATAACCTATATAGGCTAGATGCGCGTTCAAAATTACACATTTTGACATTATTTACAAAATATAAGAGGAATATAAAATTCAAAAATTATTTTATTAAAACTTAATTTCCCACAATTTTGAGATTGTTAAAAAAGAATTTAATATAAGGTGAAAATAGGTTTTTGAAAACTCCTAGTGTCGGATGGAAGAAAGAAGCCGAAGAAACCTTCAATTTTTATTATTTTTTTCGAATAATACAGCATTATCTCCATTTCTTTATTGTATATATGATTGTGTCACGTAATAATTTACACACAGACGATGAGTTCGGACAACATGTCAGTTCTTGGAACATATCTAATGACTGGTGATGGAAAAAAACAGTGAACTGGATTGGTGTAGTGTTCTTGTTACTCAGCAGAATGCGGTTATAGTCTATAGACTTGTTCTTCCTTTTTGTATCGCTTCAAATTGCTTGTGCGACTACAATGAAAGATTACTAGACTTCCTAAGATAGTTAAGAAAATTAAAAAAAAAAAAAAAGTTTTTAGTTTTTATAAATGAAACCCAAATTATACATCATATCAACGGTGATTTTATTTTTTTTTATTTTTGGATAGTGATAGATTGTTGATATAGTTTACATTTATGTATAGAACGTTTCGAGAGTATGGGTTAACGTTCTTTATCAAGTGAATCTTTATCAAGTGAAATACCTAGACTATTAGAAATATGAAATGTTTGCGAATGTAGTCTAGAACTATGTTGGAGGCTGAAAGTTATAACCTAAGCAAGGAACTGAAGACTAAAATTACGTCTGGGACGTAAAAATAGCTAATACAAACAAGGTCAGAAATCACAACTCAACAGAAATACACACTTACAAAAAAAATTACAAAGATCAAATTGAGGCGAGACTGTCAATAAAAAGGCCCAATAGGGTAGTAACCTAACAGTTTAAAGGGATGTACACAAACTTTGTCCTCTTTATCAAGAGTTTAATGCGAGACCTTGTAATCACGCCTGGTGGCGAATTAACCGGAGATAAATCACCTTAAAGCCATTATATTAAGTTATTATATTTTAATTATAGAAGTAATTGTACAAATTTGAATTCTTCACAAGGAAGACATTTAATAAAATTACAAAATTATCTAAAAAAAACTTCCATTTTTTTAAATCTGCTAGCGAACATGTTCAAGCCATTTAATAAGTTATCATTTGCGCCACATTTAGTGGAAAAATTAGGCTACGGCCGCTAGAGTTGAGTATCCCACCAAAACTTATAAGTAAATATGTTAGGTTGTAATAACTGAAAAACAATATCAAGTATAAAGTGATATTAACTTTATAATACTCAAATTAATAATTAATTTGAGTATTTCCAATTGTGTGGGAAACAAACATTGAAAAACACAATTTTACTTTCACGCATAGAGAAAATGCGAGTATCAAGTTTTTTTTTTTGGAAATATCCATTTTGGAAATTTAAGGAATGATACCTGACTTTTGTCTGTTCGATCGATTTGAATGAAATTTTGGTCAAATGAAAAAATCGTTTTAACGACCCAAACAAGACGTTTTAGTTAAAATCTACATAAAGTTGAAGATATTGGTAAAAAGTGAAATAATCGTCTTTAAAAGCCGAATACATATTGAAATTGACCAAGTAATAGCGATCAAATTTTTATGAATATATTACGGTTTATGATCGTAAAGTAATTAAAGGGAAAACAAAATGAATCCTTACCGTCGTATTTTTAAAATTTACCTAAGAACTGTTATTTTCTAATCATCGCTTGGTTAATGTGTGAACATATAAGTTTTCGCAAAGTTACGTGTTATTTATTTATATAATTAATTGCAAAAAAAAACAAGTTGCGTGGTCTCGGACGAATTCTTGTTTCCCATTTAATAAATGATCAGACACGTTAAAATTTGTTCAAACAAATCAACAGGTACAATAAATATATTTGCAGAGACTGTGGGAAAGCTATGCTGTGCGCCATTTTAAATAAAGGTTGCCATTAAATTTAACAACCGTAGTCTGTGGCTAAGCACATGCAGCTGCCCATGACTCTTAACTGGGTAGGGCTCGTTTAGGTCGTCTCAGATCGTAGTGACTTGATAATTTGGGTTCGGTTTGCGGCAATAACCCTTTTTTGTGAAGAGTCGAGGCACCATTAAACAAGTTGTTTGGTAGTTATAGTGGAGTTGGACGCCTATCGAATGTAGACCGACAACTCAAGGTCAAAGATTCTTGCTACACGTGGTTTAGAACTGATTAAATTTCTTCGTTACATGTAGAGAAAGTTTTGTGGCAAAAAGCAAAATCTGTTTAGCCAAATAGTGGTTTTTGGAATAAAATCTATTGTACGTCAAGTTATTTAACAGAACAATGGGTGAAGGAATTTTGATCAAATTTGGTGCGTAGACCAAGTATTTATGTCTCCAGACATTTTTATTTCATGTTAATTTTTTTTAATTTTTGTTGTAAGAGAAAAGTACAAAATCTCGATTTTCTCTAAATTGGATTTAACGACAGTTTGCTCGAATACAACTCTTAATGACCAAATCAGATTGATCGCCATTTTCCCAAACATTAAATTTCTTCAGTTATCGGGGGGGGGGGGGAAACTATGTCTTGTAAGGTTAAATTCCTAAAAATCTTTAGCGATTTCAGTGAAATGCTATGTTTTACAGCCTAAACCAATGCGTCAACTAAATGACACTTCGCAAAAATTAGAAAATAAAACCTGACCACAGTTTCATTTGGTATTTTCTAAATTTCTCGTAAACTATTTTATTCACGCACATTATGTTTGAACGTAATCTTTCACATTTGATCGAAATTACGAGGACTGATTTGAAAGAATCAACCTTTAAGACGTGGTTCATTTTCAATGAACATTCCTAAACTGGAAGTTTTACGGGGATGAAGATTGTGAAAAGTTGAGCACTAAATTTGCACAGTTTATTTTTTTTAATCCAGTTTTATTATTATGATTTGGGGAGGAGGGTACACCTAGAAAAAGTCACGAGAAGGAAGTTTGCAAGAGATAATTTACAAGTACCAACTACGGCAGCTGAAAGCCACTCCCATATTTAAGGAGTATGACGAGAAAAGATATAAAGATTGTAATGGGTGCAAAACAGGACGCCCTTCTGTCTATATATTTAATAAGCAAATGTTTATTCTTTCGTTCTATAATTTTACTGAAAAATTTTGCCTACATATGCCTATAATATTTACCTATTTGTCTTGTTAGTATATTTTTAACATAATTTATGACTGTATCCTTACTGGATTGTTTAATTATTGTTAATTACATGTTATGATGCTGCCGGACAATCCCCCCCCCCCCCAATACATAACGCATTTCGATTTATTTCAGTCATTTTAAAATTTATGTACGGTATCTTCAAATTTGGGAATATTTGCCACAAGAAACGACAAAACAACAAGCTTCTTAGAATTTTCTCTGGAGTGTAAAGGTTATATTTCTATAAAGGTAAATTAAAAACTATGTATCGTTGTCATATTGCAACTTGAACAAAATTGCTGTACCAGAATAATTGACAAAATACATATGTACACTCAGTCATCAGTGCCGTGTCACTGTAACTTTCGAGGGATGTGGAATAAATGCCGATTCTTCAATTTTTGATGCATCTCATTCTTCAAAAAATGATGTTGCATTAGATTTACAGAATCCGACCTGCGGCTGACCAAATAGTCCAGACTATGTAGATATCGTGAAGAAGCAATAGAATGAAATTCTTTGATTCTAAAGTAAAACGTTTACATTTCTTACGTGACAACAGTCGGTGTTTTTCCGACTGCTCGTTTGGAGGATAAATAGAGGATATTCCACATACCAATAGATTGTGTCTACTGAATTTCATTAATACTAATGAAGCATGAATAACTTGTGTTCGTCGGGGATCTGGACAAGAGGTTTTTTCCCTCGTTATTTTCAAAGGAAATAACCTTTCGTTCATTATCGGTATTGCCAAGCCCATATTCACTAAAGTTAGTCCCAGAAGGTGACATTTAGGATATACTCGATTGTGAAATGTTTCTAAATTTCTAAACCAACTATGCTGATCAGAACCTCTCAGATTGCTAAACCAGTTCGTTTTTTTATTAGTTCTGGTAATCTGGAATGGTACTATTTAAGAATTTAAATGCATACATTGACGTCATAGAATTAATTACTTTAATAATGTTATATTCAAATAAAAAAAACATTTAGCATATAGGCCTACAATAGAAATATCTATATTAATTAAATTAATGGAACTTAGCCCGTCAAAGATACAATTATTTTTTTCATGATTGTATTTCTGCCCGTAAGTGTTAAACACAATGTCAACGTTAAAGGGTTGATAGAACACACTCTGGACAATATTAGAGTAAACTTGTTATCCCTCACCTTTAAGCGACTCTTATCGGCGGCCACTGCCGAGGAAAATCTTACACAGGGTGTTTGAAAATGTGGTCTTATAATTCGCCAACGTGTTTATTCCATCATTTTAAGATAAAGTTTGTATAAACATAGTTCCTAAAATAGGTTTCTATCTAGCCTAACCTAACCTTATTCTCCATTTAGTTTGTTTACGAATAAACAATATAACTAAGAAAATAAATAAAATATTGCGTACAAATTTGGTACACACATTATGTACTTCTTACCAGTAAACCAACAACAAAAACTTATTATTTAAATTTTCAAAATGGCGACAGTTTAACATTTAAAATTTTCAATTTCAAGAATATCGTTCGTTTATTTTTGTGGTTTATTTATATTTTTTCTGTATGTCAAAGGGTAACAGAGTTATTGATAACAAACTGAGGATTATCTTATCTATAGGACTTCTCTTAGATATAAATTCAATTATTAGTACACTGTGAATTTTTCGTACGGAATCACAACACTTTCTGGCAATAGTTTACGGTGCTGCAGTGATCAGTTGCGTAAATCACTGTGACTGACGTGTCAGTACCAATCACTACATTCACCGTTCACATAACACCTCGTGAACCTGGTTCACTATAAACCGTCTGAAAACAGTCTCAACACAATGTCCTGCCAGTAGCATCGACCCAAGTGAATGGGCTCGCATGGTTTCGCTTCCCTCCTTAGACTGTATCCAGTGACTACAACTCGTTCACAATTTAAAGCATTGATCTTACATACAAAATAGTTAAACCATCTCCATGCTATGCTTTGAAGCTCGGAGATTATAACTAACCCGTTCTAAGCTGAACCCACAAAGCTAGTGTTCGACCCACATATTGAAGCCTTACGTTATCGTATCTATGGGACTTCTCTTAGATATAAATCCAATGTTTGAAGAGATATTAGTATACTGTGAATTTTTTGTACAACCACAACACTTTTGACAATATTTGAGGGATGCTACAGTGATCAGTTGCGTAAATCACTGTGATTGACTTGTACCAATCACTACATTCACCATTCATATAACAGTTCGTGAACCTGGTTCACTATAAACCGTCTGAACACAATGTCCTGCTAGTAGCATCTACACTAGACTACAACTCGTTCACAATTTAAAGTAAAGAGCGTATCTTCACCATTGTTCTTAACATAAGTGATTGCTAGCGGCATTGCTTTAGAGTAGTATCATCAAATATTACCTTTAGCTATGTTTACACAAGTAGTCCCTCATTTGTTCTCTAGTATGCACACATGACTCTCGGCTACCTATTTGTCTCCACTTGTTTACCTTTTATATTCTTCTCAAAATATTATATTACTTTACATTAGCGTTGGTTTGTTCTTCATTACTTGTCTACTTGTTTATATTTATTAAACGGAAGTCATGTTTTATTATCATTATGGGTCTCGGAAGATGCAGGTTTTATGTATACGTTGTCAAGAAATGGCGTTAATTGTCAGTTTTCTTTAATACCCTGGTGAGTAAACTGGTAAACTGGTGGTAAACTTGGTTGCAAAAAAAGTGTGATATTCAATTAATGAATATTTATTCTTTCATAAGGAAAGACACAAAATTAACATACAAATATATAAAAATTCAGAAAAATACTCAAAATACACCGGTACAAACTAAAAAATAACTAAATTAATACACTTTTTGATTTTTACAAAGATAATAGTTGTATCTTTTATATCATAATATTAATATTGTGGTGACCGAAAAAGGCAATGCCTGTTTTGTGGTACCATAATTAAATAATGTAAATTTTATATTTTCGTGAAAGAGAGAAGAGAGCGGCTATGTTGTACAATATATAAATTTACTATTTTTTCCGTGAAATGCGGAGTATACACAGCAAGTATTAGACTGACATAAAAACTGTGTAGCCTACTAATTCTATCTACAAATAGTCTTACAGGACAAGTATTAAAGTCTATTTATTTAAGTTAAATTAAAACATAAACTCAACACCGTCTGTATTCTTTGGTCATTGTTGTACTAAGCACAAATATCTGATTTTAATTGAACATAATTTAAGCTCTGGGGGAAGTTTGTTGAAAATTCTTGTAAATTTTCATAAATATATCTTCCCCCCCCCCTCAGTATATTAAAATCTGACCTTTTCCCGAGATTAAAATTGATCTCTGATCTTAAGCCAACTTTAGAACAACTTCGTACACATAAAATATTTTCATTACTTTATAAATGTAAAATTAATTGTATATTTTTAAAATTGGTTGCGATTGATGTAGAAACGATATTGTACCATTTTGGGGTTTTTCCGCTATTTTTGTTATCTGTAAAAAAACCTTTAAAAGAACGTAATTTCGCAAAATTGAATCTTCCGATTTTGTTTAAATTTTAGTGTACGCTAACGATCCAAACCAATGTGCAAAATTGCAATTAAAAACATATTACTCTTAGAGATTAATTGTTAGAAATCAAAACATGAACCTTGGCTGTTGTATAAAAAGCTTGATTAGAATCATATACGATTTACGTTAAACACATGTTTATGTTGCAAGTGGAGCAAGTTTAGGGCCTCTTTAAATATCAGTATGGCGGAGTCTATTATTTATATAACTTATTGACTTAAAACTACTAAATTGACATTTTTTGTGACGAATACTTTCGGTTGGTTTTGGAGGTGGGTGAGTAAAAAGGTTTGTTCATTGTTTTTGCAACAGTTTATTTTTTCTAGTAATATGTTATACTCTTTTAAAATACAATATCTTGTCAATATTTGTTGAAAGTACTAATTTGACAAATATATAATATAACTAAAACATTATAATACAGAACATATGGTTTTTCTTTGAAACTTTTTAATCCATTTTCTTAAGTGGGTTGTGCATTCCTAGATCCGACAGTTCTCCGATTCCACTCTGTTCCAACGACACTTTCCTTCTAGCTCCTTGGTTTTGGTGCGCCAATTTTGTCAAGATTATGGTATCCTTGGAAATATTAATTTTATACTGTATTTGAATTTAAAAAAGAAAATGTATACATTTCACGGAGCCATGTTTGTCGAAGCATAAGTGTCAACTCTTATTAGATTGGTCTAAGAAAAAATAAATATAAAATTGTAAATAATATTAGAAGAATTTTAAAAAAATGAAATAATCCAAGTTTTATTTTTTATTCACAGTTTTTTATTTTTTTATTTATTATGTTCCATGTCTGTGCAATCTAATTGGTTTTAATATTTCGAACAATAACGAACTATCTTAATTTTTAGTAGTACTTATAAATCTTGATTTTTATCAGTGTCGAAATCAAATGTATCGTATGTGCAATAATATCTTATGTCTTATATTGCAATAATTAGTTACTATAATATAGTGTAACCAAAACGGAATACAGTTAATTATAAATTATTTTTAAAGCTATTTGTACAGGCGACTTTTGTATAACTATGATTTTTAAAAAAAGTATTTAATTTTAGTTAATATCTATAATCATCTAACTTTTTTATTTTATTTTAGGCTTAATTTAAATTTGTGTTTAAATTTTGTTGTCCCTAAATAGCAATACTTCAGTGACCCCCAACATTTATCTGTTTTTATGAGGTAGCTTTTAACATAAAATATTATTTATATATTTATTATTTTTATTGTAGTGTTTTTTTTTATTTCCATGTACCTGTTTAGTGTTGACTAAATTTATTACCAAATAAAAACAGTTTGGCCTCGTCACGTTTTTATTCTTTTTTGTCAATAAAATGCTTAAGATAAAAGTCTGGAAGATTAAGTAATAAAACATACAATTTGTGTTGTTTAATTCGAGTAAAGGAATATGTGATGTGTCATCTGGAAAGGGTGAAGGCTCGTATTTGGCAATCATCCAATGCTTGTTTATTTTTACATTCAACATCTGTTTTAGAAGTCGTGTTGCGATTCAGAGATTTATTACCGTCTGCCAAATATATTTATTTCCATTTCAGAAATAGGCTCTTATAAAAAATTGCTTATATAAAACATTGGAGGGAAAAAATCAGTTTATTTATTTTTATCAACTGGAAGATAAAATAGAGCTGTGTATATAAATAGATTGCTTAGCATCGAAATTTTAGTATTTGGAAGCATTAAAACTGAAACATTTGGGAGATTATTTTATAGGGATTTTTGAAGAAGTATTTTATTTATGTCAGTGTGGTTTCAATTTTGCGTACAATCAATTTATTCTTATAAAAATTATTATTTAACTTTGTCACAGCGTGTACGTTGTATAAAGAAAGCTATTTACTGTTCGATGTCAAATGTATTGCAAATATATCTGTTTTGAACGTCCTTGAGTCCATTAAAGTGGTTTTTAGAATGACGTTTCGTCTATCCTCTGTTTCTGGCATAGTCATTTGTGCTGTGTTTACAGCTTAAACGTATCAACGATTCTAATGAAATTTGGTACGTGGGCATTTTTTGATCATGTCTCGGGACTTGTTTTTTCATCTTTTTTCTATAGCTCAGAAGCTGAGATTGGTTGATGTATAAAAAGGCAAAGTTTGCTTAAGTATAGCAAACAAAATTTATTGTGAGAAAATTTCAGTGCGATTGTTATCGCAAAAATGTGTGTTTTGACTATATATCGGGATTTACGTTTTTCATCTTTTCTTTATAACTCAGAGATTGGGATTAGCTGACACATAAAAAGGCCAAAATTACGATTTTGATCAAATTTTACTCAAGTGTAATAAACAAAATGTATTGTTCAAAAATGTCAGTGTGTTTTTTATCGCTACAAAACTTAATTAGGCCTTGGAACCCGTGTGCAAAATCACAAGTAAAAAATGTAGCTATTACGGTTTAGGAATAATTGGTAAAAACAAAAATTAACCTTGATCCTGGTTATTAAAAGCTTGCTTAAACATAATGTTTGGTTGTAGCCTCCTTGATTAAGTATTCAATGTCATCTTAAATTAAAATTTAGAATTACTTTAATTTCTCTGTCAAACAATCGAAATTTCATGCTTGTTTATAATCGATTTCGACAGTTTAACCGTCATCCTCAGATCCAAAACATCGTGAAGTCGTTCATCTATCTGAAAGCGTCGTCCCATTAAAACTAGTGATTATTGTTGAGTATTCCAAAAACACTATTATTAAAATCAAAAGCTAAAAATCGTTGGAAACACTTGTTAAATTGTTTAAACAGTGATACAAATTTGAATTGTCTAACAGATAAATTAAGGTAATTAACCTATAATATATTCATTAAACGCTTGATTCAATCAAATACAATGTACAGTGAGGACACGTTTTTGGAACATAAAATATACAGGGTGTCCAGAAATTGTTCGACCAAACTTCAGGAACTGATTGGGAATAATCTAGGTTATTTTCCCGTCTATCCGCCATTTTTTGATATACGTTATTCTACCCAATCAGTTACTGAAGTTTGATTTCTGGTCACACTATATAAATATTTTTTAATGACAGTTTTTATTTTCACTTTTTGACTGACCACCACCGAACGGTCATTTTTTTTATGAGTAGGGCCTAGTATTAGTTGGTTTTTACTTAGTTTTGAGGATGTTTGTGAGAAAATTTGTACAATGTTTTTATTTAATTTTTTTTACTATACTAAAATGGTTGTTTGACTAATGATGGATGATAAAGCACGGCTATATATAGGAATGAATACCGTAAATGTGAGTGGGGGGGGGTAACGCGCAGTTAGCTATTGGTGAGAAGCAAATGCTTGTTTTTATATACCGATATTTTCCCAATTACTAAGTTGCTTAGTTATAATGCTAATTTCTGATTTTATTAGTACTTTTCATTATATATACAAATTTAAGCTTCAATTTGCAGAATTATTGAACATTATATGTTTTTGTTTTGTTTTTAGGTGATATTCTGACTGGCGTGTGTTACGTAGGGCTCTGGAATGTAGAAACACTTCGGAGTTTCGTGTTGGCACCTTTACTCGTCTACCTTGCACTAGGAACTATCTTTCTACTCGCAGGATTCGTCTCATTATTTCGTATCCGAACCGTAATGAAACACGATGGAACCAAAACCGATAAACTGGAAAAGCTGATGATCCGCATAGGAGTGTTTTCAGTCCTCTACACCGTTCCAGCATTGATAGTAGTGGCATGTTTGTTCTACGAGCAAGGTTACTTCGACCATTGGATGTTAACGTGGCACATGGAAATGTGTTCCAGAAATAATCCTTATTCAATACCCTGTCCTTTGAACAGAGATGTGGGCAGAAAACCAGACTTTGAAGTGTTCATGATTAAATATTTAATGTGCCTGATTGTAGGTATTACTTCTAGTTTTTGGATTTGGTCAGGTAAAACTTTTAACAGCTGGAAAGAGTTCTTTCATAGATTACGAGGGAGACGTGTCGAAGCCTTCGTGTAAAGAAATGTAATTATGTATTTATCCGTGTACATATGTAAGATATTATTAATAGAATTAGATTGTTGTGTAAATATCATGTAAACAGTAGGCTAATTTGTTTTAACATTTCATTTGTTATATGTTAATTAATAACGTACTGTCTCTAACACTCACGTTGTTATACTAGTCTAAAGGTTAAAGCAAGTTCCTGAAGTCGTATGTTTGGGTAGATCCCATTGCAATCGCAGTTTTTGTATCTTATAAGTTGTGTTATCATTTTACGTATTCGTTGACGAGTAACAATTTTTAAGTATACGTAATATTTTGTATAATTAAAGTAGTATTGTTTGCTTTACATTTCAAGAATACTGGTTTTGCGTTTTATCTCATGTTGAAAGTGCTCCTTGTTTTAAATTTTTATTCAGATTTTTAAAAGTTCAACAGTTTTTTAATTTTATAATGTCCTAGTATTAAGGATCTGCATAAATAACCCAAGTTCTCCCATTTAAATATATCCTATTTATTTACAGACATGCTCTCACTCAGGGGTAGCAGAATGAATTGGGTATTAGAAGGACACAATATGAATTTGGTCTAGAAAATCGTGGCTCATAAAAATAATTGAGTGTTGGCTGCTAGGGTGTAGTTAAAAATTATTCCATATAAACTTTCCACCGCTACTGTTCCCTCCAGGGCCGGATTTCCCAATAGGCCCTGAAGGCCCGGGCCTATGGGCGCAAGCTCCAAGGGGGCGTAAGTTCCCACTTCCCAGGCGGCGCACGGCCGAGAGAAAAAAATATTTTAAAAAATATCTAGAAATAAAAATAAATAGCCATAACTTAACATATTTTTTGAATTGATTACAAAAAAATCATTCTGATTTTGAAGTTCAATGGAACAAATAATTGTTGGTAAAGTTAAACTATTTTTCAACATTACGCATCAACTTCGTTACAACATAGGCTTGATATAATTTTTTAATAAAGGTTTTAGGGGAAGTAACTTTAACCGGACTAGGGGGCTGAAAAAATTATTGGGCATAGGGGCGCCAAAATGCTAAATCCGGCCCTGGTTCCCTCTCAAAAGTAGATTTATTCAGCTCACTTCATTCACACTTAGAACTAATTTAATTTCAGAATGTAGTCATCTTTTTATATTTAATTTCCTATCATTATTGACTAATCTCATCACAAGGTCAATATTGTTCTCGTGGATAAGGAATCAAAGGTGGCTGTCCTGCAGAGTCTTAAGGTTGAACTTTGAACCTTGAACTCTATTCACTTAATGCAAGAAAAATCAAATGTTCTCATAAACTCCACATATTTACTGGGCTGTTTATACATTACAATGAATCATACATAACCTTTGTCACGTAGAGAAATCTTTAAGTTAACTAAGTGCTGAAATCAATACCGGGTGAATAAAAAGTAAAGACCCCCCCCTCTAATATTTTTCTAAGTAAATATACAGAGATATCCTTTTGGTGGTCGTGCAATCTTAGCAGGAAGTTTCATTTTATGATTTTGAAAATTTTGTGTGCCCCAAAAATGGGGGATTTCGGGGGCAACTCAAAATTTTTAAATATAAACCCCCTTCAAGTGACACCTCATTTTGAAGTGTTTACAAAAACTTAAAGAATGGTGAAAACCAGAGTTCGCTATCTCTTCTCTATCAAAAATGGTAGCCCGTCAAAAGTTATTGAAGTCTACACAAAATTTCATCCTTATAAAATTCAGCTTGTCCATGAGTTGAATGAAGATGATCCAGAACGTCGTCTTCAATTTTGTGAGGAAATAGAAGCTCTAATTTTAGCTCATCCATTGTTTATTCAATTGAAGACTACGGTCTGGATCATCATTATTCAACTCATGGACAAGCTGAATTTTATAAGGATGAAATTTTGTGTAGACTTCAATAACTTTGACGGGCTACCATTTTTGATAGAGAAGAGATAGCGAACTCTGGTTTTCACCATTCTTTAAGTTTTTGTAAACACTTCAAAATGAGGTGTCACGTGAAGGGGGTTTACATTTAAAATTTTTGAGTTGCCCCCAAAATCCCCCATTTTTGGGGGACACTCAAAATTTTCAAAATCATATAATGAAACTTCCTGCTAAGATTGCACGACCACCAAAAGGATATCTCTGTATATTTACTTAGAAAAATATTAGAGGGGGGGTCTTGACTTTTTATTCACCCGGTATACCCACATTTAATACATAAGGCTTTCTATGCAAATTACTTGTATTTTACTTAGAAACAGTTTAAACACAAATAAAAGATAACATAAATTGTTTGTTTATATGATTGACTCTACCATTAAAGACATGTTTTTTATTATTTTTAACCAAAAATCAAAAATTGTTTCAATACATTTTGGAAAATGTAAACTATTTTTCATCAATTAGTGATTGTAGATATCTCCATTTTTTAATTTTTTATTTTTTTTATTATTATTTTATTTTATTTTTTGTAGGATTTTTTTTAATTTTTATTATTTATATTTTATCTGTAGGAGCCTATTATTATAACTATATTTATATTTAAACAACTGTAAAAGTTAAGTTTTGTTCAGTGTCACAAGTTTGTTCTTATTAAATTGGTAGTAGATCTAATAACATTCACCATTAACCATTTTCAAGGAATTAACCCTAAAATTATCCCATCGATAAAGCATTTATATTATGATAATTAGATAAGTAAATATATTGATAATAATAATAAATATTAAAAAAATGTGCCTATTATTTATGTTTATTTAGCATAAATTTGTAGTAGTTTCATAAATACTGTCATTTTTAACATTAGAAGTAGGATAGGAGAGGATTTAGAAATTAGAATATGGTTAGTATTAGCCTAACCATTATTTTTATTAGAAATTAATATATTGTCACAATCAACATTAGGCTAATAACAATTTATCCTGGATATTTATAATGGTAGTAATATTACCTGATTTTATTCAAATAATTTAACTTAGCATTCAGCCTGGTAGTTTTGTAGTTAACATTTCAATCAATCTTTTGAAAAATAATCTACATTTGAATTTCTAAATTGTTAACTTACTTCACTACTTAAAACTAAATTTCAGATACATTTTTTTATTAGAATTTTCCAAATTATTAAAGTATTATACAGAATTTTGATTCTATTCAGTTTGAACACTAATCTGATATTTTTATTTGTATTAAGACTAGATAAACTGTACTTAAATTTGCATGTAAATAAATAGAATTTACTAAAATTTAATGATTATCAAAAACTCATATTTTAATCCAGAAATGTCTAGCTATTGATATGTAATAATTGGGGTTTTTCCTAAGTGTACTTTCCATGTAAAATGTTTTGCTTAGGCATTACAAAATTGTCTTTTTACAATTTCAGTTAGGGCCTATTGTTGTTGTTTTATTCTATCAAATTTTATTTGCTCACAATAACTAATTAAATAACATTAACCAAACTTACATATTATTTTCTAACCTTGAAATTTGTAAAAATCTGTTTTGTGTTAATAGTACAAATCATAAATTGTCAAAAGGCATAAAGTATTAAAGGTGTATTTTCAATGACTAGAAATGGACAAATATTTCATAAAACTATTACTGTTCTGCAAAATAAATAGTTTTTATTGCTTTAATTATCTGATTTTATTTATTTTTATTGCAAAAATATCTGAGAAAACAATAGTACTATTATTCATAGAAAGCATAATCTTTAAACTTTATTTATAGAAACATTCAATTTAGAAATTGTTATAAATATACCGGCAATGCTTACAATTAGCAAAATAAATAACAATAACTTAGATCAACAATAAGACTTTATGATTTTAAACAATAACAATTTGTATATCATGTAATTTTTGTGTGTATAGTTTTATTATGTTTTATTTTCCATTAACGATTGTAAGTAAGCCAGATCTTCTTGTGAACTATTAATTTTTATATTGTTATGTAAATAATTTTGTACTATGCTATACTGTTCTATAACTGTTACGAATGTGAAAATTTAAACATTAAAAAAAAGTATGGTACCAGCACAATGTTGTTAGACCTAAGAATTAATTGCATGAAGAAAATAAATGTTTTGTGTAAATACTGTATAGGTAATTGTGCATGACAGTACTCTGTTCTAAGTAGGCCTACGTTTTTATGATATTCAAGTTGGAAGGCCTACTTGATTTTCTGTAACCTATATTTAACCCTTAAAGTTTTCAATGTGTAACATCTAATTGTTATCATTGTTTATATTACTTGCTGTTATCTTCATGGTATTGTATTTCTCATAACTAGAATATGTGTTAAGCACTATCATTGTTATTACTGTTAATATAAGTATTTCGTGTCCAATTTTATTTGTTCTTGATAAGGTTAAGTTTATAAATCTAGATTTTGAAGTTTTTCTTTTAATTTGGTTTTTTTAAATATATTTTGGGCAAGTACCAACAATTTGTGAGAATTAAATATTTTTCTGCCTGTCATTAATTTTGAGAATAGTTATTTATGGATTTTATGTTCGGCATTCTTTCTCAAAAATAATGTTAGGGTTACCTTCATTTACAAAATGTGTAATTTCTATTTATACCATTTGAATATGTGATTAATATTTTATTAGTGACTTTTTCTCACAAAATTTTCTATAAATGCAAATTATTAAAAAGGATAAAGAAATTGCTGAGTTTCGAAGGTGTACATTACCACAGTATTGAAAGAGCTGAACAATAGAGTAGTATACTCCATGTTACAGTGCCTAGAAAATTCAATTCAAGCATTTAAGGTTTATTTCTGGCACCTAACCTAACTAATTTGGAATTATGTACACATATATATATTAACAAATTTTGAAAAAATTCTAATTTATAATTCCTACAAAATAAGAACTACTGTTTCCCCTCCTATTCATATATAAATATTATTAACTAATATTGATATTTTGAAATCAGTGTTTAGTTTACCGGTACTGCAAATTATAGTTTGGATGTTTATGAACAAACTATCACCTATTACTATAGTTTATTTTAATAAGAAAATGGTAAATTTGCTGACATCTACATGGATCAATTTTGTCCTGGTATTGTGCACCTTTACTTTTACAAAAACTTAACTTTTTAAAACAGTTATCCACTCTGTTCATTACATTTCATTATTCCATTTGACTACTATACTGAATGTTCTCTGTATGCACAATTACACATAAATCTAAAGTGTTTACACGTGCTTGTAATAGACATTGTTACTGGTTACCTTTACTTGAATATTGTGCTATCATTGTTTAAAATGTTGAATCCAAAGTAAATAACTTTTAACAGTGCAAGAGTTTGGTGCCTTATTTGTAACTCCTTGGTATGAAAGATGGGAGAGTTGAAAACAATACACAGTGTCTTGATGGAGATGACAAGACTTTGCAGATGGATTGAGGGCGACTTGATTAGGAATGATTATTGTAATGAGAAACACTGGTGGAAACTTCAATCACTACAATATAATAAGTCATCTTCAACTGCCACATCCATAGAAACTGGTGGTGTCAGGAGAGATTATGTGCATGTAACAACTGAGGATGATAACTTAGTTATTGAAAGGTCTTGTATTGTACACATGAAGTCTTTGTTGTGGAAATTTGTGTTTTCTTTCATTTAATGGATTAGGAAACATAATTACACTTTTTAGTAGAAAGTGAGTGCCAAATATTTTTACTTAGCTAGATAGATTAGGTGAGTATGGTTATCCTTCTACTCCTGTTTTACTTTCTCTCATATATAGAAAACGTTTTGAGGTAGATCAAACATAATAATGTTCTCCACGGATACATTAAATGAAGACGGATTTGTTGTTTGGGCATATTTTGGTTTTGCCAATATGTTAAATACACAAGATTTTGATTTTCTTAAAATAAGTTCTAAAATGTAGTCCCTAAATACAATGGGTATTGGAGGTTGTCTCTCTAAAAATACTGGTTTGGAAGTTATTGGTTAAAAAGTGAAAATGAACTTTGTTACACTTTTTTCATGTAATCTTGGGTTAGGCCCCTCTCATATTTTTTATTAGATGTCTCTTGGTCAACTCTTGATCTTTTCTGACCCTGACATTGAGTATTCGAAGGCTAAGGGTCTTTATTTTATGTTCTTTTCTTCCTAAAGCGATGATGGGCATGAGATTTGTTTTCTTTGAACAACAAGGAAAATATGAACAGTAGAAACATTTTACATATGTTTAAATGTAAAATGTGAGAAAGAAAAAAAAAGTGATCTGTAAATTGACAGATACTGTGTTACGCTCATCTATCTAGAAACATTTTTATATAAAGGGATATTTTGGCTGTATTCTATATAGATTATTTTTAATTCTCATAGAAGGTGACTGCAGGAGATTTTCAGTGAAAAAAAAAAAAAAAAACTTTATACTTCTCACATAATTCCCCGAGATACCCTAAATTTTAAGCCATAGAAACCATTTTTTTTTAATACATAGAGATATAATCAAAACTTTACAGTATAACAAACACACAGAACACAATTCTCATATAAAAAATACTCAGTTGTGGTTTGGTTGGTGTAGCTGGTGTATCACTGAAGAGGACGACCTTGTCGTTGAAACGCGTCTGATACTAAGGCGTATTTTTTTTTATGAGAATTGTGTTCTGTGTGTTTGTTATACTGTATAGTTTTTCTCATAAGTCAAGCTCAACATTTAATAGTCAAAACTTGTTCACTCCGTTAGGCTGTAGAGCACTGTTTCAGGTTGAGGATTTTTATTACCCTATCCTATAATATTATCTGAAAAGTAATGAGCTAACTGAACCAGCAAGAATCTATTTTTTAAAATTTGAGTTGTGATATTTGCCATCTATCCAGATGTAATAAGAGAATTTTTCAATTATATTTTATGTTTATTTTCTCGACTTGAAAACAGAAGATCATTTTGAAGTTTCCTCACCATTGTTGCCAATTATAAATACTAATTTTGGATCCCTTTTACTCCTTGTTAAGTACGTCAACAGTTGTGTTTATGGGGGCCAAAAATTTAGGCGCTTATTTATTTTTTTTCCTCGAAAATTGCACCTTATATTTCTTTAAAAATGAAACATTTTGAAATCTTCAAATGTGGCCCCCGGGGAACTTGATTTTTTAAAACTTTAGAGATTTAAGTGAGTTTTATCTATAGTATAAACAAAGTACTGTAATGCATTTCTAAGTGGATATGATGTATCTTGACATCCTCCAATTTCTGAACAACATAAACTTTTTTTTAAAAATAATTCTACGTGCAATTACAAACTTTAAAAACAGCTGTAACATACTTGCTATCATTTTGATATGAAAATGACGCTTCTAATAACACAAGAAAGCATTACTAAATGTACACACACCTAAATAAAATTAGGACAGACGTCAAGGATCGTTGAATCCTGATAAGAATAGAACGACCGAAGAAAATTGAGTATGTCATTCAAATGATAAAATGTCGGCCCTGTTTAATAACACTCGTAAATTTGCGAAGTAACTTTTGCTTAACGAACTTCTAATGAAAGAATGACCAATTTTATTAGCTACCAGACAGCCAAGATAAATTCTACTCGTAGAGTGGATACAAATTTTCTTTCCCTGGTATTATGAGGGAGATACTATAGTAATGAGCTACAAGTTAGTCTAATGTAATTCTTAAACAATTATAACTATTTACACCGTAATGAAGTTCTTCGCTTTCCCACGTTATTGTTTCAGCGTTATAGTCGTGCAAAATAACAATCGTCCACCATACCTTTCTAATTTAATAATGCATAAGTAATTCTTACATAACAAATGTAGAAATTATTGTTTTAAAGTTCGTTAATTTTGTAAAATACTTTTAATATACTTGCAGGAGACAAAATAACACATAATTCCGAATTTTTGTTTAAAAATCTTTCATTAAGAATTTCATACAAAATATACATTTAATCTCTTAGATGTTTCCCGCGTTCAATGGTGATATATTTTTCAGTCCCTTTCAAGTTTTTTATTTAGAATAAAAAACAAGATTATTTAAGAGGGAGGACTAATTATATATTAAAATAAGCTGAATTAATCTACTAGTACTAGCCGACCAGAAGAGTTCCATAAATCGGAAATTGGGCTGTCGTTTTTATTTAGAAAATTACATCATCATCAAACGACATATTCTGGAGCGGGGCAGGTGTCTTGGATATTTATTGAGTCTGAATGAACAATTATTCTAAAAAAAAAAAAAAAAAAAAACACTAAGGGCCTTGAGAATTAAGTTTTTAAGTAATAAAATTTAGATCAACATTCAGACAGCTGTAATAATATATCTCATTCTTGTGAGGAGGTTTTTGCATAGGTTGTTTCATTAAGGAAAAACGACAATAGGTGTACGTTATGGTGGTGAAGACAGAAATTATGTGGCATGTTGATGCTCTTTTTGTAGATCTAGTTAGTTAACCTAACCTCATATTAGTTTTATGAATTATTCTGAAGAATCAGCTGATAGGCTACTAAATTTGTAAAATTGGTTATGTGATAAAGATTTTCAAAAAAGGTTAATTTTTCAAAAAAACAGACAGCTAATTTGTAAGTTTTTATGGGCATCGTGTATTTGAAAGTAAATAGAGTCAAAATCTGCCTTGGTTGAATTCTAATTATGTGCATAAATGTCTGATGATTTTATCAAAGAGTTTTCGAGAAACAGTGCTAGTTAAATTTGGAATTCATCTATATGCCAAGAAATTGTGCTCTCTCCAGCTTCTCTATAACTGAACCTCTAAATGTTTATCAAATATAAGTCAAACAATTTTATAACTGAGTCTATTATAATTACAAAGAAATCATCCAACGTTATTTTGAGAAGTTTTGAAATTTAACATATTGCCCTACACCCACAAAATAGCCCTTGGTAGGCCTTGCTATTCCAATCTCCTCTGTCTTCAACTCGTCTTCCATCCTTGGCTTCTCAGTATTTTTCTGGTATCCGATCTTTCGCCATTCTCTCCACATGTCCAAACCACTTTCTTCTTTGAACCTTCGCAATCTAACCACATCCTCACCTTCAATTAACTCATCCAGTTTTTCATTATATTTCATTCTCTAATCATTATCTTCTCTTACGACTTCATAATATATCTTCCTTAATATGTGTCGCGCACTCTAGACATTTTTAAAGCGACGTGCCAAGAGACAGAACCCAGCTCTGGACAAACCTATGGGAAGTAATATTTTAGTCTACTATTAAAGGAACCTGATAATATGCAGGTCTCATTTATGTATAAAATACCACCGCTCGAAAAAAGAGAAATTATTTACTACTGTATTTACAATCCGAATGTAAAATTGCACGATAAGAAAATATAAAAATAGTTATCACATAGTAACATTATTGCATATAAAGAGAAAGAAATAATTGATGTCGTTAGGACCAAAGGTATACTTCTTAGAACAAATAATAAAGATATCATCTTTTAAATTCCGTGGAAAGTAGTATGCGCAGAGATAGGCTTGGATTCAAAACAAATTGTAGTTTTCAGTTCCCTAAGACCAAAATTAATGAAATTAATTTTTATTTATTAATATGTTTAATCCTATGGGATTTGTTGTTTTTCTTAAAAAATTTTAAGCCTTGTGATGAAATTACACCAATTCATTCTTTCAACTTTTAATTTATAGAACATGAAATCGATCTGCAAAAACTGTTTTTGAGTTATCGTGTTCAAAACTTTAAAACGGACAGAAATATTAATAAACTATTGGATTTATAGGTCTCTGATCATATGTCTCGAATTAGGGTGGAATTCTACTTAAAATAATGGGGAATGGGAATCGTGTTTGGTAAAAAGTTACATTTTTCATTTTGGTTAGTTGAACATTTCTCTAATCCCGCAATTAAAGAAAATTGTGGGATTTATTCAAAAATGTACTTCAACTGCAGTTTTTTGAGTTTTAAGTGTAGTTCAAGGTATCCAAAATATACGTGAAGTATCCTGGGGGCAATACCATTAAAAAAATTAAATAATAAAATCTAGCTAAAAACTGAGTTTGATATAGTTTGTTTATATTATCTAGTTTCTAACGCATTTTAGAGGAATTTCAAGAGAACACAGTCGTTCATTACAAAATTACCTCAAATATGAGTTGAAGTGGGTTTCAATGGAGCTAACTGGGTTTTCGTCCAGTTTAAAAAAAAACACCAAATTGTTCTAATAAATAAAATTCATTTATGTAAATACTGTTTAGAAGAGTCATTTAGGTGTCAATGAAGGAAACTAAAATTCGCTTCTAGGAATACTTCTATATTTCATATTTACATACTACTTCGAATGTCTTTAAAAAAATTACACCGATTTTATATGTTATTTGGGAGGCTTACTGTAAATTAACTAAAGATCCCAGTAATGAAAATGTGTGATTGCCGGTTGTAAACAATATATATATCGAAAAACTGATAAAAATAACTTACTAAATATGTGTTTTTGCTCATTTTTCTGGATCAATTTTCTAGAGAAATAAAATTAACAGAAATCAAGGACGAAAGTTGTTTATTAGAAAATTGTAAGTAGAAGACAGGGCACCTGGGCCCAGCAAAATCGTGGGGCACCTGGGCCCAAAAGCCTTTTGGCCCCTGACGTCACTTCCAGTGACGTCATTATGACGTCGTTTTGAAACGTCATAACGACGTCACTGGAGATGACGTCATTAGGGTACTAGAGACCATGGAAACAGAGTGCCCTACGTTTAGGCCAGAACCAGATGCTCCGTATACAATGTTAACTTACCCGAGATCTCCCCTCCTCGGCAGCTCGACGAAGACTAACTAAACTTAAGATAAAACCAGCCTATAAAGTACAGTACTACGTCACAATACTACGTCGCAATACTACGTCACAATACTACGTAGCATAGCACTATGGGGCACCTCATCCCAGATTGACGTCACATAGCACTATGGGACACCACAGCCCAGATTGATGTCGCATAGCGCTATGGGACACCTGAGTACAGATTGACGTCACATAGCGCTATGGGACACCTGAGTACAGATTGATGTCACATAGCGCTATGGGGCACCTGAGTACAGATTGACGTCACATAGCGCTATGGGACACCTGGGCACAGATAGACGTCAGCTCTAGTAACGTCATTATGACGTCTCAAAAAGACGTCACAACGTCGTCACTGGAAATGACGTCAATGGGGAAGTACTCTATGTTATTATGCTACGTCACCTAACCCCTACATCACACAATATTACAATACATAATATCACATCAAACAAAATTTGTAACTTACCCGAGATCCGTCCACCTCGGCAGCTCGACGAAACTAACTAAACTTAAAATATAACCAACCTATAAAGCACAATACTACGTCACTTGGTCTCTACCCCAACCTCTTCAATAGCTCAACGAAGACTAAAATAAAAATGAACGACACAATGATTATATAATAATACACTACAAAACACCAGATCTTTTACGGATATAGCCTTACAGGTGTTACCGCAGCACACGTAAGTCTCCAAAGTCTTGCAAAGATACATCTCCAATATCTGAAAAAGTAGAAAGTAATACATTAGTACAAACAAGAATAATCAACTTGTCCTCTGTGTTCTACGGGGTTGGAACCGTCATCTGGTACGGTGAAGCCGTATCAGAGCCCACATTACAAGCCGGGGTAAGCAGAAGGCCTACCCCTTGTGGAAATAGCTCCAAACCAACGCTATTTCCTGTGACCGCCACTCCATTACAAAATGCGGCCCCCAAATTATTTTTGTATTTTTACTTTTTTATTTTTTTTAGTATTTTTACTTTTGTTATTTTTTGTATTTAACTTTTTTAATTTTTTTTTTGTGCATAGTCGTGCTATGTATTACTATGACATTCAAAGGTTTACGGGAGACTTAACTCCACGCCAGGGACCTTAAGGTTTACGGGAGACTTAACTCCACGCCAGGGACCATAACGGTTTACGGGAGACTTAACTCCACGCCAGGGACCGTTAGACACACACACTCTTTAGACAATCATAGTAACATTTAGCACTACGCAATGCACATTTACTATCTTTTTTATTATGCTTTGATAAAACACAATTAAAATCTACTCTCTCAGAGACTTTACACTGCGAATCCACCTCTAGCACGTTCCTGTGGAACCGTCTTAGGAATTTTGCTTTCTCTAACCCTTTAGTATATAAAATAGCGAAAGGTTTACACTGTATACGTATTAAATCTTCATTATAAGTCACGCCTCCTTCTCCCCACCGTATACAATGGTGATGTCTTTGTAACCAACGTGCTGTCCTTTGAGCTTTACTATTCAATCCCTCAAAACTGTACGGAGGTTTAAATACAGTAACACTAAAAAAGTGATTGCTCACAATTGCAAGTTCTTTAATAATATAGTTATTGTCATTATCCATAAACGCGTGAAACTCAACCACGGTGTACTCCATGTTTAAACAGTGTAATTTCGTCGTATAGTCTGTCAGCCTCAGGTAAACTGCTAGGTACTATCTCGTCCGCGGCTAGGTTCTCACTGATGTATGCTTTCATTTCGTTTTCAAAATAAAATAATTCAGAAATACGACGTGTCACAACAGGAATAGAGTCTTCAAACGCCCCCCACTCCGATTCGTTCAAGGTTAAGGTTCGTCGCTCGTCGTTAAATGTAACATAACGAATACCAAAAATAGATTTAACCACAATCTCGCCGCAGCTCAAGGTGAATCTACGATTACTTTTTTCACCTAATGCAGCAGTAATGTGAGAACCTTTAAGCAGTAGTAATACTTCATTAAACAACTCTTGTGTAAAAAACACAAAATTCTTACCACCATGTATAAGCACACCGATTTCACATCCTGTATGTTGAAATAAACCAACTGATATGAATTTTGAACATTCTTTATTTAGAAAATGTACAGTCTTTAAAAAAACCCCGAGGTGAAAGTTTGGTATTTTTACGAGCTCGTCAATATCCTCCACGGTGGAGACGTTCACATTTACGTCCGTACTCGTTGACTCCATGACTGCAAATAACCTTTTTGAATGAGACTCCCACCCTATGTACTTCCCCCACCCTTAGCTACCCCTACCCCCTCAAATACAATTCCACTGCATCTAATCTTTTACTGAGTTATACCTATCCCTCAAATACAATTCCAACGCATCTAATCTTTTGTTGTATGACAATGATCTATCACTCCTTCGTAAGATTTTCGTCTGAAATATTTTCGTGGTGGTAGTTAAATCGTTGTCAAATTCCGGATCGATTTGTACAAGAGGAAACTCATGTAGACGAGCATTGTCGATATCGAATTGATAATATATTTCGTCATCAACCTCGATCACTTTACAATCGTCACAATATCTGGAACGAAAAACCACCCCTACAGCACCCACTAATAAGTATACCGAATCTGTAGCACAGTCAACGATATCCGAAGATAAACGACTCTGTAACGCTACATAAACCTGTCTTGATATTTGTGTCTCATCGATCTGAAACTGACTCTTATTGTGGAGCAGTCCGTCATCGATGAATGCTTTGCTCAATAACTCTTCGATCCTATGACTGTTGAATGCATAGATATTATCTTCGCCAAGTACATCATCATCACCATCCATATCATAAAACCTATCCTTAGGCACGACTCTGAGGAAAGCGTGAACAAATCCTGGGTATGTGTAGCACATGGTGTCTCGTCCGCAAATGATCGGATCCATCGTCTCGACGAGGTTACAACTGACAACTTTGATAAAACGACGATAGATCACTCAAATAACCCTTCTCAATTCCCATTGGTTCGATTAGAACCAATGGGAACTCGTGTAGACGAGCATCATCGAAATCGAATTGATAATATACTTCATCGCTTATATCTGCCTCCTTACAATTGACACAATAATGGCTGCGATAAACCATCCCCACCCCACCCACTAATAAGTGTAATGAATCTGTAGCAAAGTCGATGTTACTCGAAGATAGCCGACTTTTTAAAGCTGTATAGACGTGTTCCGATACTTGCGACTTCTCGACTTGATATTCCTCATCTTCGACGATATACTGTGTGAATATAAAGGTCAAGTCATCATCTATTCCAGTAGGTTTGATTTCCATTAGTTCCCTTTCGTCAATAAATTCCTGTAAATCCGGTAATCTATCCCTCGGCACGAGCCTGAGGAAGGCATGTATGATTCCAGGGTATGTGGTACACATAATGTCTCTTCACTGAATGAACAGGTTCAAACATGAACAGTTTTATATATCAATGACCGCGCATGCGCAGAAACCAAATATACGATGTCAGTATACAACAATTACACATTAACTTTTTTAACGTTACCCGAGAGGAGAGTATATACAATATGTGAGTCATGTAGAATGAGACAGTAGGCTGAAGTATTTGCAGGTATATTTGCGGAAGCCTCAATTTCCAGTCTCACATCGACAGGACCTGATTTAATAGAATCATTCTGTTTAGAACAATCAATTACAAAAATCGGAGCTTTATCCCGAAATTGGTCCAAACTGAGATACGGAGACGGTTCCTTTCCATAATAAGATTTTAGAAATCTTGCATACATCTCATACATGATCGAAACGTCGCCGTGCAAGTTGTCGTAAGGGAAATATTGTGAATTGAGATACAGTTTTACATTTGTAACATTACATCTGTCAAACAAAGTAGCATCTGCATTTATTTTATTCTTTCTATCTTTTTGGAAGCCCAATATAACATAACGAGGTTTTTCCAGCTGATTAGCTGTCTTAACGGTCCAAGAAATTTGTGTCGATTGGGGCAATGTTGGATATTCGTAAATTTCCCAAGTACGGAAAGGTATGTGTACAGGACTGTCACGTTCTATCATTTTTAAAATTTTCAATCTAAAAGTATCGGTTACTGTTAGGTGAGGAACTCTCCAGTGTATACTTAGTATCTCAAGCTTTATGTCTGTAGCATTGTCACTGTAGATAGCATTCCAATCAGTGGCTGATCGTAATAGTATGAGTTCTTGTTTCACATTCACTACTATCCTCTTGTAGTCCTCAAAGAACCCCATCAACAGCTTCAATGGTACAGAGAGAGTAAATTCTTCAACCTCTTTTGTTTCACCAATACCCAACCATCCCGCGTTACCTAACTTATTCTTCTCATGTTCACGTAACGATAATAGATTTTTCATTATACTTGTAATTCCGACATTTCTCGTACGGTCCACCTCGTTAGCAGCTATCTCATATCTAATGTCATCGAATAAGAACGCTACTGCATTGTTAACAAGCTTTACAGATGCAGCTGTACTGTCAGCCTTCGTTCCACTCAATTTACCCTTGATATGTAACAAACTTTCAAAAGGGACAGTAATAACATCCTGTTGATTTATTGGGATACGAATTTCATCGTTATTGCCATAAGTAGAGGACGCATATGGTCTGTGAGAATGGTATTCAAGACCTGTGATGACGTCATCGTAATTCGCAGCACTATCTATTGCCAGTAGTTCCATTTTTAACCTTGAATCCTAACGATCTAAGGAACAGAATATTCCGTCGTGTTAACTCGGCTAGGGGTCGACTTATACTGACGTCTTTTTTATACTGACGGTCGTTAAATACGAGACCCATTCCGTCGTAAGTGTAATCTGACAGACACAGTCTCCCCTCTGAAATCTACAGGAGCACCGATCTGATCTGTTAAACTAACTGTGATATTATGAATAGTTTTTACTTTGACAGGTAAATATATTATTGTTGGTGGAATGTCCACAATCTTGTACCCTGGAGGTACTTGTGGGTAAAACTCGTGTATAACATGACACTCTGTACCGTTTTGAAATGACCCCTTCACAATATTACACTCTATACGAATAACATTCACTTTAATTACATCAACTGGTAAATCAGATTCATGTTTAGCATTAGCTGCAAGGTCACCGATCTTAAAACCGAGTAATTTCCCGATAGAGTCCTCTTTAAACCGAATTAGCCTAGAACACTTTATCTCAGCTTTCAATGTATTATTGTTGGGTTTTAGGGTTAATCCATCCTTCGCTGGCAATTGTGACCTGATATATTTTTCAATATCCTCGATTTCATATGAACCAGTAGGTATACTAATGTTCAATTCAACACTATCTTTATCTTTTGGATCTTTGCCGAGGTAAAATTTATTATTAATACCCTCCACTATATTAGGGATTGAATTGTAAGTGGCAAAGTCAATGAGACCAACCTCCCACTCACCATCATCCAACTCAACTGGAGGAAAGAAATCACACGAAATTGTAGAACTATTACCACTTAATACGATACTCATGATAGAAACTTTAGACACAAATGTCCGCACACGACTGAGTTATCGCTTTGATGTCTTTTATAGTTATAGTTGATATTAGCACCCGTACCAAAGTACCTAGTCAACTCATTTGGCGGTCTAAGATTTCCAAAACTGTCGAAATACTCTACACTATTACCTCGTTTTTTATAACACACCCAATGTGTACCTTCACCGTTGATACTATCTAGGTTTACAATAGCATTTTCATTTTTCAAAGGCTTCGAGGGAAGACTGTCTCTCATGTAGACACCTCTAAAATAAGGGATTCTTAGTTTCAAGACATATTTCTCCAAATCAATATTTGTTAACGGTCTATTTGGTAATGAATCTAACAACGTTTTTTTTTACCTCTCCTACGCTTTTTCTTACCACCACCTTTCTTATATGGTTTCAAGTAAAGACCCTTCCCCTTTAACTGTTTCAATAGTTGTTGTACTGTACGTTTCCCCCTTTTCCTCTTTCCACCCCCTAATTTTGTTTTAGCCTTCATTGCAGCTGCTACAGCCAAAGCGGCGGCACGTTCACCCAAAGACGCGTCCCCTGCTTTAACTCTACCCCAAGCCTTTCCAGCAAGTATTTTATCAGCCTCCCTACGTCTTTCTGAATCACCGTATCTACTATATGCTATATCGTGTTCCTTACAAGCTTCGTCCAAGGGGTTCACACCTTTATCTCCACGAGCAAGACGTTTGGCAAGTTTTGTACCTGGACCGCAATAGTTGTAAGACGGTAAATGTAGTTCGACGGGTAATAAATCAATTGCTTTATTCAACACCTTATCACCTACACTTAATAACGAGGATACAAGACCACAACCTTTTCTCTTTGACTTTCGACGTCTAATAGATGTTGCTTGTTTCGCACCCATTTATATACTGATCAAAAAGGTGAGCTGCGTTCTATTAAGAGTAAAATATATCCCATAGTAAGGTGTACAAGTCCTTGAGACGCTCCTCCTTCATACATGTAATTTTGAATACATCAAATATATCAGTATAAACTCCCGTCACATAACCTAAAAACTCATTGTATGCGTACACGTTATTTTCACCAAAAAAGTAAAGATTACCGTCTATATATCTGAAACCGCCACTTATAGTATTTGGTAGACCAGTGTAAAGATCGGTTATTCTGCCTTCATACAGACTTTGACGTGCACAATCATCATATCTCATAACATATGTGTTATCGTAAAATATCAAAGTCCTACCCTGATTACCATTAAGTACTGCGTTTAACCTTTTAACCTTTCTCCTCAACCAATCATCGAGTTTATACACATACTTTCTCTGTAAACTTGGGTATTCAATAAGATACACGGTCACGTTTGATACTAAAACTATATCGTTATTAGGCGCCTGATAAACAGAGGTTACACCGTCAAAATTTGTTGGTAAATAATCCACCCAGTCCGTTATCATTAAGGGTGTTGTGTTCAAGTCTCTTTTAGCTTTGTCCAGATGTATTATCCATACATATTTCCCATAAAACAGATATATGTGATTATTGGCTATTAAAACTGTATTTACTTTACGTCTTATACTACATAGATCAGGAAGAGCCGTCTCTGTAGTAATGGTATTTTTTGACCGTCTTGTTGTTGTTGTGGTAGTGGTAGTGGGAGCTGTAGTTGTTGTTGTTGTTGTTGTTGTAGTGGTAGTGGTTATCCTAGGACCGTATAGTTGTTGAATACTGTTAATTGTATCTGGGGAGAGATCTATTTGATACATGTCTACAATGTTACTAGGTATAATAGAATAGCGATACATTGTGGAATTTAAAACAGGCGAATGGTGTAGGCCAAGAGCGTGTCCGATTTCGTGTAAAAGGACTGTATAGAAAGATTGATGGTCATCCAAAGGTCGATTCATGCTAAAGTCCCAATTCTCATCCGTATCGAAATGAATTTCCGTTTGCATAGTGGTCGGTGTGGGTAGTGTTGCGTGTGCAAGAACCGAACCTGTACCGTCAAAATCGCTAAAACACTTTGTAGCGCCATTAACCAAATTCAAATGATCCCTTTCAGCAAAAGAAATGACTATGTTGGGTGTAGAGCTGCACCGATAAAACTTTAAATTAGAATGCCTACTCCATAAATTGAAAGCGTACTGAACAGTTTTCACTAGGTCACGGTTACCACCACCGTACACGTACCATGAAAGCGTAGTATTGCTCCATTTAAACACCCTCGAGGCATCAAGCGGATTAACACTATCGTTATATCCACAGCGACCATATAGCGTCACATCTAGCGTTTCAGGTGTTGTACTGTAGCTGTCACTGCCGAATTCTTCAGCGAGAATTGTACAGTGACAAAACACAAAGAAGACAAACGCTCTGTTCAAAGTCATATTTACGAATGAGTTTAATCAACAAATTGTTTAGATATTTATTCTACATCCTTATCCTCTGCGCCCCATAGCGATCTCCAGTTCTTTACCCCTTCTTTAGGAATAGTTTCTTTACTGTATTTTGTTTTAATGGCACGTGCAAGTTGAATCAATTCCGTGTTAATGAATCTTTTCAAACTAGCTTCCGTAAGTTCAATACCGTGAACAAAGTTGAATTCTGCAGACTTAATAGCTTCGGCTAATTGATGGAATGTAATAGCATCCGCTGCTGAAGTACCGCGAGCGACATTACAAATACGTTTTGCCTCGGCATTAAAACAGTCGTCTTTTTGATTTTTGAGTAATACATTTGTATTTAACCATTCATACATATCGTGAATATATTTTTTCAACTGTCGCAAATTGACCGCATCTACATCAGACGTACCATCAAGTAAACCACTTATTTTCTTACTGTTAGCGCTGAATATCTCACCAAATGGGAGTAAATGCACAGTATTATTTATAAGAAAAGCTAAATTGACCGCATCATCCATAAATAATGGAGAGCCGATTTTTGCTACTCTTTTTTGCGCAAAATTACATGATTGGCCGTCATTTAGTGGCAGTCTATTGTCAACGTACTGTTTGTTGACAGCATCCTCTTTACCACTAGGCGTTTCTACATTAATGATTCTAGAGTTACTGGCATCAAATAAGCCCTCTCCGTTCTTTACGATAAAATTTTCCTTCGCGTATATAACGTTAACAGCATCATCATTTCCCACAGGTTTGCCTACATCTTGTATCCTATTATGATTAACAGAATACTCGGTCATAAGTTTGATTGGAATTAGGGACTCGAGATAACCTTTTGTTACGGCATCATCAACGTCTTTGGCCACGCCCAGACCTCCCAAAGGTACACCCTTTGTATGATATTTTTTAATTTTTTTGTTAAAAGTTAGACAATTTTTCTCTAGAGTTTCTAGGTTAACGGCATCTTTTTTAGTTTTAGGGTTGGCTACATTACTTAAGATTTTGCCCCTTATGTCGTAGTTTCCCTCAGGTGTAAGGTCATATCCTGTAACTCTAGACCCTGACACTGAACGAGTCTTACTAAGCTCAGAGTATCGTCCAAACTTGTCGACGCTCATTTTATTAATGATCTAATTTTTCTATTTCCAGAACCTTTTATAATCCCAGCTTCCCGTAGTTCTTCAATGATGGAGGCTATTTCGTTAGCATGCCCTGTATGACCAGCATCTATAGAGGCCAATAAGAGTCTTAGTCGGTTACAAAGTTCATTAGGATTGTCCCAATATGAATATCCTCTCCCTGTGATTGTTTTAGAAGGGAATAACGGCTCTATAATGTTTCTATATTTTAGAGATCTGTTACGATTAACTACTTCGTTCGGATTGTATGATCTCTTGTGTGCACTGGATCTCAAACAGATATCTCTATACGCTCGTAAATCGGCATCGGTATATATTTCATCATCTGGTAAACGTTTAAACACCAACTCGTACAACCCGGGCGTCCCATTATAGTGTATTCCGTCAATTATAATTTCACCATCGTCCGACAACTGAAGAGTCTTGTTACCGATCGTCATAGAGTTGTCTTCGATTTTCGGTCCGTAACTGTGATCTATAATTTGACTTCTGGCGGTATCTTTCATCATTATAAGCATATATTTTCGTGCCAGTGGATGTTTGAAATTACTGTTTACCCAATTTTCAGATGTACTTTGCCCTTCAGGTGTTGACAATAGTTCCCTTACACTGGGTCCTGGTTGGTCCGGACTCTCGGCAATTATTTCAGTATCCATAAAACTAGGAGAACCCCACAAATTCCCCTCCTCCACCTCCTCATCCTCCTCCTCCCCTCCCCTCTCCTCAGGGGTGATCACGTCCTTAACCTCGTCCTTAACCTCGCCTTTGACATAGGGTGTAGACGGCGAACCCTTTATTTTTGACAACTCTTTAAGTATAGGACTGTATTGTTTATTGAGCAGCACCTCTGTATAAGCTTCGCCTTGACGTATAGCCCGATATTTTTTTTTAATAACCTCTCTTAACCGTGATATCTCCGCTGTAAGGTTAGATGACGTCATGGTAATTCTATAGATCTGAAGAAACACGGATATTGTTTTCTAGTCAGGAGGAACTTTATTATATCACCAGCTGATGCTTTCAATATGTTAGCACTCCACTGCAACCCTTTCAGGTATCCGTACGTGTCCTTGTCAAAACGAGGAATGTGCTCGATTTTGTCAGTACTTTTAAATATAAAGGTTCGTTTTAGATTATCACGCCATTGAGCTATTTCGGCTACAAAGAGATAATCATTCTTTGGTGTGTCCTCCATCAACTTTTTAAGTTTAGCTATAGGCTGAACACTTTGCTCACTAAGCAGATACGAGTTTAATAATAAAAATTCGTCCAAATTTGAGCCCGTATATTTCATCCAAGACTGTAACAATTTTTGGTTAGTTACAGTATAATTGATACCGTCAAAGGATAGCCCGAAATGAACACATTGTTGAGGTACTGTAGGTAAGGCTTCCTTAAGAAACTCTACAGTGAACAAGCCTTGAGCTTTATTGTTTACAGCTTCAAACTGTTTACCTCTGGTTCGTTTAGGCATGATGGGGGGAGGGCCGAACTTTACATTGTAACTAATGTCGATACAGCACTTTGCCTTTAAGGCCATTCTATATAGAGCTATAGGCCCACGTATAGGTATAGTTCTCTCTGTGACAACTACACATTTGGAAGTGAAAGGTAAGGAGCTTCCATACTGTAACATATTCAAATACACGTTCATATACCCCACCCCTCCGTGGGAGGGGGTGACAGATGTATTGAACAAATCGGGGAAAGGTCTAAACCTCGAAATCATATTTTGAGGGTGTCTCAATGTGCCTTTCAACATATGTTCGTTATATATAACAAGTTCAATAGGCACACCGTTTTTTTCACACTCGCTTAGAAATTTCAACCATATTTCCCTATTGTAAATCCTATCAGCCGAGGTAATCATGAGTATAACTAAAGGTGGTAAACTTTTACTGTGACCTCCCCGCCTTTTATGTCTCCAACATCTTCTATTGAATATATCACCATATCTACCAGATCTACTACAATAGTTTCCACAAAACTGTTTTCTGTCCATATAATACCATGAACATAAATTTGATTTCGGATTATGCAATTTACAAATGTTGGCAAAAGGCCGAATATCATTATACGTGAATATACGCATTATATATCTTTAATAAAACGGTCAAAACCAATTCTGTAACGACCAGTTTCTTTTTCACTATCTTTATCTATCACAATAAAACCGTGTTTATCCCCCCAGGCTATAGCACAAATATTTCTAAACTCGTCAAATGAAACATCTGTATTGACGTGATCTTTGTAAATGTGGCGTAAGTTCAGATCATCCTGTTTAAATACTATTAAAAGGTTTGCATTATCACGAATCAAGTGTTTTGGGATATTACTGTAAGATTGACCTAAATAGAAAGAGTCAATGTTATTATGACGCCCCATAGTAAAATAAGCACGTATATTGTTATGTTTTTCACAAGCGATATCATCAAATATCATTATAGAATTAGGTTCGGCCTCGTTTGGCGGGATTACGAATTCATTATCAGTGAATGGGTAGTATCCGACGTCAGAATTTTCAAGAATCTTTTCCAGGAACTTGTACTTTGGTTGGTGAAGGGATTTTGAAAATATGTAAACATTAGCAAATTTTAAGCCGTTAGGTTCAAAAAGCAAGTTAAATATAACGTTTGTCTTCCCGCAATTTGACGGTCCACAGAGTAATGCTCTGATTGTGTTTGGGAGTAATGAGCTGTGTCTTTTATTTACAGCCTTGTTCTTGAGAAAAGTGTCGAAGTTCGTCATATTCATTGTATGTAACGAGTGCTCGACCCTCATGATGACATAATACTGAAGTTAAATTGATTTGTATGAGCATTATATACGTTTTTTCTAATACTCTACAGTAACCGTAACCTAACCTAACCTATTTGACAATTTCCTTTTCACTTACCCATGAGTTATGTGTCTGATCAAACCCCAACCATTTCACAAGGACCTTATCACCTCTTTTCTTTATAACTTTCTCAACAAGATATACATTACCTATTTTTGATCTATTTAATTCTTCACCATAAAACCCGCCTTTTAAAATTTCCCCCTTCGAGTCTTGTAGAATATAAGTTATAGGTTTTGACGGTACAATAGCGTAAACTGAGAAAACCTCGTTTGTCCAATTAGGTAAATAACCTTTAACGAACGTCTTTTTAAATTTGGAAATTCTAACTTTTTCATCTAGTTTGAATTTTGGTACAGATTTTACGGTTTTACGATCTAGTTTTTGTAATAAAAGTTTCTCATGTTTTTTCAATACGTGAGACGGTTTCATTCCTGTGGTACTATGCACTGTATTATTATATGATTTTAATATTTCTTTTAAAAGGGTTAGCCATTCATAACTACCTCGAGCCGTAAATTCACGCCACATTAGATTTTTTAACGTACGATTTAACCTTTCGACTATGGAAGCTTTTTTGTCAGAGTATGTATGGTAATGATTAATGTTATATTTTATCATTAACTGTTTCACACGAGTGTTGAAGAACTCTTTCCCTTGATCGGTTTGCAAATGTTTCATACGATGTTTTTTAAGTATAGGGTCTAAACATTTAGCTACTTCAACGCCTGATTTTGTTTTTAACGGCATAGCAAAAGCATATTTTGTTAAACAGTTTATCATTGTCAATATATACTTGAACCCTTTATTTTCTCTCGCATAAGGGATCATTTCGACCAAATCAGCCTGATACAGATCATTTATCCCTTTTAATGTTACATTTCTGGTTGGGTAACGCCTACGGGCCGGTTTATGCAACTCCGCGGCAATAGCCTGTCTCACATTCATTATGAAAATGATAGAATTTAGAGAATAGCACAGTTATTTATAATATACGCATGGTCTTGTATCCATAGGGGACTGTATCATACTCTCCAAATCTCTTTCTTTTAGCACCTGTTATACTAAATTTTTTCTTTTCATTTATTGTAACAACTTCACGAATAACGGATCTCCTAATTTGATTACCACTTACGTAAATTGGTTCGTTAATGCTGTCAACATCGTCTCCGGTGTCAACTAATCTTTTTAAACAATCAAAGTTTAGTATCTGCGAATTTCTAAAATTTAGTGTGAAACCTTTAATTTTACAAACCGTAACGGTCTGACCTGTATTTGTAGAGACTTTGTATCCGTATGTTTTGGGACCTCCCGAGACAAACTCACTGATATATGAATCTGGTCCATATTCTGTAAGTTCATCGGTCATTTCGCCTAAATAGTCACCTGTAACTACTTTATGTTTACCCTCTTTATAAAGATATATTACACTATCTGTGTCGAAGTATAATACTTGTTGGCCTAAAGCATCAAGATGTTCATACAGTTTAAGCCGCGCCTGACTAGTAGTGAACGCAGCCAACACGACGTTTACAGTAGGTAATATGTCGGCAGATTCTTCAATATACTCCCACGATACAAATAACGTTTCGTCATTAATTTCTTGGACATTTGTTACTACAATGGATGGGCTACATAATAGTTTAAACAGATCATTAGATCTCCTTATAATTCTAACTTTAGATTGATTCTCCTTTTGCCCAAATTTGCCCCAAAATGAATTTAACATTAATTTTGCAAGCGATCTTAGACCGCTATTCTTTTCAATTTTAGTGGAATCAAGTCTAATACCTTCATGTGTGAAATAGTCTTCGATATATTTACATTTATCCTGCTCTGTCACACACCACGATGGATAACCTGACGCCTCCTGTTTTATTTTTAAAAAAGTGTTTATAAAATCTGTAAACAACCCTCCCTTGTCAAAAGTAGCCATCTTGTACACCCAAAGCTCATACATGTCCAATATAATGTAACCTTTTTGTATAGCTTTACGGATTTCACTCATTTCCCAAGTACCCGATAGGGCACGTTCTTCAATATCGTGACAACATTCATTCGCATTAACATTTTCTCCACAGGTTCGACACAGCACAAACATTAATTTGTTGTTCATTCTTACAGGTAAAACCGGTAAATATAAATTATTTGGAGGCAGTATTTTGCATTTTAGGAGCCCTTCAGAGTTTAGACCTTGGGCCTTACAAGCCTCGTTACCTATGAAAATCTCAGGGTGTCCTACAGGATATTTACCATACTTACATACCCAAGGATATAATGAACAAACGTCCACATAATGTATGGATTCTCCTTCTTTACATAAATGATATGATTTTGTATTCCCAGTTCTACCACCAAAAAATGCATCACGTGGGTTTAGAGGTAACATATTTAGTACAGGGTGTTTTTCTAGGTAGACAGTCTCGAGAGGTTTGTCTTTCTTTAGTTGCCTAAATCTACATTCCCACATTTCGACCACAGTGTAACCGATTGACGCAAGTCTTTGTGTTTTTAATTGCGTTCTCTCGTATCTTAAATTGAATGTATCGGCTGAATCGTTATGTAACTCTTCATCCCGATTTAGAGGAAAACAGTCGGGGCATCCGTGATAGTAACACCCGTGAAATTCAAATATAGTGTTATTTGAGATTCCGTCGACACTCATCCCATTAATTTTGACCTCGCGACCTCTACCTGCGTGTTCTATCTGTGTTCCTATTTGGTCCTCTTTATATGTTAACCACTGCAAAGCGATAGATGACTGATTATCAATCATTCTGTATCCCTTTCTAGGTAAAATTCCGATTGTATCCTTTTTTAAGAAATTACGTCTGAACGCTAGATTACATGCACTAGCTATTGTGACGGCCTCTAAAAAAGGGTCCACATTACACTGATCTAAGAACATTTGTCTAAATTTAAGACACGCTTGAGCTAAGATATCAACGTCTGATATACAATAAGCTACGAGTTCTACTTGAAGATTAAAAACGTAATTGTTCTGAATTTGTATATTATACCATTTTAAAAAATCTTTTCGACTCTCGTCAAACATGGAATCAGGGTTGTAAAAATCAATAGACGGCATAGGTCCTACATAGTTCTGGTTTTCCCTTGTATTGAAAAGGTGAGGAAAGTACCCCTTCTTTTTTTCAGGAGGTAAATCGAAAGCTTTAGGTAATTTTGATAATGCCATAGGCATATAATTAATGGAATCGATAAAACGAACATTGTCTAATTCTAGTAATATTATCTTGGTACCTCTAGTTATCAATTCAGGTGTGAATTGAGTTTCCTCTAGAATATATTTTAAAATAAATTGTATATCAAAACCTGAGCCGTAATGCGATATAATACATACATTTGTAAAATTTTTCCGAACATTCATGATATACTCCATAAACTGATTAACAGGATTGGTATTGAAAATGTGTAACTTATCATGCTCTGTCGGACAATTATTAGGACACGAATTACAAAATTGTTGTGAAACACACAGATTGACTTTATGAACTCTAGCTTCGGGATTTGAGGTTGATGGTGTATCTTGAGTCGTTTCTACATCGAAAAAAATCAATAAATATCCGTCTTTTTTAGGTTTTTTGATATCTATTTTCATATAACATTGATGTCCGGAGGGTCTATATTTTGAACAAACACTACAGTATTCCTCATAACATGTATGTTTCGGATGTTGTCTTGTCTTTTTAAAACTACGGTTACAATTCAGACAATATTTTAGTATGTTACACAACGTTGTCTTGTGCTGATTAAAACAAGTCTGATTAAGGAAATTTCTATTACACTGGTCACACGTTAAACCGCTACCATCTTTTTCGCAAGGTGGTGAACGCTTACATGAGCTGCATACGATTGAACACACATGATCACCTATCGTGTTGTAAGGAATGTGACAGTTTTCGCAAAAGTAACTACACGCAAATGCTGAAGTTAGACTGGTTATCAGATTGAAATGATTTTGGTTGTACAATAGATTAATTTTATATTCGGCATTAGGTATATGTTGTTCAAATAGTATATCACGACCCCTAGCCCCATATTGATAAACAGTAATTTTATAGTTTTTTAAGTGATCCTGGAATTTTTTCAATTCTGCAATGCCGGCACCGTTTTCAGGAATAGTTACATTAGCATCGTTTAATAGTTTTTGAGCTTCGGTTGTTTGTCTTTTACGTCTGTCTTGTCTAATAGCCTTGTAATATGGGTCTTTTTTAGCGTGCGCAATACCAACGACCAGGGCTCTAGGTAGACATAAATTGTCTGTATTGTTTATAACTACAATACCCTTCCTCGATTTACACTCTTCAGTAAAGTCATTATAATATAGACCCCGTCTACGACCTAACCCTACTGGTAGGCTAACTTTTGTACATGTTAATTGAAATGTATCAGTCCACGACCCTGACGGTGAACCACTTTGGATTATGCTACCAATAACAGCCCAAAGGGTATCTACTGAAATCTCAGTTAATGGTCTAAATGCAATATACCCTGGTGTTTGAATTCTCTCGTTTTGGAACGTGAAACCGATTCTATCATTTTCATTACCGTTTTGTTTCATCTCGTTAACTAGTTTTTGTAACCCCAGTTTTAACCAATCGACGGTATTAACATGTTTTGGTGGAATATTAAATTTGAAAAGCGTTTTTGTACCTGTAAGTCGATATTTTCGAACATGGGATGTCGTTGTACTTATACGGTTTATAGGGTCCATTATATCTTGTAGGTAAACTATGGTAATATATAGAAATGTATTTGTCCCCCAATAGCACACAGATATATATCAAACTTATGTATATAATAAATTAAAAATGTGAATAAATAACCGTATAATACAACATATAGAAATAATATAAATCTTATATAACTATATAATAAATGAATTTGAATAAATGATATAGTAAAAGTAAAAACAATCGAACTATTAATGAAAATCAATAGTCGTATGAATAATTATTACATAGAGTAAACAAAAAGATTTGAATATATATATATGAATAGTTGTTATAGAAATATAAAAGTATATACAAGAAGATTTGAACTTACTCAGATGACTACTGGAACCAAAGTGGTTACAGAAAAATCAAATTCCTGTTTCCCTAACCATACACATGAATACATGTATTGTTCCGAATTATACAAAGGTACATCTGATGATAATCTAGTACGATCCTACACACACACACACACACACACACAATTAATTATATCCTGGCAAATATTTTACTCATATAAAAGTTATAGGAGTTACAGAACCATGAATATAATATGTGCTCACAAACAATCGATTATTTTGTTTACCTGAAAGTTATAGAACCGTGACTAATATGTGTTCGCAAACACGCGCTTCCTACTAATTATTGTGTGACTGTATGGATATAGCGTGTTTCAAAAACTATGTATCCTAAATAATTATAGTAACGATTCAAATCAAAAACTATTGTTATATTTTACTTACGTAATCACTGATAGCAATCTCGAAACTGAAATGGTAACTGGGAATCGAGACTGAGGTTTTTATAGTAGGGTAGTTATGTAGCCTAGGGGGTGATAGCTTATAAATATCACGGTTGTTTTTGTTAGACCAACGCATTGCACTTACATGTGAACAGATGTCTGTTTGTATGTTGGTAAGCGGATATTTATTTTTGGAAGTCTCCCACGTTGTGATTTATTTTCGCATATCTCCCACGTTGTAATTTATTTTCGCATATCTCCCACGTTGTAATTTATTGCATACGGACATATGTGCATGCGTGTGGTAGTTGACAGACGCCATATGTTCTTTGCTAGTGCAAAAAATTTGTATGACTGTGAGAATAGTGCATGTGTCAGACTATTTACGTATAGGGTGATACAAAAGTACTGTATCTTAACCAAATCTTGTTACTGATATAGATTTAAAACTTTTTGGGACATCTGACGATATCTCGTCATTTGTGGAAAATTAATTTCAACGTAATTAATTAGATAAAAGTAATAATATTGTTATTTATGAAGACTAAATAATTCACGGTAAATTTTGTAAATAGTAATTTACAGTGTTTCAAACGATTTTATGTGAGTACTTGATTTCGATTATTTACAGTTATTGTTTAAGCTAGAATACGGGTAAAATTTAGAGAAAAGGTTAGGTTTTGGTTTTTACTATATTTTTGCGCCTTTCTGTACTTATCTTTATGAAATTTTCAGGATTAATATAGACCGTAATAAAAATGATAAAAATGATGTTTCCCACTTTGAAATTTTTGTTTGTTTTTAAAATAGAAATATTTGAATTTACGATTTAAATGTGGTATTAAAAATTTCTCCCCAATTTTGGCGTTTTAAGATATAAATATATATTATGTCAGCTAGATTGTTCGTTTATTGGAACGTCCGTTAATTTATCTTCAATTCAAAAAAGATTTTTTAATTCCGTTTATAAATAGATTTTTGTGAATTTTTGATAAAACTTGCCAGATAAGTCTATTCTTATAGTGTGCGGTTTTTATATCCTGTTGCCGAAATTCAGATTACACTTTTTACCTGAATCGTTGTCGGTCATAATTAAAATTGATACGAATTAATTCAGTTTAGGCTCGCAACTGAATGTCAAGTTAATATTTCGCATATTCAAAAACCTGGCAGTGGGGGAAGCGTGACGCTAGCTGTAGAGGTGGGAGTTAGCGTATGTGCAATATATATGTAGGGTTAGTCTAATTTGAACTACAGGGAGCAGCAGGACCACTATGAGCGATTACGTAGACCACTTCATTGGGACGGAACTCCCTACCTTGTTCCACGTAAGCAACTTTTATTATTTTTGGTGTTATATTATTACAAAAGTGTTTTTATTTTTCGTTATAAACATTTACAGATTCGGAGGTGGAATTATTATTATTTGGTGTTACTTTTATTGATGTTATGTTTTCAATTGTCGTAGCAAACATTTATGATTTCGGGAGTTGTTTATTATTTTCGTTATTACTATTATCGCTGCTGTATTTTCGTTATAAACATTTATAGTTTCGAAGGTTGATTATTCTTTTATGTTTTTTTTGTATTATTACAGTTGTATTATCGACTATCGTAGCAATCCTTTATAGTTTCGGTAATTTTTATTTCAGATTAACGAGGAACCGAAAAAGGAAGATCCTCCTAGGGTTCCACCCAGGCCTCAAAGGGAGGTCTTTGAATTTATTATAGAGATCGAGGATGTGGGGTGCTGGGATGAGGGGCCTCCCAGGATTATTGCTTATAGGATTTAATTGTATATATTTTAATAAATGCTTAATTATTATATATTATTTATTACATGTGTTATGATACGTTATTTCTCAGCCTCAATCAGTATGGGTTTTATAGTGTATTATTATATAATCATTGTATCGTTCGTTTTTATTTTAGTCTTCGTCGAGATATCGAGGTGGACGGATCTCTTGTAAGTTACAAATTTTGTTTGATGTGATATTATGTATTGTAATATTGTGTGATGTAGGGGTTAGGTGACGTAGCATAATAACATAGAGTTTTGAGACGTCATAATGACGTTACTAGAGCTGACGTCATTCTGGGATCAGGTGTCCCATAGCGCTATGTGACGTAGTATTGTGACGTAGTATTGTACTTTATAGGCTGGTTATATCTTAAGTTTAGTTAGTCTTCATCGAACTTTCGAAGAGGGCAGATATCGGGTAAGTTACAAGTTTGTTTGATGTACTATTGTGTATTGTAATATTGTGTGATGTAGGGGTTAAGTGACGTAGCATAATAACATAGAGTACTTCCCCATTGACGTCATTTCCAGTGACGACGTTGTGACGTCTTTTTGAGACGTCATAATGACGTTACTAGAGCTGACGTCTATCTGTGCCCAGGTGTCCCATAGCGCTATGCGACATCAATCTGGGCTGTGGTGTCCCATAGTGCTATGTGACGTCAATCTGGGATGAGGTGCCCCATAGTGCTATGCTACGTAGTATTGTGACGTAGTATTGCGACGTAGTATTGTGACGTAGTACTGTACTTTATAGGCTGGTTTTATCTTAAGTTTAGTTAGTCTTCGTCGAGCTGCCGAGGAGGGGAGATCTCGGGTAAGTTAACATTGTATACGGGGCATCTGGTTCTGGCCTAAACGTAGGGCACTCTGTTTCCATGGTCTCTAGTACCCTAATGACGTCATCTCCAGTGACGTCGTTATGACGTTTCAAAACGACGTCATAATGACGTCACTGGAAGTGACGTCAGGGGCCAAAAGGCTTTTGGGCCCAGGTGCCCCACGATTTTGCTGGGCCCAGGTGCCCTGTCTTCTACTATTGTATATAATGGGAAATAGATAACTTTAAAATCGGACATTTTTATTTCATCTAAAAGTGCAAATTAACTGTATCTATGCTGAAAAATCTAAAATAATTGCATAAGAAAGTTTGATGATAAGATTGTTATTTCATTGTTTGATGTATTTATTACACAACAAATTTAAACATGAACTCTGTCTATATTGTTTTCCCGTTTGATGGATTACTATTGGTTTCAATATTACTTGTTTTTTGATACCCCGAACTACACTTTAAGCGTACAAAAAACTGCGGTTAAAGCTCATCTCTAAAACACTTGGAACGACTGATCCAAACAGTAAGTTTTTATCCAGACATTCATGACCCCTCACTCCCTTCAACTCTGCGGGCGGACATTTTGCCTGAATTATTCGGCCTTCTGGCATGGGCGTCATCGCCAGTTCATTATTGGGGGGACATATGCCGGGGGTCTGGGGGTATGGAATTTTTTAAAAATTAAACTTCTCAAAACATCGTTTTTATGCATTTATTTATGCGTTTGTAACAAAAATGTAATGTTAAAAACCCTAGTAAAGACAAAGCCCGATGTTTACCTTTTAAGGTTTTAAGTAAATCATTCGTTTTTAGCAAAAATATTTTTACATCTCAAATATTGGGGGGGGGACGCGTCCCCCCGGCGATGACGCCCATGCCTTCTGGGATACTGTCTGATGGCACCTCACCCGTTTTAAAACCCAAATTAACCACGCAGTAGGGGAAGGAATAATTGTTTCATTTTAGGTGTACAGTATTTAAAACAAATTCTTTGTTTTCAAAAATTGTATAAATTGTTTATTTAAAATCGCTATTGCCATTCCCACTCAAGAATGTAAGAATAATTGATCAATGTTTCACATTGTGAAGATATAGGAAATCATAATGCAATGCGACAGGAACAGCTTAACGTAGAACAATATATCAAATGACAAAGTGGATAATGTAACCTATAAACCTTGTTACAGATTGTGGTATTGTCTGAGTTTCTTGCAATGCCAATCTGTTGTTAAACCAAACAATGACCGCCGCGTGCGTGTGTCAATAGATAGGTAGTATGTCAGCTTCCTCAATCGCACATGACTGCAATACAGTTAAGTAGTTAAGCTCAGAGATGTCGTATACGGGTTCTATTAGGAGACGTAGAGTATGTAAATAGTTAAAATCGTATAAAATAATTCATGTGATAAATAATAAATGGATTATCTTTTGTTTTCCTATTCTCTTTCTCTTTTTATCATATACGTAGTATGAAGTTATATGATAGGTCAAAAATCGATGTCCAGTTTTTTTGCACCTAAATTAATTGCTTTTAAGGTTCCGAGCCTAAATATATGGTGTCTGAAAAGATATCGTTCTATCCAGTTGTTAGTTCAGTGTTCTGCGGCTCAAACGAGAGGATAGATTTTGATAAAATTCTATATACAGTAATGTGGGGCTAGATTGGCTATACCTAAAGACGTTTTTCACCCCTCTCTCGATAACTAAAAATTAGGGATAACTGGCTTAAGACAAAAACTCAAAAATAAGGTGCAAATTTAGTCAAAATCAGAGTATAGGCGTTTACAGACATATTATTATATACTTACAATATTCTATAACGATCCTTTAGGGCCTTATTAGACTTGGTCACCAGGCGACGTCACCGGTGGCGTCAACGGTGACCTAACTAGTTGCTGGGCACTAGTTCTTACGGTGCTTATTATATTAGGGTCAACGGTGGCGTCACCAGCGTTTGATGACTGACCGGTGATTCTGCCCCGTGACCAGAAGTGTCACCACTGGTGACCAAGAATTATCGCTGGGTATTGAATCAAATGGGACCTATTACACACAGTCACCACTGTATTTTTGTGTTCTACGAGTTCAGTTTGTTTGACGCTATTGTAGTGAGCGGTCGTAATGTCGGAAAAATATGAAGAAATGCTGCTTCTTGCTCTTTTGTTAAGGAAAAGGAGGAGACGGGCAAGGAAAATGACGTGCATCCGATATTATCACTTAGATAAACAAAAGGATTGTTTAATATCCTTTTTGACAATCTTTGTGTTGACGAAAACAAGTTTTTCAATTACTTGAGAATGTCAAAACCCTCCTTCTTTCAATGTCAAAATTTTTATAGTTTCTATGGCACCTAGCACCTTGAGGGTTGGCCTCACTCCTGGTGACTTTACTAGTGTCGCGACTGGCTGCTCGTATAGTAACCGTTGACGTCGCCTGGTGACCAAGTCTAATAGGACCCTTAGAGTTACAGGGGCTTCAAAACGTGGTCAATTGTTTGTCTCCTTTATTGAACTTCTGTCGTGCCGATGGGTTAATTAACTTTAGTTCCTATTGAAATTCTCTAAATGTATTGGTATATCATTTTTAAAATTTGTTCTTAACAACCTTTCTTTAATACGTTTCTTATTTTGTGTTCTAGTTTAATGTAGATATTTTATATCATTGAATTTTATGTTATTGGTAGTATTATTGGTTGTCTTATATTATAGACTATTTAAATAGTATTATATTATTCAGTACGTTAAAATAAATCAACATACGAGTATGCAATAGAATAATATCTGAAGTTATTGCACGACTTTTCCTGTGTTAGTTTTGACTACAATAAGACTATTTTCTAGTTGACTTATACAAAATTACTTGACCTCATTTCACCCTTACTTATTATAGTATTACGTTTATGAAATTCCAATACATTTTACCTGTTCAGGTCTCGTTACCTTTTATGGTAGATCTTTCTTTTGATCTAGGTTGCGAAGAAACGTGCCCATCAATGCCTCAAGACTTTCATGCTTCTAATAGAGTGACGTCATTGGAAAGTGTTAAGAATGGGACAGAAGGTAACCTGGGTGTACTTAAGTATAGTGTTTATTTTATAGACTTGTCTATCTTCTTAGCTCATTTAGGCCTGATACACTAAAAAATTAGAAAAGTATAACTGACACATAGGTTTTTTTTTATAAATATTTACAACTCTCAAAAATTGTTTTTGCCGATAGTAATTTTTGGAACACAAGTATGTATTGGTGTATTACTTACTCAATGTAAGAAATATGGGTAAGTTTAGTAATTTCCAAAAAATTCGATTTTCGGTTTTTGACTGATTTTCAAGTTTCATGGCCTCAGGAAACCGAAAAAGTTAATTTCAACATGGCGTCCGTCAGTCGAAGTTGTTTTCTGTACGTAAGCACGATAGTGGCCATAAAAATTAAATTAGTAACATGAAATTTGGTATATGGGAGTTTATCATATGGAATCCTATTGAAATTCACAAAAATCAGATTGAAAATGTCAAAATTACGGCCATTTAAAAAAAGGTTTTTGTTCATATCACGTGGAGGAGATATTCAACTTAAGAGGAGGCTCCACTAGCCGGCCGGTGCCCTCTGCCGCCCATAAGACTAATGCAATAGAATAATACCCATAAATTCCTTGTTTTAAAAGATATAAATATAAATGAGGTAAATAGAAAGTATAATAATTAAATTACCTTTGGTTTCCGCCAGCTGACTTCTTTTTATATACACTTACGCGTTTCGAAGCGTATAATTATATAATTATTATATAAATAAGTGACTTGGATACTATCAACATGATTCTTAAATAGAAAGGTATTGTACAGCTAAATGTGTTTTGTTGAACCAAATTTAAAATATCTTTTTCTGTTTTACATGAAAACCAAAACAACATTTTTTACTTTAGCAATTTTTTAAGAAAGTACCTTTAAAGATACGAAGGATTATTCTCGCAGTTAACATAAAGCAGTTTGTTCTCTTCAACCAAATAAATAAATAAATAAACGAAATCGGATGAAGAATGAATTGAAAATATGGGTATCAACGAGAGTACTGTCACCCGAGTTTTCCTCCGAAAAGCAGACTGTTTTTGGTGACACCTAACGGGCGGACATCGACATTTTTGTCATATGTAACCCTGGCACGCTAAATTAAATACAAATTTGCTATTTTCAATCTTGCATATAGTCTAGGGGTGCCTATCAAATAACTCTACGATGACAAATAGCGAATGTAATTTCGAAACAAACTCCCAAGGAAACATGATATCGTAGGTCTATAGTTACGAGATCAGGCAAGCCCGAGACAACGACACGAGTCTAGGGTATGTACAGCCTCGATGCTCACCAGACACAAAACACTGACAAGAGCGAAGCGATTGAATACCTCTTCAATGCCGTAACGTCTACGAGGCCAGTCAGAGCCTAGCCAACGTCAAGATGTTGTGATATATACAATTACGAGGCTTTAAAATCTAGTAACAACTACTTTAAATTATCACCAAATAAATGAAAACACAATTTTCCATAAAAACCACTATATATCACTAAAGTGACTTGTGGAATATTGTATTTAAAGTTTTCACAAATGTAGCTCATTAGAGATGATTATTTTAAACTAACTTACCCTTCTGGACAAGACCCCTATATATACCAATACAACTGAACATTTCATGTGAGCCACAAGAAAACAACTTTTAGGTATTACATTTAGAGGATCTGCTTGTATTAAACTGTATGATTGTGTAACACGATGACACCTTGATCAACTTGTTTCTTTCATTTTTCATAAAATATATAATATTATAGATCAATTATTTTAGATATAGTCGTTTTGGAAGACAAAACATGTACGTATAATTTGCATTGGTCTATTTTCAGTTACACAATAATATAAATGTTTGCAAAATTATAAATGCAGTTGTATTCTAACCCAATCTATCAAATTTCAAACTTGTCAACTACAGTTTATTCAAAAAAGAGTCCTTTTCTCGTCTTGCCATAGGTTAGAAAGAATTAAAACGACGAGTTAAACCGCTTGTCTACCAGAATACTGGAATAATCTTTCTTTTAACATAATCTGTGCACGGTAAACAGATTATCTGTTTAATTGCCTGATTTAATTAAATTTAACAACTAAAAATACATTCATTATACTAAATGAAATCAATCAATGGTTTTCCGAATTTGTTATAAGGTAAATTTGTTTAAACTCGCAATATTTATGTATTTTCAAGTGCTGAGTTCTTATTTTATATTGGTTTATACGAATTTGATCTTTTTATAACAAACAAACAAAATCAAAAATACAGGTGGAACTTATAAATCTCATCAGGCCCCAAAAGATTAATTAAGTTTCAAGACAGGGTAAGTTCAAAAGTCAGAAGGTGATATAATTTGTTTCCACCTTAAATTTTAATCGGAGTTCTAAGAAATTATATAGTTATAATCAGTTACATGTTTACTGAAATAAAAATTATAGAAAACAATACAAATTAACATTTTTGTTAGCCTAATAAATGATTTCATTTTTAGACGATCTTTAACTATAATTTGTTAACACACGTAAAATTTCCCATATTTTAAGCTCTTTTCCAAACATAAGTTTCCCCAAACTCTTATATTCAAATTTGTTTTTTATTTAAAAACAAGCATTAAATTTCATTAAATTCTTATCATTTCTTGTTTGAAAATTATGTTGGCCCCATTTTTAATCTCTACCCTTAGCCTGAGGGGCTCACTATAGTGAGTAAGATCTTGCTATTCCCAAGGGAACTTACCTGGATCTCCAGATTTTTCACGTTTTCTTGGGTTAGCTCCCTCTCTTGCATCTTTCCTATCAGATCTCTCTTAACTAATTTTTGTTCTCTTTCTACCCTGACGTTATTAGAGTATTCGAGAGCTAGGTGTCTTTATTGTATGCTATTTCCTTTTTTTGTACAAGGTAATGTTGATCGAGAGGTGTTTCGCATTTGAACAACAAGGAAAAAATAAAACAAAATTAATCTCTACCCATTTCTCCATCGGTCCCCACACAAACTAAATTAAACGTAGTATTGTAGTACTGCATTACAGTTTATAGAGTTGTAATTATCGCAGGTTTTCTAACTTCGCACTATGAAATAATGGACCAATCATTATACCTCTTCATTTATTCTTTTCCTCTATATTGTTTATTGAGTATTCAAGTGATAGTAAATAGCCTATAATTTATAGAAAGAACAAATAAACTCCACAATGATTATAGGTAAGAATGACGTGAAGTGTGACATGACAGCCGTTGCTGGTTTGAATTCCAGACACGTTGCGCCCTCTCCCCCATTCCTCTTTGTCCTTTAGGAATGCCGACTTCCCCTCTGACATGAAATATACTTCCTTTTGTGAACATTATTACTTTTGGTAAAGAAACATTTGTGGCATCACACCAGTCTGGCAGTCCTATAAAATACAAAGTAATAATAGTTAACTTTGATCTTGAAAAATGTGGCTACCTGTTGAATTTTACATACAATCATAAAGTCAAAGATAAGGAATTTGAGCCCTTACAGGTATGTAGGATCTAGCAGGAACTGTATAAGCTCATGAAGCAGATTTGTAGATCTTAATGGAACTACTAATTACTTTTGAATGGTAATTTAACTCTGAGTAGATTGTTTTCTATTTTTCGTGTATTTACTATTTAAAAGACAAAAACATTGAACATTATTTCTTTTAAATTCACCATCATAGCCGTAATATACAACAGATTTTTATTCTTTTACAATATACGAGGTAATCGTTAAATTGATCTCATTTTTTGACTGATCTTCACACCCGATGGCCACACGAAATCAAAAAAGAGTTTGTCCACATCATGGGCGTAATCACCAGTTCATTATTAGGGGGGGGGGGGCATATGCAAGGGGTCTGGGGGTATAGAAATTTTTTAAAATTAAACATCTCAAAACATCGTTTTTATGCATATTTGTTAATATTTTGTCAGCAAATGAAGTACACTAAAACAATGAATCTAATTATTATAATTTTAAAGTCACCTAAATAGTACCAAATGTTACTTTTCTTGAGTCATTTTTGTGTATAAATATTTTAGCAATTTTCTTATCGTCTAAATTGTCTATAACGGACTTGCTGACATAAGACACAGCTACATGGTTCAGTCTCTGCTGAGTCATAGTAGAACGGAGATAGTTTTTGAGCTTCCAAAGAACACTGAAATTTCGTTCTGCCTCACAACTTGAAGCTGGTGACACAAGCAATAGTCTTACTAGGTGCTCAATATTTTTAAACATAGCGCTCATTTCACCAGGCAAATATGGAAAACTTCATCATTCGTTTTTAGCAAAAATATTTTTACATCTCAAATATTGGGGGGGACGTGTCCCCCGTCCCCCCGGCGTCCGTCGCCGTTATCGTTGTCGTCTCTACGCAAACACGATAACAGACTCAAAAATTAAGATAGGAACATGAAATTTGTTATATAAGAGGGCAGTGTACTCATGTACAACCCTGTTGAAATTGAACTTAAAATATCAAATTGGGGGTAATTTTAAACAGAATTTTTCCATATTCAACATAGACAAAAATAGGCAAACTTATATTTTGCATGTTGTATCGACCCCATATCTTTACGAGAGCCACATGGTCTAGTCAGCGACAAGAGAGTAGCGAGTGGAGGCTCCTTCACATACGTAAAGCTTCAGGGACGAGACACTGACACGAGTGAAGCGATATTTTTAATATATATACACATTTACGAGGCCAGTTAGGGCCTAGCCGACGCAAGAAAGTAGTGTTATACACAATTAAGAGGTTCAGAAAACCTGTGTAACAACGGTTTTGACTGGGTAAGACCCCTTAATCTACCAATATAATTTAACATTTGCTACAAGGCCCAAGAAACCAAGTTTTGGACATAATATTTAAGGATGTGTTTGTATGAGGCTTTGTAAATGGCGCCCATCAGCTTATTTTAAACTGAAAACTTTGTAGGAATACACGTTACTTTAGGGTTTACGGCTGTAATTTTGCTTATTATAAATTAAAGATAAATTCATTCCGTAAATCATAATTAATTAGGGTTACTGGAATGTGTTTTAAAAAAAGTAAATAATTTTATAGGATTTATTCTTTTAAATTCCTTATGAATTTTCTAACAATTATTAAGGAAGTAATTTCGGTTCACACATAACATTATTTTTCATTATGTATTAAAATCCAAGATGGAAATAGGGTGTGATATTAAATTAGTTCTTTGTAAACGATACCCAGTGTTGTATTGTTTAAATATACCAGGTTTCAATACGAAACAGAAACTTCCAGGATGTGTTCTGCTGCTAAAAATAAAGAAAATAAGTTCATATGAACATAGATCCGAAAATGCTTGGTTTTCAATCTATCCGCTATAATTTTTATGAAAAAATTAAAAAGAAAAAAAAAAAAAACAATTGGGAAAATTGATAAGATATTGAGTTCAGATTTGGTCCACACATTTTTTTATGTCACATTGTACAACTGTTCCAAAAACTTTAAGACTGTAAATTTTCAAAATGGTGGCCGGTTAACTTATACAAATATCTAAGGTATGGGGGGGGTCTTTGTTTTGTGGTATATTATTTCTTTTATAAGGCGATGATGACTGAGAGGTTTTTTGGTTTTAAACAACAAAGGAAAACAAATAATCAATTTCATATAGAATAAAACTCGAACATAAGATCTCACAAAAATTACTTTTCTTAATCAAACGCGTTTCAACGACAAAGTCGCCATCCTCAGTGAGCTACAATAATTGAACGATAACTATTATAGTTTAGTTATTGTAGCTCATATATCACCGAGGATGGCGACTTTGTCGTTGAAACGCGTTTGATTAAGTAAACGTAATATTTGTGGGATCTTGTGTTCGAGTTTTATTCTATCTAATATTATCTCACAAGTCAAGCTCACTATTTATTTATAATCAATTTCAGCTAAGAGAAATTCCTTTCCGCCGGGACAACAGACACTGGAATAGTGAGGACGATTCTGAAGCCGCTATCATGTTTCGGTATTATTTTCCAGTCTATTTATGTTAAATCATGTTGATTATATTCACTGTAGGTTCAATTTCATATTATTATTATCTTGTAGTAGGTCATTGGAAACTTGTAGGTTTGTTACACAATCAAGACGGCGATCGCTGTGCTGGTTTATTTCTTTCCTTGACTTTCTTCATGTATTCAGCTTCTGATTTTTTTTGCAATTTTTCACTCGATAGTTAGCAACAGTGTACCACTAGTAATTCAAGCGGTTTCTCACAGTTCAAACAACTCAAGATTTAACGTGAACTGTAAGTGCGTTGGTCAATATACCCAACGCACATACCCGATGACTCATCTTGGTTCGTCACCACTCCTTCCCCCCTGCACGCCTAGAACATGTGCCTCTTCCAATAATAGCGCCATAAGTAGCTTTTGGTTTGTATGCTAATTTAACACAGTAAACATTGCTACATTTATATTAGGAGATACGGTAATGTTTTCAGAACATGAAATATTCACAAAATTTCTCCACCTCATAAACGTATAATTTTAGATTAGTAAATTAATTAGTGTAACCCATTCAGGAGCTCGTTATAGTAAGTAAGGGTGTCGCAATCCCGAGGTACCAGCTGGATCTACACCTTCCTTCATCTAGTTTTGGGTTAGATCCCCCTCTTTCAACTTTCCTATCTCTCTCTTGACCAACTCTTGTTCTCTTCCTAATCTGCTGCTATTAGAGTATTCCAGGTCTCTTTAGTTATACCTTATTTTCTCAATTTGTAAATATACCATACGAATAACGAAAAGAAAGTTAATTTGATTACTGTGCAGGAAGTGCAAAAAATTAAATACATAAATAAATAAGATAAAAAATAATAATAATAAGAAAAATTCTGTTTTTGCGAATTCATTAGCGTAATCAGACTTCCGAAAGAATACAGATATTACCATGAAATGAACATGTATGGCCGAGGTGTGCTGATTGTAAAATATCCAAATAGAAAAGAAATTTATTGAAATAATTAACAAGTTGATGGGTACCAGTATGGTACTTACCCAGCCTCATCATACAATGGAATACAAGTAGATCCTCTAAATGTAATGCCAAAAAGTTAGTTTCATGGGCCTGTTAAATTGTATTGGTAGATAAGAGGTCTTATGCAATAGGGCATGTTTGTTTAAACAGTTGTTAAACAGATTAACTGACCTCGGAATTGTGTTAATCCCTTCTTTATTAACTTCGGCTAGTCAGTACGTAAATGTGGTTAGTTAGTCAGTACGTAAATGTGGCTAGTCAGTACGTAAATGTGGCTAGTCAGTACGTAAATGTGGCTAGTCAGTGCGTAAATGTGGCTAGTCAGTGCGTAAATGTGGCTAGTCAGTGCGTAAATGTGGATAGTCAGTACGTAAATGTGACTAGTCAGTACGTAAACGTGGCTAGTCAGTGCGTAAATGTGGATAGTCAGTACGTAAATGTGACTAGTCAGTACGTAAATGTGGCTAGTCAGAGCGTAAATGTGGTTAGTCAGTACGTAAATGTGGATAGTCAGTACGTAAATGTGGATAGGCAGTGCGTAAATGTGACTAGTCAGTGCGTAAATGTGGATAGTCAGTACAAAAATGTGACTAGTCAGTACGTAAATGTGGCTAGTCAGTGCGTCAATGTGGATAGGCAGTGCGTAAATGTGGCTAGTCAGTATGTAAATGTGGCTAGTCAGTGCGTAAATGTGGATAGTCAGTACGTAAATGTGGATAGTCAGTACGTAAATGTGGTTAGTCAGTACGTAAATGTGGCTAGCCAGTACGTAAATGTGGCTAGTCAGTGCGTAAATGTGGCTAGTCATTACGTAAATGTGGCTAGTCAGTGCGTAAATGTGGCTAGTCATTACGTAAATGTGGCTAGTCAGTGCGTTAATGTGGATAGTCAGTACGTAAATGTGACTAGTCAGTACGTATTGTGGCTAGTCAGTGCGTAAATGTGGATAGTCAGTGCGTAAATGTGGCTAGTCAGTACGTAAATGTGGCTAGTCAGTGCGTAAATGTGGATAGTAAGTACGTAAATGTGACTAGTCAGTACGTAAATGTGGCTAGTCAGTACGTAAATGTGGCTAGTCAGTGCGTAAATTTGACTAGTAAGTACATAAATGAGGCTAGTCATTACGTAAATGTGGTTAGTCAGTACGTAAATGTGGCTAGTAAGTACGTAAATGTGGCTAGTAAGTACGTAAATGAGGCTAGTCAGTACGTAAATGTGGCTAGTAAGTACGTAAAGGTGGCTAGTCAGTACGTAAATTTGACTAGTAAGTACATAAATGAGGCTAGTCATTACGTAAATGTGGCTAGTAAGTACGTAAATGTGGCTAGTAAGTACGTAAATGAGGCTAGTCAGTACGTAAATGTGGCTAGTAAGTACGTAAATGTGGCTAGTAAGTACATAAATGTGGCTAGTAAGTACGTAAATGTGGCTAGTAAGTACATAAATGTGGCTAGTAAGTACGTAAATTTGACTAGTAAGTACATAAATGAGGCTAGTCATTACGTAAATGTGGCTAGTCAGTACGTAAATGTGGCTAGTAAGTACGTAAATGTGGCTAGTAAGTACGTAAATGTGGTTAGTCAGTACGTAAATGTGGCTAGTAAGTACGTAAATGTGGCTAGTAAGTACATAAATGAGGCTAGTCAGTACGTAAATGAGGCTAGTAAGTACGTAAATGTGGCTAGTAAGTACGTAAATGTGGTTAGTCAGTACGTAAATGTGGCTAGTAAGTACATAAATGAGGCTAGTCAGTACGTAAATGAGGCTAGTAAGTACGTAAATGTGGCTAGTAAGTACGTAAATGTGGTTAGTCAGTACGTAAATGTGGCTAGTAAGTACGTAAATGTGGCTAGTAAGTACGTAAATGTGGCTAGTAAGTACGTAAATGTGGCTAGTAAGTACATAAATGTGGCTAGTAAGTACGTAAATGTGGCTAGTAAGTACGTAAATGTGGTTAGTCAGTACGTAAATGTGGCTAGTAAGTACGTAAATGTGGCTAGTAAGTACATAAATGAGGCTAGTCAGTACGTAAATGAGGCTAGTAAGTACGTAAATGTGGCTAGTAAGTACGTAAATGTGGTTAGTCAGTACGTAAATGTGGCTAGTAAGTACATAAATGAGGCTAGTCAGTACGTAAATGAGGCTAGTAAGTACGTAAATGTGGCTAGTAAGTACGTAAATGTGGTTAGTCAGTACGTAAATGTGGCTAGTAAGTACGTAAATGTGGCTAGTAAGTACGTAAATGTGGCTAGTAAGTACGTAAATGTGGCTAGTAAGTACATAAATGTGGCTAGTAAGTACGTAAATGTGGCTAGTAAGTACGTAAATGTGGCTAGTAAGTACGTAAATGTGGCTAGTAAGTACGTAAATGTGGCTAGTAAGTACGTAAATGTGGCTAGTAAGTACATAAATGAGGCTAGTCAGTACGTAAATGAGGCTAGTAAGTACGTAAATGAGGATAGTCAGTAAAAGTACGTGCAAAATTGAAATCTGGGAATTTGTATCTAATTTATTATGTCATAAGTTTAATAACATTTTAGATAAGAACAAAAACTGTTTATAATAGCCACCATTATGACTTTTTTAATTCGACTGAATTTTATCGGTGTTCTACATGGGCACACTTATAGTCTTTATAGTTACGGACGGCACGTTGAAAATAACTATGGCTATAAAATATAAAAAACTGTCAAAAAAAAAAAAAACGGACGTAGAAATTGTTTGTGATTACGAAACTTACCCTATTCTTCGTATACTGGGCAAGAAAATATAATATATCCATATAAATCACCTTTTATACTTATTATAGTGTTTACATTTAGAATAATTTTGTGAGTAATTTATTTTTTATAAATAGCTTTAAATCGATTTATTGTGATATTTATAATTGTAATTATTAGAATTGGTAAGAAGCTTATTACTAAGAGGGATCGGGATTTAATTTTAAATTCTAAATTATGACTAAAATTGTAAAAGTTGGTGAGCTGCAATAGCACACGCCATTTAGTTTCTTTCGTTTTATAAACTACACTGACTTTTATTTGGCTTCCTTTTACATTTTAAAGTAAGGGTTTATTTTTATGCAGCAGTAAAAAGTTTTCAAATATTTAGATTCAGGCGTTTTCAGTTCAAAAAGTTTAGAAATAATAAATTACGGAAGTTAGGAAGTTTCGTAATGGGTTGGATTTATAAGTTTTAAATCGGTAGCTTAGGACGCGTTAGTGGAAGGTTTAGAAAGTATTAAGTATCAGAGTTTGGAAGCTTTCAATTAGTTATGTTAAGAAGTTTCAAGTTACCGGGCGGTTAAGTTTAGAAATATGAGGTGTCTCTTTAAAATATGAACAAGGACGCGTCATCGACACGAGTGAAGCAAGTTTAGACTTTCCTTCAATTATGAAAAGTCTTAGTATGAGCTAATATCTCTGGAGTTGGTGAAGGAAAACCAATTAAATTATGGTGGTTGTATGCGTACCACAAAATCTACTTTTTTTAGTTTTCACGGCCTTCAACTTTTGAATCTCAAATATATAACCCTAATTGAATTACCTCATTGGAAAAATATATGTCTTGGAAAATTAAAAAATCCTACACAAATTGGAGCTCTCAATCTAAAAGCGTTTCCAAGTAGCAAAGAAATGAAGAATGTTTTGTAAATAATTTAACAATTGAACTTTGGTTATTTGATAAGAAATTCTTCCTTTAACATTTTGGTCTTCTTGTATTGAAAGATATTCAATAATTTTCATTTCGATTTGTGCCGTTCAGAAACAACAAACATTTAAGCTGTGTATTGTTAATTTTCGTTTGTTCTTCCACTCAGTCACAGCTCGATCAAATGAAGACAAAGGTAAAATAATTTTCTTCTATGGACGAGCTAACCGGAATTATAATGAAGGATCCAGATTGTTCAATGGATTTTCCTCAGAAGACCAGTTTCGCCTTTACGTGAGAAATGTTGTGATCGAGTTTAGTACAACCTTCAGCGTAAAATATGTTCCAAGATCTTTTTTCTTTGGTGTACATAACAATTTTGAAGTATTGAGACAACGAGTATTCGATGTATGTGTCAGAATTAGGCCAGAAATATTGGTCAGTGTATGAAGAGACGTCTAAAACACTTAAAATGTTATTGTGGTCATTTCCAACTTCTTATAAAATAAAAGTTTTTCCAAAATTGTTGTTTTTTTTCACTCCTTTTACTACTTGGTAACGTCTTAAGATGTAGACCTCCGATTTGTAAAAGATTTTTTTTTAAGAAGACATATAAAATGACGTATAGTTGAGCTACAACTCAACATGGCTTTACAAAATAGAAAAAGGAAAAAAAAAGAAGATTTTGTGGTATTCATACAACCACAAAAATTAGTTGATTTTTCTTCACCAACTCCGGAGATTTTTTTTCTTGTTAAGGGGAAAAAACCTCTCGGTCATCATGGACTTATATAAAAGGAAGAAAAGAAGAAATTATAAAGACTTTTTGCCCTCGAATATTAGTATAATAACATCAGAACCGGAAGAAAAAAAGGGTTGGTTAAGAGAGACCTGATAGGACAGATGAAAGAGAGAGATTTAACCCTAGTCTACACGAAAGAAGGTGTAGATCGAGCTAGTCAGTCCCCCCCCCCCGAGGTTCATTTTATTATATTACTACAATACCCGCCAATGTCAACAATACTGACTCGTGTGTAGAGAGCAGTTGCTTTATTTCTTTATTTGAATTTCTTTAACTATATGGTCGGTCCTCTAGAGCTGAGTTAGATACAAGAGTGGAACAGATACAAGATCAGTTAGTTAGAACAAAGTATAAATGGACAGGTTTCATCTGAGCTGTGACCAGCGCGTGGAGGGGAGGTAAAGTTTGTATTTCGAGGCCGGTGGGGACTTAGGCATTGTAGGGGAAACAGTCAGCGCCGGCTACTGTCCACGATCCAGCGGTCTTGCAGACATCGATGTTAGTACCAACACCTGACACAGACTGAAGCGGCCGCTTCCCCCACCACCTTACTGACGTCTAGACCCACTGCGCACCCAAACTCCACAGCTCAGATGAAACCTGTCCATTTATACGAATACGACTCAAGCTAGTGGAGGTTTTTTATTGTATTTTATGACTACAGCAAAGACTGAGCTAGTAGGCTAATAAAAACTAAGCGAACATTTCTAATAATAAATCGCCGCAGGAGCTCACTTGTAGTGAGTACGGATCCCGAGATCTCCTAGCTGGAAAGCTGAAACACCTTTCTACATATAGTTTTGGTTTATATCCCTATCTTTCATCTTTCTTATCAAGTTTCTCTTATTGAACTATTGTTCTTTTCCGATTTAGACGCTATCAGAATATTTGAGGACTAACGATATTAATGTTATTAATTATAAGACTATCATGACCAAAAGAAGTAAGAGGTGAAGGAGTTTGTTTCAAAAAATAACTCTCCTCCGGGTAAAAGTTTTCTCAGGGGCTCACTTTAGCGAGTACGCATTTTGGAATCCCGAGGGACTCTAGCTAGATCTTTATCTTTTTTCATGTAGTCTTAGATTATAATCCACTCTTTCATCTTTCCTAACAGGTTTCTCTTGACCAATTGTTCTTCTCTTCCTACCTTGACGCTGTTAGAGATTCAAGGCTTTGGGTTTCTTTTCTCTTTCCAAATACTTTATCTTCTTAGTTTTATAAAGTTGTTGGTTTTGTGTTAATAAACATTTTACGCTCTGTTTTTGTTAAGACGATGATAACAACTGTGGTTTTTTACCTTAGAAAGAAAAAAGTCTATAATTATCTGGTCCAACAAGGTAGGAACATTGCTATAATACGTTTCTTGTTTATTTGGCAGAGTGTATTTAATGAACTGATGTTACGATTTTAAAAACATAGCCTAAAATAAATACAAATGGAATAAAATTGTATGTATTACGAGTAAAAAAAGTAAATAATAAAGAAACAAAACAAAATGTAACAAACCGGTAACCTTGCTCATTAAAATTTAGCTAGTGTTGAAACACCCATTTGATTTACACAGTTGGTGCATTGCGTATAGTCCCTCCTAAACATGGAAAGGTGTTTAATGGAAGTCCTAAATAAAATTAACAACTACGAGGCTCGCCATGTCCGAGTTAACAACACAAGAATAATTTTTGACTATTTTCAAACAATGAGAACGGAGCCCTTGTTAATACTTTTATGATTAATATCATGATATACAGTTATTTTGTGACAGCATACTGAGAAAATTATTTTATGTTTTAATGTTTTATACTCTTTGAAACAAAATCGTACGAGGCGTGTCTATTAAATAAAGGCTGTGTTTTTATCTCGTAGAAGCAGTGGTAAGAGATTATGAGCTTTATGGGAGAGATCTTGGACGTGTCTAAACTTGCTCGACAAACATTAATACTCATGACATTTAGTTAGTCGTGAGTCATCATTTAGTGAGGACAACCTTCCACTATAAGAAAGGAAGTAAATGTAAACAAATTCCGCTGACTCAGTGTCTGAATATTATCTAAAGCCGTGAACATTGACAAAAACACTACGTGATAAGGTTTGCTTAAGGTTCTCAACATGCAAAAATAATTGTGATAAACGGTTCTCACGCCAGAGCAAAAACAACGCTGCAAGTAAATTTACGCTGACACGCAGCACGAACTTGATATCGATCCCAACCTTTTCAAAAAAAAATCATCACTTGTGAGTTGTGACAAAACCTGGATGTTGATCTTTAGATGAAACGACAGTCAATAAACAGAAAAATACGAAGGATGAAAAAAAGCTCGTCAACAAGTTCAAATTAAAAACCATTGTTTTATGTCAACGACATAATTTTCGAAGAGCGAATTCATCAAGGCACAAGAGTAAAGCAGAATTGTTAGAAGTAAGTTTTGACAAAGCTGAGAGAAAGAGCAGGAAAAAACAACAACCAAAACTATGAAAAAATGGTTTCATTCTTCTTGAGGATAATTACTGCTCCATAGCACTTTATGAGAAATAGTTTTTGGCTGACATATCACTTCTTTGGAACATCCTCTTTGTTACCATGTGACTGTTTTCTAATTCCTAAAATGAAATCTATGCTAAAGGAACAAGTTTTGAGTCAGTTGTTGCAGTACCGATAAAACGACAGATGTGTAAAACAGCTGATGGAAACTAAACTGTTCCACGTCCTTTGACTAGTGTACGTTCGATTGGGTACTATATTGAAGGAGACAAGCACTAGAATTAAGATAAATAAAAATAAATATTAATGAAAACACCAAATATATTAACTAAAGTTGATTGCGGGTCTTTTGCATTCCCTCTCCCGTAATGTGTTTTGTATTTCCTCCTACAAATATTAAAATGGTTTCTAATTAAAAATCTGTAAACAACGTCTAAAGATAAAATACTTAAAAGACAACTCACGTATCATATGACTCATGTCCATTGAACGTCATATGACTCATTATAGTTCTTATTAAGCCTATTTTGATAATTTAATACTGTATATAAACAGTATTTCGTTAAAAAATAATAGATCCTTACGTAACATAACCTGTTTTTGACGATAAAAATAAGTTATGTAAGGTTAGGTTAGGTTATAGTTATTTCATATGAAACCAACAACCCTTCCCATCATAATATTCCTACTTTAAGGCAAAGTAAAATTATTATCAAAAGTTAAAAATTATCATTGTGGGGGTAAAATGTAAAATATCCGATTAATCGGTAAATATCGTGGCAAACGAAATATTTGTAACGATTTTTTCTATTTGTATGTTTGGATTATCATCGTGAATACCCAAGGAACACTTTTTAAAAATTATTTGCGCTTGATTTATATTTTAAATCAAGCGCAAATAACTTTAATCATAATAATATAAATTAATAAATAATTTTAAATCAAGCTTATCTAGCCAATTTATACTTTATTTTATGGTTTGAATCCACTAATTTAAATAAATCCATGGACAAAACTGACAATTGACAAATCTGTTTATGTATTTCTATAACTGGCTTTAAGGTTGTTTATTTTATTAAAACACATTTAAAAGAATCCAGTTTTGAGAAATAGATAGAAATCGCTTCCATGTCTGTAATAAACAGGAATTAGATAGCGCTTTCAAAGTTTTGTCAGAACTGTTTAGTTATATCTTCGTAAAAGGCGAATGACATTTAAATTACTGTTGTAAAACATATGATCTTCGATTTTTAGTTAACGAACTTGTTTGACACAAACTCATTTTAGATAATTCAGTATTCGAACGACTGTACCAAATTAGGTTTGATCTGGTTGAGGCTTTGTATGAAAATATCCGCCAGCCACTAATTTGACTGACGGGAGTTATAGTCAGGATAACCACAGATGGTGACGTTTGTAATCATGTTTGTGGGTTTAAATGAATATAGATTTCTCATGAAGGGTATTTAAATTGCCTAGAGTCAACAATTCAATAACAATAACCTATTACTAAATGGAGAGGTTAGGTTTTATTATTAACTATTTGTTTGGTTTTAAAAATTGTAACTTAAACTAAAAAATATATTCATGAAAATATTTGTTCTAATAAGGATATTATTTTATTTTAAAATTATGTATACTAATCATGAATTTGTTTTGATAAACCCATTTTTAAATTAAAAGAATCTTTTAATGATACGAATTCTTGTAGATGTAAATTTATTCATACATTTCTTAAAATTTTTGCTCATCTAGAACACTAAATGTGAACAGTTTTTTTTTGATGAGGTCCTTTTTAGCCCTCATACATTTAAATATATTTTATGAAAAATGTTTATCGCCATTTAGTTATTTCAGTAGATTATGGTAGACAAAAAAGTAAATATTATGAAGGATTAGTTAGTACCACAGGATCCTCTATTCCATTTAACTGAAAAAAAAAATATATATAATACATTACGGAACTAAATTAGATTATAGAAATATAAAAATACACCAATAAAAACATAAATAATAAAACATAAAGCAATTATAAAGCTGTATATATAAAGGGTGGCTGAAAAGAAACTTGCACCCTATTTTAACGTTGTTATTAACTAAGATAGTTAAACACGGTTTCTTTGTAGTGACTGCTTCTAAGAGCTCACGTTTTTAGTTTTTTTAACTTAAGGGGTAAGTCAAAAACATCCATTGGGGCATATGGTCATGTGATGCATCAATTTAAAGGGCTTATAGGCCTATATGTATGTGACACCTATTGATATTCATCAAATCGTAACCAATATCGATTACATCACCCAAAGTGTTCAGTAACTTTCGTAATCATAACAATTACCAGATGGCCCAATTACTTCACGAGAGTTCAACAATGTTTGTAAACAGCCGAGTCACTTTCTGCTGTTGTTCAAGCTTTTCGTCGCTTTTGAAAGAGGCATTTATAAACAATGCAGCAAAGTTTGAAATTAACTATCGCTGTGGAACAGCTGGGCGCCATGATACATAGCTGTTTGTTTCCGTTCATTTGTTTCTAACTTTGAGTTTAAAGTTTACTTCTTGTTGTGTGAAAGGAACTTCCTTAATTGTGCCTTCATCTGTATTTGGTGAGGATAAAGTTTTGAAATTTTCCAGTATTCTAGATAGTCCGTATAATATACAGTAAAGAGGAGGAAATATCAAATAAACTGTTTTATTTTTAATAACTTTAGAATTTTTTGTGTAAGTCAATTGATTTTGCTTTTGTTTTAGTAGTTTTATTGTTTTAAATAAACACTTGCGCTAGCTGATTAGATCATACATCCTCTATTAATGTGATAAACTATAAAAAAATGCTTCGGTTTAAATTGTTTTTAAATTATCTATGTATAACAGAATAAAATTTACAATCACTTAAGTCGTGTTTATTTACAATACTAAGTAATACCTGGATTCCTGAAGAATTCATTCCTCAAGAAAAGAGATAATGGTTGGCGTGATTAATCGATTATGAAACTATTAGACATGGACAGATCTACAACATTTCGATGGGTAGTAACTAGAAAGGTAGTATATTCAGTAATTTAAGCTATATATAGAGTTTGAATAGACTTCTTTCGGGGTTCAGTTGTCTCCCTTAAACTCATCTAAAATTTTTCAACAAAACCAGAGACCAAAAAGAAGGATTAGAAGAAGGCGGGTGAATATTCTTTACTGTTGTTAACAGATCCGGTGTATATACAGTAGTTGTATAGGGCTGTCAAACATATTAGATTTAAAAATCCTGACTAAATACAACTCACCAGAGGAGAGAAATTTACTGGGGCTGATACTGAACGCTCTTCAAAATTGAATATCACATCATTGACGATTTTACAATAATATATTAAAGCTTTAATGATCTCAGTTTATTCGACAATCATAATTTAAACCAGAATATGTGATGTCTGATGTCAGTTTGTGAGTGAAAGGCTAACCTCTAGCCTAACAGCGTAGTCTAGCTGCATATTTCGCATCCCAGGTCTGCCCATCTATCATAGGGTACACAGCTTTGAAGAAACTAATCTATTTAATAATGAATTACAGAAATATAACTAATTATTTAATATCACTCACACAACACTAGCAGAATTTAACTCAACTAAAGTTGGGCATGGGCCATTCTCAAACTCACCTCTTTGTAAATCCGGTAAAAACCCGAACACCTGGGCAACGAATTAGTTAAACAGCCACGGTGTAATAAACTAAAATAATACTAGACATGCACTAAGATACCAAGGCTGAATGAGCTAACGGACTGCTCTGGTCTTTTTCTAGGGTGGTACGCTTAACATAACGCAGACCAACTTCCGGTTAACTGTTCCCTGTCGTAAGATAAAAAGCATCATGTTGAAGTTATGTCCAGCTAAACTTCCGGACTCGAGCTACATGACAACGTCACAAATATGACAAAGTACTTGCAATGACTACATAAATACTATAAGACACGACATGGCCATGTTAAATATTCTACGCTTATTCTTGAGTTGACCAATACCCGCTAGGTCGCTCTGCTAGAGAATCTGAAGTTGATGTGACTGGCGCTAGGTGGCTCTACGGTCAAACAATGTTTCAGGCGGGTAAGAGAAAACGCACTGATGCCACATATGGGACCAGAGATGCGAGGGAAGGTCGAGAATCGCTTATCTCAGCGCACGAACTGACAACACTGACTATGCTGACGGAAGTAAGTGAGAAGGTTTGTGAGAGAGAGGTCAACAGTTGTACAGTCTCAACCAAATGGGATGCGTACAGTCAAGCACCTGCTGCTAGCGCTTTCTGATAGCTGTGTGTCAAACTTGTGACGAACAGCACCCGTAAAGCGTAGACTATTTCCCTATCCTATGTCGTGTCTTATAGTATTTATGTAGTCATTGGTACTTGTGACCTGTTCTCGAATCAAGATAGATAATTTTGTTTAGAAAAAAAACCATTGTTCTAATAATTATGAAAAGGCTACACCCAGGGGCTCATTTTTGTGAGTATGTGCTTGGGAATCCAGAGGGAACCTTACTGGAATATACTTTATGTAGTCTTAGGTTACATTCCTCTCTTTCATCTTTCTTATTAGGTGTTTCTAGAGAACTATTGTTTTCTTCCGACCTTGTCGATATTAGATTATTCAAAAGGTTAGCGATCTCTATTTTATATATATTTTCTTCTATTTTTATAAGGCGATTATGATTAATAGCTTATTGTCTTTAAACAACAAGGAACAAAAAAGAAAAGGATTCTGTATCTCTTTCTTTCATCTTTCTCATTCTTTTTTGACCAATTCTTGTTCCCTTCCGACCCTGACACTACTAGAGTTCTATTTTATACTCGTTTCTGCTTTTTAAAGCTTATGATAACCTTAGGGGTCTTTATCTTTAAATATGAAGGAAAAAACAGTACAGAGCCCTTATTGACTACAATGCTTTTGTATAGAATATTATCATACCTATTGTAATAATAATCTGGAAATTTGGTAATTTAAAAAAACAAAACGACTAATCTACAAGTTTCCTACTCTAAGGAATAAAAAAAAGAAGATTTTCGGTATGACACTAGCATAATATGTTTCAAGGTAATGGTTACACAAATGAAGATAAAGATTTAAAATTTGACATGGGAGACTTTTGTGCGCTGTATAAAAATCAATACATTAACTGGTTGTAGTTACCTTTACACTTTCCGAATTTTCACGTTCTTGATTTTAAAAAAAGGTGAAACACAATATTTCAAATAAAGCAATATTAAATCATTCTTGTTTCAACATCATCCCGTACGGTTTCGGCTGTAATTACATTATTTCTAGTTATAACATTTTTTTTTTTTATATCAGAAACATTCTCCGTGTTTATCTTCAAGTAAGAAAAAAAATCTTATTTAAAATACTTACAGGAAAGAATACATTCAGGTCGTGCAATTTATTAACAACTTCTGAAATCGATGTGAGACCTACATGAATATTTGAGCATACAAGTATAATAAAACTGTGTTTATACTTATTAAATTATTCACTTTACACTATTTACTTACGTTTGTTTGTTTGTTCAATGGTCTGTAACATATTGACAATATGCAATAAATCAATAAACGTTGTACAACTTTGCACACGCTAACACACAATGGAGTCAAACAAAACTATTTGTTGTCAAAATTGTCATTTCATTACTTGTCAATAAAACGTGAAAATCTTCGTCTTAATTTTGTAGATTATTTTAACAATGTTAAATAAGATTCGATTTCAAATTATGAAAATAATTAATTAACAGTAATTTTTTATTATTTACAATTTTGCACATTGGTTTGGGTCTTAATTTTCACACATGTTCGATTTTGAAAAATTAACTTTTTTATAACAGTTCCATAGCCGATTTTTCTTGTTACTACTAATAACTTACGACTAATCAATTTTGGAGAGCAAAGTAACTGTCAATGGGTGAGTTGAGTAACTATACAAAGTATAGCGTAAGTATGGTAATCACGAAACATTTTGACCTTCAAGTTTGGCTGATTTTCAAGTTTCTTGATTTAGAAAGTTATTGTTTGCGCGTAAACACGATAGCGGATATAAAAATTAAGTTAGGAACATGAAATGGGATACAAGGGACTATAGTGTGATCGTATATGGAATCCAATTGAGATGATGACAAATTGAATTAAGGAGTGACGAATCAAAACGTGTTTTGTCACAGTTACCAAAATTTTCAGAAATCATAGTATTGTTTACTATATACTTTTAAGCCTTACATTTTTTAGGCAAATTTATTTATGAAGTTTATATGATTCTAAGTAGAATTAACAATGGTTTTCTGAAGATTCCTTTTTCTTTATTAAAATGCTTAAATAGGTTGGACAAAACACGTTTTGTTTAAATGACTTAAGGACAAATCACACTTTGATCCACACTTTACATCATAAAACACGACAATGGAATAAAGTCATGAAAAATCAAACACAACATAGGTTGTTCAAAGAGTGTATTACTTTACAATAATTTTATATAGGGTAGCCTAATTTTTTTGAAAAGAGGTAAATAAATTGAAAACATTATTAATTTAGCATTTCATTTAGCTTCAAGAACTCAATGTTTATATTCTTATGTCAACCTCATCTTCCAAACGCTCACACAAAACTTCATCATTGTCATTGTCTTGATCATTTGCTGCCTCAGTGTCATTGATGATTTTTTTGTACATAACCTCTACTACTGTGCAATCAACACAACACAGTCACGTGACTCACTGAACCAATCAGATCACTTCACTGGCTTACTCCCATTGGTTGTTGGACAAAACATTATTTGACCCAAAGGCAGGTGTGAACTAAACATGGTTTGATGAAATTCACGATTTTACTACTCAATTTACATAGGACAAAACATTTTTTTAAGCCTTTTGCTCTGTCTAGTTGTATAGGATTTAGAAAGACGAATAAAACTATGTGCATAACTCAATTTTTCGGATTTTTTGTGACAGTGACAAAACACGTTTTGATTTGTCACTCCTCAATTAAAAATGTAAAAATGGCAGTTTTTGTTAACATCTCGTGTGTTATTCAACTTACAATACTAAATTAGAAACAAATTTCCGGATTTCAAATCTGCACGTAACAGTTGGTCCCATCTTTTTACGATGAGATAGTGAGGTTATTGTATTTTGAACCCTGATGTCCCAAGAACATTTGATATTCTTAAAGTTACAAGGTCCGGTATGGCAGAGACACTGACATGAGAGAAGTGAGTAGAGACTTTTTAATATATAGCCTACGATGCCCTCTGTCGTCAAATTACAAAGTTCAGAAAACCTATGTAACAACTGTTTTTAATAAACTTACCTTACTGGATAAGTCCTCTTGATCTACAAATACAATTTAACATTTTCTACAAAGCTCAAGAAACCAACTTTTGTATATTACATTTAGATCTGCTCGTATTACGTTATATAATAGGGCTGAGTACATGGGCGTCATCACCAGTTCATTATTGGGGGGGGGGGACATATGCCGGGGGTCTGGGAATATGGAAAGTTTTTAAAATTAAACTTCTCAAAACATCGTATTTATGCATTTATTTATGCGTTTGTAACAGAAATGTAATATTAAAAACCCTAGTAAAGACAAAGCCCGATGTTTACCTTTTAAGGTTTTAAGTAAATCACTCGTTTTTAGCAAAAATATTTTTACATCTCAAATATTGGGAGGGACGCGTCCCCCCGCCCCCGCCCCGCCCCCCGTCCCCCGTCCCCCCGGCGATGACGCCCATGGCTGAGTAAGTACCATTAGCTGTTACTATAAATAAAGTACAAAACACCAGCAGGTACTTTGCATCGACAACATCGTTGTCAAATGTAGTTCATTTCAATTATTTCTGAGTTGACCTCAATATCCTCAGATTGCAGCAAACAAATAATGAACTCTTTTCTTTCGTAAACATTTCTTTAATAAATGTCTTTATTTCTCAGTCATTTGTTCCACTCTAGATGGCGCCTTGACCACTTGAAGCTTATTGTCAAAGTAATGGCTGTTACAATGTCTGGCTTAGTAAATAAATCATACACTTCGTTGTTGTTTGCAATGTCCACTTCTGTACTGCTTGGAAGATCTTTGGAATTATTCCCCCCTCTCTAGTAGGGTATTAGTTCTTTATTTTCACACATGTACCTAGTATACTAGTTCTGAAGTCATAGAAAAAATAGATTTCATGATTTTTGGCAAACATCGGGGATTATCTGAGATCAAAAAATGTTTTTTAATATGTGAAATATGGAATTCAGTGTTTTAGCTTTCTTTGTAATCTATTACAACTTAAATGGATTGATACTGATTTTATTCAAACTGATGTCTGGACATATTTTGGCAATACTTAGCGTTTATGTAGGTTACTTAATTTTCATTAAAAACGATCTACCATTTGTGATGATCTCTGGTTCCAACTGTGGTGAACTACGGTTTCGGACAATATCTCCACTCAATACCGGAGGAAATCTCTTAACCTAACATAGGCGTAATTATAAAAAACGTGCTTGTCCTTACCCTTTGAGGTCTACAATCCCTTATCCCCCATCGACCAAATGCTTTACATAAATATTAAACAAATGCGGCAAGTAAGCTATAATAACCTAATCATTTAATTCTTCAGATATTCAAAAATAACGATCGGAAAATTTTAAAATAGTTATAGTTTGAATCGGATTTTTGGAAGTTCATTCTTTACCCAATATTATGCTATCATTATCTCAATTTTTGCAACTTAACAAATCGCAATTTTGGATTATCTGTCATAAAAACAAACCACCGAGTTTTGGTTTTCTAGAAATTAGCTTAAATGATTTTAAACAACCTTCAGTGGGCTCAGTATAGTGAGTGTGGATACAGCAATCTCGAGGTAGTCTAGCTGAATCTACACAGTTTTTCATGTTGTCTTAGGTTAGATCTCTCTCTTTCATAGTTTCTATCAGGTCTCTTCCGACCCTGAGGCTATTGGAGAGGTCTTGAGGGCTAGGAGTCTTTATTTTATGTACTTCTCTTCCTTTTTTAAAAAAAGGTAATGATGACCGAAGGAGTTTTTCGCCTATAACCAACAAGGACAAAAAAGCAGAAGATTTTGATCAAAACAAAAATAAAATTTACTCAGAGTAGTCAATAAAGTGTAGAACAAACCTATTTCTCGTGATCAAGCTTTGGTGGTAAAGGAGTAATGATTCAACAATGGAAAATGAATCTTGGAGTTTTGAAGGTGGAAAATCTCAAATTCAATTTCCTTATTGATCTATTACATTTTATAAAATGTATAAATTTAAGATCCATACCAATGTGCCGCATTTAAACAAAACAAATTGTGTGTAAATAATTTAAAAATATTAACCCTGAATCCCATTAATTAATATTACTTTGGGATTTTGAGGTGTTTGATCTACTAAGTCGATGATTAACAAAGCGACATTTTTGAGGAGATATGCGAATACTTTTTTGCTTCTTATTTGTAAATCAAATTCAATTGCAGTCAGAGATTATTTTAGATTTTGAAATGTATTTGCAAAACTTTATTACTCTCTTTTACATGTAGTTTGCGTTGGTATATTTGTTTGGATCATTTAAAAAAATTCATCGATATCGATTGTACCGATTTTGAGATTCTCTATATATTATGCTATGAGTGTGGTTTGGTTCAATTTCACTTTCTAACCGATCACTCCCAAATCAAAATTTTCAGAAGCATGAGAACGAATATTTGTTGTTTGTTTTGGGTTTTATGCAAAGGTGAGTGAGATAGTCAATGCAATGTTTGTTCACTGTTTATTTAAGAATGAAATTTTATAACGTAATTCAAATATAACAGGTCAAATACACACCAATAGCCATTATTCGCTGAATACACTATATACTGATAACACGAAGGAAGATAATCATCCTAAAAGTTAATCTGATTGGTTGTCATACGAATGTTGTTTTGCACTGCCTTCCGTGTTAGTTACTACTTTTGCCTAAAGAGTAAGTCAAGGTAAAGCGATATTTTAATAAACGTTTTGTGCCGTTATTTCGTTATTAAAAGTGTTTGTACGTGTGTATTAAATGAAATGCATTGTTTTATTTCAGAAATTGTTAAATCTGTGAATTGAATTGTGTTAGTGTTTGTTCGAATAATAACGTTATCAAGGTAAACTAAATCATTATTTTTTAGGTTAGGTTTTCAATTATTTCAACCAATAGTTTAAATTTGTAGAAGTTGTTATGTTCTCGATTTGAATATTATTTAGGATTAGTTAAACTAAATACCAAAGAAGCTACAGTTTGAGTTATGTTTTAGTTTGTATAATTTTAGGTTTTAGGACAATTATTTTAATACCTTGGATCAGCTATTGCTACTTCATTTGTCGAGAATGGGCGACTCAATATTGTGGAGCCTTAATTGATTGTATATTATGTTACTCTGTTTAGCTTAAATATTCTAGGAAATTACCGTATATGTTGTAGGTTAATTTTATAATTGATTATCACCTCAAGGTGGTAGACAATCTTCTAATTTGATGATTCCTGATCAAAGAATTATATGAAGACTATCATTTTTGAAAATTGTTAGTTTACAAGGAACTGCCATCATTAGTGAACCATAACATTAGTTTTTCACAAAGCCTAATAAATTTTTTTAGATCTACAGAAATTAGATTTTAATAAATTTAAATAAGGCAGTCTTTTGAATATGTAATTTTATTTATTCAAAAAGGTAAAATTAAAGGATATTGTACAAAGAAAACAGAAATACTCCCGTCGCAATTAGTTTTTGAGGTGAAAATGAATAAGTTAGCATGGAAAACACAGCATAAATTGTACTGTAGATGTGTAAGCCTATTCGTATTTTAGTGAAATATGAATACTATCTTATATTTTAATATTTTAAGTGCAAATAAACCCAAGCTAATCTAACCTAACCAGAATTGAAAAATGAAATGTGTGTGGGGGAAAATGTTATGTTATCTTTTTACAATAGCTGAACGTAGGAGGGGGGGGGGAGAAAGAGAGAGAGAGATGAGTGGGAGGGAGAGGGAGGAGAGAGAGGGAGATATAAATTTCAGATTATCAAACGCAAATTGAAAAAAAACTTTTATAGGCCTAATGAAATTGTTTTATAAATATCAGGGACTCGTTAAAATTAGCCAAAAGAGAAAGACGCAAGTTTTAAAAGTCACCTTCATGTTTACTCGTATTATGCCTAGCAGAATATTTTTTCGTCCACCCTTTCTCTAGTGATAATTTTAAATAAAATTATCCTTAACTTTCACAAACTTTGTTCCTCACACATATGACAGAATTTATTATTTTTAAAATTTTACTAATATAGAGATTTGTTGTTCATCCAAGTAGGCTCCCAATTTAATTAAACAAGTCATCATTCATTTTGGTTTTATAACAATTACTCTTCAACCACAATTGTATTTATTTGTGTTATAATAATTATTATAGGTTATGTTACCATTTTTTGACAGAAACAGGAAGTCCTTATTCGGCTTTTAATATTAGTTTTCAGGTATAACTATCAAATACTATAGAACTGGTATTTTTGTTTATGTAGTAGGTTAGATAATATACATTTTGTTTTTGTCTTTAAGAGTTAAATATAAGTAAAATTTGATAAAACTCAACCAATATGCGTTTTGAGGAAAGTTGAGATTAGTGTTTTTTCTTTTGACTTTCTTAAAACTATAAAAGTTTATATTATGTAACTTATGGTTCAACTTATAAGTAAAGATAATGAACTCACGTAATATTTTATCAAGGTCGATTCTGTTCTACAGGTCCATTACTTGTAGCCTAAATGCTGATAGGCCTTTATTTTGTAAGACAAAACACATTTTTGTGTACAGGAACTTCAAACGGTAGCGTACACTAGAAACGCCTTTCTGATTTATCGCTTTATATATAGACGGAAAGTGATGTGGTAAAAAAAAAGATTTTCATGAATTTATTTTTGTTAGGCCTCAAGTCCAAAAAAAAGACTGTATGACTGTATGCCAGCATTGATTTCTTAGAAAATGCTCTTGATCGAAATTGGTCCGAATTTCCTCATTCTTGGCGATAACGATTTGATTTGAACAAATTTTGCTCTAATGTATGTACTTACATTTTGCCATAATCTTAAAAATGATATTTATCGATAGAAAAAAGAAAGCCGACTTTTCCATGTATATAAGTTTATACAATAAAGGAATATAGGTATCTAATCAGAGTTCAGTCTTGAAAATAATAAACTTTTGTTCTCTTAATATTGAGTACAAAATATTTAAGACACCACGTTTAGGCCAAATAAGACACTATTAGTTGAATTTTTACTATTTTTTTTTTGTAAAAATATTAGTTTTTGGAAAAGCTTTGTTATACTCCGTGAAAATTTAAATATATTTTTTACAGATGTTTTTATATTTGGTATATATTTATAAGTAATGTCGAAAAGTTACATCGAAAATTGTAAAAAATCGATGTAGAAATTGTCATGGTATTTTCGTTTCGAAGCCCTCGGAGGAAGTCCAAAAAAGTGTAGCCTGTTTTGAATGATGTCTACATGTTTGTTTTTGTTATTTTTTCTATTGAATAAATTAAAATTTGTTGAACCTATCATAAGCCTTACTTTGTTTTGAGACTAAACGGATTTAGATCATATTTTGATTAAATATGAAGGTTTTTGACCCAATCCAATACCAGTTCTCAAGTAAATATAAAACTTTGGTTTAAAAAATGGAAAAAAAACCAAAACGAACCTTGACTGCCGTCAATAAATACGATATTTACGCTTATAGTACAATCGAAATAAATTCTATTTAAATAATATATTGTGTGTAACTCTTAAATGGCGTTTATGATTTATTTTCATTATGTCTATTGACCTACTAAATACAGAACTAATATTTTTGGTGAGACATCACCAAATACTTTTTGTTTGGTTAGTACAGTACTTGGTTTTCTAGATAGTTGTGTGTGAGAAAGTTTGTGCAATTATTTTACATAGTATAATAAAACTTATTTATATTGATCGGTAAGCAGATTTTAGTTAAGAGTAAGTTAAATGTGATCGAGTGACACACGAGATTACTTACTAGTTTATTTTAGTCAACTCCCGATCTTGGTTAGCCAGTCATTCGGTTCCAAGTATAAACGTAATGTCCGGTTTGGTACATCAGCCAGTTCATGTATGTGAGAACTATCTTCTCAGAATGACAAAGTGGGCACATATCGCTGTCGACCAGGAGGATGTGATGTAAGTGTGCATGAAGCTAGTCTCGCCCAGTTAGAGTGTGGAATTCCGCCACCGCATTGAGTACTTACTAGTTTATTTTAGTCAACTCCCGATCTTGGTTAGCCAGTCATTCGGCTCCAAGTATAATCGTAATGTCCGGTTTGGTACATCAGCCAGTTCATGTATGTGAGAGCTATCTTCTCAGAATGACAAAGTGGGCACACATCGCTGTCGTCCAGGAAGATGTGATGTAAGTGTGGCTGAAGCTAGTCTCGCCCAGTTAGAATATGGAATTCCGCCACCGCATTGAGTAATTACTAGTTTATTTTAGTCAACTCCCGATCTTGGTTAGCCAGTCATTCGGCTCCAAGTATAAACGTAATGTCCGGTTTGGTACATCAGCCAGTTCATGTATGTGAGAGCTATCTTCTCAGAATGACAAAGTGGGCACACATCGCTGTCGTCCAGGAGGATGTGATGTAAGTGTGCCTGAAGCTAGTCTCGCCCAGTTAGAATATGGAATTCTGCCACCGCATTGAGTACTTACTAGTTTATTTTAGTCAACTCCCGATCTTGATTAGCCAGTCATTCGGCTCCAAGTATAAACGTAATGTCCGGTTTGGTACATCAGCCAGTTCATGTATGTGAGAACTATCTTCTCAGAATGACAAAGTGGGCACACATCGCTGTCGTCCAGGAGGATGTGATGTAAGTGTGGCTGAAGCTAGTCTCGCCCAGTTAGAATATGGAATTCTGCCACCGCATTGAGTACTTACTAGTTTATTTTAGTCAACTCCCGATCTTGGTTAGCCAGTCATTCGGCTCCAAGTATAAACGTAATGTCCGGTTTGGTACATCAGCCAGTTCATGTATGTGAGAGCTATCTTCTCAGAATGACAAAGTGGGCACACATCGCTGTCGACCAGGAAGATGTGATGTAAGTGTGGCTGAAGCTAGTCTTGCCCAGTTAGAGTATGGAATTCCGCCACCGCATTGAGTAATTACTAGTTTATTTTAGTCAACTCCCGATCTTGGTTAGCCAGTCGTTCGGCTCCAAGTATAAACGTAATGTCTGGTTTGGTACATCAGCCAGTCCATGTATGTGAGAGCTATCTTCTCAGAATGACAAAGTGGGCACACATCGCTGTCGACCAGGAGGATGTGATGTAAGTGTGCATGAAGCTAGTCTCGCCCAGTTAGAATATGGAATTCCGCCACTGTATTGGATCTAATTGCATGGTTTGGGTTGAGAGTTGTTAAGACATTCCTATCTCATTAATAAACCTCTACACAACTATTATTTATAGTATTTTATATTGTATTTTTGACTTAAGTCATGGAGGTGAGGTTTGGCTAGGGCAGGGTAGTTCCCGACCTTTGCAAGGTGATGTGCCGTCTCACTTCCTGGAACAGCAACATAACTTGGAATCAATTGTAATATAATTGCCCATTCATTCTTCAACATGACAGAGAGGAGTTTGTACAATGATTGTACAGTCTTTCATGATATTGTCGGACTAGCCATTTATTGTTGCTTGGGAGTCCAAGTAAAAGACGACCTTAACTCCATTCAGAATATTGTTTAGCAGCATAAGTAATGAAGTGGCAGTCTACTCCGGATTTGCCAGACCCAAGTATTGAAGATCCGTCTCTATACACATGAAGCCAAACACCCTCAGGGTAGAGGTGGATTATCATTGACAACACGACTTGCCGAAGCTTCAGAGGGTAGAATATGGTTTTAATGGTGTCATGGTCAAGGAAGTGTCGGAAACATGGAGAAAACTCGTTGACGGCGTTGTATAGGTGCTGGGGTTCCTAGATCCAAATTATATTTCTGATGAAGTTGTTCCGCACATTATGATATTCCAGAATTGGTCTCACATATGTTTTATTTACTTCTGTTAAAATATCATAGGTGTAGCTCATTTGTTATGTGGTAGCGTTTGGAGGGAGGACGGTCTGGCTTGGAGTGGGGATGTTATTCATAATACAGTGTCTAAAGACGCACTGACGAAAGGACGGCGGAACACTAACTCACTCGCTTTCCCCACCACTAAAAAGTGATAGGAACCTCTTTGCCCGATCAAGGTCAAGCGCCGCTACATACTAAATGACCGCTAGCTCCACGTTTTGTAGCTGTAAACCTCTTCAAAAGATTGTTGTGCTTTTGTGCTTGTCCGTCGCATGACAATACAACCAGGGATAACTTTTGATTTTTCGACACTTTCAGGAAAACTCTGCTCAAATGAGATATACAAGTCTTCATTCTTGTGGACAACTAATCGGTGTTCTCTTTCTTTCTCATCCTTCCTTGTTCGTGTACTTTCTGCCTAAGAAATCTGTATTGCAATGCGTTATAGTTTGTGTTCGTCATTGCAGTGGGTAAAAAACACTTTTCAATTTTGTACACGTAATTATTTTGTTCGTGCATTAAATTTTTTTTTGTCATTACTAACTGGTGACCTGTACAAAATAATGTTATAATATTATTTAATATAAATATCAGATGTAAAAAATATGTTGAAATAAAAAAACAACGAAATGTACTAATCGGGCTGAGAGGAGTACTAACACGACTTAACGTTTGCACCAGAAAGCGTATCCTTAGCGGGTTGCTGATGTGTACTCATTTTTATTTTATAATTTATAGCACGTGTTTTTGTAGTGACCGATAATTTAAGTATAAGGAATTTGAGCCTTTTTTACGACTTATAGTTTGCCTGCTAGGTAGATGTAAATTTTTAGTTTGAGATACTAAAGAAAAGACTTTGTAAATTAGCATAATTTAACGACAACGTGTACATGCTCAATGAGGGAGGACAATCGATGGGTGGCACGCCTACACGCATCGTACTTCCATGCCACCATGTTGTATTACATCGTATTACAACTGGGTGCTACTGCAATTAGAAAAGTATAACTCTAGGGATCGTGCATAACTTGACTTAATGAAATATTTGTACTACTTTGAGTCGAGCCATGGATGTGAAATAATATCCATTAAATAGATTTATTAATCTCATAAAATAATAAGAAAAACTTCTCTACGTATATTAATTTTGTTATTTAAAGTTTTCCGTCGGACGCTGTTGCTATAAAATCGTGACTAGTTGAACGCCATTTCAACCGTCGTCCGGCAGCGTACATCAGAGGTTTTTATTTTCTTCGCCAATGTGATGCTAAACGCTTCCTACAGTTGATAATAAACTAATTTAAATAGTTGAATAAGCCGTTTGAACTTAATTATTAACATTATTTTTTATTCCAAATTCATATAATAATTTTTAAAAAATACAAATCAAGATGGAGATATTAGTCTCCACATAGACTCTTCGTCCACTAGTGGAGATGAGTGTAACCAATTATTATTATTAAGTTTTTAACAACAACAAAATTTAAACAAAAGCAATTATTTAGATAAATTTTAGTTTATTTAGATGGTATTTCCTTTATATGCCCTATCAAATTTTTATTCTTCCCTACAAATTCAGTCGGATCAATTACTTCTGTTTGAAATAGAGTTGTCAGATTTGAAAGGCGTACGTTAACTCAGTACCCTTAGAGGTTTTAGATCGCTCCTTATACCAAGTCAGCATTCCTCGTGTAGCTAAGTTCGCCTTGAGGCTACTCATTTATATCAATAATAAGAGTTGGTCCCACACTCATGAAATGTCGTGTAATAATTTTATATTCAGAAATGTAGCCAAATGTCTGAATAAATTATACTAATAATATAAATCTGTTCTTCTGAACAATCTAATTATAAATATAGTTTATTGGATATTGTAACAAATTGTTAATCATAGAAGTTCGTACAGGTATAATGTAACTATTTGAAAATATGTCGTGTTGGCGTCACCAGTAGCTGAATGTACCGGGTGTTTCAATAGTATGGGACCCTTTCCGTAATTTTTGAACAGATTGAAATAGGAAAATGAAACTTCGGGAATGTCTTTGGATAAATATGACTTGATTTAACACATTTCAACCCCCCCGGGGTTGTACTCAAATTTAATAAAAACTCAATTAAAAATATACTTTGATCATTTGTTATTATTTAGTATAATAACAAATGATCAAAGTATATTTTTAATTGAGTTTTTCATTACGTTCATTTTACTTTTGTCATGTTTCAGTTGTTTTTGTTTATGTGACCTTTTCAAGTAAGATCAGACAAAAAGAATGAAAAAAAAGTCGGTTAGGCTAACACCATTTAATTAATAATACTGTAATTTGTATTTTCATTAGCCTACATGGTTTTAATCAATACTGTTTTTAACTTACGTTAAAATATCCCAGTTCAAGTAAAATTTACGAAATACTGTATTAATAAATCATACAGATTTTTTGTTTGTTTATAATTACCACAAATCAAAAAACTTTGAAAATACGAGATAATTTTCATACTTATGGAACACTCTGTATATTGTAAAAAGAAAGAACTATTAAAAACCAAAAAGTTAAACAAAATAATGTCCCTTTTACAAAATTCATGTAAAATAAAGTCCCATCTAAAAAACTATAGAAAATAAAGTCCCTTTTACAAAATCCATGTAAAATAAAGTCCCATCTAAAACATTATGGAAAATAAAGTCCCTTTTACAAAATCCATGTAAAATAAAGTCCCATCTAAAAAACTATGGAAAATAAAGTCCCTTTTACAAAATCCATGTAAAATAAAGTCCCATCAAAAAAACTATGGAAAATAAAATCCCTTTTACAAAATCCATGTAAAATAAAGTCCAATCTAAAAAACTATGGAAAATAAAGTCCCTTTTACAAAATCCATGTAAAATAAAGTCCCATCTAAAAAACTATGGAAAATAAAGTCCCTTTTACAAAATCCATGTAAAATAAAGTCCCATCTAAAAAACTATGGAAAATAAAGTCCCTTTTACAAAATCCATGTAAAATAAAGTCTCGTCTAAACAACTATGGAAAATAAAGTCCCTTTTACAAAATCCATGTAAAATAAAGTCCAATCTAAAAAACTATGGAAAATAAAGTCCCTTTTACAAAACCCATGTAAAATAAAGTCCCATCTAAAAAACTATGGAAAATAAAGTCCCTTTTACATAATCCATGTAAAATAAAGTCCCATCTAAAAAACTATGGAAAATAAAATCCCTTTTACAAAATCCATGTAAAATAAAGTCCCTTCTAAAAAATGTATATAAAATAAATTTCCGATTAGGTTATTATGGGCTAATATAAGAAAATTATCTTATGCGATGTCAATATTGTAGGCTATCATAAAATGAAATTAAACGAGTTAGATGAAGCTTTGACTCAAACCAATGTAACAGAACTTTGACAGACAACATAATAATTGTAATGACGTCAAAATATGTGTATTTATGCGTGTTATAAAGAAAGAGAGTATGAGATATTTGTAAAAAAAACTGTTAATTCAAAAAATTATAAATATAATTGATGACCCCAAACTGTTTAGTTATCTATCTTTCACTTGGTTAATGAACTATCAATAGACTACTACGCACCAATGAACGAAAACATTGTTTCAATTTAACGTTTAGCAACTTTTACAAAAAAATAACACCAGAAAATCTAGAACGGATTAGAATGATCGATTAACGAATGACGTTAACGACTATAATACATTTAGCAGATTTAGCTGTATTAGGAATTTTCTGGTCTTTAGAAGCTTTTGAGTTGACTGCATAAATTACGGTTAAATAATGATGGGAATAAAATGGCTTTAGAAGGGGAGAAATGGGTAGCATGAAGACGCAGAAATCCTACTCTTGTTAATCCATACTTGATGGATTGCTTAACAAACATCCCTCGCTAACCCCCTTCCGGAGTTCAGTCTTACTTCTGAGTTACTTCCTTCAAGTGGATTTTGGAAAAGATATGAACCAATATTTACATAACGAAAGAACGGGAAGAGGCAAGTTTAGAGTAATGAAAAGTTTATCTCCCTAAAGCAGGCTAAGCGGCCACTAAGACAATGTTTAGGTTTAAATTAAGTTATTATTATTCCTGAGGGAGGGAAAAGGAATTTTCCGCTCAAATTATGATCTCAACTTTGATACATATCAAAGGACTGTGAATTAATTTATTATTTATAATAAAGTTGATTTTAACTTTGTTCAGTTTGTAAAATTAACTCGTTTAATAAAACAGTTTGTCAGATTATATATTTCTTAGAAAGAATGTCTTAGATTGTATGTTTCTTAGATTGTATATTTCATAGGTTGTATTTTTCTTATATTGTATATTTCTTAGATTGTATGTTTCTTAGATTGTATGTTTCTCAGATTTTATGTTTCTCAGATTGTATTTTTCTGAGAGTGTATGTTTCTTAGATTGTATGTTTCTTAGATTGTATGTTTCTTAGAGTGTATGTTTCTTAGATTGTATATTTCTTAAAGTGTATGTTTCTTCGAGTGTATGTTTCTTAGGTTGTATGTTTATTAGATTTTATGTTTCTTAGAGTGTATGTTACTTAGATTTATGTTTCTCAGGTTTTATGTTTCTTAGATTGTATGTTTCTTAGATTGTATATTTCTTAGATTGTATGTTTCTTAGAGTGTATGTTTCTTAGATTGTATATTTCTTAAAGTGTATGTTTCTTCGAGTGTATGTTTCTTAGGTTGTATGTTTATTAGATTTTATGTTTCTTAGAGTGTATGTTACTTAGATTTATGTTTCTCAGGTTTTATGTTTCTTAGATTGTATGTTTCTTAGATTGTATATTTCTTAGATTGTATGTTTCTTAGATTGTATAGTTCTTAGATTGTATGTTTCTTAGATTGTATGTTTTTCATATTTTATGTTTCTCAGATTTTATGTTTCTCAGATTGTATGTTTCTTAGAGTGTATGTTTCGGTAATTCTGCACAATTACTTGGTCAACCCCAAATTTTTTCATATTTTACTACGGTCATAAGGATGTTCTCAGAAAGCAAGAAACATATAATTCAAGGCCCGCAAGGCCATCGTACAGGTTGTCGAGCGATAAGAAGGTTCAAAGTCCACGCGATAACAGTGGCTTGCGGGAGACGCAAGGAAGGCCTATAATGACAGGTTTGGCCAGGTAGCTATATATAAAGGCCTATATATATAGCTACCTGGCCAAACCTGTCATTATATATAATTATATAACGGTACTGTCACAACTGGCCTTCCGCGCGTCTCCCGCAAGCCACTGTTATCGCGTGGACTTTGAACCTTCTTATCGCTCGGCAGATGGCCTTGCGGGCCTTAAATTATATGTTTCTTGCTTTCTGAGAACATCCTTATGACCGTAGTAAAATATGAAAAAATTTGGGGTTGACCAAGTAATTGTGCAGAATTACCTATGTTTCTTAGATTGTATGTTTCTTAGGTTCTATGTTTCTTAGATTGTATGTTTCTTAAATTGAATGTTTGTTAGATTGTATGTTTGTTAGATTGAATGTTTCTTAGATTGAAAAGAATGTTTGGATAACATTTTCTTCTACAGGCAGTTCGTAGTTAAAGTATAAACATACCTCTCTAGTCAGTGTTGATGTTGAAAGTCTGAATAAAAGTAAAATAATATAGGCTATGATCACTATAAACAGAAAAGAGCTTCAAGCTGAATTGTCTAAATCAGATTTGAAGAGTCAAGTGTATTTCAAACTGGCCAACAAAACAGGACTTTTTTATAAAATTAAAATTAAGTTAACCATCTTTTGAGCCATTTGTTGTAGAAATTAGGATTTTTACTTTTATTGTTTAAATGATATTTGTTATTATAATGGGGCGACCAACATAAATTCAAGCTGATAGCCTAATAATCAAATTTTAATCTGGCTACATCTTAGGTGCAATGCGATACTGTTCAGTGTTCAACTTATTTAATATTGCATTAACTTTTAAATATTTGTTATTTTATGTTCGTCTTTGTTACATTCTATTATGAACTTAAAATTTCACGAAGTCGAGCGCATTGTTGGATTTCACCCCGAACACTTACTTTGGACATTACTAACCTCATATAAAATGTAATGAGTGCAAAAAAGGCTACATTTACCAGGGAAAAACCATAGATATAATAATATACAATGTAAACTTAAAATTATACATAAAGCCACATGTGTATAAATTTAACCTCACCACATATCCAATAGATCATGAACACAATTGCCCACACATAAAAAATTATACTTTATTAAATTTAATTAAAATTTCATATACAATGTAAATTTAAAATTATACATAAATCCACATGTGTTTAAATTTAACCTCAATACATATCCAATAGATCATGAACTTAATTGCCCACACATAAAAATTTATACTTTATTAATTGTATAACAAAGGAATTTTTTTTTAAACTTACAAACAAAATAAAATTAATTGAACTAATTCAAGAACCAATTTAGTAATAATATAACTTAACTTAAATAATATAATGATCAATAAAACACGATACTTTGTTTAAATTGCCAACAACATTGTAAATAAACTGGTAACTCGGCACATATTTATTAAACCAAAGATAGCGAAAGAAAAAACAATTTAGCGAGGTCTTACCTGAACAAAGCTAAGCACAGTTTCACCATTTGCAACGGAAACACGCAAATTACGACACTCAGCTTTCGAGAATATGTTCAGTATAAAGTATTAAAATCCAAGATAAATTCGTGTAGAACTAAAGGATAATTGAATTGAATTTAATCTATAGAAGAAAACACCGCAGTTAATAATATATATATTTAATACTTCAAATGTATTTGTTTTGTCTTTTCTTAATAGTCTCTTTGTTTTTTGTATTAAAGAATAGTTAATTTATTATTAAAGAGCAATGTCGGTCATTTATCGTAATGATTAAAGTGTTTTTAACAGTTCATGTTTTCCTGTTTGTTTTATCTTTCATTATTCTAACTACTTGTTTATGTGTCAGAAATACAACATATCTAAGCTTTTATACAAATTTCACTTTATTATTTAATGCATTATATAGAGCAACTTTGAAGTGTTTAATGCATAAGATTATCTACATTGTATGAATAATTCATGAAGTTTTATTGAATTTAATGTTGATTAAATGTTTCTTTTAGACAACTGTACAGGCATCCGTGGGTTTTAATGCGCGTGTGCTTTATTCATTTTTAATATCGTTATTTTCTGTAAGCTTATTTTACATTTCCTTTGAAACACGGCAAGGTTATGAACTTACAAGAATCTGTACTTAATCCAATACTTATAAGGTTACTACTAGTTTCTTGTAACCTCTTAAGTATCATGTATAATAATGTTTATTTAATTCACGTAACTATTTATTACATATTTTATTAAAGTATTTCTTTGGGGAAAACAAGTAGTCATTGTAACCAAACAGACAGACACACAAAAACGTTTATTTTTCGAGTTACAGGTGGAGAATAATTTATAGAATATATTGAGAAAAACATAGTATACATATTGTAAAGTTTATCTTTTACTTGGCGCCATTTTGGATTAAATTTAGTTATGAATAGAACTTTCAAACAAAGTATTATTCGATCAGTCGAGTAATAGTAGAGTTAATTCAATATAGCGAAACTAATATGAAGCCCAACTATTGATACTACAAATCTCAAAACATACTAATTTCAACAATAAATAAATAAATGATGAAAATAATAATATATTATATAATTCTATATTTGAGTGGACTAAAAGATACTTATTACATCCCAAGGAAATTGACGATTTGATTAAAAAATAGACCCAAATTATGTTAACTATTCTCTATCCCTTACAAAGGATACTTGCGCCACTATCAACAACAATTAATTGGGAGAGCTGTTCTTAAATTTTTATTTTAATAAAACAACTTGAAAGATTTTCAATTAATATTGTTGAATTATAATGTATAAACTTGTAAACAAAACTTGTTTTCCGATAAATATAACATCAGTATAACATCACTACCGTTTAACGAGGATGCATTATGTTAATTTTAGTCTTTTGTGTTTGATTTCTATCACGAGTTACGTCATCCTATGAACTCCCGCTATCAGTTGTTTTGATACAAAGTAATAACACATTCAAACCATTGAAACTTTAGATATTTTGTAAAGGTTAATGTGCAAGACTTTAGTTTATGTCTAGCTCAAAGGTAAATTAACTTCAGTGTCACTTTTAACTAACGCAATGTATAATTATCCTCAGTAGTTATAGAGTTTCTAGGCCGAAAGAAAGTTACATACATGTAGGAGGTTATGTAGCTCATGACCGACATTTTTATATAATTTATTCTCTCTTGAATAATGCTTTAATAACTATCTTCCATGAATCCAAATACCTACTATAAAACTAGGAATACGATAGTGATAAATCTCAGAACAACAATTTTCAAACATAAATTTCATTCGACTCTAAGTAGAAATTAATTAAATGGTTTTGTATCAACCACAGTACTAATCATTTACCAAATACAGGCTTCACTTTAAACAGCAATTTTTTAAGATCATACTCACAATCTTTGAAGTATTTTAACTTTATAGACTGTACCAAATGTACTCAAAAAATCTTTTGCTAGGATCATGTGTAAAAAAGTGGGTCACATTGTTTTTCCCATGTTTTATTTCAAAGAGTTTATGTTTTTAAAGTTTTGTAAATGTTTTATAGAATAGATGGTAGTGGAGGGGCTGTAATATATTACAGAGTGCTCACAAGGAAAGTTAGCAAAAAAGTTTAATTATATTACCTAAATGCCATAAAATATTTGTACAAAAAAACTTTCGTCTTTCTAGCGTCCAAATTGTACAATATATTGCCTACATGTTTTAAATAAATCTATATTTTCCCATTTTAACGTTAATTTTAAAAATTGGTTACTTTCTCTTTCTCTATTGCCAGTAGAAAAGTTGTTTAAAATTATCCAGTAACAACTGACAAACATGAGTTCCTTGACAAATTGTAGTTATTGAAAATATGTATAAGTGTGAATAGGGCAAAATTTCTGATTTGGAATTATTGATTTATTATTATTTCTTTGCACTGTAGTGAAATCACAGTCCGTCTGTTTGTTAATCTATGCATATGTTTAATGTTAGATAACTCCCTCATCCGTTTAAGGACATATTAAACACCCTTCTCTCTGTGTGAATGTTTTCCGTAAAGCAAGTAATGAAAACAAGTATTAATGTTTATGTTGGTTTTTTTTTAAAGTATTATTTATTATTTACAGTAAGTAGAGATTTTATTATCTTATTTTAAATTGGTTTTTTGTCGTTTAGAATGATTTTGTTCATTTCAAAGTTTTTGTATTGTTTGATTTAATTTCGTTGTTTTGTAGAAAATAAATTATTTTCATTTCATTTCTTCAAAGGCTAGTAGGCTCGTATAGTTTCCCAAGCTCAGCTTTGATTTATTTCTAATTGTTATAATTAACACAAGGTAAACTACATAATGTGTCAATAAAATGTTGATTGTCTGTCCTTGTAGAATAAACATTAATTGTTTCTATATAAAGAAAAAAAAGAAAAGAAATTGTACTATTATTTGTGTGAATGAACATAAAATATTATATTTCACAAAGACGTTAAGCCACTTTATTCATGGCTGACACAATACCCGAGCTTTGCTAAGGTATGGTTCGCTTTTCTATTTTAAATTTGGTTCTAAACGGCTATTGGAAATCAGCACAATATTTACATGTTTAATTAGTAAGTTTTGTGTGTGTATAAAATGACTTACAGACAATGATTTTGTTTTGGTGGTGATAAAAATGTTCCTAGGCTATAATGAAAATAATAAATTATCTATAAATTATTACTAAAATACAAAGTTAATGATGATCAGTTGGTGAGCAAACTAAATAAATAAATATTTTATTTTTACTCCATTAAATGTTGTTTTTCGAAATTATTTTAAGAGTAGTAGGAGGTCTATTTGTAATTACGTCTTGTAGAGTACCTATCTCGATGTTCATCTTTCTAGTAATTCTTAAACGTTGGAGAAATAGTGATTTTAGTTTGTGTGGTTGAATCCTTTCAGGAATTAAATTTTATAAAAACCTTTCTTATCGAGTACCTTCTTGTGAAATTTCAACTTCGTATGTTAAGTGGTATGAAATATAACTTAACAAGTGCTATTTGACTTTTACACGTATTTATACAGGGCGTCTTGCAACCATATGAACAAACTTTGTCACGTTATTCAGCATGTCAAAAGAAACAAAAAAATGTAATATAACAAGTGTCCTATCTAATTCCGTTTTCGGTCTATCTGTCTGTATGTGTTTTTTTTTTCTTAAACCTTAATATCTTTGAAACTATTTGAGGGAAAATTATGATACTTGGTATGATTGTTACTGTAGGTAGTTTATAAATGCCAATAAAATTTCGTTTTCATACAACTTTCCGTTTCAAGATGGCGGCAGTTCAAAATATTCAAAGTTAAATAATTAATAAACTACATATTTTATCAAAAAATGTTATGACACACAAAAAAAAGTTAGACAATTTTAAGACAAATAAAATGATGTAATTTATAATTTATTCTTATTGACTGAAGTATAACTAAGAACATTACATTTTGGTTAACATGGGTTACCATGGTTATTAAAACAAACAAAACAGATGATTTCAACAAATCAGCTTATTTTAACAAAACAGCTGACTACAAGTAAATAACTGAATCCAAGTAAACAACCTACTCATTGTTGTACAAAATCTTGAGCTACATAGTGCTCTCTGTTTGTAGTGTAAGTGTAGTAATTGTTTAACATGATGAACCGTTTTACATTTCAAGAATATGCTGACAAACATTTTATGTATGGAGTTGCTGAGGGTAATTTAAGATTAGCTAGTAGATTGTATGCAGAACGTTTCCCACACAGGCGGGCTTTTGAGAATCCTCATGCGATTGTTCAACGTAAGTTTCAAAACAAATTCTCTGTCAATGTTAGGGCTGGAATAATTGATGGGCATTTAATTGGGCCTTACATATTACCAGGTAGACTAAATGGACCAACGCATTTAGTTTTTTGAGGGACATCTTGCCTAAAATTTTAGAAAATGTTCCAATTCAACTAAGACAAACGATGTGGTTTCAACACGACGGAGCACCAGCCCATTTCTCCAATATTGTCAGACAATATCTGGATGAAGTGTTCAGAGATCGTTGGATTGGACGTTTTGGTCCGATCCCATGGTCTCCACAATCCCCAGATCTCACACCTATTGATTTCTTTCTGTGGGGACATATGAAACAATTGGTATATGCAACTCCTGTAAATGATGCTCTGGATCTTGTAGCAAGAATCGTTGAAGCTGCTGCAACCATTCAAGAAAGTGATGTTTTCGAAAAAGTCAGAAAGTTATCCTTAAAGCACTTTTAACACTGCAACGAAGTTCGAGGACGCCATTTTGAGCAACGATTATAAAAAATCTAATAACCCTCTGTTCAATAAGTCACTTAATAGACATTGACACCACTTTACTTGTAATCAGCTGTTTTGTTGTTTGTTCTTTTCTAATGGACGTTTTAATAACCATAGTAACCCATGTTAACCAAAATGTAATTTTCTTAGTTATACTTCAGTCAATAAGAATAAGTTATACATCATTTTTTTTGTCTTAAAATTGTCTAACATTTTTTTTTGTGTCATAACATTTTTTGATAAAATTTGTAGTTTATTAATTATTTAACTTTGAATATTTTGAACTTCGGCCATCTTGAAACGGGAAGTTGTATGAAAACGAAATTTTATTGGCATTTATAAACTACCTACAGTAACAATCATATCAAGTATCACGATTTTCCCTCAAATAGTTTCAAAGATATAAAGGTTTAAAAAAAAACACATATAGACCGATAGACCGAAAACGGAATGAGATAGGACACATGTTATATTACATTTTTTGTTTCTTTTGACATGCTGAATAACGTGACAAAGTTTGTTCACATGGTTGCAAGACACCCTGTATGTAGATTTTTTTTAAAGATAAGTTATATCTCGATTTTGTATTTACGTACATTCATTTTGAAAGTTAATCAATTTCGCTTTGGTATATCCAGTAATAGGTCCAAACATTTAAAAAATACAATTTGATACAAAAATCGTAGGGTCTTTTAAGAATTTGTTTATTTACATTAAATATTTTAAACACAGTTCAAAAATATGGTCGTCAAACATTTTTTTCAAAATCGGGAGTTTAATGACTGCGAAATACCATGAAGAAACTAATCCATGGATTAGTTTACAATCGTAGCAACACATTTTTATCGAAATTTAAAGTTAAACATATATAACAGGCTTATATAAATTTAAACTTATATGTTTGTTCATCATAATATTCAAACTATCATCTGTAAAAAAATAAATACATTTTTAAATAGTAGTATTAACTGAAAGTATTTATATTTGAGTTTTTCAAAAGCCTTAGTGTCATAATTTATGTAAATTTTGTTTTTTTATTGATTACAAAAGTCCTATTTGTGTACACAAAACATACCTTTACTTAGTCTAACTTAGAATTACTTACAAAAACCCATATACTATAAACTTAAAACTATGCAGAATGAATAATAATAATACTAAACAAATAGAATATAACATTTTCAGGTAGATATCGACGTAAAACGAAAAAAGTCACACGTAGCACAAAATTAAAAAGCAACAATTATATCTGTATATCGTGTGTATCTTTAAACAAAAATTGATAAAATTAAGTGGGCTGGTAGAAGTAAAATTTTAACATGTATTCAATTTTGTAGACACTGTCAATAGAAGGGACACGATTTTGTCGACGAATGTTCCACCTAGGAATTATTCAAGTAATGTGGAGTGCCACACTATTCTGATGTTCCGTATGGGATATAGTAGTACCTACTAAGTCAATTCTCGTCACCTTGTTACGAATATGGTAGGAAAGTGTAGGAGTACTTCCTAAACAAACTCTCATTTTTAATGTCCGTAGGTAAAACCAATATTTTTTGGAAATATTATGTGTGGGGTATCAAATAAAACTGAAAGTTATTCCAAATTTAAAGTGTCAGAATTTATCACCCTCCACCTCTAACTTGAACACAACCTGTCCTACCTAAATTGCAGTAAGACATCATATATTATAGTTTAACGTATGACGAATAGAACCTAATTTAATCACAGAATGAGAAATGCGTAGCGTATAAATTTTAAATGCAGTTTTGTGAGATGTGATTCAAACAATTAAATACGTAGATTGTAATTTCATAAATTTCTTTTTATTCGGGTCCATAGGTAAAACCATAGTGCTTTATAATTTCAGGCGCGTCTCTGTATTATTTAAACTTCTGTTTAAAAGACTTCAACTTTAAAAATAACTATCCTCAGTCGTATGGTTTTAGCACACACTTGACCATTTTAATATAGTTTTCCCTACTGGAATTGAAAAATAACATTTGTATTATCAGATGTATTTCCAATATATATTCCACACAAACCGTCTGAAGGTAAACATTCTTTACCAGAGAACGTTTGCATTTGATTAAAACTTTACTGATTCTTTTCGTCTTTATGTAAATATTGTTTAATATATTTTGCCAATTGAAGAACGAAGTTTGAAGAGGTTGAATCTCAAATGGGGGATTGGGAAACGGATGTTTGTGAAACAATCCATCAAATATGGATTACAAGATATTATTATTGTAGATGGGAAACGGAACTGAGCTAAATTCTTTTAAACAACACATGAACTTATTCTTTTAAGAAGAGATAAACTCGGCAGAAAAATAATGTAAGTTGTTTTGCAATCATGTGATTTTTGTTTTTTTTGTAGTTTTGTAGGTATCTAATAAACTTTCAAGATAGGTATGTTTTTATTCGCGTGTTTAGTATATTTGATACCGAGAAGTAAATTGTACAGATGGTGTTTTTGTGCTTGAATAATGAGGGAGAGAATGAAATACAAAATAGTATTTTTTTTTAAATTGAGCAATATTTAACTTTCTCATTTTTAGGTAGGCCTAGTAATGGAGGAAGTTATGTGATGGTGTTGAATTTGTCTCAGAAATATCAATGTTGATTCCAAAAGAATGGTTTTGTATAGAAACTCCATCCTTTGTCTGTCTCGCGTCTGATTCTACAGCTCAAACGACAGGACATATTTTAATTAAATTTGGTTTGAGAACAATATTATGACTATATTTCGTCTCTTATTTGTTCGATAACTTATAATTTGGGGGGTACCAAATAGTAGATAGAAAGACAAAATGCTTATTTACTCAATTCTTCCAAAATAATTTATAATAATTAAATCATTAAGAGCTGGTAACCTTTTTGTGATACAAATTAAAATGCATACAAATTTTACTTGGTTTTTGTGCTATGCTATTATTTGAAAAGTATCAAGTTTTTTGTTTGTACTCTAATATTCATTCTGTTTAATTTCCTAAAATCAAGGCTGCTCCTAAGTCATGAATATTGAATCCATTTAAATGATTATCAAAGACTGTAAATGCTAGAAACCCTCACGTTAACTTTATTTTAATAATTTATCCCAAGTAAAATGAAAATTGAGATTTGAGGTTATGTCCATCACGACGTACTACAGTTTGTACTGTGCGATCAGTAGTACTTGGGTTTTGTTTTATGTTTATATTATAACATTTAGTTAAGCTTTTGCAAACATTAACAGCCACACGTTGTGCGACCAAATAGAACATATAACAACACTTTTTTATATTTATTTACTTTACTCTACTTATTTGCCTCTTCGTTGGAGCGACAAATATAACAATACGAAGCTTTAAACAATTTATTTAATACTCATTGAACAACATTTACCTTTTATAAAATCTTCAGTTTAATTTAACATGAATCGAGAATAATAGAACAAGTACATCAATTTATTCAAATCTTACTTAACTAGTTCATTCATTCACCAATCATTCCTTATTTTAATTTATTTATAACAATTTGGTTCTTTAACTTCTAATTTCCTATTTAATAATATTCAAGGCCTTTTTTCTGTCTTTTTCTTGAATATTTACACAACAAAATTATCTCAATCTTGACTCAAATTGGTATGAGTTTATGAATCGATTCTACAATTATAATATGAAATTACTTTATTTTTTAACATTAACTACTACTTGATTATTCAAATTATTAGCTCCTCTTTTAGAATTTTATTATACTTTCCTTTACCAATTGATTTTACGTTAACATTTAAATTATTATCTTTTTATAGGCTAGCTCAGTTGTAAATTTATTTAACAAAAACACAATCTCTTATCTCGGGTCAATAGGTTCTTTTAATGGCTCAATTGAAAGTGAAATTTTTATGATGAATTTAAAATAATTAACAAAATTGTGTACTTATCAATGTTGGTCCCATCAATCGGTCGATTTGCACATTTCACTACACAAAACTATAATTGACTCTTTTAAAACACCACACTGCTCGAAACACGTTATTCTTTTATCAATCCGTTCTCTGACGCTCTCGGTTGATCCAATTTCCAGCTCCCTTCTCTGAGATGATGGTAATACCTTGGCACTGGTCGATCGAACTCCTTTTCTTTATCTGATTTGAAAATTTCACAAGACTTCTAATCTGCAATTTTACTGTTAACTATTTCTTCTTTCCTTTTACTTTACTTTAATTAAAATTATTAAACTTTCTTAAATTAACTCGGAGACGTCTTGTCTCTTTCTCCAATGTTGATCAAACTTTATGGACCACAGAGCAGACTCTCTGTCCCTAGAACCTTCCTTCTCGACTTCCCTTCCAAGACTCCTTTCTTTTTCGAAACCCTGGTCCCTGTAGAACTCTCTCCCTTCTTCGGAACACGAGTTTCGCGCCATGTTCGCTGATTTGTTTAATTTTCCTAACTTTCTCAACATGTGTCTTTTTTCGCTTCTTAGTGGTCGTTTTAAATCTGTCCGTTGGTTTTTTAAGCATGTGATCGTATTCGATTGGTCGACCTATTTTCTCCTTTCCATTTTTGTGTTTTTTGAAGCACCGTTAGACTTTCTACTTGGTGTACCGTTAGGACGCTGGCTTTCCCTTCGATCTCTCTTTTTTTATAAAACTCTGCTATCCCCTAAGATCCCGTTATAGTCGTTATTTTAATGTAGCCCATGTGTTTCTCCAAGGTTGTAGAAATCCTGGTTCTATTGTAAATGACACGTACACTTTTAACTGCAAGCGACAGCTGTCGCCTCCCTTCATCATTTAATATTGGTTCTTTCCTTCATATTTATTATTATTCCATTTTTTAAATCTAGTTTTTTTATAAGTTATTTTAATTAGTTAGTATTAGATGTCATGATATCAATTGTTTATATAGGTGATATTATGATATCGTTACAATATATAGTCTATGTATGTGTGCTTCTTGTAGGGTTTTGTTTTATGTTTATATGTATGTATGTGTGCTTCTTGTTAAAAAATTCTTCGTTATTTTCCTTAATATGATTATATATTACATTTCCAACGCGAAAGGGTTGCTTAAAGGAAAAACTAACTTGATATAGGGGGTTACGTTAACCTATCTTATGATTAACTTGGGATACTTGTCCATATCCGATAAGGTCAATTCCCTTACCCCGACTTGCCCCAACAACATCCTTGGATAACCATCCTTTAATGAGTTAACCATCTTAAATAATACTGACGAAAATAATAAGTAGTCTACTAAAAATAACTGCTCTCAACACCAAACAATATTTACAGGTGGATCAAATACATAACAAACAAACATTTATTGGTCTTTCAGCACATGTAGATACATTGCAATAGACTTCGTCACATAAGAGCTTAAACTAACATGACAGATGGCCTACGCCTACTCGATATCAATCTCACAATTAAAATATTCATTTAAGTTATAAAACGGGTGCTCTTTCAGCCAACAGTAAAATTTACGATTTAAATCTTCGTTTGGTTAACTCTGAAAAATGTGGTAGGCAGTTTATTAACAAGTTTGAAACCTAAAAACAAATGATAGTTAATTGATTTATTTCATCTGTGCCTTGGTTGTTCCAGCAAATAACCAAATCCGGTATTATAAATATGAATTAGGCCTCTAATTGGATACATATTATGTAAATATTCTTTCCATCCGTTACAACATCAAAAATATACCAGTTCAACAAACAACGGCATCATGTTGCCCGATGATGCCGCAAGGCGAAACAATTGTAGCTCATTTATATTATTAAAATAATTTTGAAACTTTAGCTTTATTTAATCCTTGAATATGGAGTTTCAGCAAGAAATATCTGCTGTTACATTAAAATAATAATAAAAAAAAGTCTTCTAGTTTTTTTAGTAGGCTTGTTACTAGACTATCTACAGCTTAGATTTGTAGTAGATTTCCTAGTTCTATATCCAAAATGACTATCAATAAATAAATTTATACCCACAAATTGAGTACATCCTTGCTTCTTTAGAATTGTTCAGTTATTTTTGCTTACAGGAATACATGAAATAGAACGGTAACTTTTTGGCTCTGCAATATTTGATACCTTTTATAAATATTGGTACCACTCTTAAAAACTTTAGACATATGGGAAATTCATCCTCTCTTTTATACATAAATTAATACAAAATACAGTAGGGTAGTGTTTTTTTTTTTTTTTTTTTTTTTAAATAATGCCAATAATTACCTTCATTTAATTACTTGATATATCATTGATACATCATTAGTATATGAATTTTCCAGAGATTTTACAACTTTAAACACTCTAACTTTGTCACTTCAGATGATACAAATTTGTCACACTCATCACCACTGAGATATTGGTAAGCACTTTTAACTGAGGATTTAACTTTGTTCACTTATTTGTTCAACCGATGACACAAAGAAACTGTTTAACTCATCAGATTTCCCCGTCGCTCAGTTGATCATTGCCCTGGCTGCTCTGCATTTATTCGTTGAGATTTCATTGTATTCTTAATTTTTTACCTTTTAGCAATTTTAAGAGCTGTCCTATACTGCTGTTTAAGATGTTTTAGTTTGCACAAGATATCCTCATTTTTTCTCTCTTGGAATAAATCTCTTAATAAGATGATATTATTTTTCATCTTCTCAAGCTTTGGAGTATACCATTTTAAAATTTTCTTACTTGAACTTTTCGGAAATACAGTAACCCGATCCAGTATTCCTTCATCAATTGAGATTAAGTAGTCCATCCTATCTTCAGTCACTTTCCTTATCTTAAGTCTTTCTCGTTTGCCATTATTCCTGTATTCATGTCTACTTCCAATCAAGTATCTCAAATCAAAATGTATCCCAACATGATCACAAAATTCATATTTAACTACCTTCACTGTAAATTGTGATTAATTAAAATTGGTCATAATATTATCCAAACATGTCTTCCCACGAGTAACTTCCCTGTTTACACAGCACATGACAAATTGTCTCAAAACATTCAAAAAGTCAATAACAGAAGTCTTTTCCGTTAAAATGGCAAAATCAGAATTTACATCACCACTTATTATATTTTTACAATCAAACAACATGAGAAAAGCCAACAATCTCTCCAAGGATAGCAGAAAACATCAAGTCTACCCAACGGTGAGAGATACAACAATAACATTGACCCCAGTTATTTTTACACCTGTAACCTCAAAGTTATGCTACTGATAAAACTCATTCAAATCAATTTTAGTACAATTTATTTTGTCAGAAACATAAATTAGAACACCTCCTATTATGCGGTTTTGCCTAGAATAACTGTTGCCAATAATAAATACCCGAGGAATATTAAATTAAACCTCTCTTCGCTTCAACCAATGTTCACATATACACACTAATGAATAATAATAATTTATTAAAAAATTGTTCAATACTTTTTACTTTATTATTTAAACCTTATATGTTAATTTGTAAAGTTTTAAACTTTCACCAGAGATGTATCCAACTGCGTCCGCTCCCTCGTTTTATCAAAATCGAGGCTGTAAATGTTTCACCCTTAACGAGTATCTAATAATTAGAAACTAACTGAATAGGTTGATTAAGGTTTGATAAAAGTCCCAATTGGTTTATTCAAAGTTAAGGTGTTTTGTATATCTTTAATGATGACCCCAAGGTTCTCTTCTTTGTTCACACTCAATGTATGTTACATTACTGAAAAGAGCAAATCTATATTATAACATACAGTTAACTCTGTGTACGAAATTATTATTATAAGAAAGTGTACAGTGTACTTTCATAATAATATGGTATCAATAACAGTACGATATTGTATTTGAAACTGAACTGAGCATAATGAAATAGTTTGTATTGATATCCGACATAGGCTACTCAAACCTCTGAAACAATCTGTACCAATTCTAAGAACAAGTCTAATTCCTAGGGAGCCTGAGAGGAGCTAATAAAATCCTTAGCAACTTCTTGGAAGGTTGTAAAGGTTTTAATATTATCTTGAACTAAAACATTACTCTGAAGTCATCTTTAATTTTAGTGCCTAAATTTTTAAAGTAATAAACACTCATATTGATTTTGCTGTCAAAACATTTCGGTTTTCTAGGTAAAGTTTTTCTAAGATTGTTACGTTACTTTTTCGTTCAACACATTTAACTTCTTCCAATACGCTGATTTGTGTAGAGACTGAACTAGTTATGAGTCCAGACATATTTAAACGACCAAACTCATCCCTACCAATAGGAGAGAACATTCATTCAGTTTGCACATACTTAATTCTCACACCTCTATTGTTAATTTGTTCAGCTTCACACTGAAGTATTTTAATTAATTTACTACTTCTAACAAATTCAATGTCCAAGTTCATAATTTTCATCCGTATTTCATCATTCTCCCGTTCCAATGTTACATTATCATTCCTTAATTCACTATCCAGCTGAATTTATAATTCCAGAGATTCACTAAAGTTGTGCGTTTGAGCATCAAGTTTCTTTTCCAGACCAACAATCATACCATTTTTAAGCAGTAAGGGACTGAACGTTTTTATTCCCCCGTAACAGCACCCTGTAGTACAATTTAAAAAATCCAGTATATTCTTAAAAGGCAAAAGAATAGATCCCAAGTCCTCTTCCTGAAACTGTAGTTTTAGCTTTAAGACATATGTTTGAAATATATTATACCAAATTATTGTCCAAATCAAAATCCATCTAAAGAATTCTATCAATAATACTTATTGATAAATTAGATTTCTATTCTCTTTTAATATTAATAAATAAGTTAACGTCAAATAATTCAATTTAAGTCAAATAAATGGTTAAATATCGATTATTGACACGGCCTGTATTTAATCCGCTATTCAAATAAAGGCAATCAGTATTATTAGATTAAAAGAAACAAGTTGTTAGTTATGCAATATCAAACATATTTAAACATTTACTAGAATGTCTATCAAAGTCAACAAATATAACCAAAACGGTTTAATGGTTAGACTTAGTCCACAATAAAGTTAATTTATTTCTTTATAGTTTAAATCATTAAGTCCCAATTGAAAGTTTAAACCAGTTTCCTTTAATTTCTGATTCCACAATATAAAATTCAAATCTAGTTTTTCACCGTAAAAACAACGCCTTTTTAAAAAAACAAAACTAAAAAAAAAAAAAAAAAAAAAAAACAGTTTACACATATTACATACACTACCCACAATAATATCACATCAACAGACAGAATCACCAACGAAAACAATTAATCTGAACCACTTAAAATCCACCAGCTACAGGAGGAGCCAGACAAACACAATAACTCAAGTCTATCATACTACTCAACAACCTAAATAGTCCTATGGCCTGAACATCTCACCTGTCGCAATATAATTTAATTTCTGAAAATTGGAATTTGGTGTTTTAGCTTCCCTCAAATTTGTAGTTATCCAAAAAATGAAGGAAAAATTAGTCTTCTAATATATGCTCTGGATACTAATTTTGAACCGTCCACTCGTTTGGACGTTCACTACTCACGTGAAAAACCAGAAAATGAGTTTTTGACCAATGTAAACTTTCTATTGTGGAGAAGGTGTTAGGTCATCATTGAGTACTAAATAGCTATAAAGCTATACGAAATATTGAATTGATTGAAATGTAATTTGAGAAATATTTCTCTCTCTAACTTTCAACAACCCACAACACACGTCTCTTTTAATCTTGTTTAGACAGGAAGTGAAGACTGACTATATATAGAAGAGCAATGGCGGCTTTTGAAGAGGGTGTGAGTTATTTTTGACATGCTAATAGGTTTTTACATGTAAACCCAGGCATCGTGTGAAACAGATCACAGGGATATTGAGTTCAGGGGGGATAAGAGAGAGATAGGGGAGGGGGGTTATTTTTTTATTAAAACCTTTACGCTCATATAGACAGAGAGAATATTTGGTAGTGAATGGACGTCAAAGTAGACAGATCGAGCGTCTAAAGGCAAGGGGAGGATGCTTGGTAGAACTGATTGTGTGGTGTGAAAACATACAAGTGCAAGTATAATGAAGGTTAGTCGAGAGTGTGAATCGATTTGTCACTCACGTGTGATGGTGCGTATTTTAAGTACTGCGCAATCGTTAAGATCCCTTATACGTATTTTATGTACCTTTTTCACAACAGTATAAATAGTGATTCTGTAAAGAGTCACTGCTTGAATTCAATAAATCGGTCTTGCAAGTTCATGTGGCTATTGCTTAATGTGGCGTTAGCACAAAGTGCACAACCATATTCATCCAAAACACCATTCACAGAGAGAAATAATAAAAGTTAACGCTTTATGTGTAGTTTGCTTCTTGCAATGTGATTGTGATTTAACATTAATTGGAATCACAGTGGTAGTAAATATGATGTTGTACCCATAGATGTTTATAAACTATCGTTACTTGAAAAACAAACTTTTAATCCATTACTGGTGGGCCTTGGTGGCGGGTAACACAATTTGTTGGAACTGTAAACGATCTAATTATATTTTATATTGTATTCTTAATTCACATTGATGGATCTATGTCAAGATCTTTTAGATGAACCAAGAATATCATCTAAAATATGATAAATTATAACATATAAATTTAGATGAATATGTGTAACATGTATGTCAAGATTGTTACATGGAAGTTATATCAAGTTCTATATTTCGTAAGGAACAAAACAGTATAACTAGTATGTAAATATTTTTTATAAAATATTTTAGTAACGACATAAAATACGAAAAGGTTTTAATTAAAACGTTAACAAATTAGAGAATCAGGAAGTTTTTAATTGTTTATTTATTTATTTTTTTCAGATAAAAACTTCCCGTTGGTTTATTATTACAAGTAATTATTTGGACAGTAGATCTTGCTACTCATTGGAAGCGTAAATGATCTAACTACTGTGTATATTTGATTGTAATTCACACTGGTGTAAATATACAAGTTACATGAAAGTTATTTCAACTTTTAGAGGAAATATCAAAGAATCAATATAATTATTATGTAAATATTAATTTATTTTACATTTTAGTAACTCTATGAAACTCGAAATATTTTAGGTAAAATAAATTAACACGTACAAAAACCAGGGAAAGGAAATTTTTATTTTCAGGTAAAAACTTAGTGTCGTGAAGTTATAAAAAACACTTCAAATTTAATTGAAATTAGAAGTGTTTTTTAAAGACCTCGTTTAAACTATTATGTTTAAAGGACGGTAAAGGTACCGGCCATATTGGATTTGTATTCCCACAAGTACAATTAACAATGTTAAAGCGTTTCTTAAATATCTCCTCCACTTTTTGTTCTAAAACGATATATTATATATCTCTTTTTAAAGATAATTCTAAACAAATAAATACCGTTGGTTAGATTTTTTCATTTTTGTTACAAATTTTTATTGAATTGAATTACAAACCTAATTATTCTTATGACTTTGCAATTTATTTAAAAGTCAACAAATCGTTTTTTGAAAATCGGAACAATACGCATTTTTTGTTTCTTTTTTAATCTATTGAGTGGTATTATTTTCTTCAATAAGTGGTAGGGTGTGGGAAAAAATATAGTAAATGCGTCGCACATGTTCGTGTTGCGTGTTACAGGGGATGAGGACGGGAAGCTTATTCCAAACTATTTAGCCTTTTACGGTAAAACTGATCAGAGAATATTTTTAGATTTTTATACAAATTTCGAATTTACGTCAGCAATATTAAGAAAATTGACAGTTGTGTTGTGGTTATTGGTGTAGAAGGGAATACATACCAAGTTTGACGAAACAAGTTTTAGCGAACCTAACTATACTAAGCCGAATACAATACAAATTAAAGTTAAATGTATTTAGTGTCTCTATAAGAGTACTGCAGAAAATTTACTGGGGATCCGGAAAAATAAACAGAAAACAAATCCGTACCACTTAAAAACCTTTCTGAGTTAAACTCAATAAATATTCATAGACCTGTAGGACAGCATTCATTCCTTAGGGGAGTTTTCTTACCCCTCTCACTTTAGTTAAAGCAATATTAGGTTTGTAGATTTTATTGTGAAGGAGGGAGTAGGAATGAATCAATATTACAAACGGTGAGTTCTTTATAAAAACGAAAGCATATATTATTTTATTTATATACGCCTAAACAAAAAATATTAAAAAATCAATGCAACTTGAACATAGAGTTTTTCTCTCTTTTCACCCTTCTCTCTCTTACAGAAACACACACCCATTCATGGCTAATATAGAAAACGTTTCTGCCTAGACGAGTGTAACGATGTCGATCTGTCTGTCTGTCGTCTGTGCTGTGCTTTACAGCCTAAATGTCGTCTGTGACATGCTATACAATTTAAACGAGTGTAATGATATTTTTATGTCTGTCGTCTATGCTACGCTTTACAGCCTAAACGAGTGGAGTGATGTCTGACGTCTGTACGTCTGTGCAGTGCCCTACAACCTAAATGTTGTCTGCTTGTCGTCTGTGACATGCTCTACAATTTAAACGGGTGTAATGATATCTTTATGTCTGTCGTCTATGCTGTGTTTTACAGCCTAAACGAGTGGAATGATGTCTGTCGTCTGTACGTCTGTGCAGTGCCCTACAACCTAAATGTTGTCTGCTTGTCGTCTGTGACATGCTCTACAATTTAAACGGGTGTAATGATATCTTTATGTCTGTCGTCTATGCTGTGTTTTACAGCCTAAACGAGTGGAATGATGTCTGTCGTCTGTACGTCTGTGCAGTGCCCTACAGCCTAAATGTTGTCTGCCTGTCGTCTGTGACATGCTCTACAATTTAAACGGGTGTAATGATATCTTTATGTCTGTCGTCTATGCTGTGTTTTACAGCCTAAAAGTGTTGAATAATGTCTGTCTCTCTGTCTGTCTGTAGAGTGCTTTATAGACTAAACCAGTGGAATGATGCGTGTCACTTGTACGTCTGTGAAGTGGCGTTCAGTCTAAATGAGTAGAATAATGTGTGTCTGTCTGTCATCTGTACAGTGCTCTACAGTATAAACGAGTTGTTAGAGTTTGATTATCACAAAAAAAACTTTAGTCTCTAAGGACCCAAACAATATTTACGATCACCAATTTAGTCTTTACAAAAATGCCGTTTCGTTAGTTAACGGTAAAAATGAAAACAAAAAATAAAATGAAGCTGTTATAAAATACTTTATTTCTCAGAATCACCGATTTCATTCAAATTTAGGCGAATGAATATATACGATGCTATTGGTCTAACAATATAATTTAACATTTCCTACAAGGCTCAATAGACCAACTTTTGGGCATTACATTTAGGGGATCTAGGCCTACTTACGCTGCACTGTATGATGGGGTGCAAGTAACATGAAGTGCCAATCAATTAGTTTGGTTTAGTAGATGATAGTAGTGCGTGAGAGTGAAAGAACAGTGTTTTTGCCATATATATTTTAGTATTAAACTGATACCAAATTCATAACTCGGGAAAATTTACCAAATATAAAAATGAACGATAAAATATAAATAAGACTGTAAGCAAACAGGACGAAGAGGACTAATAATACGGTGATCTTGGTTCTCGCCAAGTATTTGACGAGAGCAGATGTATGATGAAGCTCCACAGAATCACGACGTGACCTTGATCGCTTCAATCACCCCTCCCTCCCAAAGAACTAATAATTTTATATCATTCTCTCCAATCATACGTCTGGACATCACGTTCCATGTTATTAGAGGGAAATTTATGCTCGTTACTTTTGTTTAGAAAATATCTCGGAGCTTTGTCACGTAGTTGTGGTTACATGTTTATATTATTATTAAAAATAAAATTAGTTCTTTATTTCTTTTTATCGTCAAACGAAATAAAGATCAAGTACAGCGGATTTAAAAATAGAACTAGATTTTTCAGACCTGACCACTTGATTTATACAATGGTTGCTATGCAAATTACCCGGAGGTTGGTTTTATTTCAGTATAAAGATAGTCTACATGTACGTTACATAAATGGTAGATGTTTTGTTGTACTATCTAAAGGGAATGTTTTTTTTTTTTTTTAGCATATATTGAATTAATATATGATACCACAGTAATACGTTTCCATCAAACGAGTTATTTAAACTTAGAGGAGGTTATCTGACGGATTAACAACCAGTATATAGAGTGATTCAGATGGCAATGGCAATCATTCGTATACATGTTCATACGTATAGTTTTACCAAATGAATGAAGACACAACTTTCAATAACAAACACTTTATTAGCAGCAAGACGATGTTACATGAACCAACTGTTACTGTGCTGAACTACAAGAGATATGTTTTATCTGCAACATAGCAGCAGAAAAGCAATATGACCGTTTCCTAGTTTAGTGCTATCACAGTTTACAGTTTGATCTATGGTTCAAGATGAATACTATTGCAATGTTTTAACGTACACTAACATATTATATTTTAATATATAACAACAATATATATAACATCAATATAAGTAACCTACGTATACTCGTACATATATAATTATATTATTCGTACAATATAACCCTTATTCTAATTAATGCCTAAGAAAACTAAGAAACAGAAATGACAGAAACTTGCGAAAAATCTATATTTCCCCAAAACAACCAGTAAAAAAAACGGTTATTAAACATAATAAAATGAAAGAAAAATGTAAGACTAAATAAATTAATGAAATAATAATAATAAAAAAAACACAGAAATAGGAAATGTATAACATAAACACCAATAATTATGGAATTCAAAATTAAGTAAAAACAGAAAAGAAAAAAATTAATAAAATAATAACACAGATGAGACAAAATGGGGTAGAAACAATGGAGGAATATAGATATATGTGAAAAATAATTAAATATTCAATATATTCGAAACGCAGAAATATGAAAGAAATAAATGGATAGGAAATGAAACTAAAGTTAGTGAAAATTAAATAATTATATTCCAGCAGAAACAAGAAAAATATAAATATATAATAGAATATCAAAATCAAAAGATAAAGAATAAATAAAGAAACGCATAAATAAACCACCTTCAGTCCCCGGACAAAGTCATAAAGATTTTTACATTTTCCCTCCTAAAAAAAAAAAAAAAAAATCAAGGAAACAAGAAAAATGTATATTTATAAATCAAGGTTGAATCATAATGGTTAACACTTAAAGTTTCAAAATTGTGCCCAATTTATAATGTAAAATTTTTGATTTCATATATTTCGAAAATCAAGTAAGATTGTTTGAAGTTTTCAAAACTTTAGAAGTTATAACAAAAGGTTAAATAATTTATCTACCTAACCTATTACTGAAGTGCTTTGGTGTTTTGAGCCACTTCCGTTTCACAGGGACTTTTAATCTTCTAAAGCTATAATCTTCACAAGAGACTCTAACATACTTATGTTGTTAACTCCTACATGGCACTGACTCCTCAAGTGAATATTGACAGATGTCATTAATAAAGAATTGTCATCGGCTCCGTTTCCCTTAATTTTTTTTTACCGATACTCGATTGTCCTTAGCGTTAAAAACACAGATCTCATTATATTCACATTTGTTTTTTGTACATCTTTTTGGAATATTAACAATTCTCGAGGTATTAACATCAAAAATTTCAAATAAATGCCATTTCGAAACGTTTTTGTAAACAATTATAATTCTTATAGACATTTTAATCGCGTGATTCAAAACTGTTTACACAATCGTGACTTACTATCAACTAATATTCAATGCAATTCTATTCCTAAAGGAACAACACAGATAGACAAAAATACTCTAAATGGTATTTCTGGGAATAAGTTTTCGAAATGTTTTATTTGGACCAAGAGAACGTAAAAGAAATGATTTCTATCCTTAAACCACTCCTCATTATGGACATGTAATATTTCAGGGGTCGGTTGAGAGCATTAAAATAAAGAAAAAAGTTCCCGTAAACATCTGTCCGCTTTGTTTTCAATCTGCCATTCTCTTTGTGTTACATACTAATGTATAATGCGTCCAGATTTGGAATACACAATTTGTATATAACCTACTGTGTCTCAAAACCTGTTGGTTAAAAAAGTATATTATTGCCTTTAACATTGATGATATCATTATTTTTACTATAGGCAAAGAATAACTTTATTTAAACAAACATTTCTTGGTACTGTAATTGACTATAACACTCAGAATTATATGATAACAATTAATTATTTAAATCAAATAATAATTATAAAAGTTAAATGTTATCATGAACTTCTGGGTGTTGTAATGAATTATAAGAATTATATATATATATAAACAAAAAATGCTTTTATCAATAACTTGGTTATCCTTTGACCTATAACATAAATAATGATATCATCAATTTCATCATTAAGAAGCAATAAATACACTGTTTGATAATATTTTTTAAAAATAACTCTTTTCGAGATATTCTTCATTAAACATTTTAAAGTTAAAACAAACAAATTTAAATACAGTCTATACAACATTTTGACTCACTGTCTCATCCATTTCCAAAACTTTAATTTTGTTTACAAACAAAAAAAAACGCAAACGACAGACGGAAAACGAAGCTTAGTTAGTCTTCCAATTTTGAGAGATGTTAAAGTTGTTGGAAAAACTTGCAATTGCCATATCTGACAGAGGAGATAATCAAATACATTATTGTTTTAAACTTATTTGATAGTAAGTTATATGTTTTAAACGTACGTTTAAACTAATGCATGAAAAATGGAGAGTATAAATCAACATACATTATGAAGTGATAAACTTAGAAATTAAAAAAGAAGCTTAATAGACACATCGAAAATAGCAGCACATATTTGGTGGAAAAGGAGAATTCAATTTAATTTGGTAGTACATATATTCAATTGGGAGAGCCAAAAGTAATACACCGGAGTAAAATTTATATAAATGAATAATACTTGAAACCTCATATTTAAACGTATCGGACCCTCTTATCAGCGAAACCAGTGTAAAAATAAGGATCTTATGACTTCGTAACCGTAGATTCGAACTCAGTTGTGCTAGCGATGTTTTTTCAAGCGTTACGCCACACCTCTACTTTTTAACGAGTTTAAAATATAATCGTTAAGGAAAAGAGAAAGAGGTGCAAGTTAATGTAATACAAGCAACGTCTCTATTTGTTACAGTAAAGAAGTGGAAATTGGCACCATTACATGCAGAATTGAGATTACAAATTTGTAAAGAAATTTATTTAGCTACAGTTAAATATAAATATAGTTTCTTACAGTCAAACGTATCTTTGTCTTTGTTTAAGATGTGTTACAGCTGTTTCGGGACTAATCGCGTTTTCAAACACTTTATAAGAAACATAATAATTTTTTTTAAAAATATACAGTTCACATTCAGTTCTACATCCATTTTGTCGTTGTCGTAACAAATAAAACACATCAAATGACGACGTCAAAATGAATCAGCTGTAATGCATCTTAACCATATTTATATTTTTACAAAATTGTATTTAATTTAATGTGTTGCAACTTGAATAACACATAAGACATGACCAAAATACAGTTCAAAATATCCGCCATTTTGATATTTTCAATTTGATTTTCCTCAACACCAAATTTCATCTCCTTGTCTTAATGTTTGTGGCCGCTGTCGTGCGACACGAACGGCGACGCAAACGACAATGACGACGGACAGACAGTATGGTGAAAATAATTTTTCGTCATACTGCTTGAAAAACAGCTGTTTTCAATACATGCATTGAGATGATAAATTTGTTTTTTTTTAGTCCTAGGTCCTTAAAACATCAGCTGAGGTCGAGGTCATCAGCTGTTACTTTGTTTATACGAATTAATTAACGATTGTAAAGCATCTATATAAACAACCGATACTCTCCAATTGTAAATAACCGTTAAAACAGCTGTTACCATCGATTTGAAGGTATTTAGGTTATAAAATTTTAGATTTTGTGAAATTGTTTTCTTATATTATTTGCAGTATAACGAAAAATATAGTTCATCACTTGGATCAAAAGAAACTTTTTGATCCTCGTTCATTTTCCGAGCTTGTATCGAAGAACTTCTCTTTTGGTCTTAGTGATGAAATATACTATATTTTTTGTTTCCTAAGGTCATAAAGAGTGAACTACAGTAAAAAAAAAAAAAAAAAAAAAAAAAACGGAGGCGAAACATTTGCGATTACTAAATTTACTTTATATTTTGGGTAAATAGAAATGACTCTGTGTATGACTAATTAACTATTAAGTGAATATTTGTTAAAGGTTAGGGAAATATTGTTAATTTATATATTTCTACAATTTTAGTTTACAAAATTTCCTAAAAAAGCACCTAATTTCCTACTATATCCTTAGGAGAGAATGGGGTTTGCAGAACGAAGAAAGTGTCCAAAGTAATATTTAAAACTAATTATTATTCCAAGTACACATAATTTGCATATGTATTTGAATATCTATAAACAGTATTCCAATACGTAATGTCACGTACACTGTGAAAGACATTTTTTTGATGGAGAATTCCGGTACGAGAGAACAAGGCGAAGCCCCCCTACTGTGACAGCTGCGTCCAGTACTTGGCGTAGTAGAGGCTAATATTTTATGTAAATCCGAGAGTCTCAATAGTATTCTCAAGGTGGAGTGTACAAAGCATAATTTAGTAAAGTGGGGACGCTTTATGAGCAAAGTCTTGATTTCACCATAATACATACCTTAGGGAAAAGTTTGGTTTGATTTAAGCGATGTCGTAAGAATAGGAAAGGATGTCCCACCTCAACTTTCAAACCAAGTAAAATAATAACTTTAAGTATAAAATAGTTTATACTACTTTATTATTTCTATTACCGCACTTACATCTTGAAGTAAACGGTAAGATTGCACAAACTTTCTTACTCACCTTTATCCAAAATTATTTATCACCGAAAATTTCAGTTCTGCAATATTTGTCAGTCAAAAGTGAAAAAAAAAAAAAAAAAAAAAAAACAGGAACGTCGTCTTTTATGAAAATATTTATACACTTAAAATACGTAAACTTGCTCTGCTTGTGTCTTAACACGTCTTCAGCGTGAATAGTTTCTGATAAAAATCGAACTTTTGATGATCGTGGGCAAGGTTCTTTTTGTTTTTTGTCATTTTTGAACCACAATATTTTTTTCTATTTGCGATTTACACGAGGTTGGTTCATTAATGTTTTCACATTTCACAAGAATTTAAACGAAATCCTCTATTAAGAAATGATGTCTTTTATAACAAAATCAAGGCCGATTATTTAGTTTTTTTTTTTTAACGATAACTATCGAACTGTAATTTTTGTGGCGACCAATACATTTTGTTTGGGTTACAGAGGTATAAGTCGAGCAAAATTTGATCAAAATCGTTATGGTCAATTTTAAGAAAATCGTAATTTTGTGTTTATAATGCAGTTAATCCAATTAAAAAAAATTAATATATGAAGAAAAGGAAAAAAAAAACACTATTTTATGGCTCGGCAGGACCTAGTAGGAATTCTCTATTATACCGCCCTGCACGGACATGCTTCCAATACAGATTTTTCGTCATACTCTATCCGATCTTATTGAAATTAATTAAATTAAATATTAAATTTAGAATATAATTATTTATTTAAAAATTTTCGTATGTTTCGTTTAAAAAAATACAACAATATTACAACTTACCTCATCAGACCTCTAGTGATGAATAGAGCCCGTTGAAACAAATGACATCACCTTCATATACTACAGATTTAATTAATTATGATCTTTGTAAGAATACAAATTTCTTTATGGTATGCAGTGGTATTTTTTTAATAATAGTGTTCGGTTAAATAGTAATTAGTTAGGGTTAACCCACAAATTTTTATGAATTTTGGATAAAGAAATTAACCGATGTCATAGAAGATATTTTACTATTTAAAATGTCTTAAGAATTATAATTTTCAGACAATGATTAGCGGAGTAATTTCCAGTTTGACTTTATTCTTATGAGATTAAAATCAAATATGGAACCAGGGTATCTTGGCTGTTAAGTTGAAGTGGTCAAAAACAGCTAATCGTAATTATAATATAATATCTTCGAATTAGTCAATGGTGTTTTCTTCGAAATTTGTCGTTGCATACTTGTGATTAAAATATTAAATGAGATTTTAAGCAATCGCTAAATTGCTATTTATCATCATTCTATACCACTATCTAAAATAATTTTTAATCAGTGAATTTATATCTAAGAAGAAATCCCATGGGATACTTTATTGTGAAGCTCCTAAGTATGTAAGCTGAACAGTTTTAGTTTTATGGGTAATTGTTCCAAATGCGCTAGGGTGGTAGGAATAACCTGTCCTTGAAGTTACCTGAAGAGTCAGGCCGTTAGATGCAAGCACTCTAATTTCTGGGCTGCCATACAAAGGAGATGAGCAATCTGTTCAGTATTTAAAAAGAATACTATAATTTATAATTGACTTTATTTTTAGATTTGGTAGTTTATCCCCTTCAGTTACAATAAGATTCTAAATATACTTATTTAGACATAAGACATAGAACAAGGCTAGAATTAAAATTTGTGTAATTTAGCCTTCTAGAGTGGATGTGAACGCTAATCAGACATGAAGTTTTTTACCTGTCTTACACTTCTTCCTCAAAATACTCTTTAGTTGCATTATTTGCCTCATTCTGAATTTTAATTTTGACGATAGGCCCCTATACTTTTCTCCTTCCGATTCGTGTCAACTTTAAAATTACTCTTCACCTACTAATATCATCCTTTCTTCTCAAGTGCCTACGCCATAAGATTTCTCTTCACTACATTCAAAGTAATATCTTCCAAATTTACCCTTCTCCTTATTCCTTACCCTCTTTGCCACTAACATTTCTCCTCCACCAAGCTCTTCTTCAATAAAATAAAATTTTATTTTAGTCTTTTTGTTTAAATTACAAATTATTTTTATACAGTATCTCCAAGGAGATAAAACTCACAGACAAAAGACGATGTGACATGGATAACTTTGTGAAACAAACACTAATGCGAATGTAATCACGTGATAAATGAACAGCCATCACGGTCAAAGTGAATTAGTTAAGCCTTGCTCTAAAGCTTTTGTCGATGCTTTAATGTACTTCATTAACACAACAGACACGCCCCTAGGTGTATAAAGTAATTATACTGTAGATTAATGCCAAAGCAGGAAAGTTCATCTGATATGATTATGGATGTAAAATATACATGAAGTTCGAAAACTTTGATAACTGATTCCCTAACCTAGTTTCTTAATATTAACATTTAATCAGAAAACTTAGAACTTTGCAAATTACGATAACGTCAAAATTAGGTATTCATATTGATAACGTAAGAGCAATAATTATTGCATCAGAAATGAGAAGGGCTTTGCTTTGGTAAGGATAAGCAAATTATTTGCTTAGCATCTAGAAATTTTACTAAATTTTCACCATCTCCTTCGCTTCTTCACAGCACCAGATACCCAGAAGTAGTGGGCAGATTCCCCAGCATCTTTCAGGCTGAAATTTATATTATTAACAGGTGTGCTAAGGAACCTTGGCAGGGAAGGGATAAAAGAAGAAAAATATCGCAATTCTGTCAGAAAACCAACCTACCATAAAAGAGCAAAGCGATGGTTTGGGAATGCCCAAAAAACTTAATGAGCTAGTCAGAAGTAATAAAGTAATACGCCTCTCGGTACCAGGACACATGGGGATAAAAAGGAATGAAAATCCAGAAGATCTTGCGAACCAGTACCATTCTGTGGACCTGGAGAAAACTACTTCAAGATGAGACTCAAAAGAAATAAAGAAGCCAGTAAGTCGAAACTCTGGAGAGATCGTAAGAGATCCAGGGGTTTGGATTAGTTTATAGAAGAATAGGGTAAGACTATTAATGGTTTTCCTTACACAGCATGGCACACTCAAAGGACATGTCGGGCCACTTGACCTTATGGAAATTACGACCAGTATTGTAAGGAGGATGAGGAAAGACCTTGTAACCTATTAATAGACTTCGAGGTCGTAGCTATTAAAAGAACAAGAACTTTGAGAAGATACCAATTAGAAGTGGGAGATCTAAATCCTCTTAAACCATACAATTTATGATAGCTACGGGATTGGAAAGGATGTTGTAACTGAGTACCTCAGGTATAATGATAAGGGAGGCACAATAGATTTATAAAGGTTGCAGTGCAGTGGTAACCCCCTAATATACAATTGGCTTTTCATCCCACTGTGATTTAAACTCGAAAAATTTTTGTTAACTCGTGTTTTCCAAAACTGTCTCATCTTTATAGTTCTGCTAAAGTTCCAGTACGTTGCAGGAACTCATAATTTCAGATATCGTACCTGTAACCTCATATAAAGTGTAGAACATTACATTTAGTTTTTGAACGTAGTGTTGTTAACTTCCAGGATTGTGAATTTAATCAATTGTTAGGTTATTCTTACCTTATACCAACAATCCTTAAATGTCCTAGTGGACTACTGGTTTCGACAGTTAGTTGGTCATCTTTAAGTCCCTGACTTTACTCTCCATTTTTTATAAAAAAAAAAAAAAAAATTTAGTCATCCAATTATAGATTTCGTCATGAAAATGCAGTTTGAACATTATTTGTTATTTATTTTTACTTACAAAACATGTATACAAACATTAATCTATTTTGAATAAATAATTCTGTGTACACGAAACACCAACTACGCACATTTAATTCAGTATTACGTCTACGTTAAAAAAACAGGTAGTAGTTCCATGTTAATAGTTGACCGGTAATTGATGCCTCTGGTTGTTACCTTCCAGTTCGTATTATCGTGTTGTACATTCGATGAGAAATTTAATTTATTATTAAGTAGATCATGGAGGTCACGTTTAGTGGCGGCATATATTTCATATTCATCCCGAGAGAAGAGTAAAGTGCACTTCTTACAAATTTGAAGGATATTAAAATTTGTTTAAATATCGGTCACAATCTATGAGGTGCTTCGCAAAATAAGACTTAGATTCGTATAAACTCGGTTTCGGCACGTGTTCCTTGAACCGTTTATCAAATTGTTGTCCCGTCTGACCGTTATAAAATTTATCACAATCTGTGCAAGTTAACTCATAAACACCTTACAAGTTAGTTTTTTTTATTACTGGAGTGGTATTTCAGGTTTCAAAATCTTATGCGTTTGTTAGAAGTTTTATGTGGGGATAATACGGTCTTTACTTAATTATTTCTTTTAATGGAACTCGAGCCTACGTCCGTATTCAATTCATACGTATTTCTTCTTCTTCTCTGTCTGTTTTATGGGGGGTGTAAACATATTTCTTTTTCCCCTCCATATTAATTTATCAATGAATTCAGTTTTGTAACCGTTGGCTATTGCTGTGTATTTGCTTATACAGTATTATAATCTCTATTGTAATATTCTGTAGATAGAGGAAAATTTAACAGTCTATGAATCAGGCAGTTGTAAACAGACATTTTTTGTGATTATGGTCGGTTTTTATTGGTTTTCTGTATATGTTGAACTTGTGAATTTCGTTGTCTTTAGAGATGGTTATATCTAAGAAATTTATTTATTTGTTTATATCATTCTCAAATGTGAACTTCATATTGTGTGTGACATTGTTAAGGTAAATTCTTCATGAGGTCTAGTTGTATTGCGGTACAGTTAAACAAACTTAGAGTGTCGTCTACATATCTAAAATAATAAGCAATTTTGTTTCCATGTTTGTTTTTATCAGAAAATATATAAGTTTTCTCGAAATGGTTCATGTAAATCTCAGGTAAGATGCTTGAAGTCCGTCAGTTTGGTTGTAGTAATTGCCGTTGAAGTTAAAGTAATTCTGCTGCAGGACAATGTTTAGTAATGAAATGAGTTCATTGACAGCGTTGGAGTCGAGTTTGGAATACTTTCTGAGGTTCTCTTCTAGAATGCCATGGTTTCTTTCCTGGTATATTGGTGTATAGATTGACTACCTATGTCGAAAAAAGCCAAAATTTGATTATGTTTTAACATTGATATGTTTATATAGAAAAAGAACGGGTTTTATTTCTGTGTTATACTGGTAAAAATACTTAATTTTATTTAGTTTGCAATAGGTTTCATGTTTTTTAAAGTCATATATCGTTCTTCACAATCAGTATGTTATTCATTTGTGCAAGAAATAGTATTTTTTCACAATCATACACTAAATGCACTCTTATCAATTATTAAAAAAAAAAAAAAACCAGTTAATACAGTTTGTTTAAACTATAGTATACACAACTAGGTATTTCGGCATTATTAATTTATATAATTGCCGAGGATGATTTATACTATTTTTTATTTATTTCCCAATAAAAGAACAAATATTTTTACAAAATACTCCTGGAAATGAGACTTGTAAACAGTTATTGGTGGTTGGTTTTACAATAAAATTTAAAAATTACAAATGATATCTGATTCGCATAAGTGTCTTAAGAATGTGCGGCGTCACTGAGGCTGTGGCTGTGGCTATGTTCACAAAATCATAATAATTTCCAGAACAAGGATATTTAACTGGTACAAAAATGAAAACAATATAATGCTTTATTTACATACATGTATTTAAACTTATATACTTAACTAAGGTCAAGAAAACCTCACCCGACCACTTCTCTAATATCGTTAGCCCCAATAGAGATCTAATTACTGAGAGAATCTAAATAAATAAACAAACTCCCTTCTCCACATGATCAGATATCCTATTACTTTTAATAAGGCAATCAGTATTTCCCTTAGCCATCAAATTTATTTAAAAACCTTTTATTCTAACACTCAGTTTAATGTTTATAAGCAACAAATTAAACGTTTTTGGGCCAATAAGTAAAAAGGAGCCTCGAAACCACGTTTTTATAATTTTAAGTCATTTTACCAGGCCTAGAATGTGGCTTCTAGTTTGATAATTTGTTGAATTATTTCCACTTCTCTTATAAAAAATGTTTACGGCTTTAAAAACAAAAAGGTGTTTGAGAAGATAAATATTAAATTTAATAAAGAGGGGAAAAGATGATGAAAATCTGTTTTTGTGAGATATAATTGTGATAAAATATTTTTGAGTAGATATTTGTAATTGGGGTTCCGCTTGTATGTAAGGCCGGAAATGTATTAGACTATAATATAATGTCTTGATTAGTTTAAAATCGCAATTGTTTCTCTGCTGTAACAATTTTTTAAAATTTAACGTTACTATTAGTGGTGGACAGTAATGACTACGAAAGTAACTATCATTGTTACACAAATTTACTACCGCTAAAAATACATAATTCAAACCATAAGTATTCTACTAAATTATTAGCACCGTATTTTTTAGTAATTTAAAATATACGTTTCGCTTCAAAGAGTTCATTAAGAATTGATAAATGATATTCACGTAGTTCTTAAACAAGACCTTTGAGTCGTAAACATTGACCTAAGTACAAGAAAAGTTATCCAGTTAAATAAATTTCCATTCTCTCTGACATGTAATCATTGCTGCACAGTGACCTTGTAACCTGCTTCACTGTTATGGTTCAGAAGCTTTGCATGTTACTAAAAATATATTACTCATTTCTGAAAAGTGAAGCGGGATATCGACATAACTAAAGTATAATTGTAGAGTTTAGCGTGTTGGCTGGAGCACTTGCAGTTTAAATAGCCTCAATAATACACATCACTCCAGTGTGAGCATCTAAGTTGTCACACAAACTATTATTATGCATTAGAGTATTCCAGTGGTAATGATCTCTATTTTATCTTCTTTTCTTTTTACGACGAAGTATAAGGTTAGTTTGGTTCCAAAAGATATTTCCAGTTCCGTTTCTTGACTGATCTTCATTTTTCATGGCTTCTGGAAACCGAAATAATACCAAAAGTGAAGCTTTTCGATACAACCTCAAGTTTAACGGCCGAGGTCGGAAAATTAGCGAGGATCGAAAAGCTTCTTTCGGTCCTAGTGATGAACTATATTTTTCGTTATATTGCAAACAATATCAGATAACAAATTAACAAAAACTAAAATGTTTTAACCTATTTACTTTCAAAAGTTTGCATAAATTGGACAAGTTTGCAGCTATTATAGCTGTTTAGTTTGTGTTAGTGGTACCCTAATTATAACGACGCTAACAGCTGTTTTATCGGTTATTTACAATCGAGAGTTTCGGTAGTTTTTATAGATTCATTACAAACTTTAATTAATATAAACGAAGTACTAGCTGATGACCTCGACCTCAGCTGATGTTTTTAGGTCCCAGGACTAAAAAGAACAACTTTAGCATCTCAATGCATGTATTGAAAACAGCTGTTTTTGAAGCAGTATGAAGAAAAACTATATTTCGACCTGCCGTCTGTCCATAGTCATTGTCTGCATTCATGCACGATACCGACCACAAAATTAAGATAGGGACAAAAATTTGGAACAAAGAAAAATCTAATCAGATTTGTGTTCATATATAGTTTGTTGTAGTTATAACTTATAAGACACTAAATTAAATAAAAATGTACAGATTTCAATTACGCATGCAATGGTACCAATTAGATCTTTCTACGTTGATAAATAGCGAAATTATTGTAAGAAATGTCAAGCGTAGCGAGTGTTGGATGTATTTATAGGATCTGCTTGTATTAAATGTTTAGTTCTATAATCTTTTACAAGCCGAAGTTTTGCCTTTAAACAAAAATTGTTATCTCAAGATTGAAGTTATACAAGTATTTCTCATATATTCTGAATTTGAATTTCTAGTAAAAGCGATTAAAATGTTTTTAGATGATATAATATTAAATATAAACGATATGGAAAAAAACATCTTAAATTTATCTTCTTGATTTTACTTAATCTTATTATCTCAAGTAACTGATGTTATTTCGAATAGTTTGCAATGATAGAAAGTCTACTTAGACAGTAACACTAAACTTATTCTACATAATCAATTGACTTTTTCCTTTATTTACACTTTTTAAATTTAGATACAATCTTGTTGAGCACTGTGGTGAAATTCACAATAATGATTCGAATTTGCCCCTAACCACAATGACTAGAAACTTTAAAATAAAACACAATTATCTGATTAATTGTTCTTTATTAATTATTTCCACTAAATGTCCTGATGTACATTTCGATAACATGGTTATCATCATCGGAAGGTCTTGCTTATAAACTAAATCTAAACTTACATATCTACTAATGAAATAAAATTAGTAATTATTAATGATTTTATGTATTTTATAATGATTTAGTTTATAAGTAAGACCTTCCGATGATGATAACCATGTTATCGAAATGTACATCAGGACATTTAGTGGAAATAATTAATTTTATTTTAAAGTTTTTAGTGATTGTGGTTAGGGGCAAATTCGAATCATTATACTGTATAAATTGTAAACATTAAAAAAATCGATTATTTTTCGGGGTAAAAATAATGTTGGCAATACACTTTGCAAATATCAGGTAGTTAATTGATTAGATCTACTCTTTATTCCCTAAAACATCCGTGATGCAAATTTAAACAATTAAGTTTTAAAAGACATTCTAGAATAGGAAGTCGCTTAAAAACCTCTTAAAAATGTCTCAATATTCGATTTTGTACAACTTTTCTGGTAATTGTCTAAAACACCTACTGGCTTACACTAGTTTGTTATTATTACTGGATGTATTCAGTATTAGACTTTGTAAATAAGATATTATAGCCAAACAAATGTATTAACAATGCTTAATAGTATAATTTGTCCTTAATCATAAAATTCAGCCTACAGAACAAATAAAAATAACAGTAGTATTATTACACCTTTTACCTTACCTTTAGTTAAATTTCAATAGAATTTGACTTAGAAAAGTAAGAAAAATCGTCTCTGGAAATAGCTGGAATTTACATATTTTTTAAACAATTAAGTGTGTGTAGCTCACAAACGGTTTGAGATATCGAAAAATACCCAAGCACAAAAAGGCTTATAATTGGAGTTTTTTTTCAGAATTGGCAAAAAATAGGAGTTGTTATAATACAATTAAGAACTGACCGCCACATTGAAAAAATGGCAGGTGATATGGAAAATTTGGTAATACCTCTAGTTTTAACTCAAAAATCCTGTGAAGTTATTTTCTAAATTTGTTTTGTACATCGGATAAAACACCGATCACACCTGTTTCAATCACGAACATAAAAATACTCAGATTATATAAATATTTATAAATATAAATGGCGCTTTAAAAACATGTAGCTAAACTTGAGGAAAATATTACAGATTTTTTTAAAACAGACAAATTTTCTTATAGAAATAAGTTGGAAATCGCTTTGTTTTTAGGCTGTAGTTCTGATTGTGTTTTTTGCAAGAAAAATAATTGTAATATCTAAAATGTATACTGAATATTCGGTATAGACATATTGTTAGTAAACTTACCAGTACGTTTACGTTTGTACTCCGTAGTCTAAATCCGTCATATTCGAGTTATGTTTACATTAAAACGAGGTCATACGGAATGTCACCTCCTTCAACTTCCATCATATGTAGAAATGTTCAGTAGTTCAATTTCCTATTGACATTAATCTATTAAAAATAATAATATTGAAAGAAACCAGTTTCGCAACTATTTGCACAACCAACACACGATTGGTAGGCGTGTACTTAGGAATAAAATAAATAAAAGATAATTTTAATTCAGTTTAATTAAGTCAATTTTACTTACCCAGTGTACGAAGTAAAGGAAAATAAGTATGGTAATCGTAAAAATTTCGACTTCTGCGAGTGGAGGCTCCTTCACAAATGTACAACATGAAGGGCCTCTAAGGGCCAGACACTGACATGAGCGAAGCAAGTGGAGGATTTTTAATATATACAGGGTGTTACGAAAAAAGTAGATGAGATATTCATTTTCGGATTATATACATCATCAAAACCAATAAAAAATGTCAATAACATATAGTCGAATTCCTCTTCATTTTCCGTTTATCCGCCATTTTGTTTGTTTTTTTGTTTAAAAAAAAACCATTATAACTGCAGAAATAGTAAAGATATTGAGTTCAAATTTATTATAAGTATTTTGTATGTTACGTTTTACAAGTGTACCAAATACTAAGACTTAATAAAATAATTTTCAAAACGGCGGCCATTTAAAATCTTTAACCAAAGATATATCAAAAACCGTTAGCTTTACAAAAAACTTTCAAGAGACAAACTTTTTTCATTCCTAACGATAAACATAATAGTTATTTTACTTCTTCTATAGGTCAAAAGATAACCAAGTTATCGACAAAAAACTTAAAACACAATTTCTTGGCGATTGTCTACAACAAACAAAACTGCTCTCCACCAACACATCTTTGAATTATGTTCATTTGTATTCATGGAAACCAAGAAAATATAAATTAAACGTTCTTGCTATAAAGGTCCCTGCTAGTCGACTTCAAGAGTACCTAGTGTGAAGTTGTGTAGTTGCAACAAACTTGCACTACTGAAGTAAGACCCAATACAATTAATCATTTTCCACAAGGCCCAAGAATCCAACTTTTGGGTTATAAATATATAAGTACCATAATGGTGGCCATCAACATGTGTATTTATTTAATTGTCTCTGTTGCTTCATATAATATTCCTTTAGACAAAATATAAGAATTGTTTAACATTATTGATTAAGACAGCGGCATTAGCTCTCCCTTTACAGATATATTTTACTTTCATCTCATCTATCCTACTTAACCTTCACATTTGCTGATACATTCTCTTATTTTTTACATCTAGTACATTTTTTTAATGCAGCACACGACCATATACGACTTAAGTGTAGTAATTAACTGCACATTAAATCAAAATTATGAGTAATTATATTTTCTTATAGCAAGAAAATAAAATGTTTTTGCTTAGAAAATAAAATTATTTATTAATATTATAATTGCTGAATAACGAGACACTCACAGACTTTTATGATTATTATTCTACAGGGTGTGAAAGAAGTTCTGGAATAGTTACCTAACTCTGAAACTAGAAGAGATAGGAAACTGAAATAGTACAATAATTGTTTTCTGGTAGTTGAAGATAATACACCTTTCCTTTCAAAATTTCCGTTTTTTGGCAACTTGATATTTTTAAATTTAAACCCCCATCGAGTGTCACCTCATTTTAAAAATCTCGTTTATGAAAGAAAAACCTGCACAACCTAAAGATAGCTATAATGCTCCAATAAAAAATGGGGACCAGTCAAATGTTCAGTTTTTTATTCTTATAACAACTATAAAGAGACACAATATGAAACAATTTCTTTACTAAATTTTGATAAAGCTAAATCAAGAAAATTATTACTTAACATTTTATGTTAATATTTCAATGCACAAAATATTTAAAAATAATAATTTGACGTTGTGGAAACAATCATGTTAAAAAAAAACAACTGTAGTTTAAATTTTAGCTCGGTTATTTTTACAGCAATTGTTCAGTGTTTTCTCTTCACAGGAGAATCTGTAATAGTAATTTTCCGCAACAAGTGACAGAGTCTCCATTGATATTGACAGTACTTATTCTATTATTCGATTTTTCCAATGTTCTATATTTTTAAGGTTGTTTTATAAAGCCTGGTTTTCAGATTTCTCTACAAAAAAAAACTACATAAATTCAATCAAAATGCCACATTACATTTAAAAGGGAAGGTAGAAAATGTTTTGTTCACAATATGGACCTTGAAATATTTGATATTAATTAATGGTGCCTTCTCCTGAGTTACTATATTTTGTTTTAGATTATTTTTGAATGTTTATGCAATTCTTATTGAAGTGTTTTTCTTAACAATTGTTTCACCGTCAAAAACGGCATCATCAGATGAATTCAAGACATAAACATATTACATATGCAACGTTAATAAAACGACTACACTACTTTTATACGTTGGTGAAACAGCTGTTCTGAAAAAAACGTTTCAGCAAGGATTGCATAGACGTTCAACAAGAATCAAAAACAAAATAAAATCCTTATTTTAAATAATTTCCTGATTAAATTACATCAAAATACAGTAAAAAGGATTCGTATTCATCCTTTTGATTATTTTTTACTGAAGTAAGATAGTGACTTGTAGTTTGTGCAGATTTATTTTTAGTAAAAGAGATCTTGAAATGGAGGTAAGACACAATCGATGTGGTATTATGTTTAACAAAATTTGATGATACGTCCAAATTTTCAAGAGGAGATATTCATTACCATATATTTCATTAAATAGTTTTTCTACAACTAAAAGCTTTTGCAATATTTCAATTTTCTAACATTCTTTATTTAAGAGTTATATAACCATTCAAGGACTTTTTTGACATATCAGCAGATGTTTAATTACTTTTAGTGAAAAATCAAGGCCTTTCTTAAGATATATAATATAAAATAAACTGCTAAAATTATGATAATAGTATATACTATAATATATATACTACTGTAATTTACTAGTTACTAATATACAGGATGGTTTAAAAGTATGGGACGTCTCTCATTTTCAAACTCTTTTGATTTATGGTAATAAATTTTCTGTATGAAATCGGGGTTTATTTTTTTTAAAGCAGGCACAATTTACCAAAAACACTCACAAAGTTTCATTTTCCTATTTCAATCCGTTTTAAATTAAGGAAGGTGTCCAATACTTTTGGAACATCCGTTATGTAAATACACATTAAATAGTGCGAAGATCTAATCTTAAGATGTTTTAGTGTAATTGTAATATTATTATGCACGTTGAATAAAACCCTCTATGGTAAAGAAGTTATTATAAATTTATAAAGCTGTAAAGGAAAAGAAAATTACATTGAACTTTTATTTACTTCCAACGTCATATGCTTTTCATAAAGTGTCTTCTGTCTACAGAATCGTTAAATATGGCTCATGATTAGTTTTAATTTAAAAATAAAAATAGAAATATATCAATGTGTTTAATTATAAAAGATAGAAAATCTTTATAACTATTGAATAAAGAGGATAAATAGATATTGTAAAGTGAAAATTTGAACAGAAGCTATGTAATACAGAATCAGATATTTATTGTAAAGTTTATGCACTTCTAGATTTTGTTTATGTTTGTATTTTTACTTTATTTGTGTGTGTCCTAACGTCTTTACGTTATACGAATTGAAATAATTAAGACGGGGAAGCAGCGGGACGCACAGGAAAATCCAACGTCAGTAATCGGACTCGAACCAAGTGTTACTGGTGGTGTCATCACCCTCTACCAGGCAAGGCCGCTGTATTACGAAACTGAAAACATAACATTTTTCTTACGTTCGACTAAATTCATAAACACAACCAAATATAATGTCTGGAGTTTAGTGTAAGAGTCGACTTACTGTTAATCACTACTTACGTTTTCATTCAGTAAAAAGGCTTTGTGCGAAAAGTTAATGTTGATTTTCAGGGAATGGATGATTGACCGAAGTTTTTAGCGGGAGTTTAGAATGACCCGCTAATTTAGAATCTTATAAATTATGGTAGACAAATCTTCGCGTTCATTTTGACAGTTGTTATTGCATGGAGAATAAAGTTGTCATTATGTATAAATGTTATTTTTCTCTGTCATTATGTATATGTAATTGTATAAAATCAATCAGTTGTTTAGAAATACATTTTTGTAAATTTGAATTTTTGCTCTGTTTAGTTATTTTGCAGCTTATAATATTAATTTTGTTTGACATTCTTTAACAATCAATTAATATATAATGTAATTTTAATAGACACTCTTGATTTAGAGGTTATATCTATTTTTTTAAACATAAAATGGTGGAGCTTCATCCAGTGACACATGTTTTATCATCTTTACGTAGAGTTGTGAAGCATATTTCCTCTCATGTGACGGCCTGTTCCGAGTGTTGGGCTTAAAACTCATTAACTCACTTTAATGAAATGCGTGTGGAACCGTGAGGAATGTGCAGACCTATGCTTGATACTTGGACTTCGCTCATTTAAGTTAATGACATACTCAGAATTTGGCTCTCTCTTTTACAAAAATTTAGAAGTGTTTTTTCGGTTGAATAAATGAACTTCTAGATATATTTATTTTTTCTTGGACTTTCCAAATACTTTATAGTGTCTACAAAACCTCATATTATTTACATAATCTCATAAATTTCGTTAAATATAAAACTTAACCCATCAAGTATATTCACAAATACTTATCAAAATTCATTTACTGTATTAGTATTGAAATTCATACTGTTGTTATCTCATGGGTTAAGATTAAAACTAATAATAATATTTTTTTCACTACAAATTTAATTAAAACAACGAACTTGTAGCAAATCTGTAAAGATCTTTACGCAAAGCTTGAACTCTCTCTTCTTTTAAAATGTTCAATAATCTGGATACGATTTTTTCCCTTTAACGCGTATAACTCTCCTTCTGCGACTTGTCACATTGCAGTATTTGTCGCAAGATCATTGCATCTTATCTTGGACCAGTTTTAAAAAAATTCACAGCCACAAGAATTTATTTATAAATTATCGAAACCTCTAATATTGAACCCCTTATTTACATGCATTTTCTATTTCATTTTCTATAATAGCTCAAACTCCTAGCTAACACATTCTCTTTCATTTGAAGTTAAATTCGCCCCAAAAATGGGTGAAATCGTAATAATAATTTTCAAATGTTTTAATTGTAAAAATTTATTCAATCTATTTGAAAAAATACAACGAAAAATCAATCATTATACAAAATTTGTTGAAAATTGGATGAATGTTTGATCAATAGAGTTTTGGATTGTGTCTTTTAAAAATTTCCGTTTATAAATAATGTAAACCATTTAGATTTTTTTTTAAAATTAATAATTAAAATGTTTGTTGCACCATATGAGGCTGTAAACTAGGATACAAACACCTAGCTTATCTCTCTTTCATAATTTCTGTTTCTCTTAACCATCTTATTCTCTTCCAACTCTTGATACTATTACAGTATTCAAGGGCTGGGGGGAGGGGGTCTTTATTATTTGTCTTTTCTTTTTTTATAAGGCAATGGTGACCGAGAGGTTTTGGCCTTTAAACAACTAGAAAAAAGACACTTAAAACAATTTTGGAGGGACGACCACAAGTAACCTCTTTACACTACGACCCCATATACTCGTAGATATATTGTGGAAAGGCATTAAATTTTAATAAAGGCCCCCTATTAAATTTTTTGGCATCCGCGAGAATTGAACTCAGCTGTTATCGTTTGCCAAATAAGAGTAGAAACCCTTATATCAGCACTGGGGATTTATGTTCATATAAACACTTATACTTATTATATTCTTTATAGTGGTCGCAATTTTCGTACAATATAGATATATTGATCAATACGTCGATACACAGTCTTTGGGCCCTAATTGGTGGAGATTCCATTGTTCCTTGAATAGTTACTAAGATGCAGTTGTAATATATCCAATATTTGTTGAAGATATAGTATACCTTAAGGATCTGTATTAACTTAACTGATGGTTTTAATCCAAGTGATAGAGTGAGTGAGATATATTTTTGTCCTACGTCAGCAAATTACATTCTATTATGTAATATTTAAATTCAGTTTTGATTATTTGGAAAGTCTAGAACACAAGACTGTATTAGATGTCATTTAGACTATAAAAAGAAGAAGCCGAACGAAAAAAAAAAGGTTAGATAAAATTGTGAAATATAAACACCATGTCACCAGAAGCTTTTTCTTTGACACCAGTTATAATAAGCTTCCCACCAATCCATCGATGTTTCAAATAAGATCATTATCGGTTTAGTTATGTGACGTTGTCAAGAAATATTCCACTTATAGGTTTTATTTATATTGTTAATATCGAAAATCACTTAACTTTATTGACATGACTATTACAAATTAATTCGGTTCGCTTGATCTTACTGCAAGAAAAAACAAGAACAAAACATTATGCACGGTGCGGTGAATTCCCATGTCTGTTCTCTTTCATAAGTTCGACAGGCGAGTCGATGTCTCGGTCTTGCGGCGTTAACAAGTCTAGTTTTTTGTGTTATAGATTATGTATAATTACATATTCATTGTGGAGAGTGGAGTCATTAAATATGTCGACACGTCAGCAGGATGATGGCCTTCGAAGAGGACGGATATAGCTACTGAACCAGTTTTGTACGGAGAATCATTTTCTCTTTCAAGCCCTGTATTAAACTCAATTAAAATATCTCCATTTATGAATTGGTATTTTATAAATTTGGGTGTTTTAATAATCGTGTTTCTTATCGATTGATCTTGTTATTTCGGTTGTTTTGATACACGTGAAATGTTATTAAGATGTAAAGAATTTCGTGTGTCTACTTACAGCTGGAGGCAGTAAATTATTAGTGTACAAGATTTCGGTGAGGTTCTGAGTTCCTTTCATTTAAATTTAACACGGCAATCAATTTATTTCATTGACGATGAGATAATCGTAAAACATAAATCTACTGTAGACATTACTATTTCTCGATATTGTATTGAATGATATTGAGTTTGTAAATACTTTGCACAAGCAATCGAGTTTTATTTTCATACCAATTCTATGGCAAACATTTTCAAACGAACAAAGTTGTCATTTCATTTGGATTTAGATAATTAATTGTTAATTTCAACAAAAATTTGGTTGCCTTTTTTAGTTTATTTCGTAACATTCTATATGTGATTCCTAATAATAAAAGGTAGTGATTAAATTGCACATTTTTAAGCACTTTTTATAAATCGCTTTTGTATATCATCGTGATGCTTTACAAACAACGGAAAAAAGAAAGTAAAATAATTATAAAAAAATGTGTATTTTCCAGATTATTATTGATCAGGAAATTTAAAAATATGATTTAGGTTAATCAATAGAGTACTGGGTTAGAGTTTCTCACAGTAGGGAATGTTAACCCAGCCAATTTTGATTATCAATATTTGGATTTAATTTTCAGAAAATATCCAAAATGTTCCGATTTTATAATTTTTTAGCACCAATTTAACTATAAACGTATCAGGCAGTACTCTTTACGGTTGCATAAGATGACAACTATTGTGCGTGCAAAGATGCGCTTAGCTAATAATCATTAAAGAGTTCTAGCTGATTGGACGTCAACCATTGTGAAATTGCGGGCTATGCGTTAGCCGATCATTTAGCTTGACAAGGATCGTTAAAACTTTTTGTAGGTTTTGAATCTGCACAGTTTCGACACAAACAAGTAGGACAATGATTTGGAACTGTTCCAGGAAGAATTGGAAAGTGAGACATTGAAAAATCTTCTTGAACAAATCTGGTGAAAGAAAAAAATGTAAGACTTTCAGGACCAGGAAGAAAGAAATTTGAAGTGGTTGTAGGTACTGTAAAAGATATTGTGCTTTGAATAGGCATCTTTCAGGAAAAGATATCTACCTAATTATGAGCGATGATATGAACTGAGGGTACAGCAGAGTAAGATATGAAGTTTTAGCTGTGGACGCGTTGAACGTTAAGAAGTTACAAGAGATGGTCTTCCTTAATCTGTTGAGGTATATGAAAAGAACAGGTAGCTTTGGGTAAAAGTGAGGTAGTAAGGTACTGTTTCTTGAATGAGGTGGGTAGAAAGGGGCGTCTACCTACAGGGTCTAATACTTACCCCATTATAGAACAGAACAGAGAATTCCTAAAACGTTTAGTAGAATAGAACAAATGTTTAATAAACGTAAAATGATTAAAGAAATCGTATTTTATGAGAATTACTGCAGCCCTTAAAGTTTCAGCAGAAGTATTGGTGACAGAAATTACAAGTCGCTCTTTATTTGATCGTAAAACCAGAAGTTACGTTTATATGAACGTATGATATTTAGCGCTTTAGTTGTTTTTATATCAAGGCGAATGTTATTGCCAGTATTATAGGAACGAGGCTATATATTACATAGACCTGGTAACTGCAGCTAAAGTTGACTTTATAATGACCTGGGAAGTAAATAAATACATAACGATGTAAACTAATTATACGTCGGAAGTTAATGATACTCGATAAATAATGAGAGGAAAGCAGTTTGTTAGATTATGTTTAACATTAAGTGTATGTAATAATTTGACGCTAAGTTAATTGTTTTCCCCTGACAGTTATTAATAACTACTAACCTAGCTTAGATTAAAATATTCATTTATTTTGTAATTAATATAAGAAATATAATAAGCTTGTAATTAATGATTTACCTCTTTTTATCTCTGCTATGATGGTATGGACGGAAATTTACTGGTTGAGGAAATGAGAACACAACAATTTGTTTCAGCTGGTGTTTTGTTACTATGGCACCAATGAATCAACAGCAATAGTTTTAATTTCAATTAACTATTTCATTTTAGAAATCATGGTTGTTGGACACCTGAACATCGTACTTTTGGTGTTGAAACTTTTTTTTTTTTTAAGTTATGATTCTTTCATTACAACACAAAGACTTTTCAGAAACCATTTAAATCGACACGGTACTATTCCAAATCGCTCCACAATAGCAAATTGGGTAAGGATATTTAGAAATACAGTCTTGACACAAAAAAATGTAGGTGGAAGATTCTAAAACAGTGTGGACACCACATACTGTGGAAACAGTAAGTTGCCGTTACTCGTAGACCAAAAAATCTGCCAATAAAGAAGCCCTAGCACTACAAATTTTCAACAGGTCTCAAGATATTCAATTTATCTCTACAACATTCAAGTTGTTCAACCAATTTTGGAACTCGTTACCACAGGAAATACTTTTTGTAATACGATTCTGGTAATCAAGCATCAAAAGCCAAACCGCTCTTCTGTTGATTATGTCAAATGTAGCGCATTTTCACTTTTCCGAGCATGTCAATAAACATGACTTGCGCTATGAAAGTGTCAATAATCCTCAAGACCTCCATTCTAAGCTCCTTCACAGTCTGCGGGTCAGCCGATCGTGTTTATGGTCCCTATTTTTTTTTGAAGATAATAATGGAAATACAGATTTCGTGAATTATCATCGGTATTTGTATATGTTGGACAACTTTTGATTTTATTGTTAAATGAGTTGGAGGTTGATGCAGATTCCTATTTCCAGCAGGATGGCGCCACACCACAAACTGCACAAAACAGAATGGCTATGCTGAGAAATTGTGTTTGGAGTTCGCCCAATCTCGACCGGTGTGCGATTTTGTTTTCTGTAGGGCTATTTGAAGTTTAAAGTATTTCAAACACTCCTTCAGGATTTAAATAAACTTAAGCTGCGGATCGTTAAAGAAATTATAACAATTCCCCAACCATGCTAGTAATTGACAGCTTTTCAAGCGACTTTAAGAGTGTCAGCGTGTTTGAACGTATTATTTAAGCAATGTTATTTTTAAGTAATAAATATAATAGCACAAAATGGGATAATATTATCTATGATTTAGCTTAATATAGATACCTCAAAATATATAAAATGCTATTTAATGACCTTATTAAATTGTTGTGTTCTCATTGCCCAGTACTAAAATGTTCCAAGATCTGTTCAATACAGTTTTGTGATGAGTATAGTGTATTTTTTAAAATGTCTTTTAAATAATTTTCCACTAGTAAATAATTTTCTTTTAGTTAAAGCAATATTTTCGAAGGTCTTTCTAAAGTCTCCAATCATATTTATCCAAGATGTTTGGATAAAAGTTTACTTTGTCCTGTTAGTATACATTTTCATAAAGTAATTAATTAATTTTTTGTTTTGTTGATAATTCTGTTAGAAGATGAATGGGATTGTATGAATTACTTTTCATATTGAATACACTTACATCTGTCATAAAATGTTTTATTAAGATCCAACTTATCTCACGCCCACAATAGAAGAGCCTCCCCTATCTCTTTGCTTTCACCTTGGATAGATCACCTTCTACATCATTCACCCTTCTTTGGTCGTCTCACTCTTCTGACTCGCGATGGTTGTAGGAAAAGTCCATGGATCCTGGACACTCCAAATTCTTCTATTCTTTCTACATGCCCAATCCATTTTATTATTATTTTCTTCATTTACTTGATATTTCTGGTTCCATAAATATCTTCTCTAGCTTTGAATTTGTTTCAATACACTTTTCTTACGATTATCTTCTCGCACACTTTTACTGCTCCTTCATTTCATTTAGACAGAATACAGATCTTTGGTTCATTTACGGCTTCATTATAAATCAACTGCTTCAATTTTCTTCTTGTAAAAGCAGTAAGAAGATGGTAGTAAATCTCGCAACACGTAACACAATTTCCTGCTGCTGTCCTTGCTTTACTTCGTTATCCTCTGAAACCTTTGTATTAAAGATCACTAATAATAAATGTAAAAACTAATAAAAAGAGCTCCTTAATTATGAAAATACAATTCTATACTTTATCAGTTATAAATACTTGGAAAGGCAAGTGATTTTTGATTAAATGTCTAGTTTTCCTTGAATAAACGTAACTTAAATACCAGGTATATAAGTGGATTTAGGCATGTGGATTTATTAGTTTTAGGGATAATGTTTCAATCTGTGCAGTGTTCTACTTCTCAAATAAATAGACAGAATTTTATCAAATTTAAAATCTTAAGAGATGATTTTTAGAAAATTGAAAATGTGTGTTTCTTGTTGGAAGTTACCCCCAAATTTTAAGGTATAAACACTGCATATACGACATAGGGACAAATAAATATTATTCACAAAATGAATGTATTAGGGTCAGGAGAGGTAAAATAACATTCTCTATACTACGTTATTTGTTTAAAAAGAATAATGATCATCATAGGGACTAACACACACCTTATTCTTACATAAAACAAATAAATCAATTAGCTTAAGCATCACCTTATTTTAAAATTTATCATCAAAATCAGATTCCGTTCCCGTAATCCAGAGTAGTATTGCATACGTCCTGTCCTATTGGCCAGATACTAGAGTACTGAATTCGTCTATTTCCATAGTTCATGCTCCAGATTACAGCATCCGAACTGTTTTATGATTATGCCCCATAGAACTGTCATCCGTGTGGTTACATACTCTGACTCAGAGTACTATATACTCCGGTCTTATACTCTAGGCGCCCATCCGAACGCATAGTTCAGCCTCAAGGATACTGCATCCGTCCGGTTCCATATTCCAATCTACAGAGTTCTGGATCCGTCAGGTTCTATACTCTTGACTCCAGGGTACTGAATCCGTCCGGTCAAATAGTCCAGGCTCTAGAGTACTACATCCGTCCGTTTCTATAGGTCCAGACTCTGGAGTGCAGTATCCGTCCGGTCCCATAGTCCAAGCTACAGAGTTCTGGATCCGTCATGTTCTATATTCTTGACTCCAGGGTACTGAATCAGTCCGGTCAATATTTCAGGCACTAGAGTACTTACATCCGTCCGGTCCCATAGTCCCGGATCCTGTATACTGCATCCACCCTATTCCATAGTTACGGTTCCATGGTACAGCATCCGTCCGAGATATGAACAGAAAACGGATTTAAAATTTTGAGATCTTCAGTTTAATTTATATAGACTACAGGAGCACACTATACAAAATTTCATGTTCCTATCTCATGTTTTGTGACCGCTATCGACAACGAATGACGGACGGCATGTTGAAAATAACCTTCTCCGTTTGCTGGGGCAATGAAACGTGAAGATCTGTGAAAACATAAAGGTAGACATTTTTATGAGTACAACCATGAGTGAGTCATACAAGTAACATGCGTGTATGTATAATTGAACCCAAATATTTAGACCTCTGTTGTGAACTCTGTCACAAAACCAGTGTCACAAATAGTACTTAACTACTCGACATGCATGCTTCCAAGATTAACAGTCTTCTTAAGTATTTATGTCCAATAGACTCTATCAATGGTGCCATATGCTAGACAACTACTTAGCTCTCCCGCCCATGTTTTAGAAGCCATCTTGACGACATATGATGCATGTATAAATGAGGAGAGGTTCATATTTCGTTGCACTTTCAGCTAATTTACAACTTGTCTTGAATACTAAAAATACTTGTCTGGCAGCAGATTCACTGAGGTGTAAATTTATTTTGTTGTTTTTAATATTTCAGGTATACGTACTATAGAGAACGTTTCGTGATAGATCAAAACCGGCGTTTAATTTTTAACGGAAATATACTTTAGAGATCTTCTTAGTTCAAGAAAGTGGTTTTGGGATTAATGTCTGTCTGTCACCGTTTCCCTCAGGGGATCACCTATAGTGACTACGGGATTGCACTCCCGAGGGTCCTAGATAGACTTAGACAATTTTTCATGTAATTTTTATTATTTATTAGATCTTCCCTATCAGGTCTCTCTTGACCAACTCTTGATCTCCTAACAATCTTCTTCCAAACCTAACAATCGAAAGCTAGGAGGTCATTTTGTTCTCTCTTTCCTTTTTTAAATACGATGATGACGGAGAGGGTTTTCGCCTTTAAACAACAAGAAAACACTGGTAGCCTATGTGTCGTCTATCCAATACTCTACAACCAAAACGCGTGGACAGATTTTAATCAAATTCGGTATATCTAATTTTTCATTATTTCAATAACTGTAAATTTGGTGGTACTTTCCATAAGAAAGAACTATAATATTCCGATTTTGGTCAAATTTTGCTAGATTGTAGTTCCAAGTACACAAAGGAAATGTGTTGGTCGCTACATCTCCAAAAATTCAGGTTCGTGGGTTATCTGTAAAAACCAAAAAATGATGCATTGTTTGGTGAAAGCCAATTGGTTTCACAGATTTTGGTAAAATGTGGAGATTATGACCCAAACCAGTGTGCAAAATTGCGAAAAAAATAATTAAATTTAACAAATTATTTTAAAAAATTAAAAAACGAACTATGAGAGCCGTTATTTAAACTTGATTTCATCTTATAATATTTTTGCTTACCACGAGTTTTTTAGACAAGTGAAAAAAAAGTTTAGCATTATCCAAGTCTACGTCTATGATTGTTTTCACTTTTTACTGAAACTTCAAAACAAACACTTTTAGCGACACAGTTTTGTTTGGTTAGTATTTCCATTGTGAATGGGTGTGTGAGAACTCTCTTGCAGACATATTTTAAAGTATTAATTTAAGCAAATCACTGAGATGCACAAAATGGGCTTATAGGCCTTATATAAATAGGACCTAGATGAAAGGAAACACTGAGAAGATATTTCAAAATGCCCCTATTTTGAAATTGTAAATAATTCCAACTAATAGTAATTTCTAACTTACTCTCTAAATTTGAACTAAGATTCTTGTACTACAGCTGTTATTACTAAATTTTGTATAATTTTTTACTTTTAACTACTTTAATTTTTAACATTAACTATTTTATTTACTATCTTAAAAAACATGAAAAATGGGTTCACAGCGACAGCGGTTTGAAAACTATGAGGTACAAGGAGTTGAAGGACAGTGTCACGGCGGAGAGTAATAGGACAAGACCCTTAAAAGTTATACATAAAAAGTTAAGTGTCTAATGTTTTTTAAGCTAGCTGGAACTTATGTGGAAAAATAGGTAAGTGTTGCAAAGTTAATTTGTGTATAATAAAAAACCTCTAATTGTATTTGATGTCATTTTACTACAAAACGGAACTTATTTTCCGAACAGCACTCGTATAATTGTGTGAAGAAGGCATAACGAGTGGTTGTACAAGAAACTTTTGTACAATTTATCACGTAACATATTAACCGACCCAAAAATTAAAAAAAATTGTCACTCGTTATTTTTTTGTAATTTTATTTATAATTAAAACCTTTTAGAGTTTCAAACTTACAATAATATCAAATAAATTGTCACCATAACATCAGTTACTCTTTTGTTCTCTGAGATTTCCTCTAAAATTTGATATAATTTTCGTGTAACTTGTTACATGTAATACGTGTAACTGTGTAACATACATCCATCCATGTGAATTAGAATAAAGTATAATCAGTTTCCAATGAATTAGGCCATCTGCCACCGAGGCTAACTAGTGTTTGAGGAAATTTTTTTTTTTTTTTTTTTTTTTCTTTCTTTTTTTCTACGAGGGTAGGTGAAAACCTGCAACAGGCACTAGCACTCCCGTAAGTACTAGTAGTGTGGGGGTCGACCCACTAAAAACACCTCCCTAAAGGCTGAAACTGAGCTTGCTATCGCCCATCTATCAACTTCCCTCTCTTGAATCGTCAACGTGTGTAGGGGTAAAGCCCAGCGGCTATTCCCAGAGTGATACTCTATTAATTCTCACATCGACCTCGCCATCAGCCACATTTCTATATCAGGTCATGCGGCTTTGTTCTCTTAAGTCTCCTCAACATGGTTGGTGTTTCCGCCAACATGCTAATAATTGCCGGATTTTCGTGGCTTTGAATTCGTTTTGCATGACTGTGAGCAAGCCTGGTCACCATCTCATTGACAAACTCCACCTTCAAGTCCCTGTGGAGAAAATCATTTCTAATATACCAAGGGGCATCAACTATACCCCTCAGTACTTTATTTTGAAAGGTTTGTATGGTTTTTACATTTGTTTGTTTCGTACAGCCCCAGAGCTGTATGCCATACGTCCACACAGGTCTAAGTACCTGTTTGTACAATAATAACTTATTTTCAATTGACAGTTGAGATGTTCTCCCAAGCAGCCAATACATTTTTCTGTACTTTATGTTCAACTCCTCTTTTTTCTTTTTAACATGCTCTTTCCACTTGAGCTTAGCATCCAAAGTTATACCTAGATATTTTGCAGTATTTGAGTAGGGTACAGGTTGTCCATTTATGTTTACTCTCACAGTTTCCACCTTCCTATTTGTGAAATTCACATGAACTGATTTGGTTTCATTGAGTTTTATTCTCCACCTCTGGGTCCAGACGCCAATTTTATCAATTATTCTTTGAAGTTTCACAGTTGACTTCACTGCATCCTCACCAGTCGCCATGATTGCAGTGTCATCCGCAAACGTCGCCACTGTAGCATCAGTTGGCTCTGGCATATCCCTCATGTACAAAACATACAGTATTGGCCCAAGAACACTACCCTGAGGCACTCCCGCTTCGATTGGCTTCAGTGAAGAATATACATTATTGTATTTAACACGAAAGTATCTGTCAGAAATGTACGACTTCATTAACAGGAAAAACTCACTTGGGAGATCTCTGTGCAGCTTATAGACAAGGCCCTCGTGCCAAACTCTATCGAAAGCTTGAGCTACGTCCAAGAAAACTGTTGAGCATACCTCCTTATTTTCTAGAGTCTTCTCTATTATACTGGTCACTCTATGTACCTGTTCAATGGTAGTGTGTTTTCTCCTAAATCCAAACTGGTGGTTAGGAACTAGATTTCTTTCCTCTAATACTGGTAAAAGTCTTTTCAAAAATATCTTTTCAAAGAGTTTTGAAATCACAGGTAACAGAGAGATTGGTCGGTAAGATCTCACATCATTTGGTGGTTTATCTGGTTTGGGTAGCATTATTACTTCTGCTACCTTCCACTGGGTAGGTACATGTTTTAATCTGAAAGCACCATTGAATATAAACAATATCTTCCTGAGAGCCTTATCTGGTAACTCCTTTAATATTCTTCCCGTAATAAGGTCAAATCCAGGTGACTTTTTAGCATTGAGATTTTTCTTAATTTCCTGTTTTAACTCTTTTAATGACACCTTTTTTATTTCCTTGTGGTCCACTCTCGGTACTGATGTGATGTCTTCTACATCACTTTGCTTTGGTCCAGGCTTAAAAGTTTCTTCTAGGTACCTTGCGAAGAGATCTACTTTCTCTCGGGCGCTTTTTGCCCAGAGTCCATCTTCCTTCTTTATGGGTGGTTCCAGATTTTTTGGCCTTTTTAGGTTTTTTGTTGCTTTCCACAATGAATAGTCCGTGTCCTTCAGGGAAGTCAGACTAGCTAAATATTTCCCTACCTCCTCATTTTTAACCTGACTTATCAGCTTTTTTAGCTTATTGCATAATGAATTCAGTTTATTTTTGTTTTCGGGTGTGCGCATTCTCTGCCATGCTTTCCTGGCTCTTCGTTTTTCCAGGATAAGTTCTTTTATTTGAGGTGAATAGGTTACACCAACCACACCTTTGCTCTTTTTGTGGGAAGTGCTCTCCCATACTGCTCTCTGTATGTTGGTATTTAACATATCTACTTCCTCTTCCAATTGGTATGAATCTTTTATTGTTTGAGGAAATGGTTTGTTTTTCATTAATAGACAGTCCACTATTCCAAGGCTTATTGATGCACACATGATTTATACTGCATAATATTTACTTACTACTGCTATGAACCCAAGGAACGGTAAGTCAGTCCACCCAATTTTTACTATTTCTCCCTGGAAATGGTCTAAGTTTACAGTATCTGTGGTATTATTTACAGTTACTTCTTAGTCTTTGAATATTGCTTTGTGTTACGTCAGGCGCTATGCAGAAGCCACGTTGGGTAATCAAGAAGGATTTATTGTACAGTACTGCTGCGGTAAGAATGAACTCGCAAGGAATGCAGAGGATAAGCAAATAATTTAGTTGATACTGAACATCTCACTACTACTCTAATTAATAACATTGACTCAATGGTTTGACACGATAAATACTCCGAAATGAGTTACAACTGCTAATCTACTGTATTCAATAATATATCGCCCTATGTTAAATATAAATAAACACTTTAATAACTATCTACACTGAAATCATACATAGCCTACGCTTACGCTTAAACACTCACAACTGTGGAAAATCCCAACATGATATTTTCTAACCGATTAGTACGGTAGTTGTTAAAGGGACTTTACTAGTCTAGTAATCTAATTACGATCAGCGCATGCGCAGTTACCTCTTCACCCCTCATACGTTGCGTTCATTCTTGTGATCGTCAGACAATATGCACCGTATTAGCATTTTCAAAGAGCGAGGTCTATTATTCACAAAACCACCAGTTGATAATGTTTCGAATAGGATGTCATGTTGATCCATATATTTTAGAAACCCGGAATCAGAACTAATTTTTTTAAACGTTATGGGTTTAATTTTAACCGATGTATGTGCGATGTATATTTGTCGTGGATGAACCTTTCAGTTAACCTTAAAAAAAAAAACTATATTTGCAACAAAACTATAATTTATTTTAAAAACTGATTTAACAATTAAACCATTACGGGAAATCAGAACAAATAATTTCTTAAATAGAAAGTATAATTTGAAGTTAAATCAAGATATAGAAGATGATTTCGTAAATAGGTGCAAATACTAAGCCCAGCGGGAGCCCATACTTAAACACTGTGGTTTAAAGCCAAGTATACAGATAAACGCTTGTTGCATCTTGTTAGTAAGGAATTTATGCGCGTAGATGGCGCGGTTGTAGGATATTCAATATATACGAGCAATATAAAAGTTTAAATCGATTACATACGATTAAAGTAAGGAGTAACCGCAAGGATTATGACCGGAAGGCGTGACGTCAGAAGCAACCACGGCGCATGCCTGAGGCCACTACTCATTATTAGCACAGTGTTGTACATAGTCAAATGAATAACATAACAATAGCCTTACGACGCGACTTTGTTTGCATATAAGATAGGATCTGACAAATAAAGTGTATAATTTCAACGGAATTTGTAATGGATTTCATAAAATAGTTGGCGTGTGCAAGTATGATCATATGTGTTTAGAGTGAGAGTGCGCTGTTGTTTGTTATATTGCAAGGGACTGTTATTAGCTAATTAGAATATTGAAATTATAGCTATTGCAGCCATCGTCGTTGATGTGTTGTTAAAATTTAATATTATTTTATACTTCAATAGTGTACTTTATACTTTTATACTTTATAGTGGTTGCATTTTTTGTCAGAAAAATTTCATATATTTTGATTAAAGCATTTTTTTAAGCGTTTGGATAAGTTTATTAGCTAAAAATACTTTTTTTGACATATTTTCTCTAATGTCAGTCTTAAAAATTTTGCTCGATGCTCACCCGGCTTTGTATAATCATAGCTTTAGCGTCCTTATTACCTAATAAAGAAGATTTGATTTGTAAAAACAAATTTTAAAAAAACAAAAGATAATATTTTATTATGGCTATTTATTTTAATTTAGAATAAAAAATGTTGCGTTGTGTTATGTCGGTTTATTTTTCGCGGAAACTATTGATCCAATTTCAGTGAAACTACTGCCTAAAAGGTCGTTGGAACTTAACCTAAAGTTAGTTTATTTGTTTTAACATAGTATCTCTTAATTATTGTGTAAATCCAGTAATTGAAATATCGTGATTACTTTGTCGAAACTAAGATTATATTAGATTTGATACAACTGAGAGGTTAGGTTGTGATTTAACTGAGAGGTTATGGGTTAAATCGGTCCTAGGAACCGCAACTATTGCTATTGGTCTATTATGCAACCTCTAGCTTTAGTTATAGTATTAGTTAGTCCCCTTTACGACTTAGTATTCCACTCACTAGTTCGTCCAATGAGAGTTCACCAGGAGTTTGAGACCCAAAACCCCATAGCTCTTATTGACAAGAGCTCACAATCAAACGTTATGTGGCCTGCGTTCTCCTCTTTCATTCCGCACAGTCTACACACAGTTTCCCTGTTGTATACTCCTATCCTGCGCATTCCCAGACCACAGTGTCTCGTTATTTGCTTGAGTTGCTCCCCTAGCAGTTTATTATGGGAATGCCTTCTAAGATTATCCCATCTTTGCTGGTATTTTTCTGAACACACCTATTAATGGCCATCTTGTCCAGACACATAGGTATCCCTACTGCCGGCACAGGTCCTACGAACTCTAATGCAGAACCTCGTTAAGTGTGTTTCCGACGCCATTCATATATCTATATTTTGATCCCAAAGATACACCTCTATTTCATGGATTCTTTGTAATAGTCCATTGGAATTTCACGCTGCTATTCGTAAAGCCTGAACCCTATTTATTTGCTTTTCTTGGTGGCTTTTGAGTTACTGCTTTCTGGTTATTTTATTGATTTCCTTTTTTTTTGCTGTAGATTAAACAAAATACTTTGCAATAATCTGTTTTGTTGTATCAAGATATTCAGATTTTCCCTCTGACTTTTTGTCTTTGAGAGTTTTGTCATACAATATTTCTGACGTGATTTGTTTCAATACAGACTATCTTGAATGTAAAGATGTTTGGCCGTTTTTGTTTATTTCTGTTTGTGTAGGCAATTGTGGAAGATTTAATTTTCTGAAATTAATATTCTGCTTGCGCAGTACATGATCTCTCATCACAGTTGGCACATTTGGGGTTTTCGTCTTTTCTTTTATTACAATCACTTGTGAGGTGTGGTTCAGCATATAAAACGTACTTCTCCTTCCTATTGGAGTACTTTTGTTTATGTCCATCAGCTGACACTTTTTACATTGAGGAATCAGAGTTTTACGCAATGGATCGATTCTCATACTCAAACCCAAAATATTATTAGTGTTGTAAAAATCTTCAATGTTTTGACTTCTTTCAAAAGCCAGCAAGAATAAAGAAATATTTCTGTAGTAATTTTATCTCCATCTCTTTCTATTTTTTGTATATTTGTTATATCATGGATTCCAAAATTCATTGTCTTCAAAAACTCAATGATTTCTTCAGGTTGTATTCACGGTGAATTATTTTTTATTACCTTAATAGGCATTATAATATTACCGTCCTAAGTGAAATATTCCCAACCATCTTCTATCGCCTAGTCTCTTAAGCGTTTTTATTGCTTTCCTTTCAAAAATTCAACAATTTCTTCAGGTTGTATTCACGGTGAATTATTTTTTTATTACCTTAATAGGCATTATAAGATTACCGTCCTAAGTGTAATACTCCCGACCATCTTCCATCACGGAGTCTCTAACGGGGACTATATTGTTTTTCCTTCAAAACTCAACAATTTTTGAAGGTTTGTTATTCAGGGTAAATTCCTCTTACCATTACCTTAACAGGCATTATATTTTTATCGTCATAAGCTAAATATTCCCAACCATCTTCTGTCACTTTGTCTCTTAGACGTCTGTATTTTTTACCATTTTCTATTTTGATTTTGTAGAACCCTTCTTGTCTGGCAATAACGTTTCTTTAGATTAAACATTTAGTTTATTTAAAGTTTTAACTACATAATTATACGCATGCTCCGATTAATAGATTTAATGGTAGGGGAGGTAGAGATTTTTTGCATTCAACTTAATTTGATTTCTTGTAAAGTTATGCTGTGCAATTACAGATGATTTTGGTGACACTTCTGTAGAAGTAATGGCTTTTTAGTTTTTCTCAGTCCTCTTCTCATCTACTACAATCAATCTGATCTCCTTCGGTAATTTTTCTTTGTCTGTAAAGGATTATTAACAATTTGTATTTTAGATTCAGGTTCTGTAAATTTTCCTTATTCATCAAAAGGTCAACTTTGGCTTCCAATTCGGATACAATGGGTTTAAGGTTATTCCATTCAGCAATCCTCTTTGGCCATTTCCTCCATATATTTGTAAATAAATATTGAACTTGACTTGTGAGTTGGTATACCTGATGTATTTTTCTCTTTTGATGTTTGAAGTTGGTATTGTGAGGAGGGTTCTTTTGTTCCATCAAGACTATCAAATGGCTCACCTTGCTGTTGTGTCATAATTATTCTGGAAGAGTGTCCTTGCTCCTTTGATGTGAGATCTTGCGACCTTATGGCTCTATTGGAAGGGATTTATATTATTTTGTTGTTGCAGATGTATTTTCTAACATTTACTCATATCCATTATAAAAGGTTTAGGATTATTTATATTGGTCCCCACGAGTAATATAGTTTACGAATAAATTTGTAAAACGCATAGTAAAAGATATATCAGCTTTCTAATAAAATAATTGAATAATTTTGTATAAAATATTCGTTTTTTAAACTTATGAATATAGTTTTAATTATTATTGTTACGTTGTATGTATTATTATTTTGGAAAAAAAATTCTTTCCATTGTAAAGTACTTTTAAAAAGCTACAATTTAAGAGAATTAGAGTTGGACTTATTTTCTGTTTGTTTAAAATATTTTTACTCATAAGAATTATCACAAGAAGCATCTTTTCATAAAATTTGATTACAATCCATCAATAATTTCTACACTTATAAATAATAATTGTTTAAAATAGGCATGTGTAAACTTCGATGTCATGTAACAACTCACTGAATAGATCTTATCAAATTCAAACTTATCTCATTTCCTTTGTAATTTAATAATGAGCAATTTTGTGCATAATAATTTTTTCCATTAACTTAATAATAATAAATTAGAGCGGAACCGCAAGTATGTTTGGCAAGGTGAAAGTCATTTAGCGTATAACAACAGCTTAATCTATACTTTGCGTTGCCGCAATAGCTCATGTTTTAGAAACAAAACACTCTCATTGTAAAGTAGCCGATTAATTATGCAATGTTTCTCTGACTTCTGAGATTTAACATGTTACCTTCGTGAAGACTGCCGTGATAATATTTGTTATCTCGGAGCTTTGAGAGAGGCATTTCTAAAGTGGTAAAAGCTTTACTTAGCTACATGCAAATTGTTCCTTTGTCTCAAATGAATACGATAATTTAAGTAAAACTACCGTAATGTGTAACCGTGTACAAATTTACAAGAGTTTTACTCTAAAAATTACAAATTCAAAGTTTATTATTTTCCTAATTGTTCTGTCTACTATTTTGTAGGCAATTCTTTATATATATATATATATATATATATATATATATATATATATATATATATATATATAAAATCATGCCCTCTTTGTTTAAATTAAATTTTCATTGACTTAATTCTTGTAATTTCTAGGGTCCTGCCGAAATTGCGTTTTTGTCTGCCGCCCTGTTAGAACATTTCAAGTCGTATTGGCAGTACCCAGGTTCTTTTATACATGGTATGTAGGCCTACGTTGAAAATACCAATACGTTTTTGAAATTACATAGCAAAGATATCGACCGGGTTTTATTTTGTTTAGTTTCAATAATGACAATAATGCGAGTGTTCGAGTTATTAGCCAACAAACACAGTGAAATCCCTCATCCATCCTCCAAACCAAATAAAACTATTATTCACAAAAAAATATTAGTTCGATAGTAGAGAGTTTTAAAGAAGAAATTAAAAATGGACGCCGTCTATGAAATAATATTTATATATTTGAATGGAACTTAAACTTGCTTAGTTTATAAACTTGCCCTTAAACGTATTGGAATCGAATGAATGGGTTCATCTTCGTTTTTGGCCAACGATTCATGGCTATAGTAGATAGAATAAAACTAGAACAAAATTCTCACAAATTGTACATTCATGTATTAAAAAGTTGTTTCAACGACAAAGTCGCCATCTTCAGTAATAGATGGACTACAGTAACTAAACTAAACTATAACCAGTCATATTTTAGTTATTGTAGCTCATATATCACTGAAGATTGCGACTTTGTCCTTGAAAAGTGTACGTATTATTTGTAAGAATTTGTGCTCAAATTTTATTCGATCAGTATACCATCTCACAAGTCGCGCTCAATATTTATTTATGAGATGTAATAGGTTTTTTCTTTTCTTTTTTTCATACGAACTTGCTCATTAATCTTCACTTTTCACTAAAATTTAAACGAAATTCGTAGAGCCGATTTTGAGAAATACCGTCTCTTATAATACATGATGGGTGGGGAGAGGTTAACCTATAGATCATGAACAGTCCTTTTTGCGTTTCGGAGAGATGATGACCAATAAGTGTTGTTTGGGTCCTTAACAGCTACACTAAGCAAAATTTGATCAGAATCATTAAAGTCGATTTTGAGAATTAATGGGAGTTACTTTTAAATTTTGAGTTGTAGAAAAAAATCAACACAATGTCTCAATATATGGCCAAGATATGTGCAAATACAATGTGATTAAAATCTGTCCAAGCTTTTGTGTTGTAGACGACAGACAGAAATCATTTCATTCATTTTTTAGAATGTCACGTTAGCGGATCTTATGATGGATATATCCTCAATAGTAGACTATATTTCACCACTAGGATCAAAAGTGAAGCTTTTCGATACAAGCTCAAGTTTAATCAGGAAATGAGCGAGGATCGAAAAGCTTAATTTGGTCCAAATGATGAACTATATTTTTCGTTATACTGCAAATAATATAAGAAATCAATTTCACAAAAAATAAAATGTTATAACCTATTTGCCTTCAATCGATGGAAACAGCTGTTTTAACTGTTATTTACAATCGAGAGTATCGGTTGTGTTTATAGATGCTTTAAAATCGTTAATTAATTCGTATAAACGAAGTAACAGCTGATTTCCTTGACCTCAGCTGATGTTTTTAGGTCCTAGGACTAGAAAGAACAACTTTAGCATCTCAATGCATGTATTGAAAACAGCTGTTTTTAAAGCAGTATGACGAAAAAATAATTTATCCACTGCATACCTTTCTCTATACTACGTATATTTAAGATAATAAAGTAATTATATAAATATATTCATTTGTGTTTACAGGTTCTTAGTGGTAAACAAATTGACTTGTTACAATGTGTAGGTCTAATGTTTTCCCGCAGCTCTCAGTAAAATTACATCCCGTTAAAAATGAACGAGATCTAATTTACCAACTAAAGTAAAAGTTCGAGTGCTCACCACATATCTCGAAGTAACTCAACAAGATGTTGTAAACAGTGGCGGCGATAGCGGGCCCGCAGGGCCCGCGGTGCGGGGGGGCCCGGAAGCTGGGAGGGCCCGCGAGTCTTGACCGGAATTTTTCGGGAAATTTTACCGGGACCCGGACCCGCAACGGGCCCCCTATTATAACAATATTTTTATGATTATTGTCAAGAAATTACTAAAATAAGGTAAAATGTCTTCAGACAATATTGTGCATCGTGCATCCAAAACGGCAATAACTATTATTTTTTAGAGAGCAGTATTTATTATTTAATTAATGTCATGATACGAAGTATGTGTATTGTTTACCATTGGCCGATAAGTAATGCAGCTATCGCTACGTCGCGCATCGCGGTGACTCACCGGCGCCGGCCGGCGAAAAGATAAACATCCGGGAAAAGATTATTGGGAGAGGGGGGCCCGATGAACAAATTTGCGGGGGGGCCCGCGGGTTCTTATCGCCGCCACTGGTTGTAAAACACTTCTAATATAATTAGACTGTAATTGAAGAATGCAGTTGTAGCTTTGCACGTCGGATTCTATCGATACACAAAGGGAAATCGAGTTTCACATTAGATCCTATCTTAACATATTGTAGAATCAAGTTTCCATTAGCGATTCTACGCAACCTCGTTCGATTTTATTGTTGTCAGATAAGCACAGATAGACCAAATGGAAGTAATACATTGTCTTCATATAAGCATAATGTGCAGTATATTGATTTGAAGTGTAAAAGTTATTTTAAATCGTGTTATACGAGCTGGGTATTGGGCGTTGCCTGAGTCAATATTCAATGACCTAGGAGTCCCAATATCTGAAAAGTCAGTGTAATACTTTGGAATATTTTTGGAGTTTGCAGATATTTTTCGTTATATGGTGTTCTAGGCATAGCCATAAATAATTTCAGGAAACAATCCCCAATCATGTTAGTGCATCTAATAAACAGAGAAATTTGAATGTCCTGCTTTTGATAATTATAGTAGATACATCATCATCTCTCTGTTCTGTAAAACCTCTAGATCATCATCGCCTTAAAAAGATGAAGAAAAGATCATAAAATAACGACCTCCAGTTGTCGAATACTCTAATAACGTCGGGGTCAGAGAAGAACAAGATTTGGTCAAGACAGACCTAATTGGAAAGAACTAATAGAAAAAGAGATCTAATCCAAGACTATGAAAAAAGGTGTAGATCCAGCTAGATTCCCCCCTTAGTAAGTCCCTGAGTGTTATATTAGATAAAGTATAGATCATATTTCACAATTATGGAGGATGTTTTGTTTTTTCTGCTAATCTAGGCCTTAGTTGTTGTTGTAATATGGGGGTGAACTACACTACGATATTCAGAGATCTATTATAACCCCCCCTTGAGGAATTCTATTCTATAGAGCCCCTCCAGCCTCAACTTATTTAGGAAGTGCACCGCATAAAAAGTGTCAAGGGTGGGTATTCCCTCTACCATACCAGACTTTTAGTCCTTAAATTGTAACCTTGGCTTACGATTCGTCATAAATTTTAGCAAGAAATTTGTTAAATAGTTTGGACAAACCTAAGAAAATTATGCCATTGAAGCTAATTGCCTAAATATCGGGGAATGTGGTGTTTAATGTGGTGTTAGATAATAAACATAATTCAGTGAACCATATTTTGCAAGTATTGAGGATTTTTGGCTATTTCTGCTATTCTTGATTTATGGATTTGTTGAAATATTAGGACAAAACTCAATAAAGTTACTTGGCTTTTCGTGACCTGGGTTTTTTTTTACTGGAATTTTATACAATAATTGAAAAACTAATTTTTTTATTTGAAACGATTTTCATGAAACTCACTTCAGTAAATCTCGAATGTAAATGAAAAATTAGTCAACTCTTTTATAAAGTAATGCCTAAACCTTATGCCTTATCTAACTTTTACGATTTTTGCCAAGGGTAAGGCCCACTAGACCTATAATTTAACACACACTTTAAGGCAGTCGGTTGAACTGTTTGTCAGATATAATAGGACGTGTTTTACGAAGAACAAAAAAGTATTAAAATATATATTAAAGTACATACAGCTTGTGTAGTGATAATTAATATTGGTTCTTTCCAATGCTTGGAACATACTAAGAAACTACATCGAAACTGGTTTCAACCATATACGGTCATTATTAGGTGAAAACTCTTTTTTAGTGTAAATTGTCGTATTAATGTGTTGTATAATGTTTTGAAATTTCGTAAGGTCCTTGTTTTTTGTATTCTTGTATCCGATAGTCGTAAAGCCTATGTAACGAACTTAAGACATTTAATTATTTTACCAATATGAATCTAAAATTTAGAAATGTACTTGTTTCGTACAAAACATTTAGTCCTAAAAAGCAACTTTGCGTAAGATTTATCTTAATTTATTGTTTTTACCATTCAAAACTGTTGTTTTTTGTAAACATTTCTATTTGTAAAAAGAGTATCATGTTAAAAAACATTGGAGAAGTTCCTGGTGTGCACTTTGTCGTACCTAGACTTTCAATTGCGTCTACGCAAGTGTAAATTATTTTTATAAACATAAATCTACACTAGTCTCAAACTTGTAAGACTCATAGCTCTTTTAATTTATTTGTAAATAGTTGGGGCTCCCTCATCTGAAATAAAAAATATAAAAACAAATACATATTGAACAATAAACCAACAATGTAGGAGTTCTTCCTTGTGAAAAACAAAATTAATATTATATAAAACGTATATGTTAATTTATACTTGTAGTGCAATACATATTTTATTTTCAAAATTAAAACCACGTGTAATTACCCAATAAAGAAAAAAAAAGTTTGAATAAAACCATTTTTCTGTCAATTTTTTTACATATTTGTATTAAAAAGTAAAACAATATTACTAAATGTGGGAAAAAAGGTTCTTGTAGGATTTAGTAGAGTATAATTTGTCTTCAGTGATTACACAATTTTCTATATAAGCTAAAACTCATGTAATATATTAGCCTAATCAATATATATACCATGTGTCCTAAAAGTCCCACCCCCTCTTATTTCTTTTATTAATGGAAATAGACACATTTGCTTTGGGGAAAGTTTAGATAACCAAAGGAGGAGTTTTTTGAAGTATCAAAATTTTCAACCCTTACCCCCAAAATGGGGTAGTTTAGGGGTAAGTCAAGAATTTTAAATAGCAACCCTTATTGAGTGATACCTCATTTTAAAGGCATTTTAAAAATAAGAATAATGGCGCAAACTAGAGGTCTCTAAGTTCATCCTACCCAACATAGCGACCAATTGAATGCTCCAAACTCGAAACTCGAAAACGACCCAAACTACCCCATTTTGGGGGTAAGTGTTAAAAATTTTGATACTTCAAAAAACATCTCCTTTGGTTATCTAAACTTTCCCCAAAGCAAATCTGTCTATTTCCATTAATAAAAAAAATAAGAGGGGGTGGGACTTTTAGGACACATGGTATATAACTCAAAATAACTAATATTCCTAATATAAAAAAAAAAGTGTCAAAATAATTAATTGTAAAGTACAATTTTTGTGTCAAATTTAAGTAGCATCGGCCGAACATTTTTCCTATAGTCAACAAATGGCTTACACGCGAATATTATTAAATTTTAGTAATTACTTGTTATTGTTTAGTAATTACTTGACTATAGAAGAGAGTTTTCTGTGTAAACGACGGTTTTAATTTCTTTCATGCTATATACGTAGCATGGGGACAGTTATGTAATGAGTCAACAAATAGATGTCATGATTTTAGCAGGAAAATCCCTTTTTAAGTCCCCTGAGCGCAAAAATTCCGTCGGTCTGTCGTCTGTACAGTGCTGTACGGTTATTTTTTGGAGCGATCTTTATCAAATTTGGTATGAGGCACCTATATATATTATTTAACTCAAATTAGGGTATAGCTGGTATAAAATTAAAATTACAAATATCTCAAAATCGCCTCTTATGATTTTAATCAAATCACGTTGAAAATGAAGCTTCTAACAAACATATTAAAAAAGTCCAAATTCAGTTGGAATAATCGAAAATAATAGTCACCAATAATTATCAAAAGATGAAAATAACTTTGATCGCTGTCATTTAGAACTCGATTGCAATAAAATACGATTTACACTTAAGACGAGTTTATGGTACAAGCAAACCAAGCTCAATTTGTTTTATGTTAGAAATATTTTTGTTTAAATTCACAAATTGTTTATAAGGGTGAAACTTTGTACAACATATTATCTCCCATTACAAAATACGCAGCATGAGGTTTGCTTTATGACGTACAGTATAAGTAGAACGAGAGTGTGAAGAACTACAATGTTTTTGTATCTTATACTTTTTATTGACGATTACAATATTTTGTAAGAATCAAGATTTTATCATTGCCAGGAATCTCTTCTGCAGTGAAATTTCCGAGAAGTTATGAAAGCAGAAGGTGATAATGTTAGGTTTGTTACGAACAAGTTTACAAGCTTCGGGCTAAAGTTTGTTGGGTTGTGTAATACACACTGTGTGTTTCGAACATATGTTGCCGAATTTCGGGAATTTATTATAGTCGTAAAATAATAATCTTACTGAAATATTTAATAATGTAATTTGTAATAAGTAAAAATAATGAAACTTTTGAACATGTGTTTTATAACGCTTTATATTTCAGGTTATGTATAGAGAAACGTCAATTTCTATTGGAAATAATATAATACTGAACTGACAGATTTTTCCCGTTAAGGAAATTTTTTAAACTATTTCAAGATATGAAAAAATTAAGTGCCTACGTTTGTTATTTTAATTTCTCATATTTATAGCAGAGGGAAAGTTTCGTGTAGGAAATAAAAAATCGAAGTCACTTTTTTATAGAATTATTCGTTTTAAGGCCCCTGTATAAAAGATAGATTTTCGGAATGATAGTTGTCTGTTAAGTATACTTGGTATCAAATTCGGTATGAGAGCATATTTTTCCATATCTCCAAGCGATTTAAAAAAGATTTTTTGAATAAAAATAATTTACGGATACTTGCCATAAGAAAAAAATTTGTTGTGAGGAAATGGTAATTATCTTTTCTTGCAAACAACATTATTTAAATCAATAAATATAAATTTTGTGGATGAATATTTTGAGCAACAGACAGTGTTTCCATGGATACATATTTCGTTCTTTCCCTCTCCAATTTCAATATATTGGAAGAGTGAGTTTTGATTTCACTTCTATAGTTGGTATAAAAAGCGTCAAAGTTTTGACTAAAATAACTCTCGACGTTTCCATGACAACGAGGAATGTAATTTAACAGGGAACTTTTGAGCTTGTCAAACACAGCACTCTGAATAAACACCTGCCATTACTTCAGCGTCCACTTTCAAGCGACTTGTTTTCTGACAGTTTTAATATTATTTATTTATTTTTAACTGCCTCTTTGTGTTTGCATCATACTATGTCTATCAGCACCTATAGTGATCTTTCTTTTCGACAATATATGTATCGGGTGTTCAAAAAGTCTGAATATTTCAGTATACAGGGTGTTCGAAAAATGTGGGGCAATAATTTACGTAGTGATTCCTTGGGTCAAAATAAGCAAAAAAGTTTATATAGACATATGTCCTATCTCGATTCGTTTAGCGTCTGCCTGTCTGTATGCGTTTTTTACAAAATAATTCATAACTCCTTAACGGTTTGAGTTACAGCGTTGAGATTCTGCACAAATGTTCATCTTATTGGCCGCTATCTTTGTGCAAAATATGAATAAAAAAAACTTTAACCGTTTCAAAATAGCGGCAATTTCAAATATTTCACGGCAAATTTCACGAAAACCGTTAATTTTACATAAACATTGCAAGATACATAAAATGTAGTAAGTTTTATGGAGATTCCAACGATATCTTATTAAACTTATTTTGGATGAAGAATAACAGAGAAATTAATTTCTTCCTTGCTATACCAAACGTTTTCTCCATTTAAACAATGTTAAAACTGTAACAAATATAAAATCACAAAAGTGTTGATTCTTTAAAAAATGTTCATTTTGTACATGTTTGAAAATAAAATAATATTTATGTATTGATAATTTGTGATTTTATGATATTTGTTACAGTTTTAACATTGTTTAAATGGAGAAAACTGTAGGTATAGCAAGGAAGAAATTAATTTCTCTGTTATTCTTCGTCTAAAGAAGCTTAATAAGATATCGTTGGAATCTCCATAAAACTTACTTCATTTTATATATCTTGCAATTTTTTTGTAAAATTAACGGTTTTCGTGAAATTGCCGTCAAATATTTAAAAATAGCCGCCATTTTGAAAAGGTTAAAGATTTTAATTCATATATTGCCAAAGATAGCGACCAATAAGATGAACATTTGTGCAGAATCTCAACGCTGTAACTCAAACCGTTAAGAAGTTATGAATTATTTTGTAAAAAACACATACAGACAGACAGACGCTAAACGAAACGAGATAGGACATATGTCTATATAAACTTTTTGGCTTATTTTGACCCAAGGAATCACTACGTAAATTATTGCCCCACATTTTCCGAAAACTCTGTATATATATTTAAAGGCTAAGCATACAACAATGCAGTTCTAGGGTTATGTCCTTATTCTAGTTAACGATACTTTGGTAAAAGTAAGTGTCATATTTCGATAAAGGGAACGACCTTTGGCGTTCTGGTTTGCGGCAATGTGTTCTACTAACAAAGACCTTTAAAATGAGAATTACTCGACCTTTGCTTACATTAAAGATTTTCTCTACTTCCTCTGCGGGACGTTCCCCCTCCCCAGTAGTAAATATAACAGTTAAGTGTATCAAAGTGTTGTAACTACAGTAACGACATAACCCTAGAATTACATTCGGAATGTTGTCCGAGTACCAAGACTTTTTATATATCCGGTATAGTATAATAAGAGGCCTCAACTTGCTTAACTTGTGCTATGAATAAATATAGAATTTTTAATGACAGCTCATTTTTATTTATTGGGAATTATAACTAACTGCTACATCCTTTTTAAACACGATTGTGCATACGCATTTGGGTCATTAGCATTTACATTTTTCTGAAATTTGAACGAAATGAGTAGATTCAAGTTTTACAAATTATGTCTTTTTATAAATAACCCCATGACCAATTATTGTTTTGTTTTTTACTAGAATAGCACTAATCAAAATTTTTGGAGAGATGGTTACCGATAAGTTTTGTTTAGTGGATTCTTGAACAAAATTTAATCAAACTGTTGGAACCGATTTTAAATATAAATCGTAATTTTGAGTTTTTTCTAATGCCACTACAAATTTTGAATTATCTTCTATTAATAAAAACACTAAGTGATATGGCCAAAATACGCATTTACTAAATTCAACTCTGTCCAAGCGTTTGGTAGGCTATTAAGATCACACCACATATACAGACGACAGATTCCATATCGAAATAAATTCAAAAATCACTTTTGTGGACACGGAGGACCTCAAAAAGGTCCCGTTTTCTTTATTCTACGATGGGAGAAAGTAAAAGAGTTCCATAAAACCATAAAAATTAAATTTAACATGGTGTAAACTACAATTCTTGCGACTCTCCTAGACCTAAACATTTTACGAGACCATTTTAATGAACTTGTTATCTTTAGCGACATAACTCTGAGTAAAGTTCAACGCAGCTTCCAAACAATACAAAGCTCATCGTTATCCAGTCTAATTAAATGTTCAGCAAAGCATCGCGACGCTAGATAACAAACAAAATATATATACAGTTGCAGTTGCAGTGGTTGGGGTTGATTAACACAAGTGTATGCTTCAGTAATCATCAAAAGCGTTGTTATTGTGATAATACTTTGAAGTTTATGTTTTGATTTCAATTCTATTGTATCAGTTCCACTTATCACTAGAATAGCTTTAGGACTGCATTATCGAAATTCTATCTATTGCTAACTCTCTCATGAAACGTCGATATTTGAGATTATGAAATGTTCACAGATCATACCTATAGGAGTAATTTGTCACCATTTTTAGTTTGTTCTATGTATGGAGTGCAAAACACCATCGTACATAATTATTATAATACTGTTTTTGACTGGGGGGGGGGGGATAAAACTCAACTTTAAAAAAAGGGTCCTCTTTAAATTTTAATGAAAACCCCTATCTTGTAACATATCATTGGTAAGGTATATTTAAGAGAAAAATAATGATATCTGTAAAAGTCGCTCAAGAGACTCCTGATCAAAATTACAGGCTATATTATCACTGTACTTTCAACACTTGTACATTTTTTGAAATTAGCGAAATGTGGCTAATTTACCTGTTTTATTGTAACAAGTGCTCGAATTGTTGACTTTGAGTGGTTTGGGAATGTTCTAGCCATATGTAGAAACTTGAGAAAGAATTCGAAATCGATTCTCTAAGACCTGTTTGTAAAATGTTATCTTGTTGACTTTGTTTGATGCACAAGTTTTTTCATTTGCCCCTAAAATAAATAATCGATTGGGTTAAGGAACTTTCTGGCAATTCCACAGCGTCCCTTCTTAGGTTCTGTTTACTGATAAGAGAACCAGATAATTTTAGTAAAATTTACTATCGTCATTAATTTTGATGTTTTTATTAAAATAGCTGAAGGAAGGAGTGACTATAATGTGCCCATATAGAAGACGCCTATGGAATTAAGAAAAATAGAATTGAAAATGTCAAAATGGTGACATTTTAAAACAGTTTCTTATTCATATAAGATTTCAATAGTGCATGACGTTATGTATTGTCGAGCTCTGACTTCAGAAGAATGTGTGTTAATCGTATAGTTACGGGATTCAACATGAGCGAGTTACAGAGACAAACGTAGCGAGTAGAGGTTCCTTCACATAAGTACAGCTTGCCATGGTCGAGACGCTGACGCGAAGTGGGTGAAGACTTTTTAATATATACACATATACGAAACCCTTTGGCGCTTAGCCGCCGTTAAGAAAGTACAGAACTATACAGCCGATATACTACGAGGTAAATTGCTCACAAAATTTGTACAAAACTGTTTTAAATAAACTGGATAAGACCCTTTGTTCTACCAATACAATTTAACATTCCCTACACGGCAATCAACGTGTGGGCATTATATTTAGAGGATCTGCTTGTATTATATTGTATGATGGGGCTGGGTAAGTACCATGTTGGTACACATCAACTGGTTTTTAAGTTTAAATACTTCACTATCAAAATATAAACCAAGTCCATTACTGGCCATAGGGTTCAATTTCCACTACAGTTTCCTATTTCTTGATAATTTCCTCAATCTCTTTGTTTTATTTTCAGTTCCTAAAACTATTTCTAACTGATTTTCATCCAATTGCTAATTTGGTCTCCTAATCTTCCTTTTCCAGAAGCTAAGATGTCAGTCTGTTTCACATTTGGTAGATCTTGTGTTCATAATTCATTTCACATGTCCTGTCCACTACCACTAAACTTGGTTTGTCTTTTGAATAACATCCACAGTTTGTTTTCTCTTTAATCTAAACAATTCTTCATCTGTCATTTCGTCTCGCACCAGACACACTTCTTTGCGTGGTTTAACTTTTTTATATTTGTTTTTGTCAGTGTCCAAGTTATTTATTACACCATAGTTATAAAGTTATAAATTACACCATCGTACAAAAGAGTGTGTTTCTCGATTTTAAGTCTCAAAGCCATAGGTAGGCGTTCTCCATTAAGACTCAAAATGCATCTTTACAAAACTATATGATTTGGTCATGAACTCATTTTCAGTTATCTTACTAAACCCAGGAGACCCTTTGGATCAGCATCCCTAAAGACATCAAACCCTACATGAGCACAAATACTTTGAATATTCGCAAGGAAGGTATTTTTCCGTCTCCGTTCAGTAGGAGCAGAACCGACAGTCGACTTACAGCCCCTTGGTTTGTATTTTAAACGATCCACAGCAGCAGTTTTTCCTCTAATCTAAACAATTCTTAACCTGTTATTTCGTGTCAACGCTGACTGGCGTTGAAAAACATCCCTCGGTCTCTGGTTGTATTTTAACCTTTTTATATTAGCCTTTGTCTCTCTCATTACTTTTAGGACCCAATCAAGTCTTTATGAATTCCTTCTAAGTTTATGATATTTAAAATTATTGGTCGCCATCTTGGATTTTTATTTTTTTTTAATGGAAAAAAGTTGTATATAGTATCATGTATCACAAATAGTTTAAAACATTAAATGTGTTTTTTTGGTGTATTTAAAAAGTTAAATTTTGGATTTTTTTTGTGAATAACTGGAGATCGCGGAGATATCAAAACAACGATTATGCCACTGAACGCATCTTTTAAAACTAATTATTATTAATGTGTTACACGACCATATTACCAAATAAAATATTGATAAAAATAAAAAGATGTTGCAAGCAGCATAAAACATAGTAACAGGTGTTAATTATAAATTACATTTGATCTCTAATTGATTTGATTAATATTGTGGAAACAATTGAGGGGAATAGCATTTTTTATTCACTTTCTATAAATTCCCACAGCTTTTCGACTTATATAATCAAGTTGATGTGTTAAAATAACGTTACAACATCTTTCGTAAACGTTTTATCACGTAGAAGATAATTTTAAAGAATTGAAGTTTTTTGATTTTTCAGGTAGGGTGGGGTTATGGTAGAGGAATACTTTTTTTGCGCTCCCCTGTCGGTGCTGAAGCTGGAGTTTATGTTTCAACGCAAGAAAAGAAATACAGGAAAAGGCTTAGTGTTAGGATACGGTTCCACATCAGCTCAATACTTCGGATTTAAAGATTCTGTCATCTTGATTTTCCCTAACTAAGTTTCACGTCTGTGAAAACAAAGAATCCTTTATGTGTGTAGTTTTTGAATGAAACGTTTGTAAAGTGCATTACTGTACAATAGTGTAAAACAAATCACCGTTTCCGCTAATGGTGTATTAAATGTGCTCTGATCTTGTGTTTTCGATGAATTATAACATAGAAATAGTTAAACACTTTATTTAAGCATAGTTTCCGTTTACACTTTTTATGTTTTAAAAAATGCCTGTTTAAACGAGTTAGGCTAGTTGTATAATATTTTCCCTGAAATGTGCTTTAAATACAATTTCACTAGCTTGAAGTATAGTTCGGTGTATTAAAAAACTATGCTATGCATCTGTCTGCTAGTTTTAGTGGCAACGTAATTTAATTAAAAAAATCGGACCAAAAAAATACGGGTTTTAAATTGTTGCTCACTAAGTTGCGTCCAACACGCTTTAGAATGGTATTTCGCGAGTGCGAACTTATTCCTTTTAAAATTACCTTATACCTGATTTTAATTACTGCAAAGAGGTTTTTTAATTTCTTTTTATAAATAAAAAATTGAAGGTACGTAAGACTAAAACGCAAATGGTATAAGGTATTGTATAAATGGTATATATATATATATATATATATATATATTGAATGTCGAGACACCACAAGTATTCTTACTCACTGTGACATCAAATAGATCTATTGCGGATGGAATAACCCTATTAAATACTTTGGGATCCGCGGTTTTTTATCCTGGTTCTTTTTGCTTGTTAAACAGAGTGGTAACCATCGGAGAGTACCCAGTCTAGGTTCATACTTATATAAATCAACAGAAAAGTGTAAATTTGTATATTTTACCGTAGTAACTTTCAATATGATGCCTATTGTTGATGCTCTGTAAAAGTCGAGTTGGTAATCCGTCTCCATCGATGTACACTGGGTCATCTGTCGTTGATGATTGCACCAAATGCGCCGATTCTTTCTCCTTTCTCGTATCGGATATGCAATGTTCATTTCCCCACAAAGAGAATGCGGTTATGTTAAGACTTCTGGAGATCAAGATCATTTACCGGCTCTATTAATCCATCGGGTCGGAAAGCTATGAATCTATCGTTATTAAAACCAATTAATCCATCGGGTCGGAAATCTATAAATCTAACGTTATTAAAATCTATTAATCCATCGGGTCGGAAATCTATAAATCTATCGTTATTAAAATCTATTAATCCATCGGGTCGGAAATCTATAAATCTAACGTTATTAAAACCTATTAATCCATCAGGTCGGAAAGCTATGAATATCGTTATTAAAACCAATTAATCCATCGGGTCGGAAAGTTATAAATCTAACGTTATTAAAACCTATTAATCCATCGGGTCGGAAACCTATAGGCCTAAATCTATCGTTATTAAAACTTATTAATATATCGGGTCGTAAACCTATAAATCTATCGTTATTAAAATCCATTAATCCATCTGGTCGGAAACCTATAAATCTATCGTTATTAAAACTTATTAATCCATCGGGTCGGAAAGCTATGAATCTATCGTTATTAAAATCCATTAATCCATCTGGTCGGAAACCTATAAATCTATCGTTATTAAAACTTATTAATCCATCGGGTCGGAAACCTATAAATCGTTATTAAAACCTATTAATCCATGTGGTCGGAAACATATCAAACCATTTGTTCGGAAACCAATGAGGTAACAGTTAATATCAGCAATGCAGTACCGCGTCGCCTTCATTAAATATTAAAGTCTGTACCTATCAATTTTTCAATTTGGATAAAAACGTACTACTTCAGCTTGTCTAAATAAACATTTCCTGTACTAGTTTGTTCGGACTCTATTACACAGACTAATCCACACCACACATTCACATTTGGCGAATCTTTGGTTGTTGTGATCTCCAAATACTGCAGTTATGGCTGTTCACACAGCCATTTAAATTAAATGTTGTATCATCGGTCAATATTACCAGCTTTAGATAATTTTCGTTATTTTAAATTAAATTCACCATTTCATTTACGAATTGAACGTCTCAGGCTAATCTCCAAGCTTAATTTATTGTCTGTACCGAAGTTTATAATATGTATTGCAGTCTTAAAAGCTTATTTAGCTTATGTAGAACATTTTGAATAATATTCTTCAAACTTGTAACTGACTTATTCAGGCTCCGCACATATTATGATTGTTCGAAGTTGTTTCAGAGATTTGACTTTGCTCAAACTATCAGTTTCTTTAAACGGTTTAAATCAACGACTGAGAGATTTCGCAACATGGAGTTGTTGCATCGTTCCATGGAAAGCGCATTGAATAGTGACACATTTAAATTGTGAGTGCCACAACACACTGCACTTTATGTTGTAGCGTTACCAACTTGACGCTAACTGGTTGGTTGACGGTCGGCTCATGTGAAATGGTTTTTGGGAATGTTAATATCATATGGACTGTTTCTAAATATTGTGTAAAACAATTGGACTATTACGCACATTATAAAATTAGGTCCATATTTTTCAATAATCATGTATATTGAAATGAATTTTGGTTTCTATAGTTAATCTTTAAAAATTCAAAGGAACACTTCATTTAAATTTCCGTTAAATATCATTGAATTCTTATAAGTTATTAAACACATAACACCTATAAGAACAAACGGAGCTTATGCAGCCGTCTAAAGACTCCATTCACCCTAAAGCCTTGACAACTTCAGTCGTTTTGTTCACCACTTGTGAACTTTTCAACTCCCTTTTGATAAAATGCCGCATTCTATTCATAGCAATCACCCCTCAATTGGTGTAGGGGGTGTTTGTAAGCTTTTTCATCCTGCATCATACCGTGGCTGTCATTTTAATTTGAGCACGCCCATTGAGCTGTCACGGACAGACCTGAAGCTCGACGTGAAATAACTTATCAAAATTCCGTGACAGTTCCTGTGTGCTTTTAATTGATACAAACAGGAAACTGTCAAACTGATCACTTTCAGAATTAACAGTAATCACATTTGGTTTGATTGGAAATTAGTTGTTGGTTAAGTTTCAGAAATTTTAATTTCATTGAGAACAATTGTTGCAGTTATGTAGGTAATGTTTTTAATCAGGTAGGTTAAATCATTGCAGCTTGACCTGGATCATGGGTTTTCGTGTTATATACAATAAAAACATTTAATTTTCACTTATAGAGTGACCAACGAAAAAACCGCAATTTTTAAATGATTATGTTGGACGTAAATGAAATTCAACAAAGTTGAAACTTTGTAGTTGTGTTCCCAAAGAACTGTATGATATGACTGTAAAAATTAAAGTACAATACATAAATTAAAATTTAAAAAATTAATAAGTGGATTAGTTTTTACAGTAATGATGTTTTATTTTCATAAGCAATAAAGAATCGTTCTCTTCAACGAGAAAATAAAATCTAATTAATAACATTAATCGGCATTAAAAATAAATAAGTTATTTATTATAAATAAATATTAAATTCCAGACAATGTTTACTCTATAAAAAACATTTTAAGACTCTTGAAACATTGGTGTCTATGTATTGTTATTGATGGACACCACATTCAATAACTAAACATTAATAATAACAGAACAAACAAGATTTATTAAGGGGACATTAATATTAATAATATTGCTATTTATAGATAAATAAGTTATAAATTGTAAGCTTTTTAGAGCTTTTTATTTGTAAGGTATTTTTCTATAAATTAATAATGTTAATAATAAGTGTTTGACATTATTCTCGTTAATATTGACATTATTGCTAAAAAGTCTATATATTATATTACAGTAAATATATAAATGATCCAACATCCCGTTGTGGGTCTGAGCCTGCTAGACAGCTACTCACCGGATAAATCGAATTCCGTCACCGTATTCTAGCTTTTGAAACCAGGATTTGCTACCAATTATAGCTCCACATTTTTATCTTACGATGCTGGGTGAACTATTTTTATTTTTTATCACTCCAAGGGTTCCAACCCAGATCCTCTTACAAACAATGCAAGATCTCCAGTTACTAGACTAACCAGGGGTTTCTATATAATATTTAATATATAATATATAATGTAAAATTTATAATATAAATATATAGTATATATTTTTTGTGGAAAATGATAAATGTTTTAATTAATAGACATATAAGTTACGTATATATACACATCAACAAATAAGTATATAAGATAAAAATAATAATAACACAATAAATGTTTTAATTCTTGGATATAATCATTATATTATAAATAAGCTGAAGAAGATTACATCGAAATATTAAATCATTTATTGTCTCTAATAATTTTTTCACTTATAGTCTATAATATGTATTTACATATTTGTTGATGTGTATATATACATAATTTATATATATATATATATATATATATATATATAATATATTATATTTTCTTGTGTGTTTTTAAAGTATAAATTTTTGACTATACAATGTTTAGGCAAGTTTTATTTTTCCGATCGAAACTAACTGCTCAATACATGTAATTGGATGAGTTTACGAACTACTGAGTTATACTGATAGAAACTCTTTAAAAATTACAACTTAAATAGTAGCTAAATTTTAAAATTTACTGTTATGAAATACTGCTAGAAAACATAAGATACCCTGAAAATTTTGATAATTCGCATTTATATGATTTTAACAAAATAAACTTACGATTACCAATTTTATCAAGTTTTGTGATTTGTAGATTTAATCTAAATTATCCTTTATAGACTAAAATTTTACTCAACAGCATACTATAAACTGTCTCTAAAATGAAATACTGTTCCAAAACATAAAATAGGCCGAAAATTTCGATAATTCGTATTTATATGATTGTAATCAGATTCATGTTATTACGTTAATAAGGAAAAATTCAAGTAATCTGAGGAAACTGAGTTTTTAAAAATCGGTTTACGATTAAAAAGTTGAACTTCCCAATATGAAATTTTCGGTGTCAATATTAAAAATACTGGGATTTAAAAAAAATATTTTTCTTCAGCAATTTATTGAGTTTTGTACATTTAATCTTGATTATCCTTTGAGGCCTGATTGTTTGACCAGTTACATACAAATCAATTAAAAATCACCCTCAGGGTCTCATGCATAGCGAGTACGGTGGTGGAAATCATGAGGGCCACCTGGATCTACATTTTGTCTTGAAGTCTTGTGTTAGATCCGTCTCTTTCATCTTATCTATCAGGTCTCTCTTGAGCAACTTTTGTTCACTTCCGACCATGACGCTACTAGAGTATTTTATTGACGTACTAGAGTTTATTGAAACAACAATGGCGAAAAATCCAATTCAAATTCAGCTCACTAAATTAACGTAAATATGTGTTTTTTACAAAATCGGTCCATAATTGTCTATATTAATAAATTTGTAACATCAATCTAGTCTTATACAATGTTCATATATTTAATGTATCACATATGTCTACACTAATCAATATTTGTACTCAAATTTTGATAAAAGAGTGACTATTCCTAAGTGTTCTGGTAGCCATAAGGTTTAAATCGACTGTTATCTTATCAATAGCGGTTGTAGGTTCGAATCCTACCCACGGCACAAGGTTTCCTCTGTGAAGTTTAGTCTTTTCCAACCTGTGGGTAGGCCACTATAAATAAATGGTGATTGACGTAGGTTGAGATTGATCTGGTGAATTAGAATTTAATTGCGAAGATTTTTTTTTATTAGTGTTAACTAAATGTAATACATTTTGTTTTTTACTTTGTAAATATATATGATTACATTCAAGTACAAATATTACAGTCAAAAAGAAATAATAAGATTTTATTATTATTTAATCAGTTATAATAGACTGAATATCTTGAAATCGGGAAAGAGTAATTTCCATCAAATTTGTGTGAAATTTGAAAATTTGTCATACAAAACTTAACTATTTTTCTCAAATATCTTATTGTTGAGAGCACTAAAAGAGTTAACCACATAAAAGTAAAATTAAAATAGAAAAAATAATTTTGGTTTTAGTTTGAGTTGGGTCATATAATTGAAAATGAGAATAAATCGAATTAAAAATGTTAAAATGGCGGCCATTAAAAAAAGTTTTTTTTTGTTCATATCTCGTGTGGGATTCAACTTATAACATTGTAAATTATATAAAAGTTTGCTCATTTAAATTTCCATATCTCTACAATGACATATATTGGAGTTAATGTAATATCGAACACTGACTTCTCAAGAATGTGATAGTCGTAGGAGCCGCAACGAGAGTAGCTAGCGGAAGCTTCTTCAAAGCTACGTACCCGGAAGGGCCGAGACACTGACTAGAGCGAAGCGAATGGAGACAGTTTACTGTAAACAGACGTCAAGAAAGTAGCGATATACACAAATTACGAAGTTCAGAAAACCTGTGCAACAACTGTTTTAAATAAACTACTGAGTAAGACCCTTGATCTACCAATAAATTTAACTTTGCCTGCAAGGCTCAAGGGAGCAACTTTTGATCATTACATTTAGAGGATCTTTTTGTATTACATGAGTAAGTAGCCTACCACGTGATGCTCATAACAAATTTTTTCGAATGGACTGAAGTGGAAATTTTAAAATGGACTATCATAGTGTACAATTATACTATTTAAGAACTTGTCATGGTATTACATAAACAGTTCTTACTGTGATGATAACCACAAGTTGTATTTGGTAATGCACGGTGTTATTACTAAAATATAATATTTATGTAAAAACATGTCTTTATTGACATTCTCAAAATTAGGAAAAAAACCGTAATATGTAAATTTAATAATACATATTTGGTTGTGATTATATGTTTCTGTACTCCCTATCTTCGTTATATTACTATATTTGACGCTTTTGTGTAAATCCCATATTCAGAATCATATATAAATATACTCACAAGTATATGAAGAATTGTAGCAGGAAGAAAGGCGAAGTTTCAAATAATTATGAATTAGAACTACATGAAAAGATTCGATAGAGCTGCTAACTAAATGATAACTTTCTCTTTCCTCATATATTCACATGTAATACCTTGCGGCCATTTGCTAAGTGATGTCATTAAAACAAATTTAGTAACGAGCTTTATTCGTTAGCAGATAATTTATTTTATTTCATTGGTTTTTATGTTTTGTCGTAACTTTGTTCTACCTTGTTCTAGTTATGGATATTTATAGGGAGCTTGCGTATGAAACTAAACTCTCTGAGGTCTCGTATTTAAATAAACCATCGTCAACTCAGTATCAAGAGCTCATTGGGCTCTCAAAATTGGAAATAGCTGGTTTGATGCATCTACACACCACCAATACGACCCGTATAGAATCTTCCTGACAAGACTGTTCTAAAGACAAAATGTATTGTTAAAGTTTCCTCTTGCAGTCACATATCCTTTGGAGAATCTTCCGAGTGAATACGTCCATATTATGGATATGTTTTCTTAAGTAGTCGTGTTCTGTGAAGAACCCTAATTCCTTCCTTAAATTGCATCTGCCTAACGAGAGAAGCTCGGATGCAATTTGCTTAGAGGGAACGTGAAAAGAATTACTTATCCTTAGCCTGAACTGCTCCTTCACCTCATCTTCTGCTCTTCTCGAGCCAAAGTGCTGATGACTTGTATCGCCAGCCTCTTGGATATGCCACAGAAGGCGGAGGACCTGCGAGTTTCGTTGCTGATCCTACTAATACCAGTAAAGTGTTACATTATTAAGCCTCCCCCGCTGTGAATCGATTCTGAAACAATCTCAGATTAACTTTAACTTGATTTGATTAACATCTATGGCTTTCGAAGGGTTGTGAATATCTTTGAAAGCCATATCTTTCTCTTTGTATCCAAGTCGAAATTCCACACATTCAAAATACGGCTGTTGTTTCTGATTGAAACGCCATTGGGTGCTTTCCCATCTGCAGAACATATTCCTGCTCAAGTCTAACTTCTCGGACTTTAGTCCCAGTTCCGTCCTTTTTTTTAGAGCTGTCTATGAACCATTCTATCTCATGGTATAGGGACTATTCAAATGAAAAATACACAGTTAAAATGACTTCGTCAAAATAGTTGGGCTTGGAGGTACAAAACCACCCTCCTTACTTCAGTGAAAAATCGGAATCGGACTTCTGCATCATTTTAAAATGAAAACAATTCCACTTTTCTTTTCTTAATTTCTACGTCTTAAATTATCTTACATAGAAAACAGTTCATTTCAGGTTTGGATAATTTTATGCTTTTATAATTATTGACATAATTGTTAATTTTGAATCATTTTAAATAAATGGGAAAAGGACTAATGCATATCTAATGTGATAATTGTTTATTTTGTATCATTGTAAATAAAAGGCGGAAGTTCTAATGCATACCTAATGAAATAATTGTTTATTTTCTATCACTTTAAAAAAGGCGAAATGACTAATGCATATCTAATGTGATAATTGTTTATTTTGTATATTTTTTAATAAAAGTCGAAAGGACTAATACATATCTAATATAAGATATTTTTATTTAAATTTAAAAAGTCAATATTAAATTGAAAAATGTTTAAACTATTTTAGCCTAAGTTTTTGTCATAAAATGTTGAGAGATCCATGGTTTACAAGCGACATCCTTACATTTCGATTCGGTATGTTACCTAATTAATATTTGGTTTTTCGATCTTTCAATCCATAGAACGTCTTGGTATTACGTATTCACATACCAATTGTTTGTTATTGGCTAATTGTTTGATTTAATAATAATATAAGTGGTAAACTTTTCCTACTTAACAGAAAATTAATTCTATAGTAAGAAACTTAATTATTTAAAATTAAATTACAATAGGAGTTACAATTAATGATGGTAACTTGAAGTTATTATTTTAGGTAAATACTTTGTAGGCTTAAGGCCGTTACTCACAGCCAGTGTCTGTCTAGTCTGAATAAATTGTCGTACCATTCACAAGAAGCGGCAGTGGGATGCATCGTTGACTTGGCACCGGCACATCAACATTGAATTTATTAGTTGACAAGGTTTTGTATTGTAGTCGGTCTAAAATATGCATCCCTATGATGAATATGTAATGGAACTATGGTTGCTAATCCAAAGGTACAAGGGACATGGGAAAAATAAACGATTTGTAGATTCGTCCAATGTACGTGTTCGTAGGATGAAAAGTATTTATTAAACTTTCAGGCTTCACTAGAGGGAATATAGTGAGCAATTTTTCAAACCCACGTGTATGTCAGAACCCTATTTTGATGAATTATTGAACAGTTAGGACAATTAGTTCAAAAAATACGGCGATGAATGACAGTATATTTTTATTTTCGAGTGTCGTTCAACTTTTCTGTCAAAGCTCAGTTTACACGTTTGAATTCTAGAATCACGAAGTATACATTGACAGGTCGCGATCGACAGCAACATCGCTCAAATGTCAAGAGAAAACTTTGTACAGAGTCGACAGTCGCAAGGCACCGCTTGAGCGTGTTTTTACCAATTATTGAAAAATGCGAGATAAAGTTTTAATTCGAACATTTGAAATTTTGTTTGTATCTTTGTTTTTAAGTTATGTGTTCGTTAATGTCAAACTTATCTACCAATTGTTATGCAATTTAAGTTTCTTTACACATAAATAATCGCTGTATGTACCGGTATAAGGTTTTTTTAAATTAAAATTTTCCTTTTTAAATGCTTGCTACTGAATACAGTTATTGTGAAGTTCCAAAGTATGGACGTTTATATTCCGACTAGGAATACGCGCGTTTCGAACTATTGAAGAAGTATAACAAGAAATCGGACAAACGAATACCAAATGCAAAATTAAATTACATATTAAGTTTTCCCAAGTGAATTTTTGAACTAACTAAAAAACTTCCACGTATGTTACATTTTCAATGTTCTCATTTATATGAATTAAATACTTTCCTAGTTTCATAGTGTTATGAAAATATCATATTTATTATAATTTACTTACAGTGACACTGTTCTTTGAAATTTTCTCCATACAAAGTTCATGTAACTTGTATATATATATATATATATATGTATCAATGTGATATAGAGTAAAACAAAAACAGTAACTGTATTCTTTATATTACGCTAAGAAATTGATCATCAGGCGCTGAGTCTCACCAGTAGTGAGGGAACGGAAGTAATCTTCATTCCAAGGTTTTTGATTGGTACGGTAGACCATTTAAGTTATTTCTTACCGTGAATGGTGTTTTACGTCTTGGCTTACGAATATAGTAGTATATCACTTAGTGCGCTAAGGACTACAGTCTGATTTAAACTGGAAAGGGATTCTATGGAAGTAACCGGATATGGTGTGAGGGGCTTGAAGCCTTCTGGACGAATGGCAGGCGAGCTTTGTTGCCAGTAGCGGTCCCACGTGGTAATTCTACGGAAGTGACAAAATATGTTTAGGTAAAAGGTCAGTAATTAAACACTGAAATGAACATAGAATAAATAATCTGAAATTAAATTTAAACGGAAATTGTTTTTAAAATCATTTCTCATATTACTAAGAATTCTTAAAAATAATGAAATTTTATTTGGCAACACCGTTCCTCGGCCACACCACAACCCCAGTCCCTTTCCAGTTTTATTCGTACTATAAACACATTGTTTGGTCCATTGATCTACAAGTGTAAGTAAAGTGGCTTAACGGTAGAGTTCGCGTCCAACTATACAAACCCTCTCTTGGGTTTAGCTTGCACAATTTAGCACTTGACCATGGACTCATATAGTCAAACCATGTAAATAGACACGAGACTTTTACATTTACAGGATTCATATTGGATCAAGACGAAACTCTGCAAAACTAGACCGAGAGTGGACATAATGAAACGAGACGAGACTGAAAGCAATCAAGATTTTGTGTCGGTCTCTGTGTAATTCATCTTTATCAAAGTTCTCTCACGATCATACAAGGGAATCCGTTTGATGTTTACTATGTTTTATATTACGTTTTTTCCCTCTAGAAAATAATAATCGAGATTCAGAGAAGTAGAGTTAATTAAAATTGTTATGAACTTTTATGATATATTTTTCGTTTTATTTCAAATTCCCCTTGTGGTACTTTTTGACGGTATAGTTTCTTTATTATATTTAAATGGTATGGGTTTATAATCTTTTTACATTATGAATATCCTTTTGAAAATTTCGCCAATTAGCTCAACCAGGTGACAAATGGACGTTGGAGTCTTTGTCTATTCAAATCTCTGATATTCATCTTCCTCATGGCTTGTCTGATATAAATTTTCAACAAATAATCATTTAGCAAATCTAATTATTTAGTCATAATTTTAACTGCTACAATTTAACGGATTTTAAATAAGAAACAATTCTACCCATGACATATTTTCTGCAGTATATAAATTAATTTATCTTCATTGTACTTGTAACACTCATCATATTCTGCAATACTAATTTTGTAATTAGTTTCTATCAAACTTTTTTAGAAATAACACTAACTTTCTTACATACCTGTACAGAAAAATAAATAAACCAAACTTACTCGTTTGCATCTGCCCAAAAATTCCTATTCTTGAATTATCGCTAAAAATGTCGAAATGAAGAATATTTCATTCAAAATGTCATCGTTTACTCATTGAAATCATGGAATGACTTAATTGTCTAAAATTTCTATTTCATTATCACCAGTTCCATAACAAAACTAGAGAATAAGTATAATTATTATTATTTGTTTTCCTCATTTGGTTTACACCTAGCAGCAAGCTATATATATATATCGGCTTAATATCTTGTATATAAAGGAAAATTTAAAGGTAGATGTGATTGATAAACCTACTCCAGATCCAACCGCCGTTGCGTGAAAGGACCCGGGTCGGAAATGGATTCTTCAACAAGGCTACATCATATCGTGGGAGGTGTGGCAAGTAGCGCCATCCTGTTGGAACCATAATAATTGCCCAATAATCACATTATTAAGGTGCGCCCATAAAAATGTTTTAACCATATTCCTGTAACGTTGTCCATTCACCGTCGTGTTATTTTCATACTCACCTTAAAAAAAGTAAAGGCCGATATATTATCTTGGGATGGGTTACGCAAGAATTTTCTGCTTCAGAATTTCCCCCCACAAATGCGACAGTTTCATTTATTAATGTAGGCGTTTAAATGAAAATGTGCCTCATCAGAGAAGAATATCTTTGCAATATTGTCGTCTGCATGTTGTCTCTCCAAAATCCATTCAAAAAACTGTCTCTGTTGTAAATGGTCCGTTGATTTCAGTTGTTGAGTGACTGAATTATCTAGATCTGAATTTGAAGATCCTTTGTGTGAATTCGCTGAAGAGAGCTTTTCGAGATGCAAACTGTTATGAACGACGACAATTGACTTTTGTGGACTCACGGCAACACTGTTGCGCACAATTGTGATGTTCTGATCAGATCGGCGGAAACGAGAGTGCACTGAAGTTTTGATGTCTGCAATCGAACTCGTTCTCTCAAATGTATTTATTAGCCTACGAACTGTTGACTTAGAGCGATACGAAACTTTCGCAGAGTTTCTGGATAACACCTACAATATTTGTAAAGTGTTTTCACAATTAATATTCGTTGTCCTAATATAAAGCGTTCCATGATAACTAACCTCAAAAAATACTGATTAACAAAGATAAAATGTTGCCATGGCAACAATACACCTATGGCTTGCAATTTAAAACAGACATTCTTATGGAATAATCCAATACAAATAAAAATAGCTGTTATATTTTGTAGAGTCCAATGACTTTTGAGACACATGGTACATACATTTATTTTGAACATATGTACATATTAAAATTTTTAACAGTTTTGTACAGATTTTGACAAATTTATATGTATTATTTCTAAATGTTAAAATTTAATTAATATTTAATATATTTCCGATTACATGCACGACTATAAGAGTCAACACTCTGTAATATAAACAGCATGTAACTCCAACTTCTTTATTACAAATCACTTTTCCTCGTCTAAGTGTTTATAAATCCCAAACCGTTTGATCATAAAACTTTTTAAATTAACTTCATTTTTAACAGGAAATAAAGTCTGAGTTCCAGTAGATTGAATATTTAATTAAAATCAATACACACATTCTTTAATTAACTTTCTAAAATTGGAAAATCTACTTCATTTCTGTCAATAAACTCAATTTTTAGTGTAAATACGGGGGATATCGATGAGGAATTTAATATTAAAATACTCAATTTATGTTCTGAATTCCTATCATGGAAAATACGTAATAGCGACAAATATCCATGCTGAGATAATTTTTCTTTTTTTAAATCTCTAACTCCCTTATAATTGTAACAGTTAATCTCGGAACCTGACAGCTGCCTAAATATATGTTGATGGTGGTATAAGCTACAGTATACTAAAAAAAGTTAGAATTATCAAAAATTTGTGTAGGCGACATATTTAACTGAGAGCACGATCAAAAATTAGATAAAAAAATAGAGCACTATTTTGTACATAATAAAAAATGAGAAGCATTAAATCATAATTAAGAACAATGATGAGCTATTTCATTAAAAAATGTTTACTCAATTCTTTCAAACCTCATATGACAGGAATATAATAGTGCAGCTCGATTAATTTAAATATCCAGCATGTTATAATATGTATTATATGCTTATATTTAAGTTATTATAATTTAAGGTAATGTATATAAAACAATATTTTGAAGATGTTTTAGCAATATGTATTTAAGATTTAATTTAATTTTTGTTTTTCTCGTATGATCATTCGGCATCTTGTATTGAATGCATTTGTTAAAATTCAAACTGAGTTTATAAGTTTATCTTCAATAGACTTTAAAAATTATGATTATTATTGTTTTGTTCTTGTTGTTTAAAAACGAAAAACCTCTCAGTCATAATTGCCTTATAAAAAAAAGACGAAAAGAAGTTATAATAAGCCTTGAATACTTTAATAGTGTCTCGGTCGAAGGAGAAGAAGAGTTAATAAAGAGAGACCAGATAAGAAAGATGAAAGAGGGGGATCTAACACAAGACTACATGAAAAATAAAAGTAGATCCAGTTAGGTCCCTCGTGATTGTCACGTCCTTATTAACTGAGGTGACGCTATACTTACCTACAAGTAGAAGGTTTTAGTTTCCACTTCCGTTTTTAAAAAATGAGAGTGATAGCATGTTGCAATGATAAAATATGTTTAAAATCATCACGGAAACAAACTAAGTTTTTACAATATAAAGAAGTATTTATTTTCATATACAAGGAGTCAGATCTTTTGAAATTCTAGAAATGATTTAAAGTTTGAGGGGAGAACCAATACAGTGACCTGTACCCATTTTTGAAACTAATGTAGATAGAACACATATGTAAACTAATTAGAAATGTTGAAAAAATATACTTAATAAAATTTAATATAATCATTTAATTATACAAATAATATGAAAATCCCGACTTTATTTGTAAAATACATTTGGGTATCTGTTTTTATTTTACATCCACAATTTCAACAATTTCCGTTATCCTATTGTATTCCCAATAAAAACAATGCAGTTGGTAGTTTTAAATATCACAATTTCAAAGTAAATTTTACGTTTAAATATCTATAACTATTTTATAATATTTGTGAATTGATAAATATAAACTTTTTATTAGGAAGTTTAGTTATACAAGACAATTAGTACTTAAATTGATGAATACTTTGTGCATGTGGGTCCTAAAAGTTTTATTCATTGTTTTGCTTTGAAACCGATTAAAGCCATTTTTTTAAAACAATCGTTGCTAAAAATATAGTCTTTTAATATTTTTTAAACCGGGTCATGTTGGGAGGGGGTGAATGGTTAGGGGGATATTTAGAGCCACCAACCTATGTGTAGTTATCAAATTTCATGAATTTTATAAGCAAACGTATTATTAGAATATAATACCAAGTGTGTGGGGTTTTATTTTTCATACAATATATTTCTCCTTGGTATTTTGTTTTATATTAATAACTCATTGACATAATCTTTATTTAATTTGTAAATCAACTAAATCACTTATGCACAATCATTGCATAGACTTATTCACACTTTTTGATTAGCACTCCTGTAGATGAAAGAAGTTGATCACACTAACTTTGTCAATTTTAATCATCCACAAACAAAAATACTGTAGTGTAAATATTAAGGGAAAAAAATAGGTTTTTATTCCGCGACATCATTTTGGTTCAATAGCTGCCGTAAAGATTAATTAACTCTCCATTGTATTAAAATTATTTGAAACACGCAATTTTATTTATTTGTATTTTTAGAAACGAGGCCTTTTATTAACGGCACCAGTTTCTTCGTCATTTTCATTTTGAAAGATTATCACCGATTCGGAATTTTTGAGGTCAAACCTTAATAGGAATTTATAAGGGATCTTAAGATCTACAATTGAGCAAACTTTAGTTTTATTAATTATTTTATTAAGTCATTTATATTTACGTACGTTATTAGAAGCTAAAAAACCCCTGATTAAAGAAATACTAAAATTCCACGACCATGAAACCATTTAACCAAAATTTGTCATATCCAAGATTGTGGGTGTTAAACGGAACAAATTTAAACATCATAAAACTTTGTACAAAGGATCAGGTACAGATTGCATTTGGTCCCAAATCAATATGACGAAAATTGTTGAAAAATGGAAAAAAGTTGAATAGGATCGTACTTTCCAACAAACATTTTGAAAATGTTTCTAGCGTGAACCAAAAAGGATGGGATTTTTCAGCTTCATTATAATTTATTTTCACTAACATAATAATTTCTCTTTTTTATTAGAGCGAGAAAAAATTCAGATTCAGATTTTATCTTGGCTGTTCTGTTCACGTTCATTATCATAATTTTTCAAATTACTGCCGAACCCTATTCCTTTTTTAAAACTTATGATTGGGTAAACCGTAGTATGAAATTATCCTTTTGATTTGAATTTCATGAATAATCGATTGAAATTTAGTAAAACAGATTACACGGATCACGGATGCGACCTTAAATTTAAAGATTAAGGCTAGTTTGCATACGTTGCCGAGTACATAATTTTGGAGTTATGTCTGTGACACTGTATTTGTTGCTTGAGAGTGTAAATTAATAACAATTTCCAAACAAATTATGAAAAAATGGATTTATTTGATTTTTTGTGGCAGATACCATTATGAGGTAGACTAATTAAGTGGCTTATTTTAGCAAGTGTTTTTCTCTTATAATATATGAAGTATAGACGGTGCCATAGAAAGTATTTAAATAAAAATCATAAATTGAGTCTTCAGTTTTAAAATGTTTCTTTCATATTTAAAAAAAAAAATTAGATTTTGTTATTTTAGTAGGAAAATTGAGTTTAAGTTTTCCTTTTAAAAAATCTGCTGTTCATGTCAGTTAACAGCTCTGTAGGCTAAACTCTTGGGCTTAGTGGTATCAATCAGTCTTCGTTAATAAGCCCGAATGAAAATGCATACAGAATTTTAATACTATTTTATTTACCCAAACCTCTCATATATCGTTCAATTCATCAAAAAGATTGAATGTTTCATAGCAGTAACTTCTCTAACAATAATAAAATAAAACAATACAATATAAGTATTATTCCTATTTCTTCACTTACTAATAAAATTATTCTCTAATTTATAATATAAAGCTAGTTACATAAATTAGCAATTCAAAGTCGTACAAATTGTCTCGACACACGATCAACCATACATGGACACTATGAGTTTCCTTAGAAATTAAAATTATCTAAGCAATTTATTATTAACAACAGGTTGGTGTTAAATTCCTCATACGGACACGCATAAATTTTTATTTATTATGTAGAAAATTGATTTTGGATCAAGCATGACATTATTTATGTGTCATATTATGTTATACTGGAGTCCCAAGAGTTTCTGTCTCCAGTCACCCAGGTGGTTCTTTTATGAACCCTATTAATATCATACTCAACCCAAATTCAAGATCTTTACAAAGTTTATGGTTGTTCTGGAAACACTATTATCAATACCTACGGTGTTGGGAAATGTTCAATCAAAGTATGAAGACTTTATATGCTAGAGAGTTGCAGTCACATAGCCGGTGTATAGCCAAAGGTTTCTGCAGAAGTGGCACGAATTAGTCTCAGACTTGTCTAAGATGGTAGTTTTCTGGGCAGAGTCCAGAGAGTGAACCCATTATCAACATTAACTCTTTTCTATTGAACATTGCGAGTTGCTTATGTATTTTACTGCAGAAAACAATAATCTTTTGAAGATTTTCTGAGATTGATATGGTGTCTCCAATAATTGGATTTCTGGTTCTCCAGGCCTTTTAATTAGTTGTAAAATAGGTACTAAGTACTCCAAGAGTTCATGCCCTCGCATGAAGTCAGCCTCTGTGTCTTCATTTACAAGGCGGTCTGCTTCGTAATTCCTTAATACCTAATCAAACTTTGCCAGCTGATTAAGGGTGTGAAGACATTACCAGTCCATTCATGACTCAGAAGTATACGTAACCTAACCTTTTGTAAGACTTTTGTTAAGATTATTCCTGATGCACAGCTCTATTGCGTGTATATCCGCTTGTAAGATAGATTTATGATCTTTCAAGGATTTTCACAAAGCTTTGCTAAGGCTACAGTTAGGCACCCACTCCTATCATTGCTTTAATTTTGAAGTCAACCTTCTTTCAGGTATTTTGTGTAATAGAACGCGAGAACTGAACGTCTTCATAAGAAATTAACGATAAGGCCTAACTAATCATAATAGTAGGCAATTATTTGAACGTGGTTTATTGAGTTTTGTAAATTGAACTACGGCTGCGCAAGATGTTAGATTGCAACATTCCATGATGTAATGGAATAGCTTCGGAACTCAGGTTACTTATTCAATGTAGATTCTACCCGTTACTTAGTTTCTGTCGATAATATATTCTACGTAAGTATAGAGAAAGTTTTATGTGATTGGCCAAACAATCGAAGGTCAGTTTTAGTGGAAACATTAGTTTTAATACCCGTTGAGTGACTGGTGGGGCGGGCTCTTCTCAGTACTGCCACGTGAGTGACTGCTGGGGCAGGCTCTTCTCAGTACTGCCACGTGAGTGACTGGTGGGGCGGGCTCTTCTCAGTACTGCCACGTGAGTGACTGCTGGGGCAGGCTCTTCTCAGTACTGCCACGTGAGTGATTGCTGAGGTGGGCTTTTCTCAATACTGCCACGTGAGTGATTGCTGGGGCGGGTTCTCCTCAGTACTGCCACGTGAGTGACTGATGGAGCGGGATCTCTTCAGTGCTGCCACGTGAGTGCTGCTGGTACGCGCTCTCCTCAGTACTGCCACGTGAGTGACCACTGGGGCAGCTCTTCTCAGTACTGCCCCGTGAGTGATTGCTGGGGCGGGTTCTCCTCAGTACTGCCACGTGAGTGACTGATGGAGCGGGATCTCCTCAGTGCTGCCACGTGAGTGCTGCTGGTACGCGCTCTTCTCAGTACTGCCACGTGAGTGACTGCTGGGGCAGGCTCTTCTCAGTACTGCCACGTGAGTGACTGCTGGAGCGGGCTCTCCTCAGTACTGCCACGTGAGTGACTGATGGAGCGGGATCTCCTCACTGCTGCCACGTGAGTGACTGCTGGGGCAGGCTCTTCTCCGTACTGCCACGTGAGTGATTGCTGGGGCGGGCTCTCCTCAGTACTGCCACGTGAGTGACTGATGGAGCGGGCTCTCCTCAGTACTGCCACGTGAGTGACTGATGTAGCGGGCTCTCCTCAGTACTGCCACGTGAGTGACTACTAGGGGCGGGCTCTCTTCAGTGAGTTGGTTGTACGTTGCTCATTCTGCGTAACGCCAATAAAAATGTCTTGGTTGCAACTTTTATATAATCGTTTTAATAAATAAAATTATTCAATTAACTTTCAATCTGTAGAGAAAAACAATTCTATATTTAATCAGGGTTTAGTATGGCTTCAAACTGAACAGAAAGTATTTAGAGCCATGCTAGAAAATACAAGGATTTGTTCGAGAAAATGATTCCGACAGAGTTTGTAAGCCCGAAGTATTGAGCATTAGGAATCCCTATACTGCCACAAAGCTAAATCCCAAGTCTCTATTCCTGCCTGGAAACTCGTAAACTACGGAGTTGGAGCGAAACAATTCTAGATTGCGGCTCAATGTTGTATACTATTTTATTACTCCCTACAACAGCAATGACTATGTAACTTAAGGATTTTAACAGAGCAATACACAACGCACGAAATAGAAAACATTTCATTTGTAACCAATTGTCACAGTGGATAGAAGTAACATTTTTATGGTCCCTTAGTACCTTAAATTAGATAATTTTTGTCTGAAGAAAACAAAAAACTGTACAACTGTTTTAAGATATAGTTTTTAGATGAAACACTTCCTTGATAAAAATTTAAGCATTTTAGGATTTTGCCTTTCAAAATCTGTTGACAATATGTAACTAAAATTCATGCCTCTTTACTCCAGACCTTTTTATCCCCAATTTCATTAAAGCTTTGTTTTCTTTGCGAAATGATACACTGGTTTAGGTAATGAACCTTAACATGAATTGATTTGTATGTGACGGTACATACCTAAATAGTTTGATGACTACAATTAAAACCCGAAATATATAGTTAGATCCATATTGTTTCAATCTAAAATTGAAAGTTATTTTCCTTTAAGAAATTAAATATCTTGACCCTACGTAGGGTATTTATAACAACGGTTTTGAATATATATTTTATCGGAAAACTAGACTGAGTAAAATCTAAATTGGAATCGGTAAGTAGGCCTATGGAAAGGTATTATATTTTATTTAAAGTTATATATTATACAGGGTGTTTTAAAAATCGTTCCAAAACTTCAGGAGTTTATTCCTTACCTCAAACCAACGAAAAATTTACATAAACATATTTCATAAAATGCTTAATTTTCTATCTAGCAGCCATTTTGTGTTAAAAAAATTCATATCTTTTTAAACGGTAAATGATATGAGTTGAATATTTACAAAAGACTAAATATAATCTTTTCTTAAACAACGTATTAAAAAACTTTCTTTAATGTTTTCAGTTTTTGTCAATAACACGGTTATACCTTATTCTTGCTAATTGTCTACAACACCCAAGAATAGCTATGAACCAAAATTATTGTTTGAATTATCGAAATTATATCTTTAAATCTTCTTGTAGCTTAAAGTACAACTGAGTTATCGAGATCCCCAGTAATAATTGTAATAACTATGTACAGTATTGTCTCTTGGAAATATTTTGTAAAATAAACGGTTTTTTGAGATATTTTACATTTAAAAGTAATACATGCCATTTTGAAAAGAAATCAGTTTATTATTATTCTCAAATTGGATCTTTATACTAACTCGCAAAATTTAAACTTCATATTATTTACCGTTAAAATTATATTATTTAAAAAATTTAAAACACAAAATTTTGCCAGATAGAAAACTAAGTGGTTTAGAAAGAAATGTATATAATATTTTTCACTGGTTTTGGTGTGAGGAATAAATTCCTAAAAGTATATTTCTGTATGTATTTAATGATTAAAGCACAGATCTATCTTTTGTTCTTAATATATATATTGAACAATGATAGTGCACCCAAAACTGGCTTAGTCAACAAGCTTATCTAATTTCCTAAATATCATAAGTTAATTAGTATGAACAAATATAAAAGAGATGGGAAAATATGTATATTAGAAAAATAAAAATAAAGTAAAATAGTTAATTATATACTTATTAACTAACATAAAAATTGTAGGTTACGATAATTGATGGAATATATTTATTAGTATTATATATAATTTTTAATTTAATTCTTACAAACATTTTTTTGGTTTTACGTTTATTGTAATTCTAAAAATCATAATTTATCGGAAAAAAGAAAATATTTGTAATGGAGAATAATAGTCATTGAAATATTTGTAATTATAAAATATAAAAGAATAAAATTTACTTTACATTTTACAAAAACTTTGGTGAAATCGATCAGCCAGATTTTGAGAAATTATGTTTTTTATTATAGCTCCATGGATGGATTTTTATAGGGATAACAGTCAAAACTGTATTTTTAGGAAATGGCGAGGAAAATGTTTAGTTTTTGACTCCATAAAGTCTTAATTGTAACAATATTTTATCTAAATTAAAAAGACGTTTTTGAGAAAATAGGAAATGTATTTTAGTTTTATGGGAGCTACTCCCAAATGTTGACCTATCAATAATTTTCTTTTAAACCTTGAGATATGAGCAGAATATCACAGATACCAATTAAGGTCATTATTTGTTCATTAGTTTAGGCTAGGTCAGAATATAGATTATAGAAATCATTCCAAAAACCACCGTGACTTAGATTAAACTAAAAATCATTAAAGAAAATTTGAGAAAGTTAGTATTTTGAGTTTGGTATTCGGTGCTGTATGGGTGTATGCAAATGCCTGTACGCAGTTTATTATACTACATACGAAATTATAATAATGATTAAGGATTAAATATTTCCCCAGCTATCAGAAACATTCTTAGGTTGGTGTAGGGAGTAGTGCTGGACCAAAGTCAGTCACGAATTGTCTCATGCTTATTTCAAAACCAGTCGTTTGCAGTCGAACAACAATCAAGACTGTAAATCATTGCCGAAATCCCACAATCCGGACCTAACAATACCCATGTGAAATATAGACCAGTTTTCCCTGAAGGTTATCAAATATTCATCATATTTCTCGGAAATTCTATTCAAGTTGAATCTAATTTATTCTTTACCAAATATATAACCTGTATTCCTACGACAAAAATATTTATTCGGCAATTATTTTTTAAAGGATTTGTTTACCTTTTATTCTAATTTAGTAGTGGTAGTTCGGTGGCGGAAGGCATTATGTATTGTGGTATATAATCTGTAGTTATAAATGGGAAAACTCAGTTGTAATAAATATAGCTTGTAGTTATATTTAAAAAGAACCTAATTTATCTGTTTTATTATTAAGTAGATTGTGCAGTAGCTGCTAAATACGATTTAGTATTTAGGGATTTGGGGGTGGTATGAGATTAAAAAAGACTAATAGACTTGAACTTGAAGTAAGTATGAATTAGTTTAGAGGTTGGATATAGAGTATATATTCTTTGAGAAAGTATATAATTTAAATTAATTTTAGAACTATCAACTGGGTTTCTAGAAGAGTTTAAATTGAGATGACAATGAACATTTTTTAAATTTTACTGATAGTCTGCCTAACATTGAAAATAGTGTTCAACTCTCGGACCAAAATTCTCTCCTCACTCATTTAAATTAATTAAATAGGTTATCAAAAATAAAGACTTAAAATGTTGTTTTGTGTTTTATGCCTATGTTAGAAGGTTGGCATTGGTTACACACCTACACTAATTGTACTAATCTCTTCTGTTTACATCTCGATAATAAGTTTATGTTATTTACATATTCTAAATTAATTAATTATTAAATACTGTTCTAATTTAAATAAATGTATAATCATGTGGATTTAGGAGTTGCTGACCAGATTATATCAAATTGAAAAGTTCACCATAATTGAGTAAATAACTGATAAAGCTACACAAAATATTTCCTATTTGTGAAATTAATTATGAATAGCAACGTTGTATAGGGTTCTGCAAACGTTAAAGATATAAAATATTTGAAATCGGGAAAAAGCTTCCTTTTTTTTCTTTCTAGAAACAAATTATGTTAATAAATTAAAGAAAATGTTAGTTTTTATTTAAAAATTACTCTAACAAAATTAGGTGATGATATAGATCGATTCAGGTAGTTTAAATAAATAAAAAGTTTGACGTGTGTCTAGTTGTTTGTTTATGTATTTTCCAAAAGTTTTACCTTGATATAAACCCATATTTCGGAATACTGGGAAACTTATGAGTATGTCGTCAATTGAGAGGAACATATTGTTTATCGATAACTAGGTATTATACTAGGTATCGATACCATACACGTGAGGTATCGATACTAGGAACGTCATGAAATAATTTGTTTGAAACATTTTAATTAGTACAAGATCATTTCGAAGATATTAAGAAAAAGGTAAGAATGGAGAGTTCAAGAATTACTGATGTAGCAAAATTTCCCAATAGAAATAAATAAATAAAATTAATAAAAATGATTTTTAAAAAAATAAATATTTTCAGATTTCTTTAAGGACTTTAAATAATAATTTAAAAAATGGAACATTAAAACACCTAAACAATATTTTAACTTTTAACCTTAATTGTGGTTTAAAGGTGGGAAAACTCGCGGTCATCATCACCTTAAAAAATGAAAAAAGAGCTTACATTATTGAAAGGGCATTAGCCCTTAAATAATCTAATAGCGTCAGGGGAGTGAACAAGATTTGGTCAAGAGAGACCTGATAGAATGGATGAAATAGACGGATCTTACCTAAGAATAGATGAAGGAAGAGTGTAAACCCAGCTAGAGTAGCTCGGGTCTACCACACCTTGATTTGTTATAAGTAAGCCCCTGAAGAGATTTTGATCATGTCCAATCTTACAAATGGTACAGTTATAAACGATACTGGTAGTAATTGACCGACAAACTGACAAAAATGTTATCATTTCAAACAAAATTTCAAATTTATCTTCAGAGTCTGATAGAATTAAAAGTTTGATATCAAGTTTCATTAAAACACAAGGGGTTAAAAGCTGATGTAATTTTTATATTTTAGATGTATTTCTTAGTAATTGTAGGGAAGTGAACATATCTGTAATATTATATTTTGAACGTGTTTAGAACTTTTTTGTTTATCCTAGGTCTGACAACTAAGTTATTACTTGAAAACTTTGAAAAGCCAAAGCATAATAATAACATTTTTGTGTGCATAAGCTGTATGTAAAAATAAAATAAAAATAATATTAAAATATAAATAATTCTATTCGTTTTGCCATCATGGAGTTGTGGGAATTATGGTCTGTGAAACTTAGCGGGTGCTTCATCCAGAAGTTAAAACAAAGTTTGTGAAACTTGAAGTTTATGAAACAATACTGGTGCAGAAAGAATGAAATATGTTACGTAACGTAGCCAATAGCTGATCGTACCGAAAAAAAAATTCATTTGGAATGTATAGTTCGGATTCAACCCTGAACGACCAAAATAATTTATTATTTTTGGGAACACCAAATTTCTTGTCTCATCGTCGATGGTTTACAAGAAGGAAAGCATTTATTTTAAATTCCATTGTTTTTTCAATCTTGATTTAAAAGCCGTCATAAAAATGAATATTTCTTATGAAGGCTGGCTTGGTATTTTGTTTAATTCATATACAGGCTAGTCATTTAAATTTCATAAAAGAAGTCGTATACATTGCAGTTGGAATGTGTGCAATTCTACACATTCCTTGCTCTTGCAGATTACAAGGAAATATAGGCAAAATGTTATTACATTCCTCATTTTATTACAAAAATAGAATTAGTACATTGTTCAAATTAATTTGTAGTACGATAATATTTATAGACTGTACTAATTTTTACAATTTATAAATGAAAATAATTGTTATGATATAACTTAAATACTGTGTTGAACTAAATAGGTCGGATAATGATCGATTATACAAAATTTGAATTCTGATCCTTCCTTCTCCGCAATAGAAAAATACAGTTTCAGAATATTAAGACATGCCAGAGATATAATTTGCTTTATTTCCTTCTCTTTCATGCCTTATTATATTGTTATAACAGTATGTTTGAAAAAATCTTTATCATTGAAAACAGAAGACTCTAAATATCTACAATGTCATCTATTATGATACAACCCGATGATGCCGTAAGGCGAAACAATTTTGTAGATCATTTATATTATTAAAATGATTTTGAAACTTTAGCTTTGATGCTTTATTTAATACATTTATATAATCAAAATATAAACATAGCATATTCAGGACAATCAAAATTAAACCAATAAACGCATAACATACATTGTATTATCAATAACAACACATAGTGTATGAAGTGATTCAACATTCTCTCATATTATTGAAATATCCATTCCGATCAATCAAATCAAAATGTTTACCCCTTACTAGGTTCTACAGATAATACATTATTTGTTCATATTATTACAAACTTTTAGGATTTTGTCATAGAAAACGAAAGGCTTATCCTTCATTTGGTTGGTCGTTTAATAATACTATATTTCATTACTAGGACCAAAAGTGAAGTTTTTCGATACAAGCTCAAGTTAACATCGGAAAATGAGCGAGGATCGAAAGGTTTCTTTTGGTCCTAGTGATAAACTATAAATTTCATTATACTGCAAACAATGTAAGAAAACAATTCCACAAAAACTAAAATGTTATAACCTATTTACCTTCAAAAGTTTGGAAAAGTTACACAAGTTTGCAGCTATTACAGCTGTTTAGTTTGTGTTAGTGGTACTTATTTATAAAATCGATAGAAACAGATGTTTTATCTGTTATTTACAATCGAGAGTATCGGTTGTTTTTATAGATTCTTTACAATCGTTAATTATATCGTACAAGCGAAGTAACAGCTGATGATCTCGACCACAGTTGATGTTTTTAGGTCCTGGGACTAAAAAGAACACCTTTAGCATCTCATGCATGTATTGAAAACAACTGTTTTTGAAGCAGTTTCAAAATTAAAAAAATATTGTTATTTTCACATTTTTTAAAAAGTTGTGGAGATTAAAATAATTATTATGTTAGATAATTGGTAGTTGCAAAACCCAACTACTGCCAGTAACTTTATAATTTATGGTCTCCCAGAGTGTTTATAGTGCTGATCTATAGGAGTATATAAAATTATACCAAATTTCAAAGGTGGGGAAAAGTGAATAGTTTTTATACTAAACTGGGCAGTCTATTATTGCTGCCTTGTCAGGTTTCAGGCGTCGGAGAGAGTGGGATATCTTTGACCGAATAAAGGGACATGCCGAAAGATCAGGAGCCGTTCCCCCTGGCTTATAAAGGCGAATATATCGAAAAAAGCCCAGGACTGACTAGAAATTGGTTATCTTTACTTAAATTCCGCAATGCTTTAAGATACGGCAATTTTTCTCTTTCTACGTTCCTATCTTTTCTTCTTCTTTATTCTAATGGTTTAGAGTACATAAAGTCCATTGGGTTTGAAGTACAACCATACATTTTATAAGGTCAAAAATCTGTTGGTCATCATCGCCTTATAGAAAAAATGAAAATAAAATCAAAGCCCCTAACCCTCGAATACTCTAATGGCGTCAGGGGTAGGAAGAAAGCAAGATTCAGTCAAGAGAGAGCTGATATCAAAATGAAAGAGAGGGATCTAACCCAATCATACACGAAAAAAGTGTAGATACGGCTACGTCCTTTGATATTGCCACGCCTGTACTCAATATAAGCGAGCCATATACATATTAATTCCATGTTTGTGATCAATTGGAAGAAATTTTATTCGTATACGAAATGTAGCACAGACACAAAACTAATGACAATAACAGTACATGTAATTTAATTTTATTCAGAAAACCCCTAAATATCGCAACAAGCGTGGAAAATAACGAGTTTTAATAACTCCATAAAAATAGAAACACTACATGATAATAGTTGTGAAAGTGACAGTCATTAAGCTCAGAAGAGAATAAAGCATTAAAACAGCTGATTGTTAGGAGTGTACTCTAACACCCTCTCATTTCCCACTGCCTTGCCAATTTGCCATCACTTGTGTATGCATTGCACTTGTTCCTGACTATTACAGTCCCCCTCTCTCCCCCTCATTCCTTTCTTGCAACTTATTTATATGCATGTTACCCACGGCATATCGTAAAACAATTTTAAATTCTTTGACTAAATACAACATTTAAGTTACATAAACATGTAGAAAAGAAATTTAAAATAAATTGAATTAACAAAACGTAATCAAGTTAGGATTTTAGTAATTCCATGACGCTTATAATAGTGATGTAAAGCGTAAAAGTTTTATTTTATGTTGTCGTCTTCTTGTTTAAATGGGAAAAAATTTCTAGGTTATTATCGTTTTAAGAAAGAAAAAAAAAAAAAAAATAAATAAAAAATAAATAAATAACAAGGAAGAAAAGAACATAAAATAAAGACACCTAGTCCTCAAATACTCTAATAGTGTCAAGGTCGGAAGAGGACAAGAGTTAAGCAAGAGATAGATAGCTTAACGAAAGATGAAAAGAGAGATTACGGAAAAAGAAAGAGCCTTCTACGCTCTGCTATTAACTGCAATGCGTTATGGTTGCTTGGGGTAAAAACTAACTAATTTGATACCAGTATAGAGGTAAACCATGATGTGGTTAACTAGAGAAAACGTGCTCAACCATTCCTTACAACGTACCCTATCCCCATTAGACAAACCACCAAACTCGCCAATCCAGTCTCACGTGTTCCATACTCATCATAGGCTTCCTCCTAGCAGCTGAATGGCCATTACCGAGTCAGAAGGTCCCTCGGGATTACAGCGCCCGTACTCACTATAGTGAGAACCAGAGGGACGTAATAGATGAAACTACTTTGTATACTCACATTTATGTTTTATTTACTCTGTTAAAACTAGAAATTTTAAGAAGTAAGAAAGAGAAAATATGTTATAAATATTTTAAAATGATTCTAATCAAAGTGTTTATTTGATGTACGATACTGTTTTATTCCTTATATATTATTGTGAATATTTTTTTTTTTTGATATTTCTAAAGATATATCTTTTTTTGAGTATTTAGATATAAAAAGTGTATCTTAATTAGTTATGTGTTTTTGTAAGTGTCCGACTATTTTTCATGTTTTCTTTTTGGTCAATTCCACATAGTGAGTTTGAAATTCCCGAAATCAGATGTTTTAAACTTTATTTGATAGCATTGTTGAAGTAGGGTCGTTAAGGTCCTAAATAAATAACGAATAATATTCTTAAATTAAAGATCGACTCAGAATATAATAGTTAAAAGTTCTAAATGTCGCTTACAATATAATTTTAGATATAATTTGAAAGGTAATATCTTTAACTTGTCGTATAAAACATAATTATCAATCGGCCATGTTATAAAAGACATAATTTCACAAAATTGGATGAACCACTTTCGTTAAAATTTTAGTGAAATGTGGAGATTAATCACTCAAATTGTTTGTGTATAATTTTGCAATGCTCTAAAACTTTACTTTAAATAAGTTATAACTAATAACTTTTGGTAGTTGAATTAAGGTTACCTAAATTGGCCTGTCTGGATGCAATAAATCTTCTCCCCCCTTTTTTTTCGGTTATGACAGCTAAAATGTGGATGGGCTTTAATGAAAGGCCCATAGCTTTGCCCACTCCCACTTTCTCATATGTATGTTATAATTTAAAGTGTTTTTAAAAATAAGCAGTGTTTATAAATCCCTTTAAAAAGTTGTGGTTAGGTTTTATATAAACACGGTAGTGAATCATCCAAATATTTTGGAAAGATCAGCTTCCATTAATATTTGTTGTATAAAACTGTGAAAGGTAAGTTAAAAAAAAAGCTATTACGGTAATAAAACAAAACAAAATAATAGAAGTAGATCATTATGTGAAAACGTAAAAAAATTAGCCCATTAAATAAAAACTTTGCTTATCACATTACTTCATTAAAGTATAAAACCGCCTTTTTTCGTTGTAATTTTCTTTACGTTGTCTCTTTTGACATGTAATCAACTTTTATTAATTTTAAATGATAACATATTGGAAAATGTCTTTGTAGAAAACTAGCATGAACTTTGCATTTTAAAGAGACAAATACACATTCAAATAAATCAAGTTTTAAACAGCTTCATATAAACTTGAATAAAGTGAATGGGTATATTTCAGATGTATTAAAATATAAATGAACACTTAATAGAATTTTTGCAAAATATATCGAGTAAAAAGGTCAAATGTGTGACCATGTCGAGTATATTATAGTACTGTCCTACAGTGGCGTGTGGGCGGTCTCAAGTGTGACCAATCAGAACTGGAATTATTCACCGTAAATCCTGTTGACTATTGCCTACTTCTGTGCAAATCTCAATAGTATAATGATCTATTCTTTATTATTGGATGTTATTTATGAAATATGACCATTCATCTTCAGGCATGCCAGCAAAGGGTCAATATAAATTGCATTTTAGAACATTAAAAGGAGAAATTCTTTGTTGTAAAATAATATATACGATACTGAAGAACATACGAGTTCTGAACGTACTTAAGAACCTTACCTTCTTTTATGTCCATAACCGTTTATTGTATTTTTTCTCATTTGCCTCGAGTATTCACTTTTATCACAACTCTCCTCAGCAATAATATTTCACTTCTCGTCGACTAATCTTCTTGTTGTGCCAGAAGGAGAGAATATTTTATTTGTTCCTTGCAGAGTCTTACCACATATCCGATCATTGACTCTTCTTTACTTCACATAATCTTATAAACATAAATAACTTTTTAAAAGATAAAGCTCTTCGTTGGTTTTACAACCTAATAGATTATAGAAATTTAACGGAATATCATAAAATTTTTATAGTTTTTAAGAAAAGGATGTTACAAACAATTGCATTAAGCGATATCTTTAATACAATTAATTTTCACTCTTTGTATCAAAATGCCCATGCGTCCATTTGATCTTGCGTCTTTCTATCAGTAAAATCGACGTACTTTAAATGATAATAAATTACCATAAGCTGTTATTTTCTAATGAGTTTGAGTTAATTAACAAAGACTAAATTAAATTTATTGTTATGCGAATATTATTAAGTTAGTGAATCACGTTTTTAAATTTTGAGTTTACAAAACTGTAAATAAAGTTTTTTCACCACCAAAATAATTTTACTGCGTTTATATGATAACAACTTAAAAGGTATACACTGAGGAATTAAAAAGAAACGTTTCTATTTAATATTGATGTAGATCTAATTTATTTAGGTTTTATACTAAATTACTTGTTGTAAAACACTAAAACAGTGGAATGAAGTTAAACATTGATATATTTAATGTTCTATCTTTAATTGTATGTTTAATTACCTTTAGAGTAAATATATCTTGTTGTTTAAAGGCGAAAAACCTCTCGGTCATCGTCGCCTTATAAACAAATGGAAGAATGGAACATAAAATGAAAATCTCTTGAATACTCTAATAGCGTCAGAGTCGCAAAAAAACAAAAGAGACCTGATAGAATAGATGAAAGAGAGGGATCTAACTCAAGACTGTATGAAAAAATGTGAAGATCAAGCTAAGTTCCCTCAGGATTGCCAAGACGTACTCCCTATAAGTGAGCCCCTGAAGTTACAGTTTGTTAACCAAAATAATATCTTAAAAACTTGTAGGTTCACAAAAGATTATGATATAACTTAAGTGTTGTAGGTATACCTTTGAAGAGAATAATTTTATATACAACTAGATGAATCTTAAATAAATCTTATTTCTATTAATGTAAGTTCTTATATTTTTTTAGCTATTTGTGTTACATTTAAATAATCATTTTAAGTAAACAATTTTTGTTGATGAACCATTGTCTTAAACTATTTATTGTTCTACTATAAACTTTTTTTTTTCTTAAAACAACAAAATAACACGTAAATTAAATTTAAATACCCCATATTTATCGAACTACATGAACTTTCAAATAATTACAATAAGTATTCAACTTTTAAAGTCTACAGACTGTACCCTAGCCATTGAGTTAGTGATGGGGTATTACACAGTTTGAACATGTGTCAACCAAACGTCCAGCTATAATACGTGTACTATTCTCAAACTTGCAATTCTGGCCCACCCAGTAAGTCGTACTCTAGAAGTATTTGTAGATGTAGAACTCAGTGACATCAACTACTTGAGGACACTAATTCCATCTGTAATCCCCTATCATTCGTTCTGACAACAATCTGCAAAAAAGGAATCTGCAATAGATCTACAAACAACTGATTTAAACTACATCTAATCCCTTGCCAATGAGTTGAAAACAGTAAGCGTAAAGTCAAAGCCTTTCAGTTTTACTGGGGTAATTTTTTAGAAATGATTTTGTTTGTCTATTTTGGAATATTAAATACAGCTTGAATGTTCATTGGCCTGAGATCATTACAAACGAGGATTTATGGAGAGAAACAGCTCAAATTCGGGTCAAACTGCAGATTCGAGAGAGGAAGTGGAGGTGGTTTTGACATACACTGAGGAAGCCAGACGGAACCATTGAGAAAAAGGCCCTAGATTGGAACCCGCAAGGTGTCAGAAGAAGAGGTCGACTCCGAGAAACCTGGAAGAAGACCATTATTAATTAAAGAAGCAAAAGAGGTTAACAAGACTTGGGGAGAAGTGAAGGCACTTGCTGGAGACAGGGACAGATGGAGAGCTCTTCTGGACGCCCTATGCTCCAATAGGAGATAAAAGGAAATAAGTCAAGTCAAATACAGCTTAACGCAAGAGCTGATGTCTGATTGAATAAAAATGTTTAACTTGTATGATCTATATTCAAGAAGTAATTAATTTTTAATGCAGTTAAAAAAAATAGTTATTGCCGGAGTAGTTATTACGATTTTGTCTATTAAATAATAAAAATTGGATACCCGCTTCTTATAGTTGCCACCAGTTATACGTAGTGAATCAAAGATAGTGTTAACAGTTTTGGGGGATAAAGTACAAGCTACTAGTGATAAAACGGCAAATACTACATTTCCTACTCCAAACACCTTTGGCGTAAAGGAATATTTGATTTTATCTTTTTTTAATCTATTCTTCTGCCAGTAACACTGCAATTCTTGGGCTTTCTGTGAATATTGTAAGTTTAAGACCATTTTCTAAATCTACATTTTAAAAAAGATAATCATTATGTTCAATGTGATAAAATACAGTTAAATACTGAAGATAATCCCTTAAAGTTGCAATTAGTCGTATTTTTGAAAAAGGTAAACGTAGTATGACATTAAACTCTCGGTTACACTTTACTTTAAGAAGTGTAGCATGTTATAAAAAACTTCTCTGTTATAAGCTTTTGAGCGATGTACTATAAAACTTGTGTTTGTTGTTATTGTAAAGAAATACTTACGGTCTAAATAAACACAGATTTTAGCCTGTTAGAACACTGTTAAAAACAAACTGACATACGACTAGTATATTTTATCACTTTTTTTTTTGAATAAACAACATTTATAATTGGAAACAACTCCTTTTCCAAAAAAAATCAAAATCGAAGTATTAATAAACAATAAAAGGTGGACACATAGGATAGGACCAGTTGAGTAAGAGAGCTAGAGTTTGTTTTCATAATGTCCTCCTTTCTTTCTTATGTAAGCGCTTGCTCGTTTTAGCTTGGCTCTGACCGTGACCTTGTGTGAAAGTATTTCTTAACCATTATATCGGCATTCATGATTCTATTCACTTTTTACCGAAGTCACATAAACTTCACTTTTCATGAACACCGCGACCTATCCATGTGAAATAGTTAACATATAACCACTGGCGAACGCCAATCGCGAATTGTGGGGGCACAGCATCCTGAACAATGATTCTCTGTCTCTGTCTAGTTCAATTTGTCGAAGAGTTTGAGACAAGTTATTTTGAAGAAAATGGAAATACATTTCACCATTCAAATTTCGATGAAACCCCTATAAATCATTGCCCAATTACATTCCATACATTTATACTCAACCCCTGTTGAAATGATATTTCTCTGATTCCTTTGGATTTTCTGTAGATTAGAGGTGCATGTTGTGCGATTTGAAGATCCCTTGTCTAATAAAATACGTCTCATCAGTCTATAAAATGTTTTTGAAAAAATGGAGCTGCTCAAGGTCCTTATTTTAATAATCAAAGGCTAAATCCCTCTCTCGCAGCTTCTAATCCTTGAACTGTGGATGAAATGGATGGAAACCATTTTGTTGCAAAACTCTTACTACTTTATTACGAGATGTGGCGTTTCGTTGAGTTACCTACTACTAATTGAAGGATTTTCCTCACCCCTTAAAAAATTTATTCAACAGTCGCATCCTGAAAAGCATCTACCATTTGGTTGCTTTTGGACTGAACCACTCCAGTCTGAACCACCAGTCACTGATGCTCTGGCGTACTGGCAGTGTTACGATTGGGATATCAAATTTTATATTCCATTAGAGCGGCATTGTCTTTCCCGCCACAAAATCCATTAAGAAATACATTTTTGCGTACACCTGTTTAGAAAACGTCAACATAATTTCTCTCTTCGTCAATAAATTAACTAGATTTATCTAAACTGTGCACGTTTAGTCAAAAATTTTCTTAGTGGAGATTAAATATGGTTTTAAAAAAATTGCTGGAGAAAATAAAGATATACCCCGTGTAGGCATTTATTTTAAATTAAAACAAACAAAATAAAGTTACATTGTTTGAAAACTTTAAAAAAAATGGAAGTCTTTTATAACATTTACCACTTCCTAAAGTAAAGGGTAAAAGAGAGTTTATGTACTATATTTTTCGAAATTACGACTAATTACAACGTTAAGCGATAATTCAGTATTTACACTTATTTAACACAATGAATATAATTATTATAAATTAGTCTTGTTGGAAATTAATGCAGATTCTGAAAATGGTGTCAACTTTACAAACACATAATGATTAAACTGCAAAAAAGATACCATCTGAATTCTTACCACCCTGGCAAATTTATATACTTAATTTGCTTTTTTACATTTTTAAAATGTGCAATTAACACTGTATAATATTTGGTCCTTTGTTAAATTAACATTATGTTTATAATAAAATTATAGCTTTCTAAAACAGCAAGTAACATAACTATTTCTATCCTATTTTGTCAAGGAAAATACAAGTTGAGCTGTCAGACTTTGAGGAAAACCAGACTTTAAAATAAATATAAAATGTTCCTTCTCCCTAGTGTTTACAAGATCACACTATAACCTTACTTGACATGCGTCAGACAAGTGTTTACTGTTGAAATGTTTACAGTAAAAAAAAATCATATTAGTGTTTCTACTTTAAAGAAACATTAGCTATCTGATACTTTTAATTGTAACATGTGCATTATAATAATTATAATTTTGTTTAACTATGATATATTGCTCTCACGACTTATAAATCAAACCCGAATGTCTGCTTAATAATTTGTTTCTACAGAATAATATGGCAAGGAAATATTGGTACAAAATAAGTACTAGAATTTAAATGTCTTTCAAAAATTTGTATGCAAAGTAATTATTTTCTTTTTAAGGGATAAAACCAAACTTATTATTATTATTATTAAAAACAGTAATACTTAGTACTTAATATTTTGTGTTGCTGTAAAAAGTAATTGAAATTTGATCTTGATAATTAAAATAAACATGAAAATAGGTCAACTTTGTTAGTATATATATTATATAAATTGTAGTGTACATACCTTTGTAGCGTGGTTCAAGAAATGTTTAATGCAGGTTGCGTTCGGTAAAAAACTAGTAACACAGTACACCTACAATAATCTTTCGCCTCGAACTGTTTCAGCACATTTAATTATATGTATTGAGGTTAAACCACCATGTGTTGTGTAGAGACCCCAGCAGGGGTTGGTGCAGAAACAAGCCGAGGGAAAGTCGAAATAATACTTCATTCACAAAATATCACAGACAATAAATAATTAAGGATTTGATTCATAATAAAACTATTTCTATGGTTTATAGCAAACTAGATTTGTGGAGTCCTGTTTTTAAAAATGTTATGAGCGTCAGGAACGGCTCTACGGTACAGTAAGGTGTTACAAATAAGTGGAAATATATCCATTAAAGTTAAGTATACACCAACGATATTTAGATATGAGTATATATAAAACCGTGACCTCAGTGGTTTTATGATGCAATATACTCGCGTTGCTCTTTCACAGACATTAAAAATCGACTCTAACTTCCATTCATTTGTAAACTTCGACCTAAGGTTTGGTGAAAAATCCATAAAACGCGATATTAAATATGGTTTTATTACACTCTGTTTAAAATTTGAATTTGAACATTCATAGCGAAAAATCTCTGGAAAGTTTTTTTTTATGCGTAAAATAAGTTTATTTAAATACGGTAACTAACATTTATAATATCACCACAACATCAGGATTTAAAAATTTATTTTAAATTCCCATCAAATACTATTTTAATTTTCCTGTAATTATTACTATGTATTTTATTTCCTGAGTTTTGTCTTAATACCGAGAATATTTGGGAGAAATTTGTTTGATATTAATCAATAAGCTAAAAATGTTAATGTGAAACAGACCTTCAAACAAAATATAAATTTTATTAACCCTTATTTGGTTTTAAGGAATTGGATTAAAAATGTTTTAGAACCATTAGGACAACTGCGTACTAGAAAGTAAAGTTGGGAACTTTTGATATCATTTGTAATAATAAAATGTAATGAAAAGCTGCGCTAGAAGTTGACAATCTAAAATTAAAAATAAATTTAAGATAAACAGTGTTTTCTTCTTTTACTTGAAATATTCACATTTCACCAAAGTTAAAAAAAAAAAAAAAATTGGTGAGCTGATTTTAGGTAATTAAGTTTTTTTATAAAAGCCCTGTGGCTGAATTTTTTTTTTTTTTTTTTTTACCGATTACTCCATGAACCGGCATTTTTTGCGAGATGGCAATAAATACGTGTTGTTTGGATAGATATAGGTCATACTTTAGCCAAATTTTATAAAACTGTTATACCTGATTTTGAGAAAATCAAAATTACATAGTTTTGTTTCTTATGGTAGGTACTGTACCTCCAAAATTTGAAGTATTGAAGAAAAAGAAACCTTGCAGCTATGGTCAAAACATGTCCACATACCAAATCTGTTAAAATCGGTTCATATGTTTAAGTTGTACAATATAGACTAACAACTTTAATTGAAAAACTAGTATTTTGGGATTTTTTTTAAAGGCAACAACGTTGTATTTTAGGGCTCAAATCGATGGTCTATGTGGGCTTTTTCTTCGTTTGAAGCCCTAAAATATATAATGTGACTGAAAATAAACTATCACCCCCTCTTATTTATTTTTTTAAATATTGAGATATTTGAATTCTGTATACGACAATCTCTTTAGGTGAATGGGCAACCTAAATATAAAAGTTAGGGACCTGGGGAATGGAAGGATGCTCAAAAAATTCAAATGGATACCTATAGGCTTTATGATAACTTTTTTAAATGTCTCTTTGAGACAAGAAAAATAACATAAAGGAAATTAAATTCTAACACCCAAAACAAAATGGTGACGAAAAGAGTTATTTTATTTACGAAACTAATACGGAAGATCGACTTAGAATACAAGACAATCGATATTTCTAAATATCGGTTCACTGCTTAAAATTCAAGGGTTTCTTGTTTTGTGGGGAATATCTTAAATCATCGTTTAAGAGAACTGGTAGTAACAGAGTTCAGAAGATGAACAAACCAAACTTATGAAAACATGTTTAAACAAAGAGTACATAAAGGTACAGGTGAGATCAATATAACACATTTAATATGAGTTAAAAACGTTAATGTCATACAAGGGGATGTCATTTTCCTCTCATAAGATGGCCTATTCGTGTCATTTGAAATTTTGAGTAACCCCTCCATCCTCCAACAATTAAAATTGTCTAAATGCAACTCTAGGAGAGATATTGACATAGTTACATATGAAATAGATCAATATCAGCTAAAACACATACTCTGTAATTTGTTTAATAGAATTCCTCAAAATGATTGTAAAAATCAATAGCTGTAACAAACTAGGTGAAAATTGGACACAATTTTTCAACCATAAGAGACCTACGCACACAATTATTGGATTTCAGTTCCTAAGTTTAAAATTCTTAAGTTGTCAAATCTATTTTCAGTAAATTTTAAACGATTAAATTTTTTTTTATGAAATAACTGTTAAAAAAATTAAATACACGTTATCATATATGTTGTTAAAATACATTTTGATGTATTTGTTATTTATGTTTTATCACTGTTGTAATTGGTTTTCCAACTTTGAGAAATAGAACAGGTAATCTTTTGTAAGACTTGTTAAAATATATAACTAAAATTTAATCACATTGACTTGTGCACTCCTATTGTCTGGCCAGTTCATCGCTACCAGGAGTGTAACAGATGATTGCTATATGATTTTACTTGATTTGTTATACCAACATTAAATTAAGTAATTGTTATTTCTAATATTCTAATATTTACTTATTTTTACTATTACAACCCCACACACACGCGCGCGCGCACGTTCGCACGCACACACACATACATATACACATACACATACACATACACACACACACACACACACACACACACACACACACACACACACATATACACATACACATACACACACATAGAGTCTTTATGTAATATAACATTTAATCAAACACGGTATATACTATATTTTGAAGACGCCTTCCATTGTTAAGATGTTTGATTATCTCTAACACAATAAGAGAAGACATTGTCATTATTGCAGACTGGCAAAGAATGACATTAAACGTTTAACCGTGAAATTCCCTTGATAATGGGATGATAAATACAGTGTCTGCGCTGAATAGGGGATTGCTGCATTCAAGCTCAAGAAATTACTTTGTTGATAAATGTTTAACACCCATCACTTAGGGAAGTCTAAGTAAATAACTCTGTAATAACTGGATTATTATCTGACAGGAAAGTTTTTTCATCAGTCAAACAAATGGAAGTTGAGTTTTTTTAAATAACAGTATTGTGTAAAAAAAAGTGTTTTACTTTCTTACATGTATAGAGAAAAATATTGTGAAGGGTAAAAAATCCGGCGTCTAGTTTTTAGCTGAAATATCCGTTATGATATCCTCCTATTCCAAAAATTCCAAAAAGTGACAATCAAATTTGGTATATGCATTTTTTCTTTTCATTTTTAGAGTCTGTAAGTAAAACCAAGGAGCCTTATACTTTCACGCGCATGTCTGCCTGTCTGTAAGTCGCATCAGTCAACACAGACAAGACGATAAATCCTATTTGGCTTTAAAATTATTAGATGATGGTGGATTTTCATATTATTAATACGGTTTAATCGGACATTTGCCATCATTTGTATATGGAAAATGTTCTATAAATGATGGCCAATTTTAATTACATCATATTAATAAAAGCCAACATATTTCAAACTTTACATATTCAAATAATGAATTCATTTTCAGTATCCAGGTCACTATTAGTTTATATAAAATTGATTGTTCTACCAGAAGTTTTTGTTATTTTTGTGAAAAATTAAATAAATATAACCTCCAAACAAGTTTATAAAATTATAATAAATGATCAGCTAAAAACATCGCGTAAGTTGAGTTGTTGTGTACAACATTAAAAAAGATCTGTTTAAATCGTCTGGAACGGCAGAGTTTTTGTATGTTTGCTAAGGACCATTAATATTGTGATTACGAGAGGTTTACTTTAAAATAAATAAATCTTACAGCGTAAGATACCAACTGATATTTTTTACGTAGTCTTTGGAAACATGACTATGGTTTACAACATCTACTCCCCATTCCTCGCGTCGTAGATTTCTCAATTTAGTCATTAAACCATTAGCTATTTCTATATATAGATTTGTTGGCAATCAATTTTAGCAACAACACTTGTATCTCAATCGAACAAATACGAATTCCACATTATTCACTCTCTAAACTACTGTAGACTACTTATCAATAAAACTAAAATGGGTTATAACGTTTAACGATACAAGTATTTCTTTAATAATCATAAATCGAAGAACAAAAACGTTTAATTGATGAACGATGAACCAACTACATATATTTATTAGATAATTAAATTTCTTCCTCGAGTAAAGCTGTGTCCTCGTCGCCGTTGAAGTAATTAGCACCGCACGTCCGTACTGTTGGTGGTTTATCGATGCTGTTTAATGCAATGATTAGTTTTATCGGGTTACAACGTTACAAGACATTCACATTAGACGTCTATCTAACTGTTAGCAAGAACGGTACCTTACAGTACCGGTTTTATGAGAAGGAAAAACATCTGTTGTTTAGAAATGTAAAATGAGTTACTGGAACTTTTAATGTTTTCATCCTTTGGAAAATGATTTTTAGTTTTCCCTTTTTTCGAAAATGAATTTTTATTAATTGAATATTTTCGTTGTATCGATGTATTCATATATAAAAACAGTTAATGGTTTTAACGACTAAATAGCCAAATCTACGGCATTGTAAAATAACAAGCAAGTTCATGATCGCCATCATGGTACTTACACAGCACCATCATACAATCTAGTCTACCTAGTACAAGCAGATTCTCTTAAGGGGGTTGCGTACCTCCTATCTCGCCAATGTTAATTTAGGCAACTTTGATGTTCCTTTTCTCTGGAACCATTACACCTAGAGAGTTGTAATTTTTGTGGTATGCAGTAACAAGCCACATGTGCCCATTGAGTGTTTTTTATCACAAAAAAACTATTCTAACAGTAAAACAATATATTTCTCAAAAACACCAAAAACTTCATGTTTTTACCAATTATTTTATTTTTTTTGTACTAGATCATTGAACAATTTTAACAAAAAAAATCAGTAGGCTGCTAGTGTTTTACTAGACAGCAGGTAAAAATTTCAGAGTCCTAGCTTGAATACTTTCTGAGAAAAGGTACATTATGTTTTAAAAAAGTAAACTCTCGGAAAACTAGGATTTTGTTAGAAGCTAACCTGTTTTAGTAAAGTCCGGCTCCATTGGAAGGTCCAGCCTCCTGTCTTTGGTTTCCAGTTCTTCATCGAGCTTCCTTTTGACAGTTTTTGTCTTCTGGTTGGCTTTTTTAAATAACTCTTGAGCTTCACGGTCACTTTTTTGAATACGGTAAATGTCTAACGCCTTCATCGTCTTAGCGCAAAAAGGCTCCCGGAATTATCCCAACTGTCTTCAGTATGTTGCACCTTTCAATTTTTCCATCATTGAAAGTGGATACAGCTTCATGAACACCTAGTGTTAAGGTGGCCAACTGTACAAAATTGTTTTTTAGTATCCGACTTCATATTACGTTATTAACCGACTCATTCTGATTTTGTGTCTGGCCGTGCAAACATTTTGTCAAATGGTCTCTTTGAGAAAGATCTCGGAAAATAGGTTTTAATTTTTTTCATCACAACTTCAGAAAGGTGGAAGTGCTTAGAATGATTATAAGGAATGGACGTGGCTATAGTTTTTTTTTGTATTTGCACCAACTTTCTATCCCTCTGCTGCGCGCGCCACAACAAAAAATTGGCGAAATTCATTGTTGAAAGGCATGTTTCCAAGGCAATTTATAATATGATCAACTCATTGAAATGGCATGTATTATACATAATTTTAACCGGGAAAAACATAGAATAATAATAAAAAATAAAACAAAATTTGATATTTTTTTAAATTTTTGAGGTACACGACCCCCAAAGTTGACTTTTTGGTCTTTCAGGAAAAGTTAAATTCTATTGGGTTATATCAAGGGTTCTTAACAAGTATATGTCGTTTAGTGTAAGTTTGTTTAACCATTGTTGTTTAAGCTGAACCTCTTAATTGTGTAGCCTATATTACTACTTTCTTGTCGTCGGCTAGGGCTTAACGGGCCTCCTGGAAGTGTATTATTAACTCGTGTCCAGAATCTCGGCCGTCTGGATCTCGTAACTATACAAATATCACGTTTCTTGGGAGGTCAGAGTTAGAAATTTGTTAATTTTTTTATTAAACTTCGTAGAAAGGTGGGGGAAATTGAAATATACATTTTGTTTTCTAATTGACTGTGTAACACACGAGATATTTACAAAAACTGTTTAAAATGCCTCTAAATTATAATAGAATTATATATGAGCACAAAGTCCTCTATACCAAATTTCAAGTTCCTATTCCAATTTCTTTGGTTGCTATCGTACTTACATACAGACGACAACGACGGTGGCCATGTTGAATGTAATTTTCCCCGTTTATTGGTGTCATAAAACGTGAATAATAACAATTAAAAATAAAAAAAAGTTTGTAATTACCAAATTTACTTCGTATACTGTATAAGTAAAAATGAATCTAGTAGGCTTTAATTCTTTTCCCATAGATTTCCTAAAAACTATCCTTTACAATGCAGGGATTCTATTTAATTTAAATTTAAAATATACCTCCATAAGAGCAATGTTGATAATCAAACCATAAACAACTTTTGTAGTTTTACAAATATTCAAAGACAGTATATATGTTTTGCAATTGTACACACAGCGGTTCTAACAGATGCATTTAACTGATCAGAAGTTACAAATTTAGTAGCTTACCTTATTTTTTGGTTACGTTTATAACATTACTTAAAACGAATTCGTAAAACTTGTGCTCAGCTAGTTACGAAGATTTAAGTTTTAAAGTTTCGTAAAGATTTGAAAATGTGCATTTCGTACATGTCGTTTAAAATTTAACAAGTTTGACTACTTCGATTATTCAAGGAATATTAATTTTGTATGGTTTGTAAATATAGGGTCAAATACTTTCCTCGTAATTCCACTTGATTGTTTGTTCGAGTTTTCTCTCTAAATCAACGACAATTTGAGTTGTTGCTTTCAAATTTATCATTTTATAAATAGTTTCCAACACAATTATATGTTTAGAATGTACATTTCATGAAAATTAATTTGTTTCTCATCAACAATTTTGAAAGCTAATCATTTATTACCTATTCAGTATATTAAAAATACATATAAAATCTCACTTTTTTACTTCGTAAGTGACGAGATGAAAATTAAGTTGAACAATTGTGTCCTAAATAACTTTTAAATATCATTTTATTATCTTTAAATTCTGAAAAAATCTGTAATATATGGTGTAAAAAAAGATAATTCAACGTATATCTACAAACAAATATATTGTTTACACAATTCAGACATATTATATCCATTGTTTGTTTTAGAGACAAAACTCTATTAAGTAAAAGATAGCTCCTGAATGGATCTATGCCTTTAGAAAGTCTTTTCTTTGTGGTCTAGAACTATCAGAATTGTTTGAATCAATCAGTAAAATAAAAAACATACTGTTGTAAAAAACTAAAAGTTGATTGAATTTCCGACTCTCATCTCTTTTGTTGATCATAGACAACCTTCACATCAATTAGACAAGCTCCTTGTCTGTTTTCTTCACACCTGTTAGTAGTTTTGAATACTTTGAGGACCCTTTCACATCTAGATGGCATAGACCAGATTGTGGGTATATATGTATCTGGAATCAGGATAAGTTAAAATTATCAAGATTAATAATGTGAAACGAATCAGAAAAAGATTGATTAGGAATTTTCTATTGTAAAATGGAAGGTGGAGAAAAGAGAGTGACCCTAATAATATCGAAATGATTGAATGTGAAACGTTTTTCGTTGGTCCTAAGAAGACTTAATATTTAAAGTCTTAACAGCGTAGTTATTTAATCCATAAATGAGATTATTTTTAAGTCAAAACGTAACTAAATCGCTGTCTCGTACCCCAAAAACTGTAGCTAAAATTTGTTCATTTATTAGAATTTGATTTATCGAACCTTCAGAGTAAATGTTTTTCCCAATTAAAAAAATAGTTGAGTTAATAGAAATTTTTGTACTGTAAATAGAAGTTTCTTCGATAGAAAGAATTAGCTATAACATTGAAATAATTGAATATGAAAAGTTTTGTTGGCTCTCAGAAAGACCATTTTGTAAAGGCATGACAATATGGTTTAATAACAATATGGTTATTTGTTTATCCTTAAATCCTTAAATGAGTTTTCCATAAATCGAGACCTAGATAAATTGCTTTCTCGCATCCAAAAAACGGAAAATAATCTCATTTTAACAAAAGCCTTCGTCACGTTTTCAAAATAAAATTTACAATCATAAATGATTTCTTCTTTTAATATTATTGAATAGAAAACAACGTATCTTAGTGTGAAATATATATTATTTAGAGTGTGAACTAATATATTTTTTCGACCAAAAGAATGTAAAAACCACTTTACTTGTATTGTAAATTAGTACTTGAAGATAAATCGATTTAAAGTAAAGAACGCTCTAAGACCTACCCAGCGTTATATGACAGAAGTTCTCAAATGAGTTCTCAATACGCACTTGATAAAGGATTAACAATAAAAAAAATATAAAACCAACCGTCCGTGTCATTTGTTTGCTCTATTTATGAATACTTGTTAACAACCTTGTTTATGCACAAAGTACCAAGATGTCTACATTTCATTTCATTGTAACCAATGTTGGTATTATTACATTTGGCGTGGAATTATTACAATTACATTCCTATTAATTATAGTAAATCTTTTGTAACTGATTGCCACTCGGTTGTAATTTACGATCTGGGGAGGTAAAACCAAGAAGTCTGTAATTACCGCACAATTCAGTTAATTGATTATAAACGAAGCTTCTTTGACACTTCCAACGCGTTTTATTAATGGTTAAACTGAGTTGAAGATTACATACAACTATATAGCTATAAACATTTCCTTGAGAGTGTGGGTGTATTATTATGGAACGTGAAGTGATTACGCACTTTCTCCAGATGGATATCATGTTTCTACCATAAGTGAGACAATGGTTAGTTATTAATAGTGGCACGCAGTTTTTGATATAAATTTTGCGTATTTCTTCTTGTTAAGTTATCTCTGCAACACCGAATTATTCTCACAACGTCACAAAAAAATTTGCGCTATATTTTTCATACATCCATCCGTTTAACTAAACGTTATATTCGTTGTCATCCCTTGAAACGTCTCTATACAATTTTAAGTTTGGTTCTGCCATACATTTGTTCGGGTTCTTAGAAATTTTATTTTAGCAAAACATGATCATAATCGTTTGAGTTAATTTTAATTGTTTTTTTACGACACTACTCGAGATGTTACCTAAATATGCCCACACGCCATATTTTATCAACATCTGTCCACTCATTTGCGCTGTAGAAAAGAATTTATTTTATCACTCAAGATACGATCTGAAATACTGTATAAGTAAATTAGTAAGTTACATCTCTGTTAAACGTTGACATTAAGCTGATTTATAGTACCGGGTTTTCAAAAATAAGTTAAAATTTTAATGGACTACAGTTTATTTGTTTTCTAAAATAGAATAAAAAAGTACATAAATTCTTTGGAATTAAACTGGATTTATTAAAATAGCTTACTCATATTCACATAAACATAATTTAGATACACTATAGCTAGTGTAATTGTGACCAGAAATATTTATTTCAATCAGGGACAAACTATAGAAATATTTAAATCAGTACTTTTTTTATGAGTTAAATTTATGAAATGCAATATAATGTTCAGTTAAAGAAAGATCCGTTTTATAAACTGTAATGTTAGAATATGCGATGAAGAAGAGACGTCATAGAGTTGATTGGAGATTTTAACGCGCGAATAGAAGATGTCAGCAGTAACAACCGAGGAGTTATGAGAGAGAACACATCGTTAGGTAAGAAATGAAAATGATGATGGATTGTGATTTATAAAGCTTCATATCGGTTGTGGATGTATGTACAGTTCTTTAACACCAATCATTTCTTGTTGAAATTAAGATTGTAAAATATCGTCGGACGCAGGATGATCATTTTTCTCCATTAAAAAAATTCCGTAAGAATAAATTCTTTGTAACCTTATTAAAGATCAGAATTATTTCCTTACTTATATTATTTCTTTAATTTATGTATATTCTCAATATGTTTATATCTAAGTTTACAAATAATGGCATCTAAATACTGACTGTGCAAAAAACCCTGTGACGGTAAAATAACTTTTGAATAAATTACAGCAGGGAAAATAGGTTACACCTGTTGATCAAATTAAATTATTTTTGTTATATATTTTTCAAGCCCAAAAAACGGTTACCCGGAAGATATGTGAACTTTTAAAATGGGAACTATACATTGTTATTGGATTTTAAAAACACATTTTAAGATGATTTTATTCTCAGACCTATGTAACAGTTTAGGAGGTAAAAAAAAAATCGACACACAAGATCTCACAAAAATTACGTTTATTTAATCAAACGCGTTTATTTATATAGTTTTGTTATTGTAGCTCATGTATCACTGAGGATGACGACTTTTTGGTTGAAACGCGTTTGATTAAATAAACGTAATTTTTGTGAGATCTTGTGTTAGAGTTTTTTATTTATCTAATATTATCTCACAAGTCAAGCTCATTATTTATTTATAGCAGTTTCGGAGCATTATCAACATTAGAACAAAAACTGGAATAATAAAATAGCATTATAATCATTAGATAAATCTTAACAATCCGGTTAGAAATTTTAAGATAATAATATTGTTTGTGGGGTTAAACTCCAAAACTTCTTATTTGAAAAATTGCAGCTTTAATAATTCTATTTATCTTTTTACTATTCAAAATGGTTTTAGTACTATTTGATCTTCAAAAGTATTAAGAAATACAGACCTGCAGCAAATAAACACAGACCTGTTCGATTTAAAAAAAAAAAAAAAAAAACTATTAGATAGATCTTGAAACTTTATATGTAGACTATCTAAATGAGATCGCTTACGTTAAAGATCAAATGCAACTTACGATTTGATCTCTTATCATAGTAACTGTCTTATCAAACAGGTGTTCAAAGAAAGGTCTATTTTGATTATAAATCCCAGATTAACTGCCTAATGATTATTCGAACAATTTTCATTAAAAAGCGATACTGCGTGTTTTGAGGTTTGTAGACAATATTTAAAATTTCAATAAAAAAAATGATAAGTGCGTTTCGTAATTACCTAAATTTAAATCCACACAACAAATAAAATTGGATGATGCTTGGATGTCCAGACGTATCGTCTCTAATGCCGAAATGGTTGAACAGATTTTCATGTCTTCCTGAACACTACGTTCCTTGAATGCTCTACTTATGTACAGTAATACCAACCCCTATTTTTGATTTTTTTGATTTTTAAAAAATACAAATAAATGCTAACATTTCTTAATAAAAATTTTTTTTAGTTAGTTTTTTTCAAATTAAACACCATAAAATATAACCTATCAGTCACACTCCTGTCCTTTCTATCTACTCAGGAGATATCGTCACGATGGGAGGTAGGATCTAGTTAGACATGACCTATTTCAACATGTCGTTTTAAAAAGCCATTAATAATAACACAGATGTAATACTAGAAATACACAAGAATAACACCAATAAATACAGATATAATTTTTATACGCATAAGGAAATGTCACACTAACAAGTTTAGATAGAGGCGTAAGTTACAGCTAGAATTCTTACTGTAGAATATTGGTACCGTAGGTACGTAAACTAAACATCGAATCCTTACACCTGTCACTATTAATAAGAGTCTTCCATCTTCTGATCTTAGTGATAGGTTTGAACTAGGCCAGTGTAACATATTAACACTATTGCTTGTGAAATCTCTCAAAACTTTAGAGAATGTATTGTGATGGATTGCTTCTTATTGTTTTAAAATTGTGATTGTATTATTATAAGACATTATATAATAGCATGCATTCTTTATGTCATAACCATTCTTATTGTATTCTAATTATTCTAATAAAATTTCAGATCTTTGGTAACAAAAATGGGATAACACATAATTGATATTTTAGGTATGAGTAACAGCGTGGATAAAAGTGTCAGCAACTTTGGTGAAGTTGACTTTATTGGTGTTTTCATTTCTATTGGAGATGTTGACATTTCTAGTCGGCAAACCGTCCCATCGTCTGCTTCTCAATAGGAGAATGTAAAATATCAAGACGAATCTAAAAACATTTCTAGAATATATAAACATCATTTTTTTAGACACCCATTAAAAAATCTCTTACCGCTTCATATTTATTAATTGTTGTGTTTTCCCACGTGTCAGTAAAAATAATAATGCAGTTTTAACGATAATTGTTAAATAACAATTTAATAACCGACGTTTTCAAGTATTAAACAGTTTATTCAAATTAAACCACATCATTACTGCAGCAGCTAGACTAAATATCAAGAGAACTCATTTTCATAATTACGCAACTCTCATTTCTTCCTTTTTTATACAATTTCCATGAAACATGTAAATTTCATACCTGAAATGAAATAGTTCGATGATTGCTAAACACAGAGTCAGAGCTCACGAGGTTTTTAAGCAATTCGATCACGTGTGTTTCAATTACTTTCGCCAATGGCGGCAGCTTGATCCATTATTCAATGGCTTATTACAACAAATACGTGTATCGTGGAAGTTAAGGCCGGTCAATGTATCACGTGGTTCAATAGAAGTGATTTGTTATTATCGTGCAATGATAAATGTACAATTAGAATAATTTTGCAAGAATGGATTGTAGAAAGTGGAATCGGGGCGTGGTGTGTTTATAAAGGAAATAGAAAATTGATAGTGGAGTTTTAAAATTTATATTTCTCATTTACGACAACGATTTTTAAAACAGATGGTTGATATTGTGTCATGGAGAATCGATTATAGTGACATATTGAGTCGAATAAAAACTTCATTCCCTGGTCATTCAGTATCGGTGAGTAAAGGAAGATATACTCCGATGTTCTGTTGGGTTGACGTTAGAAGATTCATGAGAATAGCGATGGAGATCTGCTCAAGAAAACTTGCCTTTTATTCTGTGGTACATTGAATGGTAAGGAAATACCTTGACCAGTTTAAATGATGATTTAAAACAACCTGATTAGTTGTCATTACGGAAGGGAACATTCATGAGGATAGTGATGCAATTATGTTTATGAAATGATGGACTTTAACAACACTCTTTGCTACATTGAATAGTTGTAAACTTTCTTTGTTGATCAGTTTGTATTGATGAGATGAAACGAAGATAACATCAACGTCCTGATTGGTTCTCATTAAGGAAAGGAAGACTCATGAGGATAGTGATGAAGTTCAGCTCATGAAATGATTGCCCCTAACAATACTCTTCGGCAAATTCAATAGTTCTAAATTTTATTTGTTGATCAATTTGTGTTGATGAGATGAAACCAAGATAACATCAATGTCCTGATTGGTTCTCATTAAGGAACGGAAGACTCAAGAAGATAGTGATGAAGTTCTGCTCATGAAGTGATGGACATTAACAACACTCTTCTGCACATTGAATAGTTCTAAATTTTATTTATTGATCAGTTTGTATTGATGAGATGAAACGATGATAACATCAACGTCCTGATTGGTTCTCGTTAAGGAACCGAAGACTCATGAGGATAGTGATGAAATTATGCTCATGAAGTGATGGACATTAACAACATTATTCTGCACATTGAATAGTTCTAAATTGTATTTGTTGATCAGTTTGAAATGATGAGAGGAAACGAAGGAAGCTTCAACGCCCTGATTGGTTCTCATTAAGGAACGGAAGACTCATGAGGATAGTGATGAAGTTCAGCTCATGAAATGATGGACATTAACAACATTCTTTGGTATATTGAATAGTTCTAAATTATATTTTTTGATCAGTTTGTGTTTATGAGATGAAACGAAGTAAACGTCAACGTCCTGATTGGTTCTCATTAAGGAACGGAAGACTCATGAGGATAGTGATGAAATTCTACTCATGAAATGATGGACATTAACAACACTCTTTGGTATATTGAATAGTTCTAAATTTTATTTGTTGATCAATTTGTATTGACAAGATGAAACGAAACTATAAGTCAACGCTCTGGTTCTTCAGGACAATGATAAACTTCTGCTTATGAAGTGAAGGCCTTTTAAAACTATCTGTGGTACATTTAATAACTTGAAATTTTATTCGTTGAAAGACTATATTAAATAAAGTTATACGTGGACGATTTCATCCATCTGGTTAGTTCATATTAAGAAACGGAAGGATTATTATGATAGTGTTAATATTCTGTTAAGGAAATGGACACCTTTCTGTGTGTCACATTAAATGTTCGAATTGTCATTCGTTAATCAGTTAATATTGGGTAATACATTCACAGGTGATTGCAGAGTCTTGGGTTATTGTCAAATGACGTGGAACGTCAACATAGCGATGGAAATGTGTTCATGAAGTGATGTGTAGCACAATGTATTTATCGATAGAAACAATTTTTGCTATACTCTAATTGACTAAATAAAAGTCATGTTCCATTAGGAATTAACTGACGAAATTAAACGATCATTTTTATTACTTAATTCAAGTACTCTGCTTTGGTTTTATTTTACAATCATCTAACGTCATTCTGCTGTTATTGTCTATTTCTATAGTTTACACACACCCCACATAAAGAAAGCAACTTAAGACTTAATTAAAACTCTTGTCACATTGAAATGGTTATTGCGTCTTGACATGTACTTCGTCTGCTAAAGTGATTTACGGCTTTTATGCTAAGTACTACAGGCATATTTCTTGACTGTCTGTGGTTTCTAATACATTATTTATCGCTTATAAATAATATAACAAAGAATTTTCTTCAAAAATAATCAATGTGTTCATTGTAAATTATAAATTAACAATTAAAGTTAATAGAAAACATTTATTACACGATCAATATTAAACTTAATATTATTAGATTGTCTGTAACTCTGTTTCTTGTAAAATATCTTAAGTAACTTAAATCATGGGGTGTTTTTATAAGTGCACAGTGTAGTTTAGATTATGATTGGAATAGTAAACAAAAGTGTGCCATAGGAAATCAAAATACAATTAAATAAAATTCAATAAATAGTTTCAATGAAAATAAAATAAATCAAGTTAATAGATTATATACCTTGAATAAGACAAACTATCATAATTTTTATTTTATAACTATTGATGAAGTCAAGTGTGTAAACATATAAATATTTGGGCGTTATGTATAATAAGAGATTAAATTGATCGTCATCCATAGCTTACGTACAAAGTAAGCTCAGAAAATCACTTGAATGAAATTTTAAACCTTTTTGAAATACGACTGGTGTACTATGTGCTAAAAGCTTTGGGTTTTCCTTTATTCCTTGGGCATTTTAAGGTATCAATTCAGAAATCTGTTATAAATCATGCCCTAATAAAAACGAAAAATAATTAATCAAACAAACTATTTAATGAATTTAAAGTTTTAAAATATTAAGAAACTCTATTAATTTTCATGTTTTAAAATTAAGATTTTATAATCGATTTTATTTTACGTGACATTCTCAATCAGTTGGAGATTAGATAAGTTGTACAAATCATTTTCAGCTGGCTAACTCTGATGGTTTATCATAAATAAATTTTTTAATATATCTAAACACTTGCGAGATTTAAAAAAAAATTAAGATAGATGTCCTGACAATTGCGTACCGTGTCAAGTGCCTACCGCGACAATTGCATACTTGAGGAATTTATAAAGAGGCGAGCAGGTGAGCGACCCAGGTAGGGGTCATCAGCTTTGAAGTGACAATTGCGTACACCCTGGATTGTAGGAGAGGGTACTGATCCCCATCACACGTTTTTCATACTTTGGAGTGAAAAATCAGCATTTTTTCAATTTTTTATTTTTAATTGTTTTGTTATTTAATTTTTTTAAAGTTAGTTGTAGGTTAGGTAGATTACAGGCCTAAGCAGAGGTGTAAGACAAAGGCATGTCAGTAATTATAACTTCCTAAAGTTTTGTGCAACTAAACAACAGCCAACATTTTTGTTTTAGAAAGATCAATAACTGTACGAAACTGTGAGATATTCTTAAGATTAGCAAATTTTATATAAGGTTTTTTATTTTTTATTTTTTAGGAAGCATATCTGGTGAGAATGTCGTTGGCATCTGAGTACATATATAGCGGTGCGGATAATTTGTTTCGCGTCCATGATTTTGTGTGTATACGGGTCTGTATGGCTCATAGATTTATTAAAAAAGTTACATTTTATATAATGGCTACTCTATGTTAATGTCCGTTTATTTTAATGTCTTTATTTTTACTTACAATGCATAGGATAAGTTTGGTAACCATGGAAAGTTTTGACCTTTTCTTACCGATCATCAAGTTTCATGGCCTCAGGAAATGGCAATCTTGGTATCGTAACTACAGTGTGGTCATATAAGAATTCACTGTTAAAATGGCGAATGTTTTTTGTTCATATCTCGTGTGATAACGCATAACCCACAAAGTTAGATAAAAATTTACAGATTTCAATAAGTTATTGTTAAAAAATAATTTCGAAACCCGACTTCCCCAAGAAATGTGATCTTAATATAATTATGAAATCCCGTAGGCCCGAGTTACAGACACGAGCGTAGAAATTCCTTTACATGTGTACAGCCTCAAGGCCAATTACAATGTTTTTAACTTTCCTTTACCTTGCATATTAACATAAAATATTTTTAAAATAATTTATAATATATTGCTATTATTGTGATGTGTTAAAGTATGTACCATATTATTGTAAACAAAACGTTAAAATTTAGTACAAAAATATAACTTTTTTTTTTAGTAATTCATCCAATGCTACAGAAATTTACAAACACCAACATTCATTGATTAAAACAGAAATACAGTATTATTATGGTTTATTTTCAAGTTTTTATATTCTATTGAAACATTTTATTATAATATTTAAATATGTTTCCTGAGTGTATTGGAAATGTTTTAAAATTATTTAATTAGTTTATTTTAGGCATAACATTGATAAGCGCCCAATACATCTTTTCTATAGTTTTTTAAAAGTAATACATCACCATAAATATGTATTTTCAAATGGGTGTTTTACGCGTAGTTGGAAACTAACCAACCCTGTAAACTTCCACGAAGCCAACTACGGTTTATTTTTAGTGGGCCCTCCCTCCATAATACCACATGCTGGAAAGAAAGAAACTGCACAGAACAAACTTTATGTCGTTTGTTGGGACTCAACGTACAATATCAAGTCCCTCTCTTGATCAGAGAAGTGACACCTTTAACAACTGAACAACCCGAACACTTATAAATACTTATTTTTTCACAATATTTTGGTAGTAAGATTCCTATTATAGATTCCATTTTATTTCGTAGGAGGTATAATCAACATAGTAGTTTCATAAAGTTTGTGTACTTTTTGTTGTTGTGAGACTTTCCTAACTTTAAGCAGTATTTTTACTACAATGCTTTCCTTTCTTAAATACTGATTTGAATATTATATTACAATAATGATGTGGCTGGGTAAGTACCAGGATGTTGTCCATCATTTTGTTTTCCTTTCTTTATTCAGAACTCCCATATAATGTTTTGAACCCTTATTCTAAAAATAGTTCATTTTGTTTCTTTATATTAAAATTTATTTCCTGGAATAAAAATTAATAATTCCAACAGAATTAACGGTTTCCACAGTGTGTACTATCATCATTAGATTCTTGGCTTTAAATAGTTAGTTCTATAGGCTATATTAAATGCAAATGATTATATTAAATTATTTCAACAAGGATTGGTACTACACAAAATCAAATAAAAGTTTTGAACTATGTAGAATTAAAAAAAAACATGTTAAATCATGTTTACTTGAACATAAATATAAATTCCTGTATACAACAATAATTTTTATTCATTTCTAAACTTCAAGACGCTCATGAATTTCATTGTTGATCCGAAATTCCAAATGTAAGTTTACTCATACCAAGAGTAACTTCCTGAGTCCGTTCATTTGTATTCAGGTGGTTGTCACGCAATCGTGCTCCTACACTGCATGGAGCCGGATATCCCAAGACAGAGCCAGTTAAGTCTGTGTGAACACATGATGGATTATCATTATGGATGTGAATTAATGAATTTTGGAATGTTTTCTTTCCTGTATTTATTAATATCTTAAAAAGTTTTAAAAATGGCGTTGCATAAATTGTTTTACACATAGGACCAAATACCCCAATTAGAGGGGAGGGGGTGAGGTATCATAAGACGAAAGTCAAAATTGGTGATTAAGATTTTGCTACAATGAAGGTTCTAAGAGTAAAAATAAAATATTGTTGACATATCATCTCTACCCCCCAAGTGATAATACATAATGAAAGTAATGCAAAATATAAAGCTGTGGTGGAAAGTGCATGTTAAAAAGAAAAGAATTAAATTTCATTAAAAAAAATAAAAATAAGAAAAATGTATTGGCTGTTCGGGCAACCTACAGAGTTGCTCCTATATAATAAAGTATTGCTGTATTAGCAAGATTCAGAAATAATCTGAACATATGACATCCAACTAAGGGGTTGTATCAAGAAAAATAACGTACAAATTATGCAAAGATTCCAAAACAAAATACAGTACTAAGGTGCGTTATTAGTGTCCATTGGTATGCATGTAATAATGTAATCCGCAAGGATCGAAGATAGCTTCATTCCTGATGAAGTTTGACGATTAGTCGTGAAGCACGAAGAAAGATTACATAAACATCAGAACGTTGAGATTCTTCAACTTCTCGACATAGCTGAATTAGTGTGGAGGTTGGATAAAATGAAGCAAATTGATTTTAGTTAATAAGATCAGATTGTCTATTACAATCAGGTTAAAAGAAAATAATTAAATTAAATAAAAAATTAAGAAAATTGTATTGGTACGCTTTAAAACAAATTTTAAAACCCAATCTGTACAACTTTGGTGTTGCCCAAAGAAAAGTGACGTAAAATTATCCAAACATTCCGAAACCAACTACTAATTTGCATGGTTAGTGCACGTAATAATGTCACCCGCAAATATCTGAAAATGGTTTCAGTTGCCGGTCGATTTGACGTGAAGCATGAAGAAAGATTACATAAACACCAGAACGTTGAGATACTACTTCAACTTCTTTACAACACTGTGAAGGTTGGATAGAGAGGATCAGTTTGATTTCAGTTGCGTTCAGAGTGTGTATGACGATTAGGTTAAAAAGAAAAGAATTTAACAAATAAAAAATGAAAAAGAAAAAAAAATGTATTCGTTCCTCGGAAAACATTAGCATTCGTCCACATATAATATGTTATTGTTTTCAAATAAAATCTGAATATATAGCATGCAACTTTGAGGTTACGCCAAGAAAAGTGTCGTTTAAATCATCTAACCATTCCTAAACAAAATAGCATGATGTATGGGTAAGTAGCCTTTGGTAATAATGTCATTCAGAAGTATCTGAAGAGTTATACAGACGAAGTTCGGCGACTTGACGTGAAGCATGAAGACAGTTTACATAAACACCAAAATCTTAAGATGTTTCAACTTTTCCACAAAGCGGAAATAGCTTGTAGATTGGATAGAGGGAAGCAGTTTCATTTCAGTTTAATTCAGGGTATCTATGACGATCATCTCAGGAATAAAATTATTACTTCTAAGGGCTAGACTCAAAATTGTAAATAATAGAAATTACTGTTGGGGAATATTTAAAAAAAAAGAAGAAAAAAAGAAACTTTGGCTTTCGTTATTTAAACATGATTTTATTTTAACGGGTTTACAACACAAGAGAACGTTTAGACATTTATTTATATAAATATCGTTTAAAATAATTACAAAATTTAAGAATTTTTACTATTGATTTTCACTGCCAACTAAACGAACTGACATTTTTTTGGGACGAATAATTTTGTTTGGTTAGGATTTTGATTGTACCTGTTTTCTCAATTATTAATGTCAAATCTGAAATGTTGTACCAGTCAAACACTAAAAATAAACATCTTGTGGATTGGTTTTTAATTGAAATATCCATGGACTTTGATATGTCATATCTAGAGTTGTTGGTAAATGAGTAGGGCTTGTTACAAAGGATTCATAAGGCTTAAATATTTCCCCGAAATTATAAATAATATTTAATTCATTTCCTATGCATTAAATATTATAATAATTTACAAATAATACTGCAAATTATTTATTATTACTTATTACTTATTATTATTATTATATATTTATTTATATTTATTTTAGTCAAGTGTTGCTTAAATTTCGATTCTTGTACCAATAAACGGTTTGTGGATTTGGTATCTACAAGTGATATACATATACTAAGATATGATACCTAACTTTGTTTATTTTCCACAACATTCTATATGCTCTCAATTTTTATCAGCTAATCTAAAAAGGAAAAATAATTAGCTGTAGAAAAACTGAGATGTGCAATGTTTTTGGACCAATAACTTTTTACATGGAATAGTAGTCTATTATTATTATACATCAGGTATTATGAAAACGTAATCATAACATAAGATTACGTATAACATATTTTTTTAATTACTTTTAAGTTATGTAGTAATTGTATATCCTTAAATATTTCGCGGAGTTTGTTGCAAATGTAAACTCATTAAATCTCTAATGTATTAAACAGTGACATTTATTATTGTTGAAATTATTACAATAATTATATCTTCAAGGATCTACATAATTCTAGTACTACTAGATCTCGAAGATGGAGGAATTCCGAGGCGCGTTGACAAATATAAATAATAAGACAACTCTAGGATTGTAAATGATTTTACTGAAACTAATTTATTATTGTTGATAAATACAACCGACAAACCTCATTGTAGTTTTCTCTGTGATATCTGATGTTTAATGGAAGGTAATATTAGAGGTTTAGAATTCTTTATCACTATTCATTATTCTCTCAATAATGGAACACTATAAATTGAAATTAGTTAATAAATTTAAAGTATTTAAGTAATACTGCTTTTGTGTTTTGGGTTTTTAATTAATATTTACTTCTTAAAAGGTTTTATTATTTGTGTAGAATCATTTGTTTATTTCGAATGAAAATATAATAAGTAAGAACATTAATAGGAAGTTGTCGGAGTCATTTTGATGACGGGATAGTTACTTTGCGCATAGAGAGAATAACTGTAGTTTTTAAACAGTTTTCTAACAACATATTCAACAGAACCATATTGTTATTTTTTTACTGTAACTCTTCTTCATTCGGTATTTCAATTAAAATTTTAAAAATAAATAATATTATCAAAATTAGTAGCTCGGTAAAAAGTAGAAAAAAAACTGCAAAATCATTGCACATATATTTTATTAGGAGTTAAACCTGCTTCACTTCTGCCTCAGTGTTAATGGTATTTTATTCAAATCGATTTTTGAATGACTGCGATCAACGTTCATGTTTTCCAATTATTCCTAAACCGTAATCTTTTTTTATTTACGTTTTTGCACATGAGTTTGGGTTATTATTTTCATTTCATTAATTGCTTTAATCTGATATTTGTCAGCATTTATGTATATGCAATTTATATGCGACGTTTCGAAAATATAAATCAACTCTCGTTAAAAAAGTACAAAACTAGAGCTAAAAAAAGGGGAAAAAACATCAATATAGTACGGTAATCTACGGCCAGGTTGGAAAATAAAACTTAATCTATAATCTAAGAAAAGAACTCTTAAATCTAATCTAAAACTATGCCTGAGCAGTCAAAGCTAAGAGTAAAAATAGAAACGTGATAAAAAAAAATAACAAACAGGCCTACACTACACAAAGGATGAAAAGCAACTGATTTTAAAGATATGGAGCGAAGAGAAAGTTGTCCTAACAGTTTATTGGGTTAAACAACATTTTGCCCTCTCTTTCAAGAGTTTAATTCTCGAACGCGTCATGATTCCCATTTGTGGAATAAGTGGCGAAATTTCAATCTTATTTTAAGTAGAATAAATTTTATCTCCGATATTCTTTTATGGTCTAGCTTTATACTTGATAACGAGAGTTGATTTATACTCCCGAAACGACGTGTATTAGTTCTCATAGACACAAATGATGGCAAATGTTCGATAAAACCATATTATTAATATGAAAAATCCGTCATTACCAAATAACTTTAAAACTAAAATTACCTTTGTATTGCAATAAAGTTTGAAAGAAATCGGTTAAGCTGATTTTGAAGAATTACGTCTTTTGTAACAGACCCAAGCCCAATTGTTGCAACAACACTTTTTATTTGGGTCTTTATTTGCTGTTACTTGATGAAAATAGTCGGAACTAATGCAGCTACCTTCAAATTAAAAAAAAATGAAAATCAAAAACCTCTCGAGATATTAAGTCCATATACTAAATCTGATTACACAAGTCCTCTTGTTTAAGCTGTAAATCACTGCAAAAACGACAGACGGACAATATTGCACAAACCATTTTTTCAAACTTAGGAGGCCTCAAAAAGGATTAGTAAAAAATAATCTTGACATGGGTTGTTTGATCAATCACTTAACTTTCTCTAGGCTTCGTACATGTTACAAAGAAATGAAGTTATATTACAAAAACGTTATTCCTTGAAATTGACGGTTTTCTCTTTCAAATATACGTGCGTGTCAAAGAGTATTGCGAAAAAAAATTAATAAAATAAATGTCTGTGCATAATTTATGAATATTAAAATAATGATTTGTGAGACGACTAATGTGTGATAAATGAGACGCAAACACAGTGTCCCAAAGTTTATTATCTGGATGAATCCGACCGTGGCTCTGCGGCTGTGTGGCTCAATGCCAATTCTTTGAGTGATATCAAAGACCGAGTTGCATAATAAGGCCTTAGCTTAGTTAGCTTAATAACTCTCTGCCCCGCACTGGCGCCTAGAGACGATTACTTTGTAAACCACGAAGCCAAACTCAGCAGTTGCAGTGGGAATATGATAAATTTAAATATGACGTAAGATAAACAGATTACTGTTTTGATGACTTGGTAAAAAGGGTGTTGTGTTGTTGTGTATAAGTCTTGTGGTTTATGACTCATGTACTACGTTCCTTATTTAGTTGGCAGGGTATGAAATGTATTGACTGCGTGAATGGGAATTTCATGACTTCTTGTCCTTATAGAAACTTATGGTCGTTGTTTAAAGTTACCTTCAGTTTTAATAAGGAGCAATATTTTTCGTTTATGTTTTTACTTACTGACGAAGTATAGGATAACTCTAGTAATCACAAAAAAAATACTTCCGTTTTATTGACTGATATTTACGTTTCATGCGCTCAGAAACTCGGTAAAGTGATTTTCGACATAGAGTCCATCCGTCGTCGTTGTCTGTACGTAGACAAGATAGAAGACAATCTAATTAAAAACGTTTTTACAGTTAACATATCTCGTTTGTTATGTAGAACAAAAACTCGAACACAAGATCTCGCAAAAATTACGTTTATTCAATCAAACGCGTTTCACCGACAGTGAAATCCGACAGTTGCCATCCTCAGTGATACACGAGCTACAATAACAAAACTATAACGAGTTTTTGTTCTACATAATATTATCTCACAAGTTAAGCTTAATATTTGTATATATCTCGTTTGTTATTCAGTTTATAATACACTAAATTAGAACAAACTCGCAGATTTAAATTCTGTATCTAATGGTATCAACCCTACTTACAATAAGCGAAGTTATTGTCAAAACTTGAATTTCCTATCCTAACCTCCCAAGTAAATGTGATAAATGTGTGGCAAGGCAAGAGCGTAGCGATTGGAGGCCTCTTCACATAGCTTCGAGCCCACAAGGGCAGAGTGAAGACTTTTAGTTACCCAATATGCGAAGTGTAATCCCCAAAAAATTGTACCTCCGTTTTTTGACTGATCTTTAAGTTTCATTGCCTTAGGAAACAGAAATGTATTATTTCACATGTCGTCCGTCCGCAGTCGTTGTCGTTCGAGGTCAGTCTAGCTGACGACAAAAAAGTGAAGGTATACACAATTACTAGGTTGAAAACCTATGTAACAATTGTTTTAATAAAACTTATCCTATATTACGTATCCTTTTGATATACCAATATGGCGTAGAATTTAAAATTTAGTACAAAGAGATTAACTTGTAAGTTGTAAGGTAATAATATATGATTACAGTATGAGTAAAACCATTTATTCGTTAAATAAAACTTCCATAGCGTGTGTGGTTTTGTAGTAAACAGTTTATTACAGCTGACTGTAACATTTAGTTGAACTTAAACCCAACATGTTATAGGGTCCACTTATTTCAAATCAGATCATTAAATGATCTTTATTAGAGCCGATAATATTTGAAGATACTTTAAGAGGATAGAAGATTAAACAGGGCGAATCCAGAAGAAACGGAGAAACTTTTATGACGTGTTCTACTGGTAGAAATAAAGGAAAAAGGTGATAATAATATAAGTTCGAAAACACTTATCTGTCATATAAATAAGATATTGCTTTCTCATTTGGTACACTAATTTGTAAGGCTACGGTTTACAAGTGTACTAAAAAACAAAGACTTTTATATATTTTCAAAATGACAGCAGTTTGAAATATTTAACTTTGAACAACTCTAAAACAGTTACCTTCACAAAATATTACGACAGAAAACCAATCTTCCTCTTCCTAACGAAAAGCCGACGAATTTTTAATAGTCTAATAATTTTGTAGGTTAAAAGATAAAGAGTTGTCAATTAACAATGAAGGAAACATCTAATTCCAGTTTAATTGTCTTAAACATCAAGTCTAAAATCTAAACATTCTCGAATTCTTATTCATCCCCAGAATTTATATTTGAGACCTTATGAATAAATAAAAAATACTATTTTATTGGTCTTTTTGTAGGCTATATATTTTCCGTTTAAAATATCTAACTTTTAACTCGAATACCGTAAACTACACAAAATATTTACAATAGATAAAATATATTTCTCTTTTAAAGACAAACGGGTTAAAAAAAATTCTGATAGTTAAAAGATAATTAGTTATCAACAATAAACTAAACATTTTCGAATATTAATTTATCTACAAATCTTTTTATTTTAGACCTTATAGAAAAATTTCATTTGTTGTTCAAATAGGAAAATATTCTACTCTTGTAATTTGTTTGTAAAATTAACGGTTTTCGATATATTCGACGTTAAATATTGTAAACGTTTACCATTTGGAATATTTTCAATCTTTGTTTTAAGTACATTTGTAAACCATAACATAATTTTTTTTTTTTTTTTTTTTTTTTTTTTAAGTATAATATGTTGCCTTGGACTGTTTAATATATAATATATAGTTAATTACCTTAGAGGTTGTCCTCAGTCCGTATATTAGTTATGGCTACAACGCTGTTTCGCCGAACACTGTATATTTATAAACACTGTTACGTGTTTAAGTGTTAGTGCAGGCCTGACGAAGCCGACAGTGTTCGGCGAAACAGCGCTGTAGCCATAACTAATATACAGACTGAGGACAACCTCTAAGGTAATTAACTATATATTATTAAAAATTAGTGTAACGAATCTGAATTCGATATTATTTATTAATTAATATATAAGTAATAACATTATTGTAAAACAATCAACATGGCGGAAAAATAAACTTTTTTGAACTTATGTTCTTAGAACTTTTTCTTTTACGTCATGGCCAATAGTAAACTGAACTTCTACCAGGAAAGCACGCAATGAAAGTCTCAGTTTCTTCTTGAACCACCCTGTATATATTTTGTATACAAGGAAAATATAAGTTTGTATTATACGTTATATTTTTAATATTAGTTTATAAAATCACGCTTCTTTAAGCAGCGGGTTATAAATTATTATTTATATTATAAGTGTTTCAATGGAACCTCGCATAAAGTTATTAGATTTTTTTTTTCGTATCATAAATTTTGGAATGTAACAAATAAGCCTGTTTTCAATGATAATTATTTTATCAGTATTATTTACCTTAACTGATAATACGAATACTTGCACTATTTCCATTATTTTTTAAAATTAAATGAAATTCTAAACAAAATTTACTACAAGACCAAGAATATTTTAAATTAACGTTATCCAACATTATATTAACTTTCTCACATACAAAACTGAAGGCCAAAGCAATATACATTTATGATTGCTGAAATTTGGAAGTTTTTTTCAAAGATGGCAGTTTCAGGGTTTAGTGAATGTTTGTGTATTATTTTTATACTGCTTACTTTTCCTGTTGTTAAAAGATAAAAAAGTTTAAAAAATCAAAATTATGATATAATCAGTTTTATGTTTAGGTTACTTGGTTAATATCATATTAACGTCCAAACTGATAACGTTATTTACAGGTGTATCTATAAAAACTGTTTTATTTTGAAGCGGCCAGGCAACACCGCACGATAGAGACAATAGACACCAACTCTGAAAGCTAAATGATAACGCATTCAACTACGCTGTTAAATAAAAATATATATAATTTACTGATTCAAAGGTATGTTATTGACATCTATGGACAACTGCTACGACAAAGAGCTACTTAACACACCAATAACCTGTAGGACAACTCTGTGATAAAAACTACTCATGTGAAATTCATAACGGCTTCATTTTTATAAATCTAAAAATCTGAAATTGCATTATTCCTTATAAAACACATCCATAAATATTGTATGAATATTTGACAGTATTTGGTAATAATAAAAAATAGACTTTAAAATCAACCAACGCAGAATTAAAAAAGGAAAATTATGGTATAATCCTATTTAATTTAGGTTACTTGGTTAATATTAACATGCAAACTCGAGTATCAACACTTTTGCAACCGACAATAGATCCGTAATTGTCAGCCAAGAAAAATCTATAAAATAAAGACTGTTAAACTCTCGAATACTTTAATAGTGTCAGGATCAGAAGAGAACAAGAGTTGGTCTAAAGGGATCTAATAGGAAAGATTAAAGAGGAGGGATCTACATGAAAATCCAGATAGGTTCCCTCCGAGTTACCACGTCCCTGAATATGATTAAAGTTTAAAATTCCTCTTCACCTTCAATATTGATAAAAATTCATGACGCAGGAAATAACATTAGACGATATTCGTACATACTTATTTGATCCAGATCTAGTGTGATTGAATAGTTTTGGAACTGATTATAACAGTAGTTGTATAGAAGATTTACTTCTTTTATCGACTTAAGTCTCGATATACAACTTTAAATTACAATACTTAGATGTTATTTCCTAGTCACAAAAGTTGGTACAGTGAAGTCAACGAAAGATAACTACAAGTTTTAAACTTAGTACGGATAAGTTTCAATAGAAAACGTTTCTTTGGAATGTCCTATTTTCAAAGAGAAAAGTTTATATATTTTCGAACTTTTCTAATGGCGTAGTGGCAAATAATAGAAGTCTAAAAGGAAACTGCGATTTAGCGCGAAGTAAATGTTGTCCATTAAAAAAAAGTAAAACAAAGACGAGTGAATCACAGTTGTCCAGAACAGTATTTAGAGTAAACGTCTTTTTGTTTTCCCATATATTTGTGTCGGTTTTTAAATTGTACTTACATTATAAAACTCATTTGATATCTTAAAAGCATAAGTATTTTAGCTTTCTTTAATTGCTGTATTTCAAATAACATGAAATAAATTTATGGTTACGTTGAAATTATAGGTACGTCGTCTGGCGTAGAAAGCAAATCACGCCCCATGTTGTAGAAATATGACTAATGTGACTATATTATTTTATTTAATCTCCCACAAATTTAATTTTCAATAAGTAAAAATAAAGTAAGATATACAGCCGTGTAAAATCTTACCACTTTCTTATCGAAATTTAATGATAACCTGATTGAATAGACGACAAAAAGTTTATAAATATTCAAACATTATTTTATAGAAAGTACAAATCTTAAATTACAAATATTACGTAATGATATTTATTTATCGAAATGGAACCACTACTTTAAACTGAAGTAGTTGAAAACAACAATTTCTACGGATTATATTTCCTAAAAATTTGCTTTTTCATGCAGAGAATTAATTATTTTTTTAAATATGCACGTTCATCTATTAGATTGAATTGGAACTTCTTCATTTGTTAAAACGTATATTGCACACATGCAATTAAGAAGCAAATTGTATCCATTAGTATTATACTTCTTTAAATCTTATTTTATATATTAAAAAATATTTAGTGTAGGATAATTCTCTGTATATTTTATTTTTTATACTATTTCATCAATACTTAAATTTATCCGCAATTATATAAAAGTCGAGAGGCTTTTCTGTCATTAATTATTCATATTTGCATTGATATATTTTGGAGTATCATGAGAAGCCTAATTATTTTATACACATCGTTGATGTAATTATAAAAAGTAAAACTAGCCATATATTTTGTTCCAAATATTCAATTTAGTTTTAATTAATCTACCAGTTAATTGTCTTATTAAATTAAAACAATTCGTCACTTACTCAAATCTATTAATATCTTGTTATATTTAAATGGTCACAAATATGAACTATAACCAATAGTCTTAGATATGTACAATATTAAGTACATATATGATAAGATAGAACTCAAGTTTAATTTGGATTGTGTTGATAGTCTAAATTGGGGATGTGTCACAAAGTCTAAAGTTACCAGAAGTAAAATTAAATAGCTCTCGTTTATTTACAAATAAGTCGACATTTTGATAACGCCATGAACGGTTTTACTTCTTTTTACCTAGCGTAATTTATTTTAATTAACTTTGACAGATTCAATGGTAAAGTTCTCTTCTTGCAATAAGTTCTGAAATGTGAGTTATCCGCAGTAAAAAAAGCAATCCGCACTTCATATTTAGCATAAGGCTATAAATTAAAGCGACAACGAGGGGTCAAAGTTCATGGCGTAGTCGTGTGGGTTTATTTTCTTGTAGCACTCGTCCCGTCAAGCGACCAGAACCCTAGGCCTATCCGTTGCTGCACCTTATTGTTCGTATTATGTTGTAATATCATTCATAAATCTTTGACAAAAAAAAGTTACTGATTTGAAGTTTAATACTCATTAAAATCAAATGCCTATTGTTGAAGAGTTTCTGTATAAACAAACATAGGTGCCAAACTATGAGAAACAAGATGGTACATACTCAACCCTTTAAATGGAATCTAATCCATAATACTATACTGATTAATGAAACTATGTATAATACAAAACTATTTATTGACTCGCTAAAACCTTGTCTACGTCTTAACGGGCCTTCCAAACGTTCAAACGTCAAATTAACTGTGTGATCCCAAGATCCGTCTTTTCTTATTTTTTAGTTAGGTATCATTAAATGATGAATTAAAATATGCAAATTTAAAACTGAATTAGTGTATAGTTTTTAAAGAGCTGATAACGGTTTTTAAATGATGATAATTTGAAGTTGTTGGTTAGATTTTTGTTTTGTACTTTTAATAGGCTTCTATATAGCACACCTGAATCCAATATGGAACTATTAATCTTTTTTGTGATTAGTAACAGGTAAACGGCATCACGATGATACACCACAGACGAACAGCATGTAAAAATTATTGATTTTCTTCCTTAAATCATGAAACATCAGCAGATAGAGCTTCAAGTTTATTTAAATCATCGGCGAATTGGAGATATTGGCAAATTAAAAAAAAAAACAAAAAAAAAAAACAAATACCTGTGTTTTAAATATATGCTCGTATATAGGAAAAAATATTGACAATGAAATTTAGGTTAGATGAAGATAGAAATGAAATTAATGGTGGGGGAATTTGTAGAGCGTTGATCACAACAATATATATATATATATATATATATATATATATATATATATATATATATATATATATATATTTATCTAATGAGAGGGTGTAAAAAACGGAGAGATGTATGTCTTAGAAGAAAAAAATTGTAGATTACCTGGGATGAAGGTACTTCTCATTTTAAATGGAGGCTCACTGGAATGTAAATGATCAATAATTAACCAAGCTGCTTTAGGGTTTGTTGGGTACTGTTTGTAGTACCGTATGGAAGCGGTATTTTGGCACGGGAAGTTGTATTATTGGGTTTGACTTCTGATCTATGTGAGCTAGCCGTTGGACTTTGAGGACATTCTTGTGACCACTGCCGTAGTCCTTTATAGCCCCACCAATTTCTAAACGTCCTATAATATAAAATATTTATAATGGTTTTACTTTACGAACAGTAGGTTGTGTAATTCCAACGGAATTTGTATAAGTTTGTTTTTATTTTAGAACTTTGGTCAAACATAAATCTGGTATGTAGGAGAGTAAATGTAGGGTATTATACCCAAATCGGTTGTAAAATTCTAAACTGGGTTATGTGCTACATCATGGTACTTACTCAACTCATGCAATGAAACACAAAATTTTCCTTTAAATATAAAAGATTTGTCTTGTGCTTTGTAGGTAATATTATATTCAAATGATAGACCAAAGGGTTTTATTCAGTAGGCTAAGTTTGTTTAAAACAGTTGTAACACAGGTTTCTTGAACCTCATAATTGTATATTACTACTTTACTGATGATGACAAAGATGTGTACATATTAAAAGATCCCGCTCGCTTCGCTTGTGGCAGTGTCTGCACTGGTAAACCTCGTAGCTGTACATATGTGACTAGGTGTCAGTGACTTGGCTTTGCTGGATCTTGTAACTATACGAATATCACATTATCTTGGGAGAGTCAGGTTTCGAAATTACATTTTTTGACTATAACTACGCTACTTGTCATCGTAAAATGGTAGAGTTGGTATCATTAAATGAAAATTGAAATTTGTAACTAATTTAGTGGGTTTATAAGTCGAGAAACACAAGAGATATGTACAAAAAAGTTTAACATGCTCGCGTATTGACTTTTTCAATTAGATTTTTTTGAATTTCAATGGGGTTCAAAGATACTTATAGAGTTATTATAGAGTTCCATAGTCCTCTATATAAAATTTCATCTTCCTATCTTAATTTTTGTGGTCGCTATTTTGGTTACGTGTATACGCCAATGACAACGATGGACGGATGGTATGTTGAAAAACACTTAAAGTTATGAAACTTAAAGATCGGTCAGAAAACAGAGGTCGGAATTTTTAGCGATTACCAAAGTTACTCTTTACTTCGTATCCTGTAAAAAAGGAAATAACTTTACTAAGTAAAAACTAACAAAGAAGTAGAAAAGAACGATGCAAATATACTGTGTTATACCTTTTTTCGTACGTTCTGATACAACAGAGAAAATGGAAGATTTACAAAAATAGTTACAACACTTATAGTAGCTTTTAATTATTTACACGTCTTCCAATAATAACTATGTATAAACTGCTAAGTAACACAAAGGAAACATAAAGGCAAAATTTTAAATAAAATGAATTATTTATAATTCTCCTTTAACGTTATCTAATTTACAAATCAAGCGAATTCTCACATTAGGCACCACTTAAAAGTATTGAATTTAGTTTAAATGAAGACAGTTTGTTAATGTTTTGCACTAACTTTGATGATGGTGGTGTAAATGAAGATAATAAACTGTTGTCATGGTAACGACTCGGAGAGTAAAAGCGCAAGACAGGAAGTTGACGAGGTAAATAATCGCTTGGTCTATTTTGAAACTAAGATATAAAACTAGAGCACAGCTTCCATATTATGTTCATCAATAAGTTTCTGCTTACAATACTTGTCATACGTCATAGGGACATATGAAACTACTTATGAAAGCAAATTTGTCATAAATTCAGTTTTCCCTCCATAATTGAATATTTTGTTTAAATTTATGCAGAGAGTTTATAAGTCTTCATAAACAAATTAGTGTTTTAAAATATACAAGTATGAATCGTACGCAATATATAAATACTAACTAGTATGAAACAGATTATATTTGTGAGTTAATTTTTAATGTGTCTGCACAATTTATTAAATGTTTTTATATATTATTACGAAGTACAATAGAAAAGAGACAATTGTTTCATGATAAGTGAATATTTTTGTGTGTAATTTAACTAAATATCTATGAAATAACATGTCAGATGTACTTCTCGATTTAATGATGGATACATTGTGGCCACCATCAATTTTTCAAATTAAATTTAAGTTCTCAAAAGTCAGTAAAAAGTTGTGCCTCCTCTGAAGCAAAATTGACATTCCAAGCAAAATGATAGGCAATGAGAGGGCTCTTTATCAAAAATTTAATCATTTAACAAACAGAGAAAATATTATAGTATAAGATTAAAGATTGATAAATCACTAATACCATCAAGTACAATGCGTAAACATAATATGAGTGAAATAATATTCAAACACAAATGGGAGTATAGTACTTCTGGTTTTGAAGTTAATGGTGGATAATGGTGGATTGTTCGTATTTTTAATATGGTTAAATCAGACATTTGCCATCATTTATGCTTATGAAAACTAATACACGACGTTTCGAGAGTATAAATCAACTCTAGTTATCAAGTGTAAAAATTAGAACAAAAAAGAGAAAAATAACAACATAGCCTTGTAGCCTAGGGTTTAGTTTCTAACATGGCCCTTGGCTACTAGGTTATATTGGTGTTTTATCTTTTATGTTCTAGTTTTTACACATGATAATGAGAGATGATTTATACTTTCAAAACGCCGTATATAAGTTTTCATGTACACAAATGGTGCCAAATGTGTGATTAAAGTATATTAATAAAACAGTTTTTTATTACGTTATAACTAGTAACTATTGTATTACTATTCACCACTCACAAATGTGTTAATGAATGCAACGAATAGTCATAGCAGGAATGATATGAGTCATTAGAAACACGAATATATATGTATATAACATCAACAATATAATGTCATTCATATACAGACCAATAAGTAATATATAATATGGTTCACAGAAATGTAACATTGAATGCTGCGAATTCGATTGATGATAGACGAAAACTGAGACAAGTTTTCGCTTGTTTTAGAGACAAGTATGATAGGGATTTACTGTCCACAGGTCACTGTGCTTCTGTAAGGAATTTGTGGTTGAAGCATAGAGCTTTAAATTTCTAAGAACTACCGCTACTAACGTAACTAAAAACATTAATTTTTACCCAGTAATGGGTATAAAAATTAAGATAGGAACATGAAATTTGGTATAGGGGACTATAGTGTGCTCATATAGAACACTATTGAAATGCAGTAGGTGCTTTGACTGTCTGAGGAGTGGGGGTGCAACGTTTCATTACACTTTCAACCTCATGAATTCAATTCACTTTAACATAGAAAGATGTTTCACTTCAATAATGAAGTGAGCAAGAACTGTTTGTTGAACAGGTCTAGATGAATAAATTACTTGACTAAAATATGCAAGTAAGTTATTTACTGTAATTATGGTTTTGCCTGCTTAATTCGGACTTTAGAGAATAATATTATGTTCTGCTATCAATCAAAATACAATTATCCCTGCTCACCACTTGTCCAGTTTACTAATAATTATACATCGCTTCCGATGAAACGAGTTTACGTTTTTGTTTTCCTTTTCTCTCTCTCTCTGCTATCGTTGGTAATAATTTTTGTTTTCATTCACTTTCTTCTCATACTAATTTTTCCATAATATATCCCTATTTCTTTTATAGTTGCGGTATAAGGGTCTTTTCATAAAAGTATTTAACTTGCCATCAATGTTTGATTTAACAAAAATTTTAAAAAGAAAATTATGAAGACGTTTTTAGGAAGTGTTTGTTGAGATGTTATTATTTGTTTTTTGTTTTAGGATCAATAATAAATTTGAAACTTTAGTGCGTGTTATTTAAAATCAATAACTTTATTAGTATTAGAGTTACAGCTGTTAAACTGTATTAAAAATATAATTCGTTAATAAATAAAAAAATAACATTCAGCTATGATTTATTATCTAATAAACAGCCTGTACATGAATGTAAAGTTGTGATATCCTCTAAATAACTGTAAAAAAAAAAAAACAGATTTCCATTGCTTGGTTTTATTAATATTTTGGAATACAAGCAAAGGAAATTTGATTGGGAAATTAAGTTATTAAATAAAACACAATGTTTTTTCACGGTTAGATGCTATTTTATACGCGTGAAGCCTGAATGTGTCAAAATAATGATTTGTTTACATTTGAAAGTTGAAAGAAATTAGGTTTTATAATTTTTCGCAAATTCTGTATAAGGGACCGCTATTTCGGTACATTTTGTACATAGTTATAGAAAACAGCTGATCGAACGACTTTCTATATCAACTGAGATAATAAAAAAGATGCAATACTTTTACTGTTATCTGTATATATTTCGTGATAAAAAGACATGTTGTTTTGTTTGAGCATTACATAAAATCAGAAATAGGAACATTAGACACGGGTGTAAACGACGATTTCTAGAAAGAGAACTATAATTTATGAAAAAATAAAAGAGTACAAAATACTGTGAAAAGTTTGAGATTGACATCAACACCTAATCTATAATAATCACAGAGAACTAAAACATGTGAGCTTGATAGGGCTACACTGAATTTATTTGTGTCATGCAACCACGATACTAAGTTACAGGGTTTTGAAACCAGGGGTAGTAATTTGGGTAGGCATTGATTCTTGTGGGTGGAAAAATACCGAGTGAGGTTGGATAAGGGAGTGATTTATGGGCTTAATACAGTGTAACAATTAATGTGATCCCTACAGAAGTTTTGCATGTAATTAACTATATTTCATTTTACAATACCTACTTATACTAAGGATACCTAAAAATAGTTATTCTTTTGGCAAACTTACATCCCGTTTCTTAAACTAGTAGCTGGCCCTGCACAGAAGTTCTGAGCATGTGTTTGAGCAATGGTGTAATCATAAAATCAAAATAACGAATAAATTTATAACACTGTATTTAGGAGTTATAATTTCGAAATGACTTCACAGCTTGATTAGCTATACAACTGTTGTTAAATTTAGAAATGCTTTTATGGAACCATGGGCTAAGAGAGTGTTTAACAGTTTTGAATACGTTTTGTAGCTATAATAATATATATATATAATAAATATAATAATAATATTATTATAGCTACAAAACGTAGTCAAAACTGTTAAATAATAAGAAATAATAATAATAATAATAATAATATTATTATTATTTCTTTTACTTTAATTCAAGAAATATAGTTTTCCCCACATGTTAGTAACATGTAAATTGTTTCATCATCACTGTGAAATTACTTATTCATCTTATGAAGTCCGCTTAAATGTAATATAAACCTTCCATGAATAATGTTTGAATTTATTTAATACTTTTAACGTTAAAACTTAATCTTCTTAGGTACTCTAATGTTATATGACATATATAAATCGTGCTAAATTATTTGAACCAAATAATAACCTCTAATAAATACATTCTTAATCGGACGAAAAATCCTGATTCAGGTAATTCCCGTCTTTCAACAACAATCCATTGCTCTAAAAAGCAGCTTGAAGCACTGAAACAGTTCCCTTCAGCGCTGAATTTAGAAACGCCACCCCTTGTTTGGTGAAAATTGCTGAGTTTATAAATTTGCCCATTGTAGCAAAATAAAAAATGAGAATATTAGACATTGGTGTAATTCCTAAAAAACTATAATTTACGAAAAAAAAGAAAACAGAACAAGAGATTAACATCAAATCCTACTATGTAATATGGAGAAAGAAGTATACAAGCACCCACTGATTTACTTGTATTAATTAATTATGGGCGTTAAAATTCTAAGAGACTCTAGTTGGACCTACACCAAGATCCATTACTATTTTTTGAAGTAGTTTCTTTCAACTATCAGGTCTCTCTTGACCAACTCTTGTTTTCTTCCGACTCTGACGCTACTAGATTACTCGAGACATAGGTGTCTTTATTTTACGATCTTTTCCCAGAAGATAATGACCGAGAGGTATTCTGCCTTAAAACAACAAGAAACGTATGCAATGATAAAAATACCTGTTTCGTTCTTTAAAAACTAAAAATTGTTTATGGTTAAAAAGCTATGGAGTTTAAAATTGTGCTTATGGAGGTAAACTTTAAAATACAAATAATAAACTTCTTACCGTGTTAGACGTCAACTTATAGTTTTTGCAAAGTCTACGGATGTATAGTTTGCAACAATAAGTTTTGTACCTCATGACGTAGATTTACCAATTTTCTAATCTGTTATACGTCTAATAAACAAATAAATTCAACCAATTGCTCCAACCATCTCTCTCTTAATCTTATGTGTAATAAAGATTTTGCTGTCGTGATTGCTTTGAGTAAGATGATGTATTGCGATTTAATGTTTAAGTGGAGCTGATGAAACCATTAATCTTTCCTCATTCAATTATTGTGACAGTAACAAATCATACAAAGCACTAAAAATTATTATTTACATTTAATTTTTGACTTAAATCGAGGTGATCATTTTTCAAAATATATAAACAAAATTTTGTTTTAAAACGTAATACTTTTCATGATCTAATTTTGTAGTTATTGCATCTTATTTCGTGACAGAAATAAATTCTAGAAATACTGAACGAAGAGGTCCGTTATTATTTATACCAAACCGGAGAACTGTTATATTTAGTAAATTATTAACTGTGACAGTACGTAGGCTTTGGAACTCGTTGTCGAAAAGTATTAAAACATCGTGTATTGTGAATAAGAATACTTCTTAGAAGATTGTGCTCGTTTAAAAACACGAGATGCTGGTTTTGTGATAATTGAATATTTCGTGCGTTTGTGATGTTTCAGAGGAGAGTTCATAATTCACGTTTCAGTCATCTTTAGACTTCCTTACACAATTCCATTAATTCAGGCGTCAGTATTCTTTCATCTTATGACTTGTCTTCTGATTTTCTTCTTACGATACTGTTACGTTTTTCCTTTTAATTATCTAAACCATCAGATCTTTACCTCAGCTACTTTATTCCAGAAGCAATCTCTGTCTTTTATCTCCCTTAATATAATTTCTGCCTGTTCTAGATTTTGGTCTACTTAGATGATCCACAGTTACTGCGTCTTCCTTTCTTCCCGCTAAAGTAGAAGTTTCTTAGTTATTTTATATCTATCTATTATTTTCAAAATGGCTGTAGAACGTCAATCTCGGTTTACCCATTCTTGTTATTTTTCAAATTTTGTATAGAGTTTCTCATTTATTCGTAAATGGTATGTAAAGGCACCAGTACTGTTGTTTTCTAGGCCCCAGTATTTTTTTTAAAGAAATTTTCTCTCCTTTTCAATACTTGTCAATTCTTTCTAGGAGATTGTTTCTACCACGTATAAATATTACGACTAATATTTATATACCTTGTGTTTATAAAGTCTGGATACAACAGGATATTTTGTTTGTGAATATAACATAAAACAATAGAATTCCAGGGATAGCCTATGTCCTTACTCTAGTAGGCTAACAACACTTTGTTATAACTGTCATATTTATCTACAGAGGGACATCCTGCAGAGGAAGTTGGGAGAATCTTCAATATAAGCGTAAGTCCAGCAATACCTCATTTTACAGGTTTTTGTTAGTAGAATACATTGCCGCAAACTCGAATGCAAAAGGACGATCAAAGGGCAGCCCCTCAAAGTTTGTTTAATTTTTAAAAAGTTTCTAACTATCCTTCAATTGTGAGTTCGACCACAATTGTTGAATTGTGAGTTTGTGGTGATGTGTTATAAAAACAAAGACTTTTAAAATGAGGTATTTCTCACGTTTACAACTTATGTTTACATTGAATATTATAAATTATTTTATATAAGAATTTTAATTGTATACAATTAATCTTTGTTAATAATATTGTAGATTACAATTAAATTTTGTTATTGAGGTTGAGTGGAAAGGAGCACACTCTTCTAACAAACTTCGTCGCGTTAATATCTATTTGTTATATTCTATTCTATTTTACAATGGTGTTGCAGAAAAACCGGCTTACAAATTTTGTGTAAAATAACCTTCATATTCTGCTACTGATTAATAAATAAATATTAATGGTTCTGTGAATAGTAGACTTCAATCGTTAGACTTTTTAATATATTCAAAAAATCGTTCTTCTAAACTCAATGTTGCTACTGAATAACACAAAAAAAATATTCATAGATCAAGAAGTAACATTAAACAGTACCGCATCTACTGTACAATTGAGCAAATCCCCTCAGGGAGAAATAATAAAACTTTATTGTTTTATGGAAAGCTTGCTCGTGGTTGTTTATTCATTCAAAAGCGATATAACCATCACAGGTTTTGTCTTATAATCATAAAGAGAAAAAAATACTGTGCGTTTTGATTAGAGTGGTAGTAAATACTGTATTATGCTGTACCTATCAATATACGGAGTGTCTAACTTTTTAGTTACACATCTGACAGCTTACTTCTAATTGGGGACTTCACTTACTTTTACGTGACATTTTTGGGGTGTATTCAGAATTTTAACATTTGTCCACCATTTTCCAATATGGCACCCAGCTTGAAAATTTCTTACAGAAACCTGTATATTTTATCATGATTTCGGAAAGAAAATATAATTTATGACTTTATTATTGATTTTTTTTTCATAAATGTAATTGTTTAACCACTTTTATGGCATTTTTACTTTTAATGACGTAGTTTTTTGGTCACTCAGTATTAATTTTTAAATTAACTTTGTCATGAATTCGAGTTTTTAAGGCTAAATTATTATAAAGAAACTTGATTGTATGTGATTTGTTTACCATTTTCGATTTTCTCGATTAGTGTATTTTTAGATTCTGTAGAACTCAAGTAAAAGGTGATTATTGATTAAAGAAACATATGAATGTGTTTTTCTATTTAGTTTACTAAATTTGCAAAAATTGTTACATAAAAGAGAATAAATTAATTTCTAAGAAAATGTACGAAACATTTTTTTACAATAAATATTGAGTGACCAAACCACTACGGTAAAAAGTAAAAAAAAACATGTAAAAGAGTGGCTCTGGCGGTTAAACAGTTACATCTATGAAAGAAAACACCTTAAAATAATATTTTCTATACAAAAGCATCGTACAATATTAGAGTATTATGGGGATTTCTATAAGAAATTTTCAATTTGGGCACCGTAAATGGCAGACAAGTTTTGAAAATTAGAATTTACCCCAAAAAATGTCATAAGCTGACAGATATATAGTTAACAAGTTAGTTATCGGTTCATTTTAGGTGAAACACTCGGTATGAAAACACTGGAACACTGATCGCCTAAACTGGTGGACTTCGGTGGCTGCTATACAAATCGTTTGAAGTGTAAACCATCCGTTTCTTATTTATTGTATTTTAATTCACATGGATGGAAACTACGTGCGGTTACATCAAGGTGTAGAGGAAATTTCAGAAAACAAAACCGTGTAACTGTTATATAAAAAGTAACATATTTGATATTTTTGGAAACCAAAAATGTTTTAATTTATGTAAATAGAAATGTCAAAATAAGGTGATTAGGAAAGTTATTATTTTTTGCCATTAAAAACCGTGTGATACTCGTAGGAAACAGTTCAATTTATTTATTTATTTTTTTTTTTTACACTGCTGCTTGTTATGCCTCGTACACAATTGTATTTAATATTTTAGAATGCAGGATTTATCCTTAGCCGAAGTCCTTACTTTGGAACCGTACAATAACGGTTTTTACTTACCGCTATTTTAAAACCTAAAATTAATTTTTTTTAAACGTATGCCTACAACGGTCGATATAGTAAAGAATTTTTGCTAAATTTCAAAATCATCGGTGCATACTTTTGGCTGTAATTGCAAACACACATACATACACGAGGTCGCTTTCTTCTCTTTGTTCGCTTCTCTTCTCTTCACGTGCTCGCTTCTCTTTGTGAATTACTTTCTCGAAATCTGCTTGTATAGCTAGTTCATATTTGAAAATTGCTACTTTAGTAAAAATTATTATTATTATAAAAGAGTATAAAGTATTATCTTTTAAAAGTATAAACGCGAGTTTTGTGATTTGAAACCTCAAATTTCTTGAGCAATGATACGATTTTCTTTTCATTATGAATTACAAAATTCATATTCGTATCATTCAATGTACTCAATGTTTCTTCAACAAAGCATGATTTTATACAATATATTTAGAAACAGTTTAAACTTTGCAAACAATGTAATTAATTACGTCATTTCTTGTTTATAAATTAACATTTTATAATTTTAATATATTAAACGAACATATCATGTTCCGTGTGTTTTCAGTGTAAAATTATAATTACATATAAACTAAATAACTAGGTACATAAATAAAACGGTAACATTTACACTTTACACATTAAAACAACACAAAGTAACATAAATCACATTCGTTTTCCTTCACAACCGGATACGTTAATTATTGTTTACTGCTAATGATTTATGTTTTGTTTTGTTTTAAAATGTTATTTGCGTATGATATCTACATGTATGTGTTTTATCTATATATCCAAACAAGTTTAATCTATATTTAACAATAATTTTATTGGATTTATTAATCAGCAAATCATGCGTCCGTTTAACCTACAACTCATATCTGAACAGGAAATGTTAATGCTGATATGTTGACATACGAGGTCGTGCAATTTTTGTATTTTTTTAAAATTTTTTTTTAGCAGATTGCACAAAATAGGCTAGAACATGCTTATCAGTAGATAAGAACGAACAAAGAAAATCAAGTTTTAAACGTCCGCCGTTTTTTCATATATATTCGATGAATAGTAAAATGTTGTTCCAGTGTTAAAATGGCTTAAATTAAACTAAAATTACTATTTCTGGTGCTGTTATTACTGTGTTTTATAATTTTCTTTTTTATAACTTCTTTATAATTCTCGTGAAAACTCGTTTTAGTATTAAGGAATGTAGATTTTAAAACTGCACTATTGCGTAACGTTGTATCACTTTAGGGTGAACATTTTTTAATTATGGCGGCAAAGCGCATGTTTTAAATTTAGAAATTTATCGGCAATAAAAAACTTGTCAAATGGTTTGTAAAAATATTGAATATGAAGAATATCAGAATAAAATTACGACCTCTCAGAACGTTTATATTATTGCACCCATGCATTATAGGCCTAGATATGAATACATTTCTACAAAGAATTTTTCTTTATAGTTTTTTAAATTTTATAGAGAGCTTTCCTTTGTTTATCCAAGGCCGTTCATTCATTCTAAAAACGTATTGGTGGTGCGTAAAAGTAGTCTTATCAATGAGATGTGACCTTATCTCCAATGAGATGAAAAGGGAGTGTGAGCTCCATTTTCTAGTTTATTTTAAGGAGTAATAATTGGGTTGTTGTCAAACGCCTTTTGTTACTTGGAAGGTATATTTTGGTCTATGTTTTAAATAAGCTGTCGAGGTTAATATCAAGATTCTTGCTTGTATTATTATTTTTTTAAAATTTATAAATTGTATATATTCGTTTGGAATTAAATAGTTTTTATTTTGGATTTATATTTTTGTACATTTATAACAATAAACACCTGGGAAAATCAAAAAATATAAACGAATTCCTTCAAGGAAATTTCATATTAATACTAAACAAGACACTTTGTTTAAAATAATTCCAAGTAAAGATAAGTTCGATAACAATACAATTACAACACAAAACAAACTTGTCAAGGTAGCCGTACCTCCTATATCTAATTTTAGGCAAGGTCACATCTACAACCCATCAAGTACCATTAATACATTTAATTTTAAACTTAGGTCATGTTATTTTAAAATATTAAAGTGACTCTAAGTATTGAGTAAAGTAGCTGGTAAGAACAATGTTTTTGTTTTGGTTAATAATTTTAAGTTTGTTTGGAGTTGAGACAGCTACTAAACGAGTAATAAAATATTGACTAAGTTTAAGTGTGTACGCTATTTATAGGATGTGGAACAATTGTATGCACAATAATCAATTTTAAACAGCTGAACATAAACATTCTTTCGTTATATATTAATTTTTTTAAATTTCTTTGTTTATATATATATATATATATATATATATATATATATATATATATTCTGATGATAAATACTGGATAATGTGATCTGAAACATTTTTTAGAAAAACGTTTGAGATGGGAAAAAATTATTTTAGTTTCATTAACGGCTTGACAACAAAAGAACAGTGAACGACCTTGGAAAGCGCTCTACGAAGAAGAAAAAAAGAAGAAGATTTTTGTTGGAAATTTAACCACATTATAATATAGTCTAGTGATAGTGAATTGGTGCAATAATAGTGTATGGAATCGCGATGGTATGAAATATATACGAAGAGAAAGAGAGAATACATTGGTGTCAAGTTAATCCAGTGAGTAGGGTCGGTGAATATTTCATGTTCTCGAGTATGGGCGTTTCCATATGGTTGATTGAAATAGTTAGAACTCCTATATTAGTAATTGTTTTAAAAGTAAAACTGCCAACAACAACAATGACGAAACATCTAAGATCTATTTTTTTGCGATCACTTCTAACTTACTACTTGTCCACTTTGTTAATAGTTACAGATCGCTACCAAAGAAACTGGTTTAACTCCTAGACGTAATAAACCAGAGATCATACATTGTAATTGTATAGTGAAACCGAGAGTAAGTTACATGTCTGCTTCGTCGTATCCAGTTACAGACCTGTTTGATGAATTCTCCCTCCAGCAGGGTGGTCAACGGTCAACCACAACATGGAAGTGGTTACTTGAAGTGCTGCAATCTTATACATAGTTTGTGGTTAAGGGTCCAATACACTATAGATGTAAGGAACGGGTTAAACCACTTACTTGGAGATTTAAGATACAGCTTGTATGAGTTGTTATTATTGATTTAAAATCGATGCTTTCTTATTGCTTTATGATCATTTTGAATATAACTTTTTCACAACGTACGAAGCAATGAGAATGTTTGTTTTAATTTCACAAGTAAACAATATTCAAATTAAGAAAAATAATAAAAAATAAATTGATGGGCGGAATCATACAATATTATACAAGCAGATCCACATAAATAAAATCTCCAAAAATTAGTTTCTTGAAATTTGTAAGAAATGTTAAATTGTATTGTTAGATCAAACGCTCTCATCCAATAGGGAAGAATATTCTAAAACAAGTAAAATTAAGGTATGCACATGAAATTTGCAACAGGAGACTAAAGTGCACTCATTTAGAACCCTAATAAAATTCAGAAAATCGAATTAAAAATGTCAAAATGGCGGCCATTTAACAACTCTTTAACAATAAAGTAATTAGTAACCCTGTTATAGTTAGTATCACTCTTATGTAATTTGACTGTTACACCTCCATATTTTATACTAACATATACATAAGCATTATTTATCACTAAAATGTCTAACTTAACTTGGCTTGATAAATAGCCGTTGACACTGTTCCACAAAGGCAAGGTCTGTCAATCTGTGTTTTAAATGTAGTAGGTATTACCGCCCGATACTCTTGAAATGTCTAAATTTCCCTTCTCCTCTATCCACGTTTTCAGTGACTGCGTATTTAGCATTTAATTTTTTTTTACGTGTAAAATATGCTCGTAAATTTGTGTGTACTTCAAAAATCACAAAAGTTGTGTTTCTTTAAAAAGTGTTCATTTTGTACATGTTTGAAAATAAAATAATATTTATGTATTGATAATTTGTGATTTTGTGATATTTGTTACAGTTTTAACATTGTTTAAATGGAGAAAACTGTAGGTATAGCAAGGAAGAAATTAATTTCTCTGTTATTCTTCGTCCAAAATAAGCTTAATAAGATATCGTTGGAATCTCCATAAAACTTACTACATTTAATGTATCTTGCAATGTTTTTGTAAAATTAACGGTTTTCGTGAAATTTACCGTCAAATATTTAAAATAGCCGCCATTTTGAAACGGTTAAAGATTTTTTATTCATATTTTGCACAAAGATAGCGGCCAATAAGATGAACATTTGTGCAGAATCTCAATGCTTTAACTCAAACCGTTAAGGAGTTATGAATTATTTTGTAAAAAACACATACAGACAGACAGACGCTAAACGAATCGAGATAGGACATATGTCTATATAAACGTTTTTGCTTATTTTGACCCAAGGAATCACTACGTAAATTATTGCCCCACATTTTTATAACACCCTGTATACAAATTTGCAGATTTCAATTATTCATGTAATGGTATCACCCCACAACTCTACGATGACAACTATAAAAGTTACTGTAAACAACGTAATTTCGAAACAGGACCTCCCAAGAAAGTATAATATTCGTATAGTTACGAGATCCGGCAGGGCCGTGTCACCTAACGAGCTTAGCGAGTGGAGTGACCTTCACATATGTACAGCTTCGACGATCAGGACACTGACACGAACCACAGATAAGAGAAGTATTCTCTCTTGTCTGTGTACAAGCGAAGCAAGCAGAGACTTTTTAATATATACTCATCTACGAGACTCAATAGGACCTCTCTGATGACATGAAAGTAGTTATATACACAATTACGAGGTTTAGAAAACCTGCTTAAGAACTGTTTTAAACATATTTGCCCTATACTACCTGTACTGAGTAATATTCCTTGATCTACCAATACATTTTAAGATTCCTACAAGACCCAAGAGCTCAAAATTTGAGCGGTTATTACATTTAGAGGATCTGCTCGTATGACATTGTATGATGAGTCAGGGTTAAGTATCATTATGAGGTCCATTAATTTGTTTTTCTGTGTATACGAATTCGTACAAAGTGTATCATCGATTTATTTTAGTACGTTACAGAATAATATATTATATCTGGGACAAACTATTGTATTGTTGCCAAAGTAGAGGTTTAAATTTTCTAACTACTCTTGTTCTATAAGTGTTCATTAATATAAATGATTAATATTTGAAGAATGATTATTTATAATTTATAGTAATTTATAGTTTATAGTTTTGGTGCGGCAATTATTTTTTCATTTATAAATACATTTTTTCATAACTACATTTATATTTTAAACTTTTTTACTTATTGGTCACCATTCCAAATATATATATATATATATATATATATATATATATATATATGCCGGTTTGTGAGTTATTGGTAAAAGAAGCAAAAAAAAAAAATCAACCATGGGGCATATCAACCATTATAAAACTTTTAATATCTCAAAATTAACTTTACCAATTTCGTTCAACTTTTAATGCAATTTGAAAATTATTGACTTAAAACCGTGTGCAAAATCGCCAGTAAAAATATTAAAGTTCAAATATAATTGCAAAAAAACTGACCCTTGTCAGCTACAAATAAAATATCGATTTTAATCAAATATTATTTAAGCTAAACACTTTTGTTTATGGTAAATGCAAAGCAAGTTTTGGCCCTATTTGTTTAAAAAAAAATAGCTTGTTAAACGGACAATTTCGGTGACAAATAGTTATAGTGATTTTGGATACGGGTGTATAAGAAAGTTTGTGCTATGTTTTTGGGAACTTTTTTGTCTATAGATATTCGTTTAGTGTTTAATAAATCCATTTTTAAATATCTTAAACCACGAAATAATTATTAAGCAACACGTACTCGTGGAAATCTGTTTACCAACTAAAGATTTCACTTCACGTTACAGTATTTGAAAGTAAAAAAAAAATATAAATAACTTCCGCAGAATTCTTTAATTTATAACATAATTGCTTCATTTTATTTAGTATTGCTTTAATAGTTTCAGTTTACGTTCTGTTTTATGTTGTACACATTGCTTCCGTTTCCATAGCAACCACAAGATTGTTCCTTCCTTCTAATAAAATAAAATTAAAATAAACGTCTCAGATTTTCAGAAATTAACGCTTTCCTCATCGATCGACTGTAAGGAACAGCCATAACACTCTTTTGTTTTAATTATTAGTGTTGCATGCCTGTGAGTCATGAAGTGTGGGTGTTTTATGACCTATTAACCAACAGAATTTAGGCAATAAGAGTTTCCAAATTTATGGCTCTACTTAACTAGTTGAGTCATAATATTATATTCGCGTTCCCTACCAGTTTATGTTAGTTTGAAATTGCTTTAACTAGATGTTGGAATAAGTTATTGAAACATTTACCTTCTGATTATACACATTTTTGAGAAAGTTCTAGACGACAAATCAATTCTGAGTCATTTAGACACAATTATTTTGGTACTTATCTACAAAATGCAGTCTATAGTTTGTCACTATATCAGCTTGTGTGAGTAATTAAAACACATACATAGACTAACTAGAGAACGAGCGAGAGAGAGAATAAACGTATGAATAATGACTTTATTTTGGGATGAAATTAGGTTATCAGGACTCTTTTTCACCTAACCTCTTCAAAATAAATACACCATTTATAATAAAATAAAATCTTTAATCTAAAGACACTGAGAGAAATGAGGAGAGAGTGAGACGGGGAGAGAGGGAGAAGCGAGGATAAAGGAGAGGAGAGGAGAGGAGGAGAGAGAGAATTAGGGGAGCGAGAGAGCAGGTAAGATAGGAAGAGGAGATGAGAAAGAGAATAGAGTAGAAAAAGAGAGAGAAAAACGAGAGGAAGAGTGGAGTAGAGAGGAGAGGAGAGAGGGAGAATTGGGGAAAGAAAGAGAGAGAGGGAAAGAAAAGAGAGAGAGAGAGAGAGAGAGAGAGAGAGAGAGAGAGAGAGAGAGAGAGAGAGAGAGAGAGAGAGAGAGAGAGAGAGAGAGAGAGAGAGAGAGAGAGAGAGAGAGAGAGAGAGAGAGAGAGAGAGAGAGAGAGAGAGAGAGAGAGAGAGAGAGAGAGAGAGAGAGAGAGAGAGAGAGAGAGAGAGAGAGAGAGAGAGAAGAGAGAGAGAGACAGAGAGAGAGAGACAATCATTTCGTTACTTTTATTTTTATGAGGTATAAAATGCATTAAAAATATATCATAAGGTTGAATAAAAATACACACGTTTTTTGGGTTAAATTTTTTTGAGTATAAAAACAGTTTTATTTCAATTTCAAATTGTATTTATTGTAATTTGTTTTATTTCATAAGTATTGCCTTAATAAAATGAAACATAATGTTCATTCAATAATTTTCTATAATACAGGGGTACTCATTAGTAAATACCCAATGTGTTCATATGGAGGTTGAAACAGTGGTTTTATTCTAATAAAATATGTTCTTATAACACTGAAAATCTCAGCTGATTTGATTTATTTATTGTGAGTGATCCTTTTCCTAACTCAAGTTAGTAACTATGTCTGTTTAGTTATTGTTTACAAATTACTGCGAATTCAACTTTTGAGTAACGGCAGTGGATCTTGAATCAATACTGAAAGTTTGAGAATTGTGAAGTGAGTGGGAAGGCGGGGAGATTTGGAAACGAACCACGATCATGATAAAACCATTTACAAAATTCGTGATAAATTTGAAACAAAAGGTTTTATATACAACGAAAATAAATGTGACCGACCATACATTGTAATGACCAAGAATAAATGTGACCGACCATACACTGTAATGGCTAAGAATAAATGTGTTCGACCGTACACTGTAATTACCAAGAATAAATGTGACCGACCATACACTGTAATGGCTAAGAATAAATGTGTTCGACCGTACACTGTAATTACCAAGAATAAATGTGACCGACCATACACTGTAATGGCTAAGAATAAATGTGATGGACCGTACACTGTAATTACCAAGAATAAATGTGACCGACCATACACTGTAATGGCCAAGTATAAATGTGACCGACCATACACTGTAATGGCTAAGAATAAATGTGATGGACCGTACACTGTAATTACCAAGAATAAATGTGACCGACCATACACTGTAATGGCCAAGTATAAATGTGACCGACTATACACTGTAATGACCAAGTATAAATGTGACCGACCATACACTGTAATGGCTAAGAATAAATGTGATGGACCGTACACTGTAATTACCAAGAATAAATGTGACCGACCATACACTGTAATGGCCAAGTATAAATGTGACCGACCATACACTGTAATGGCTAAGAATAAATGTGATGGACCGTACACTGTAATTACCAAGAATAAATGTGACCGACCATACACTGTAATGGCCAAGTATAAATGTGACCGACTATACACTGTAATGGCCAAGTATAAATGTGACCGACCATACACTGTAATGGCTAAGAATAAATGTGATGGACCGTACACTGTAATTACCAAGAATAAATGTGACCGACCATACACTGTAATGGCCAAGTATAAATGTGACCGACCATACACTGTAATGGCTAAGAATAAATGTGATGGACCGTACACTGTAATTACCAAGAATAAATGTGACCGACCATACACTGTAATGGCCAAGTATAAATGTGACCGACTATACACTGTAATGGCGACGAATAAATGTGACCGACCATTCACTGTAATGGCGAAGAATAAATGTGACCGACCATACCCTGTAATGGCCAAAAATAAATGTGACCGACCATGTACTCTAATGTCCAAGTTTAAATGTGACCGATCATACACTGTAATGCCAGGCCAAAAATAAATGTGACCGGCCATGCACTGTAATGGCCAAATTTAAATGTGACCGACCATGCACTGTAATGACAAAGTTTAAATGTGACCGACCATACACTGTAATGGCCAAGAATAAATGTGACCGACCATACCCTGTAATGGCCAAAAATAAGTTTGACCGACCATGCACTGTAATGGCCAAGTTTAAATATGACCGACCATACACTGTAATGGCCAAGAATAAATGTGACCGACCATACCCTTTAATGGCCAAAAATAAATGTGACCGACCATGCACTGTAATGACCAAGAATAAATGTGACCGACCGTACACTGTAATGTCCAAGAATAAATGTGACCGACCATACCCTGTAATGGCCAAAAAATAAATGTGACCTACCATACACTGTAATGGCCAAGAATAAATGCTCTGTTGGAAGATTTTATGAACATGTCGCAATAAAACTATAACATGAACTTGATACTTCTAGAAGGTACTTGCAGAGGTTGCAACATGGTCTTACTATTGAAGTTGTATTGTCTGAAACGCATCAGTGATTGATCAAAGGTTGACTCTGACTGGGGTCTTCTGTGAAATTTTATTAAGTGAAGCTTAATAACGGGAGCCCTGATGAAAACCCCGTGGACAGATAAAGTTTACATTAAAGTTGTCCGGAACAAAAACCTCCACAATTCTGTTTACTCTACACCAGTTAACCACTATGTAATCACTGAACAATAACTTGTGACAATTTGGGGTGGCCTCTCTTTGGTCCCATTTGATCAATGACACGATCAGTGATGATGTTTACAAGGACATGTTGGAGAAAACTGTTATCGTTTAGATTAGGCACTATGATGATGTCAATGTCTTCTTCCAACAAGAAGTTACATACTTTTGTAACTCAACTATGAGGTTTAGGAAACCTGTGTAATAACTGTTTTAAACAAACTTACCCTACTGAGTAAGACCCCCACTTTATCTACCAATACAATTTAAAATTTCCTAATATTTTTCAAGAAACTATCTTTTTGGTATTATATTTAGATGATCTGCTTGTATTACATTTTATATTGGGGAAGGGTAGCCTAACTACCTAGATGAGTCAATTATTTTATTTGCTGTCAGTTCAACGGTGATTAATACATTTATAGAATCGATAAACGAGTTCTCCAGACATTGGGTCGTAGGAGAAACTGATACCCTCTCAGTATCAATGTATCTAAATACGGAGTGGGTGAATGGGGGAGGGGGGTTATGAAGCGTTAGAAGTGCAGTGATATACAGTGTCAACACATTATAGATGACGTCTAGTGTTTGTTTAATAGCCCCCCCCCCACCTCCAACTCTGAGCTTTCTTGGCAGGCAATTTAGTAAGGGTTTGTTCTGGCGGATCGCCTTTTGTCACAAAGCGCTGCCTATGTAAATTAATAATATAGAAAGTTGAAATATGAGGTACAATTTGTTGGCGTCTAAGGTCTTTAGACTGAATTACTTTGAAAATTAGAATATTTAAAGTATTTAATTTATAAATATATTTAAACACTAATATACTTTAATAACCTATTAATATCTGAATAGTTAATACAAATCACAAATCAGGCAAAATTTGCAATTAAGAACTTTTCTCCTTGTTGTTTAAAGGCGAAAATTATTTCGGTCTTGCACAAAAAAATGGAAGAAAGGAACATTATAAACCTCCAATAGTTTAATATAGTCAGGGTCGGAAGGGGCCAAGAGTTGGTCAAGGAACAAACGACGTGAGAGAGGGATCTAATCCAAAACGCCATGAAAGAAGATGTTGGTCCAGCTAGGATCCTTCGGGATTGTTACGCCCATAATCACTATAGTGAACCCTCAAGAGCATTTATTCATCAGTAGCAACTTCAGGTGACTAAAAGTATAATCAAATAAAAAGGTGCAAAAACATTGCACAAACTCTTTCACCCATCCACCCTCAACACCAAAATGAAATTCTTAGATTTTTCTCTGAAAATGGTTCTACTAATTTTAAACGAGAATATGGGTATGTGTTTGTGTGTGTGTGTGTGAATTACTTTATTACTGAGATTTTCCTAAGTATTTTTAAAAGAGATACTTTTGTAGTCAAAATAATAACACAGAGTTTAAGATAATTAGTTTTTTAAATAAAATCACCATAAGAATATATCCTAATTAGTTGATACCGGGTTTACATTGGCAGTTGTCAAAGTTCATTAAAATATATTCAGTTTGCCAATCATTCATTTTATTTTATTTAATCTATTATACAATACAAAATTGCATAAGTTAAGTAATTTATTATTATTATTTACGATAAAAAAAAAAAAAAAGAACACTGAACTCTATTGAGGCGTTAATAGGTATAAAACATAATAAATAAATAATGTCTAACAATTGCAATAAAATAAAATTTAAAAACAAAAATTTAATTTTACAAATAAGGTAGATCAGAAATGAAAAAGGCCTTGTAATAACGAAAAACAGTCACACATCACAGATAGTTTAATTTCGAATAATTTTAATAAATAACTGTTAAGTAAAATATTTAGTAAATATCATAACATAAATTAACAACAATTTAAACACCAAGTTATATTTGAAAGCACAATATTACAACAATATAACATATAAAACAAAACCTGATGATGACTGCCTCAGGAAGACTCTAGTCCAGGTGTATAAACATATATACTGAATAAAATGATTCAAACAAAAGACTTTTCTTAAAAGACATATTTTTTCACTATTTAATGATATATGGAGTTTTTTTTTAAAAATAATGCACCTGGTTGTGAATGAAGTTTATATATAAAGTTAACGGGTGCTGTTTAACATGGTAGTCACAAGCATTTCTTGTGCCATAAGCGTGTGCTAGTTTGTTCAGTACATAATCATACCTACATTTTCAATGTATAATCCAGTATTACATACTTGGAAGTGTAAGTACTCCAAGATCTTTAAAAGTAGTTCTACAGATTTGAAGTTTGTTTAATCCAGCCACAAGCCATATCTTTCTTTTGCAGGGCAAACACTGCATATTTGGAACTGATGAATTTTCCCAGAGTAAAATTCCATAGTTCAAATTGAACTTGCTCATGAATTGTAAAATTATTTTACTTGCGATTTTGCACACTGGTTTGGGTTATTAATTAATTAATTAATTAGAATTTGAATGAAATTGGATTTGAGAAATTAGGTTTTTATAGCAGCTTCATGGCCGATTTTGGATTTTTACCGATAATTCACGAATAGAAATTTTTGAGAATAATATGTTTTGTTTGAGTATTTAGTATTTAGGGGTTAGATTATATTTTAAAAAATTACAAAATTGTCATTACCGATTTTTGAGAAAACAGAATTTGGTATTTTTGTCTTTACCCCCAAATTTTGAATTATCAAAAACCGTCCTGAGTTGTGGCCAAAATGTTCCTCCATTCCAAACCAGATTATATTATTCCCAAAAATACTCAGAGAACAAAGAGTACTTATACAAATTTTTATGGTTCATAGGTAAAAACAACCCTAGTATTATATCATGTGCATGTTTGTTCATCTGTCCGTCTGTAAATCGCAATCAGTTTACACAGACAAGACGAATAATCCCGTATATTTCAAAGTTTGCATTTATAATCTTTGTATTGTATCACATATAGAAAAAATATAGCGTTAACAAAAAAAAGAACTTGGTGTAGTTAAGGGCCATAAATTATCGAGTAAAATGTTTTTAAACTATTATGTGTGTGGTATCAAATAAAACTAGATGCTATTATGATTATGAATATGTGTTTTTTGATGAAAACATTAATATGTTGGCGGTAGACCAAATTTAAATTCTCAGATATCATACCCTCTAACTTAAACACGGGGTAATCTACAAACCTAAAAATATTTTTAAAAATATTTCGATTTGAAATTAAGGACACCGCGAAATCACACATTATAATTGTTTGTCTGACTAATACAACTTAATTTAACCACATAATGAAAATGTGTTGGATATAAGTTTTAAAAGCAGTTTTTGTGAGACGTGAGACAAACAATTCAATAGCCATTAAAAGATGGATTGTATATTCAGTGATATCTCTTTATTAGAGTCAGTAGGTAAAACCAAGGTCCTTTATAATTGTACGCACGTGTCTATCAGTCGCAACCAGTTTACAACTTTGCATTTATATGCTTTGTAGTGTCCCACATGTAGGAAAAATATAACGGTAACAAAAAGAAAAGAAAAAACCTTGGTATAATTAAGGGGCAAAATCTATGGTGTCGAATAATTTTATTTTTTGGAAATATATGTGGGATATCAAATAAAACTAGAAGTTATTCTGATTACGAATATGTATGTTTATTTGACGAAGAAATTAATAAGTTTGGTGCTAGGCCGCTTTAAAAGACTTCGACTTTACAGAAATAACTGCCCTTATATGCATACGGACTGTCAGTAGTGTGGTTTCAGCACACCCTTGAGCCTTTTATTTTTGTACTCATAAGGGTTTCAAAACAGATAGTTCCGCGTAAAATTAAACACAGGTTTTTTAACCAAACTCAAACTTTCACTACACTAGGTATATGTCAGAAAGTAAATTTTAAAATATGAAAGACATCATAGTAAGATGACAAGTATTGGAGACCAAAATTTATCACTTAACTACTTAATCCACTTGTTTGTAGTATAACTAACAACAGACAACATTCCAAAAACAATTAATATTTTTATTGGGTTATTATTAATAAAAATCTGCAAAAACACAACATTGATTTTTGACGCATGACGTTACTATCTCTATTCCACCTCCATTGAGGCAGTCAAACTATATAACATATGTTTATGAGTTCAGTTTTAATAATTACGTCAAACTCTAGAGGTAAAATTAAAGAAGAACCTGTTGTGGGTAGTATTTATTGCGAAAAACATCTGATGTATTACTCCGTTCTCTACACGCAATGAAACACCGGGAGTAGTAATTTGGCAAGGCTTGAGCAGATTATTAATTCTATGCTTTTATATAAGATTTTTTTAATCAATGGTCAATGCATTTTTAAATATCTAGGTAAATACTATGCAGGCTCCATCCATGTTGCTATGGGAAGAAGCTAATTTTTCATTAGTCTTTAATGTACTGTAGTTACAAATATCATACGAACACCAAATAAAATTGTTTATCTAAGTAATATTGACATTTACTTCCACGTGTTTTTAAATTTTATTATATTTTGAATTTTTCTTTCTGATTTCGCGATTTTATTATTTTTTAATATTTTTAATTCAGTGTGTAAAATAGTGGTTAAACCAAATTTGAAAAATTTGGACAAATATGTAAACCTAAGGGCGGAAAAACTAAGAGTTGGCATGAAAAGAAAACTTTAATTTTTGAAATTTGTTTAGCTAACTCTGATCTACAAATTACTACGCGCATATGTAAACCAACAACTGTTAAATTTGGAAGACTAGGCCATATATAAAGTGGTAAAAAAGTATTAAAACGGCTGTATATTTCAACTGCTATTTGACTAAGAAAGACGATTGACCCCCTCCTTTTAAAGCTGTTTGGCGAAGCTATCTAAAAAGCGCGAAAAACTGTACGAAATATGTTTTTCATCGTACATTAAAAATATAAAGGTATTTTTATTTTTTTTATATTCTGACTTTCCAGATAAAACCGTGCACTGTTTTATAAATATTGTTATTTTATGTTTGCATTCACTTTTAATTATTAAAATTGCAAATTTTCCGTATTCATTTAAGCATTTTTAATAAGTTTATTGTTTTATTGTCTCACTTATATAGTTTATGTATTCTAGAGAAACTTATGTAATGGGTCAAAAAGTGCTTTTTGGAATGTTGTCTCTATGTGTAGCGTTTGTTGTAAGGGAATTGTTCTACAGCCCAAACGAGTAGAGCGATTTGAATCAAATTCGGTTTGTGGCGATATTTTGGCCATATCTTTGGACTATTTTTATTTATTTATTGATAATTCGAAATTTGTGTGTAAATAAAAACCTAAAATTGCGATTGAAAATCAGCTACACGATATTGAATACATATTGATTGTTTAACCTTTAATAAAATGTATTGACCGCTGTCTCTCTAAAGGAACTAAGTGTCGTTAGTAAAAATTAAACAAACGGAAAGTTTCAAGTTTTAGGTCATTTAAGATATTAATCCAAATATTCTTATGGTTATTAAAAACCAAGCACTGATTAAAATTAATGTAAATAATATAGGAAAGTGAACATGGGTTTTTATATACTTAGTTCCGATACTCAGTTTAGCATGATGAGTTGGATTTCATTTTAAAGGGTTGGGAAAGTTCTATGAAAGGGTTCTTCTATTTTGGTACCTATTATAATATTTTGTATTTTAACAGTACTTATGAAAAATAGGCACTTGATTTAAATAACGTATATTTTTATTTATAATATTATTAAAATATAATATGTTTTTGCTCGAGAATACGTGATGAGTAACAGCATAAAGCGAACAATAAGGTGCAGCAACGGATAGGCCTAGGGTTCTGGTCGCTTGACGGGACGAGTGCTACAAGAAAATAAACCCACACGTCTACGCCATGAACTTTGCCCCTTCGTTGTCGCTTTAATTTATAGCCTTATGCTAAATATGAAGTGCAGATTGCTTTTTTACTGCGGATAACTCACATTTCAGAAGTATTGCAAGAAGAGTACTTTACCATTGAATCTGTCAAAGTCAATTAAAATAAATTACGCTTGGTAAATAGAAGAAAAACTGTTCATGGCGTTATAAAAATGTCGACTTATTTCTAAATATATATATTATATTTGTATATATATTTATATATATATTATATATATATAATATTTGCTGACTATAGACTTTGTGATACATTCCCATTTTAGACTATCAACACAATCCAAAATAAACTAGCGTTCCATCTTATCAAATATGTACTTAATATTGTACATATCTAAGACTATTGGTTATAGTTCATATTTGTAAACCATTTAAATATAACAAGATATTAATAGATTTGAGTAAGTTAGGAATTGTTTAAATTTTATAAGATAATGGACTGGTAAATTAATTAAAACAAAATTGAATATTTGGATCAAAATATCTGGCTAGTTTTACTTTTTATAATTACATTAACAATGTGTATAAAAATAATTATGCTTCTCATATTTACAAGATACTCCAAAATATATCAACGCAAATTTGAATAATTAATGCCAGAAAAGCCTCTCGAATTTTATAATTGTATAATTGCGGATAAATTTAAGTACTTTATTGATGAAATAGTATAAAAAATTAAATATACAGAGAATTATCCTACACTAAATAATTTTTAATATATAAAATAAGATTTAAAGAAGGATAATACTAATGGATACAATTTGCTTCTTAATAGCATGGTGTACGAATACGTTTGAAGAAATAAAAAAGTTCCAATTAATTCAATCTAATAGATGAACGTGCATATTAAAAAAAAAAAAAATCCGTGCATGAAAAAGCAAATTTTGAGAAAATATAATCCGTAGAAATTGAGGTTTTCAACTACTTCAGTTTAAAGTAGTGGTTCCATTTTCGTTCATGTATAAATAAATATCATTACGTAATATTTGTAATTTAAGATTTGTACTTTCTATAAAATAGAGTTTGAATATTTATAAACTTCTTGTCGCCTATTCAGGTTATCTTTACATTTCGATAAGAAAGTGGTAAGATTTTACACGGCTGTTTGTCTTACTTTATTTTTACTTATTGAAAATTAAAATTGTGGGAGATTAAATAAAATAATAGTAAGTAATGAAGATTACAAATAGTTATAGGATTATTAATTCATTTATTTAATTGTTGTCTCTCTTAAATACCACCTGAAAGTGTCCAAGACACCACGGGGGTTGTACGCTTACTACGGTTTGGGGACCGTTGAGTCTAAACTGTATTTAACAATAAAAATACCTTCAAATAGGACATTTTGAATTTTCTTGCTAAACTGAACTGTTATTTTTTAACGAAAACGATCATCACGTCTAAAGACTTCCAGTGAATAAAACCTTAACCAAAATTGTAAAAGTTAGTTTGTAGAAAACCTTAATTATTAGTTTTTTTAAACGAGAAGATTCTTTTCAATTTTTTCTTATAGAAAACGTGGAGTGTATTGTTTATAATTCCTTTAAAAAAATTAAATAACATGAACTATTTGATCTTCTTGAGCTGACACACTATAGGCCTAGGCCTAATAGTAACAATAACGAAGGTAGAAAAAGAGGTTTTCCGAGTTGTCTAAACTGATATTTCCTAATCATATCAATTCTATTGCCCTTTGTCTTTTCCTTATTTTTATAATTTTACGTATATTAATCAAGAAAATAAAATCACGGCACAGTCTATTTAAAAATTTTGAACTACATTATAAGTTCATAAGATATAAAGTACTTTAATTTTTAATATTACAAATATGACTGTACCTTTGATTTTGTAAATTAAATTACATGTCTATTTCTGAAGTAATTTTTTGACATTGGCATTACTTGAATAATCTCCACATTATATATGTTGGTTTTAACACAAAATAAAATATAAATAAGATTATACCCAACCTCAAAATAATGTCTCTGTGTATTATTTTAACGTAACGTAATTTAAAAGTAACACGTGAATAATTAAAGAACTTGTGGGAGGTCGAAGAATAAAACAATGGCTCAATTCGTGACTGAATACGTTCAAGTTTCTTCCGTAGTTTTGAATAGAATCTCAGAGTTGCGAATGTAAGTAGTAAACATTCGTATTATTCTAATGTAAATCAATTAAGGTGTTCTACTAAATGACTAAAACCTATAAATTGATATTCAAGTTTATATCTAGTCTGCGAGAACTTCCATGTGGTAATAATTTGCTATGTAAAATTTAGGGTTATTCTATAACCAATACATCATCTAGTTTATAAGAAACAATTGGTATTTTACTCGATTTTGAAATTTAAAATTATATATTTTCGACTATACGTTATATATTACTGAATTGCTTTTGTCATCGTTATAAAGTCAATTTTAGAAATAGGAAAGTTGAACTTTGGCCACCACCACGAGTGAAAAACATTTGTGATCCTATTTATTGTCTGAATAAATGAAATAGATAACTGTATGTGAGACAAGTCTAAATAAATACCAGTTTAACAGCTTATAAGAATTTTAATTATCTACAGAAAGCATATCACATAACAAGTCAAAATAAATTTGAATAATTATCAAAATGATAAAGTAATAATCAATGTGGGAGCCTTAGATTTACCCACATTTGATATAATCGAAAGGTTTTGGTCAATTCTGTTGTGTATTGACATACTCTTTCATAGAGTGTTTATAGTGTGAAAATTTAAAAAATAAAGATAAAATCTCATGCTTAAAATATAGAATACCAGATTTAACTGAAGTGTTTAATTATTCTCTCTTTTTACAAAAATATAAATCGGCTAGTAAGAACTTATAACATTTTGGTTTATTAGAGGTTAGACCTATAAAATATATTTTCAAAATATTTCAATCGGTTAAAATTTATTAAGTCGATCTATAGATTTGATAATAAATTTTGTCAAATTTATTTAGTGCAAACTTTACTTTGAAAATGTAAAATAGTATTTTTAAACGCAATTCACCTTTTCACTGAAAAAGTTAAATATAAAAGTCTAGGTTATTGCTTTCACTGACGTAATTACAGGTGAAGATTACTGACTGGATATTACACAATAAAGTAAGTATTATCGATTATCGATCAAACTAATTGCGCATGCGTTAGCCTTTGATAATAATTAATTTACTTTCGTGAAATAGAAATATTATGAAATAAGTATAAAATAATTTCATCTTACGCCACTTGTCTTTTCATCAAAAACAAGTTTGGTGAGGCGAGAATCATTATAGTAATATAATTCAACTATTATTACATGAAATACTGTTTATATACAATATTAAATTAACAAAATCTATATATTTAACAGAAAATGTTATGACTCATATTACGATACTTGAATCTTGATATTAGATGTCTTTTTACATATTTTATCAATGGATGTTGTTTACTTCGATGGATAGAATGTAAACAAATGACGTTGATTAACACCGTCTTGTAATTAAATATTTTAATATAACTGTTTAAAAATTAGATTCTTACGATCATGCCGAAATTTCATGGTTGAAATTAGTTTATTTTAAAACAGGCTTTAAAAGTAACCGTTTAATAAGTGAATGGGAAACTTCCGAATTCCCAATGCTGTATGTAATCTATAAGTACGTGAATCCATTATTACAGTATAAAAGTGAATGCTGATAAATAAAAATACTATTTTTCATTCCAATATTAGGTATGTTCTAAATGATATTATATATTGGTATAATATATTTTATGTAGGCCTAATGTTACGAAAGATAAAGTAAACCTTGATCCTATATAACAATTTGAAAGTTCTACAAATGAAAACGAATTCCAAAAAGCTTTCATGAAGGATCTAATTCGATAAAAGTCGAAACCAAACATTATTTAAAGGATGGTGGAGCAGAGCACGCACCGGAAATTGAAAGTAAGATAAAACGTTTCCTTAGTAGGAAGTTGTTCCTAAATAAGGAAATTAGGACCTCGTGACTTCTGTTGGGAAAAGTGCTACGGCCGAAGCTATTTAGTAAATGTGGTTTTAAATTATTGAATTTTATAAAGAAGAAACGTTTTCCATTTATTTTCCAATAAAGAATATTAAAACTTTTAAAGAAATATTTCTGAATTAGTTATTTAAAGTATTTTAATTAGATAGAGGTTAAATAATTGCACTAAAAGAATACAAAATAAAATGTGCAATAACAATGGACAACGTTTATCACATACGCATAAAGGAATTATCCACATACGCTATTTTCGAATTGTAAATAATTTTTAACAATATCTATTTATTTTAAACATTTCAAAACGGGTTTTCATTAATTCCTTCATAAGTAGGATTTATAATTTTTTTGAGCATTGTAGAAAATGTTAAATTTTATTGGTAGATCGAGGGAAAACCAGGTAACCTGGAGTATACCATCAAGTACCAGGGGGGAACATGAAGGGACACCGAAACCGTAGTGGTCGTAAATGGTGGTCTGTTTACGATCACGGGCCCGCGACCATTCTGGGCATCGGGGCGAAGCTGAGAAATCAGCTATAGCTGAAAATGGTACCACGGGGCATGGGAGCCCTGATGGAGCTTCACTCCGTCACCAATGCAGTTTAGGTTGGAATCGTGGGGGTAGTAGTGCTGCTGATAGTGGATATTCTCCTTCCTCCATTTTTTCTTGGGGTGGGTGTCGGTGTTGTGCCGAAAGACTATATTCATCGGCACTCCTAGTTCTAGTAACTAGTTCTATTGAAACTCTTAAAGTACATGGTATATCAAGGTGTCTTATCCAGTGAAGTAAGTTAGTTTAAAACAGCTGTTACACGTGTTTTTTTGAACCTCGTCATTGTGTATACTTTTACTTTATTGACGTCGGCTTGACCCTAACGGGCCTCGTAGACATGTATATATTTAAAGTCTTCACTCCTGTCAGTGTCTTGGTCCTGTTGGTATTCGAAGATACGTGTAATACCTGTACTCGCTGCGCTTGTGTCTGTGACACGGTCCTACCTGATTACGTAACTATAAAAATATTACATTTTCTTGGTAAGTCAGTGAAATTATATTTTTCACAATAACTTCACTATTTGTCGATAATGCACTTAGTTGGTTCCATTAAATACAGATTTGAAATCTCAAAATTTGTATCTAATTTAGTGTGCTACAATGCGAATAACATTGGGGGAGAACCCCTCTATATATTTATAGTGTGCTCATAAATATAGAAATATTTACGAGCACACTATAGCCTCTATATCAAATTTCATGTTCCAATCTTTATTTTTGGAACTGCTATTGTGCTTACGTACAGACGACGCGACGGACGGACCGTATGTCGAAAATCGGTACCTGAAGTCACGAATCGTGAAGAAAATTGAGGTCGAAATTTGTTCTGATGACGTAACTTACTCTATACTTCCTATAGTAGGTAAGTAATACAATGTTACGGCCTATCATGTCATTATATTTTATTTAAACTACTCAAGCTGAAATTAACGAAACCTCTATAATACACTGTCTGTAAAGTCTTGTTACGATTTCATATTGTCATTCTTTGGTGTCTGATGACCATTGTCATAAAAAAAAGTGTTTGATTTAATTATAACTATCGAATTTAATATGTGAAATTTGGAGGTATAAGGAAAGCAATTGTCATAGTAATGTATAAATAAAAAAAATCTAGGATATAAATGTGATAACAAAGATAAAGACATTGCAAAGGAAAGTACAGTGCATTTTGCACGAAGTTTGAATCTGTGAATTTGTGCAAAGTCAGTATCGTCCAGTGTTTAATGAGAATACACCACAAAGACCAACATTTAACTTTGGAAATCAGTCTAATGAGAGAGGAATCTCACACGACAAAAAGCGTTATGTAAGCTATCTGTTAACACCGATCCAAAGAGTTTTATTTCCAATCCTACGAAATCAGTTCGTAAATACTATTGGATTAAAACCCACATGTCGTTTACTGGTTATCACGTTTAAATTATTACGGTAAGATTAGCCCAGTTGATAACTTACAAAAAAAATACTGTTGATATCATGAATTATATTGACAGTGTACAGTTTCTAGATCTTTTAATTTTCTGAAATTAGAACCTTTCACGTGTGAGGAAATGTTCATAGATATTGCGATGAATTTAAAATTAGAGAAGCACATAGATTCGTTTCTAAATAGTAGGCATATAGGGACAGTTATTTTTATAAAGTTGAAGTCTTTTAAGCTGCCTAGAGCCAACATGTTAATTTCTTCGTCAAATAAACATACATATGCCTAATCAGAATGACTTCTAGTTTTATTTAATACCCCACATATTCAAAATGCTTATTTTTCTTCTCAAATTGAACCTACAGTATGCTTTAATATATTATGTAGACACTTCAATGTTACAACTAAAATTATTACCTCACGGTAATGCACATACTATCAATAACATGTTCACGGTCAGAAAGTAGGTACACACTATCAATAAACTAATTATCCCGTGTTAATAATTAATTGGAACCTAATTATTAGTTATACCAACAAGTTAGTTTGTTTCCATTGTGAAATAGATGCTCTTCAAACATTTCTTGTGTAAAGATACATTCAGTTAATTGCTAGTCCCTATCTACTTGACATCCTCAAAGCTTTACAAACGTAGCGTTTTAACTCAACATTTTCTTCTTTGTTTGTTAAATTAGTAATTAGAAGTTTAGGATATATAGAATTTGAGAATTTATCTCTTATACTTTTCACAGTTTTTACTTTTAATTAAAATAGCCTGCTTCAGAAAAGATATATTTTGTAAATATTTTTCTTCGTGTTAGTTTGATTTTAGTTTCATTGAGTCGACTTGAGTGAAGCTTGAAAAACAGAAGGAAGCACGTGCATGGATTGGAATTATCAAAATACAAATAATAATTTTAACAATTTCAAAATTTGACTATTCAGTTATTATCTAATGTCTCATTAGAAAATATTTTGAACATTTGATAAGGTACCACATATCATAACATACCAGAATTGTGAAATATAGCCATCTTTAATTTATGTTAACAAGGCTAAGGAATAATTAATTTCAAATGTTCATCTTTTTAAGAGAGGGACGGATGAGTGAACAAATGAAAATCAGATAAGTCCGTTTCTATTTGTCAATTGAGTCGTCTTGATGTTGAGGAGGGACGTCGAATTGTGAGTTTATGTGAAGGAAAGGGTGTTGACATGACAAAGAGTGCGACCCTAAACATCTCCTTAAGGCAACTCACGAGACAACATAACCAAAGTCATTTATACTTCTCAATTTAGTCCTTCACGGCCTCTCTCTCTCTCTCTCTCTCTCTCTCTCTCTCTCTCTCTCTCTCTCTCTCTCTCTCTCTCTCTCTCTCTCTCTCTCTCTCTCTCTCTCTCTCTCTCTCTCTCTCTCTCTCTCTCTCTCTCTCTCTCTTTCTCTCTCTCTCTCTCTCTCTCTCTCACCCTCTCACCCTCTCTCACCCATAAAAAGGTGAAGATTTGAAATTAATAATTCAGCGCCTTGCTTACATTAGTTTCATAAGCGCTACAAAGTTAGATACATGTCACGATTGATTGTGGGGTCTAACGAAGACGGATGCAATTTTTTGACGGGGAATTGAGTTTTTTGACAGAGAATAGGGTCGTGTGATTAAATGTAGGTCATTTTGGCGGAGTGTAGGATAATCAAACAGGTAGTGGGGCCATTCGACAAAGCATGGGAACTCTGACGAGGACTGGAGTGCTGTCAACGTAAAGTAGGGCCACGCGACGAAGCAAGGCGTAATAGAAGACTAGGGTATTACCATGGTGGTCTTATGATGGAGAATGCTGTGATGCCACATAGAGTGGGGTGATGCGATGAAGCATGGGATAATGTGGCTGAGAGTGTGATGAAGTGTTGAGATGATATTTCTGGGATGGGTTGCATTGGGTGACACGAGGATATGTAAGTTAGCTGCAAGTCAGCTAGAAATGTTAGCTTTCACTGTGATAGTTATCTATTTTTTCGCTTTGCACAAGAAAGTTCTCGAGAAATATATTAAAAAAAAAAAAACTTTTTAAAGCATGTTAAGGTGACTGTCATGTATTTAATCTTTCTCCCCACATTGTTTCACAGAGTCAGCATCGACCTTTAGTTTTATCTAGAACTTGAAACAATCACATATGTTTAAAAAAATAATAGTTTAAGTTATTTGAATTCTTTTAACAATTTTTGTATGAGTCTACAGTATATGTTTTAATAATTAATTCTAATACCCAATATGAAGTAGTGAAATTTAACAAATTTCCCTCTTAACGTGTAAACATCGTGGTTGAAATTATTTTATTTCATCATGAAAGCGTAACATTCACCGAATGAATGAAGCAAAAGAGAAGAACAAGCGTTCTCGTATTATGAAAGAAGTTAGTATCGATTGTTGACAGTGCACAATCACGCTTATTACCGTAATCGAGAAGAGCCGATGTTTACTTTATTTGGTCACGGAATTGGTCATTGTGTAGATAATCTCTAGAAGACCTCCCACGCGTAGTTAAATAGCTATTCCAACTACAAAGTAACAGATGATTCTAGAGTTGCTCACGAGGCTGATGTAAAGCAGTGAGCATGCGCAGAGACTTATTAAAAGTGCAGTACAATCTCCCCAAAAATTTTAGTTGCTGAATTACTAGTTTTAAACGAAAAATGAAGTATGGGTGATTTCGAACAAGTTGGAATATTCCAATAGAATTTAATCATTTTGAAAATACCTCTAAATTGTGTTGATTTTAAAAACTATGTTATTTAATGTCAACATGTTATTTATTGTTATTTTATGTCTTGAGTTTATAGAACTGAAAATGGACCCGGTATAACCAAATGAAATAAGAATCTGCCTTAGCAAAATTTACAATATAACCTAACCTAATATTTCTCAATTTTTCCCTCCAATATAAATTTAACTGTGTCTTTTTACTCGTTTAAGTCTTTGTTACGTTAGATGTCACATCTACGAATGATATTTCATGTGGACATAAATTAGTTTTCTATAGGGTCAGTCATTTCAATACAAACTTCCTACCACCCACACACATCCTTCTTCCCTAATAGTTAAGAATATGTCATTGTCAACTGACTGGGACCACAACGGTCACATCGCTTAATTCTTGCGAAAAGTGAATCCAGGTTACGTTCGGACACTCCTTGAATACTTTTAGAGCTGTTTGTAATGTTGAAATTCTAACCAAAATAAGAATTTTCGGTTATTTATTGGAAATGTAGCTTTGCAGAAAAGCAACGGAAAACGTAATAAGTTTTGCTTTTTACTATTTAAAATAATCATTTCTTAATTCAAATGTCTCAAAAATTTGTAAACATATTGAAATAAGTGTGTAATTTAAGAATTTACGGTGGGATTATTCACTAGTCATTTAGGTTCTCAAATAAGTTATGATTTGTTTAAATAGTACAGATGTAATTTATAATTTTTTTTTTAACAATAGTGGTAAATTCTTGTTCTGCGTATGGATTGTAAAACTGAATTTTCTCTAAATCGTAACATGTTAAAGATTAAGTCGCATGGTTTTAAATTGTTTTAATCCATATTTTAAATGATATAAAATGGTTAATATGCTATGCCAATCCAATACAATTACGTAAATATTCCGGTACAATGCTATAAATAGTATAGAATTACACAATTTGCTATTTGTGTCTCTAAAATAATTTCGACTGTAAAGTTCCATTGTTTAAATTATTTACTAATTTTGATTAAAATTGTTTTTTTGACGCTGAATAAGAGTTTTTCAATCATTTATGATTAAAATTAAACTAACACCAAAATTTACAATTCTGTATGTTTAGATTTTTTTGTAGTTCCTAGCGATTTTTATAATAGTGTTGTGTATTCGTTTCAAATGAAGCAGAAAATGACAAGCAATTTAATCCCATACAAACTTTTAATTATGTACTATTTTCCAATATAAATATCTTACTTATGGTTTTGTATTTCCAATTTTTGTAACATTATAAAATTGATTCGCTGATCAGCGTTGTTCAAACGTTGTTTCGCTGTCATAGTCAGCTTTTTGGAACGTTGTTTCGCTGTCACAGTCAGATGCTTCAAACGTTGTTTCACTGTCACAGTCAGCTTCTTCAAAGTTGTTTCGCTGTCACAATCTGCTTCTTCGAACGTTGTTTCGCTGTCAACGTCAGCTACTTCAAACGTTGTTTCGCTGTCACAGACAGCTTCTTCAAACGTTGTTTCGCTGTCACAAACAACTTACTTCAAACGTTTTTCCGCTGTCACAGTCAGCATCTTCAAAGTTGTTTCGTTGTCACAGTCAGCTCTTCAAAGTTGTTTCACTGTCACAGTCAGCTTATTCGAACGTTGTTTCGCTGTCACAGTCAGCTTATTCGAACGTTGTTTCGCTGTAGTCAGCTCATTCGAACGTTGTTTTGCTGTCACAGTCAGCTTCTTCAAGTTGTTTCGCTGTCACAGTCAGCTTCTTCAAACGTTGTTTCGCTGTCACAGTCAGCTTCTTCAAACGTTGTTTCGCTGTCACAGTCAAGTTGTTTCGCTGTTCACAATCAGATTTTTCAATCTTAGGGTAGCTTACGTAAACTTTAAATATCGTCACAAACATTGAACTTATAAATATTAAAAAAAAAGATAAATATAAATAAAATACGTAACTATAAAATACAATCATATTTTCAATCAATCCTTCATGATATATTTTACAGACCTAACATCAATATAGTATTTCGCTCTTCAAATGAATTTTGTGATTTTTATTATATTATTGTGTGAAATAATTATAATAAACAGTGCAAAAGATTGCCCAAACTTTATTGTTTGCCCTCATCATCAAATAAAAACTATTATTATTTTTGGTTTTGCTAATTATTCCAGAATCGTTAGATTTATTATCTAAATTTTTGGATCAATCTTTACAATTCACTAAATTTTGAATGAAATCTTTACATCCTATTTTGAGAACTTCGTAATTTTGTATTTTGTCCTTATGACACTTGTCCTATTAGAGTTGTTGAGAGGAGAAATTGAAACGAAGTACAATGATACAAACAATATAAGTACAAATTATAAATGTGTTTAAAATCCTTCCACGTGTGAGCTGTAGAGCACTGGACAGACCGACTGACGTAGCAGACAGACATACATAATTTTTTTAAAAAGCTTTTCTACTCAAAGGACCTCAAAACGGACGCAAAAAACTGGACGTATACGTGAGTATAAAATACAAACATGACAACAGTGAAGTATACAGCTTCACCTGCAATGTTTGTAATATTACATATTCCAGACTAACTAAGCCACAAAACTATAAATGTAACGAAATATAATTATAAATTGCGGAACATTTGATTTATAAAGACCGTTCATACAAACCTGACAGTTCTCCATAGGGCTCAGAAAAGACGATTACTGAATATTTTTAAAGAATATGCAACGTACTCTACAACAAAAATCAAATCCGACGCCCTGTAAATGAACTGCTCAATTTAAATCTCAACATTATTTATGACCTCATAATGAATTTTAAACAAGGTAATAACAGAAAATATGTTAAATCACGGCTATAACTTCTTATTATCGTTCCAAAAACTTCAGTTTTTCGGCGGACGCGGTCAATACAACTTAGCTACCTGGCTTCGTAAATATACGTTGTTAAATTTCTTAACGACGTCGTCGATTCATTTGTATTTTATCTATATTTTAAACTTATATGTTCAGTGTGTTGTATTGGTTTTAAAAATTTAAGTATTCTACGCCTGAAGAAATTGTGATCACGCCATTAGTGAAACAAGGGTGTTGTGAAACAGAAATAGGAATTGCAAAGACCACGAGTAAGAATAGCGTAATTAGTATCCTGGAAGACCGAACATCACTCGGTAAAGGATGGCAGAGGTTATTTCCAATAAAAGGGCCAAGCTTGTGCTAAAATCACACGACTTAAGGTTAGTAGGTATAAAAGGAAATTATTTTTATAAAGTTGAAGCTTTTTAAGCGGCCTAGCGCCAAATAATATTTTATTCGTCAAATAAACAAACATATTAGCAATCAAAATAACATTTAGTGTTTTTTGGCACCCATACACAATATTTCACTTATTTTGTTTAACTTCAATATACATACGGTTTACTTAACATACATACATAATATTAGTTACATATATATAAATTGAAAATTGTATACTTTTAATCACAATTTGTCAGTGGTTTGGAAAACTGGGTACAGCGAACTCGCAAAGCTCAATTTCAAACATATCAGTACGTATAGCATGGAAAAAGGTGAACCGGTTGAAGCAATATCGTAGGAACTACAGTATTAAACTTACGTAAGTCTGAGTGAAACTACGAGATATTTTGATTGATTTGGGATCAAAATGTCAAGACACGGAAAAATCCAGATGATTAAAATCGAATTCCGAAACGTATCGACTGCCACTGCCCTTTGACCGGGTGACTAAGGCTTGATTGTACAGTATATTAGATTGCAAATAACCGTGCCTTCAAACAGATGGAGAGAATAATTAATCTTTTATTTCTAGATTTTTCATACAAGTTTAATACAATATAAAATTAAGAAAGGGTCACGCAAAAATAAAAATGTCTTGACATTACCGTATTTTATTTATAATCGATTTTACGATTATAAATATGACTTTAAAAAGTATAAACTATTATAATTTGCGATTGTTTTAATTTAAAATATAAATACGTTTTAATGTTAATATTTTTTACTTTTTTCATTTAACCAAATAATAAAGATTAAATATTTTTTTAAAATTCTTAATAATTTAATAAATTACGAGCAAACATAAAGATTTTTATTTATTTTTTTACTTATTTCAATTTTTATATTAGATAGAAATGATTAAAATATTCATTAATGTATATTCAATGTAGCCTAAAGCTAGTATTGGTTAGGTTAGGTTGTAACCAAGGGCTGGTATTGGTTAGGTAAGGTTAAGTTAGGTTAGGTTGTAGCCAAGGGGTGTTATTGGTTAGGTAAGGTTATGTTAGGTTAGGAAAGGTTATGTTAGGTTAGGTAAGGTTATGTTAGGTTAGGTAAGGTTATGTTAGGTTAGGTAAGTTAGGTTTTAGTCAAGGAACGGTATTGGTAAGTCATAGTTAGGTTAGGTAAGGTTATGTTAGGTTAGGTAAGGTTATGTTAGGTTAGGTAAGTTAGGTTTTAGTCAAGGAACGGTATTGGTAAGTCATAGTTAGGTTAGGTAAGGTTATGTTAGGTTAGGTAAGGTTATGTTAGGTTAGGTAAGGTTATGTTAGGTTAGGTAAGGTTATGTTAGGTTAGGTAAGTTAGGTTTTAGTCAAGGACCGGTATTGGTAAGTCATGTGGTTTTAGCACACGCTTGATTCTTTTATTAGGCTATAATGATGACCGGTCAAATATTGCTCACTGTTTGTATTCATAAAACTAAAATTAGCTCCGTATTGTTTCTTAAAGAGGATATATCATTATTCCAACCCAAAACCAAAACAAAGTTTCAAAAATTAGCTGTAGGAGACCTCCTAAAAGTAGTAAACAATATTAGATTGTATCTTAAAAAATAATATAAATAATAAATATACATATGTATAAACATGCAAGTAGTCAAAAAGAAATTCTCTGATTAAAATTAAAACAAGTCTTTTAAAAATAATAGTAATAAAACCATAACTATATAAAGGAGAATTTATATGGCTAAAAAGTAAAACTCATTTTATTTCATGATTACACATAATTTTGAAATAAGTGATACAATTAATTTCCGATTTTATTATTTATTAAAATATATTTTAATTTTAAAACCAAATTCTAACTTATTAAATTTGTCGATTTTTCAATGTTTACTCTTATTCAATTAATTAAGACACGAGATAATAATAAGAAAATTTTCTACTTAAATTTAAATTTAAAAATGAGCTAGATATAGTTTTAAATTTAGATTTGTAGCCTACATATCTAGTTTATCATAAAAGAACTTAATCGCCCATATGTATGTATCTGTATTAGAATTGTATAGAAGTCAATGTGTTAAACATTGCGGTATTCTTCTATTTGACATTATTAAATGTTTTCTTATTTCAGATTTGAAAAAGGCCTAACATCCGTTCAATTTGTCATTCTGAGCTGTTGTGGCACAGTCGCCTGTCTCCCTCCTTACCTTGTAGAGTGATTAATTAACTCGAGGTTTTACGATCAGATATCAGCCAAAGTGGACTCTGTAATCCATACTCTCTATCCATACACAGACACATATCAACACTCTCCCACTCATGGCTGTCATGATACTGTATCCATGTTCCAACAGTTCTACCATTGACTGGGTTGTTCTGGTTGTGTAATAAATATTTGCATATCAACATCACTGTAGACACATTTTAGTTACAAATCAAGATCCAAGTGATAATTTTCTCACACCAATCGTATGGAGGTATTACGTTTGTAGACAAAATATGTTTCTAGATTTTCATATGAATGATTTCTTTCTTACAATATAAATAGTTTAAAATATTGTAATAGAATAAGATCAGTTACGAGATATTTCTATAAACTAAGTGTCTGACTGGGGAGGAACATGCACAGGTACAATTAATTGCCTGACATTATTCAGATAGTTTTAATAGCCTTGCTGTTAATAGAAACCGATGGTTAGATGGGTGTTAAATGAAATAAATTTTATTGCATTGTAGTAATGAACAAAATGTATTTCAAGATTTTTTATGTCATGCACATAATATTAATGCAATAGAGTAAGGAGATTTCAGTACAACCAATACTCAATTGATATGACAACGTTATAATACATGTGATAAACAAGTCACACATAGGTTTTACAACAACATTTAATGTATTCGTATATTTGTATGTTTTAGAGATTAGTTCCAAAATGTGTTGTTTGTTGCACTAAAATATCTAATACCTCAGAATGTTATGGGTCCTCCATGTCTGACATAAAAAAAAAAAATTCATATTATGACAAAATATATTGTAATTATTAGGATTAATAATTTTGTTGTTTCCGACTAAACATTTTGACGCCCTAAACCACAAAAATTTCTAATGTATTTAGGTGGTCAAAAAGAAGAAATATACTGTAAAATAGAACTTTAAAAAATTGTTTTTAATTCCACCTTAATCTCTAGCCTACATTTAATTTTACACAAATTAAATAAAATAAAGTAATTTAAAAATGTAAAATATTGAATTCTAGCACCTAAATTTTAGAGATTCTTAAATAAAAATAATAAATGTAAAAAAAAATTCATTGTTGTAAGGATAAAAAGGATTCTTTTTTTTTAAAAACAAAAGTTATAATTTCGTTGTTTCGTATATACAGATTACCAACTTTTGAGGAATTGAAGATTCTTCTCTACTACGTTCGAGCCCTTCATGCCACACTTGACATTAAGATGCGATCATAAGGCAAATCTAAGGCAGCATTTTATGGAATGTAGATGGGAATTTCATGAATTTTCAAATAAGTCCAGATTCTTTCATTATACAAACTATTTCATAAGCAACAAATAAGAAACCTATCTCAAACCACCCTATTTTAACAAATTACAGTCTTTTATATTGCCATTTTTGGACAAATTTGAAATTTCAAACTAAAAAAAAATAAATAAATAAATTAGCGTAAAGATGCATTTATTCAATTACCTTAGGTGAAAGAGGTCAAACTGATTTCGATGTGAAAATTGTAGAGGTAAATGGGTTGATAAATGTAGTGTACCCATATATACTCTTTTATTTACTCTAATAGTCTTATCAGTATCAGGCAGAGTATTATAATAATTATGCAATTGTCTGAGAAAAATTGGAGAGAAAAGAGTGGGGTGGAATAATTAATAGAGTTGAATAGTTAAATATGTATTAATGTATTACTATTTAATACAAAGGTGTGAGAAAGTCATTGCACCATTTATTTCTTTAAAATTTAACAGCTATGTAATAAACTCCCAAAATTATTTATAAATAGTTTTTATCGTGATGGGTGGACTATTAAGATATAGAGTGCAATAAATAATTTTGTACATTAAAATAACAATGTTTTTAATCCTAATTAAAAAATTGTCCACTTATTCTTATTATACAGTTCAATATTAATTTTTGTTTAGAAAATTCTCGGTATCTTGTTCAATTTCGTAAACACTATTTCCATTCATAGGTTTAATTTAACCCAAAATGATGATATCAATATACCTACAAGAACTATAATTGTGAGAATTTGTTTTGTTTAGTTAGAGAGAATTACAATTTTATTTTGTAGGAGGGAATCACAAATAACCTACCTTTAAAAGATATCGCGTAGATTTACAAGATCAATGGAGTTGTTATTATTGCATATATATGCATATTAATTGTTTGTTAATGGTAAGAATGACAGTAATACCATGGATTTGATTCTAATTGGAACAGAATATTTATACAATATTTTTATTTTTACTTTTATTACAAAGACCTATTTATTTCTGCAAACCCTGACGGGCACATTATAGTGATTACAGCGGAACAATCCCGAGTTGGAATTACACATTAAAAAAAAAAATCTTGGGTTAAATTGGTTCTTTTAATCTTTCCTATCTGCTTTCTCCTGGTCAAATTTTGTTATTTTCCGACCCTGGTGTTATTAGAGTATTCAAGAGCTAGGGGTCTTTATTATATGTTTTTTTCTTCCTTTGTTTAAAAAGGCGATGGCAACCGAGAGTGTTTTCGACTTTAAACTACAAATTACAGAGCCGTCAAACAAAGTGGTTTCGCAACAATATCTCCGTTCATAGTTTTAATTTAGCCCTATATAGTGATATGAATATTGCGAATTATAATTTTGACAATGTTGTGTTAAATTAGAGGGAAATGTTGTTTCATAACGTAGGAGACAATAGCCTAACTTACACTCTTAAAGAGTATCGCATAGATTTTCAGTGGCAAAGGAGCTGTGTTTATACCGTATATTCGAGGTCTAGTGATAAGAAGAACAATAAGATCATGGCTTTAAAGTATGTTTATTATTACAAAGACCTATTTCTACAAAAATCATCGATCCTACGTTAAATAAACCGAGATTCTCCATTAATATTTGAGAACTTTATTTCCACCAACTTCATTGTAAATTCTGTTTTAAAGTTCATTATTATTAATATGGTTTAATCGGATATTTGCTTTAATTTGTGTACATAAAAACTAATACACAACGTTTCGATAGTATAAATCAACTTTCGTTACTTCCTTAGGTTGTTAGTTTTAGTTTCAACCTGGTTCTAAGCCTCTAGGCTATGTTGGTGTTTCCACTTTTTTTATGTTGAAAGTTTATCACTTGAAAACGGAAGTTGATTTATACTCTCAAAACGTCGCGTGTTAGTTTTTATATACACAAATGACGGTGAATGTCCGATTAAACCTTATTAATAATTCATGTTTAAACCGTTTAAAAATGGACTCTTGTATGAGTAAGGGAGCGGATACAGTGTGGATGATTACTTGAAAATTGTAGGGTATTATAAAGACTTTTAATTTAGATGGTATTACCCTAACTGAAAACATCGTGTAGTTAAGACGTAGGGACTGTCAACATATTTTTTTAGATACCATTTAAAGTTATGAACTTGAATAATTTTTTCTTGTTGTTTTAAAGACAAAATATCCCTCGGTCATCTTCGACTTCTATAAAAAAGGAAGATAACATAAAATAAGGACTCCTAACTATCGAGTAGCGTCAGTGTCTCAAAAGAACAAGTGTTGGTCAAGAGAGATCCGACAGAAAAGATGAAAGAGAGGAAACAAACAAAAGACTACTAAGAAGAAAATGTTAATCCAGCTAGATTTCCTCGGGATTGCCCGTTCTCACTATAAATGAGCTCTCGAGGGAACCGTCAATCAAATATCCAACAATTATCATTTTCAAAAGACGTCCTACACAGGAATTGCGGAGGTTTTTCAAACATTGCTGTCTTCTAATATTAAAAGTGGAGAGCAACAATAAACATACACACAAAGTACATTTTCTAAAAATAATTTTTCTTCGTCGCGAAAACATTTTAAATATCAAAGTAAATCTGTTGTAACAACAACCTACATACATAAAACTACAATATTGAATTTATTTTTCAATTAAAATAATATAATGCACTATTCAGCCTTTCTTGGACGTGGGAGTTTAAACAAACCCACCCACCCACCCAGCGTCTTATGAATATTATTATGCTAATATATTGTTTACAAAAGTCTATTCAAACAAAGCATGACGTGGGGAAATTTGCTGAGTAGTTCCGAAGGTGTGATTACAGGTTTATTAATAATTAGTTGCTATTAATAATTATAATGGGTACCTCCTTGGTAAAATACATAATCTAATAAAGTTGCATTTATGCAGCAGTTTGAGTTTACTTTTGCTTGTAATAGATTATATTGATAAATATTTCAATATAACTTATCATATTCATTTTATTTAATACGTGTTTTGATGAAGAAATTGGAGATTTTGAGAAATGTTTAGACATACCTTTTTGAATCAAACTAATTGAAAATTGTTAGTGATTGTTTTTAATGATGGAATTGTTAATTTGTAGTTTTCAAAGTTCAACAAGTATCAAAGAGCTATTTACCTTCCTTTAAAATTAATATCTGATGTGATACTACTTTCGGTCAGACCGATGTTAAATTCAAAGTCAACGCTCAAAACTACATAAATAATACAAATTTCATAAAACAAACTTGTAAATTATTCATATTAGTATTTACATCTGACCTATTCAGTGATACCTCTCGATAAACCTACTTTGATCAAACTGATTATCCCTTGAATCGCTTATTTCGCCCTAGTATCAAAATATTGAGTTATAAATACCACCAGTTTAATAAGAAAATAAGTAACAATAATCGTTCATCTTTTTCTTATTTGGATTTTAACCCATACGCTATTTTGTAAAATTCATAATATTCTAATGAAACAAGTACTTCGCAGCAAAATTAATCGAAAGAAATAGAAATTTAGTATGTCGTCATATTTTGGCCTTAAATTGGATGTTTTAACTTTTTCGCTAACTCAAAAAGTGGGAGTATCTGCCATAAAAAACACAAAATTACGATGTTTTCTTTTCCAGTTCCAGCGATTATGACCACATTTTGCTCATGAGTAGTCTTTATATACCCAAACTAAATTTATTGGTCCCGTATCTGTTCAAAAGTGTTTGTTCTTGTGTTATCGGGGAAAAAAAAATAAAAATAAAAAAAAAATCAACTTTTGGTCTTCGACAGTTTAACTATTGTGCAATTATTATTAACTAACTATAGTCAAAATGTGTTGCTATGGTTGACAAGTCAAGAACATGTCGCTGAAGCAATTGAAAACATTTTAAATAGTTTTAATTCTAAACGGTTTTTTGTTTGTTCATTTTCTAAAAAGACCGACTAGACAAATTATACGGGTTATAAATAACCCAACTATCTATAACTGAAGAATAGGAAGTATCTGAAATAATATAATCTCCGAGACGCCGACTTGGACGTAATGTATGTAAGCTCTTTCATAAAACATGTTACGAGGTTAGTCAGGGTCGAGTTACTAAACCCAATTAATTGTAGATGTATACTTGGTGCTCTGGACCGACATGAAGATTATGTTACTAAGTAATCTTGAATCAACTACTCCACTGGCTGCATATCTACACATTATTCAAATTTTATTATAGTCTGCTCTTCAAGAACTAATTTGTAATAGTTATGAAATATTGCCAGTCTGCAAGCAAACTAGACTTGCCAGTCTGCAAAATCCATTGATTGTCAACTAGCTAATGGTTTTTATTTTTCAAACATAAACACAACTATTTTAATACGAAATAAACCATTTTCATGAATTTAAGTATAAAATTTACATCTGAGCAAAATGTTTCATATTGCTACAAATATTAGAGGAATAATAAAATGACAGTATTTATAGTAATTACATAATGTAGATAAACAGCCCTTACTTGACTCGGTTACGTAAGTACTGTAATTAATTGCACATATATCAATGGAGAAATATTTTTAAATCAACAACGTGTTAGTTAGGGTTGCCATGGTTTTAGTTACGATTTTAAACTATTACTTACTTTAAATAACCTTAAACACAAAAAGTTTGAAACAAATACCACATTATTCGATAAATAGCTAGGATTAAAAAGCTCAAAAAAGAGTTGATATTAGCTATGGAAAACAAACGGTGACGTAACGGAATTACTTACTGATGTACTATTTTTTTGTTTCTTGTTTAAAGGTGAAAAACCTCTCAGTCATCATCGTCTTATAAAAATAAGATAGAAAAGAACGTAAAAGGAAGGTACTGTAAAAGCGTCAAGCTCGGAAGAAAAAAAGAGTTGGTCAACAGAGACAGGATAGTAAATACGAAAGAGAGGGATCTAACCCAAGACTACACGATAAAAGGTTTATCCAGCTAGGTTCCTTCGGGATTACCACGCGGTTATTCACTTTAGTGAGGTCTTAAGAGTGATGTACTATTATTTGTTCTAGTCCGTCCTGTTTATATGTACAGTTAACGATTGTAATGATAATGTATATTCATTGGGTTTCTTGATTTCGGTTGTGAGTACCTTAAGTCTGTCAGTTTATACTTTTATTTTGTACATGGTAAAGAACATCTTGTGTATTTTATATTCGCTTGTACATTCTTTTAAGTTACATATAACGTTTTACTATTGTTGATTGATATAATTAAAACATGTAAGTTGTGCAATCAGTCATAGTCTTACATAGCAAACAATACAACAGCCAAGACAAGGCTCGAGGTCTATAGTTAGCTCACTAAATGATCCATTTGAATAATAAAACAATGAACTTTAGACGACGTGTACCAAGGTTTGCCAACCTTTGAACTCTCTCAATGTATTCTCTCTGGCTTCGATCCTAATGCATCTATTTTTGTTTGTCTGAAGTAGTAACGGTAGATTCAGGTGTTCAACTTTGTGTGTCAGCAATTTTAATCAAATGATAATGGTTGGATGCATGTTGGTTTAGTCATGGATGGTTTTTCTGAAGGTAAATGAGAAATTTAGATTAAATCAAATGACTATATACGATCATTTAAATAAAATTTATTTAACTTTTAAATGTAAATGTTAATATAAATGTATAAAGTGTGTACACTTTATATTATTTAATCTTAATGATTGGAACGAAGCGTCAGTAGGTAAAGAGACAATGTATCATATGTCTAAGTATTACGTTATTCTTGAATGACAATAAAGTAGACACTTATAGACTAAATTAAAGTTCTTATTTGTTATTTATTTCGAAACTGAAACAATACCTGACATTGATTTATTTATTCGGCCTTGGTAAAAGAATTGAACGTAATGGTGTTTTAATTTGCAAAAATAAGAAGAAATACAAATAACTTTATAACAAAAATAAAGAAAATCAAATAAAAGCCTTGATTCATGTGTGCTGAACTGCGTAACATTCTTAATTCTTTAACTCTCATTTTAACATTATTTTATGAGGTTAAAAAGTAAGTAGATTTTATCTTTTTATACCATAAGACTGTTTTTCTGAGAACAATCCCCCTTTTCAATGTGTCTATTTATATTGATCTCCAGTTTGTAACTTATTTATCTCTTCCATTCGAAATTACGTTTTGACAAATTACGGCTTCCCTTCAATAACCCCCTTTACTAGTCCATTAAGCAACAGGAGATTACTGCTGACAGAAAGAGTAAGACGTAGAAATTAGTTTTGAACCTGATGGGAAATGAAGGAAGTGATAATTTTTTTTAAAAATCATATTGTGAATAGTGAACCAAAGTTGTAAAAGATTAAGCACACTCTTTTAATACTCCGGAGATGATTTTGTATACAGAAATAATATAAATCTTTCTCTTGTTTGATAAACTTCTAATAGGATCAATATAAAAGTTTAATGCATTCCAAGTATACAAGACAAACACATATTAAATAAATAGAGCACTCGGTGTAATGGGGAATGCCGTTTTATACCACTTGTTGCCAAAATGAACAAATTATCTGCTATGGTATTAATTTATTTTAATTTTGTTTAAATAAACAGATAATGTAACCATCACCATAATAAAACCTCGGATCATGGTAGAGTTATCGATTTAACTGGAGATACTGTTTAATACAAACATTGGTTTTTCTATTTTATTGAAGAAATTCGGTAGCTAGAAAAGTCCAAACACAGAGAGTAATTTTATTAACCAATGAATGTACAAGTTTTCTAGTCAATATTTAGGCCTATTGAAAATCAGAACACTTAGCTGTTTTAAATGTTTGTCATTTAAAAAAAAATGGCACAAACATTTAAAATGGCTCAGACAAGCTCTTTAGAAAGAAAGAAAATTGTTCTAACACATATTCTCTTATTTCCTGAATTTTACCAATTTTGTTGTAAAATAATAGTTGTTTTTAAAACAAGACAGAAGTATATTTCAACAATTATACAATGGGGGGGGGGGAATACTAAACATACGACTTTAATTCATTATTATTCCAATCCTTGAATTACAATAACAATAACACTAACGTGCGAGTATTATCAAATCACTAAGTGTATGACCTATTAAATTCTCTATTATAATATTCAGTCTAAACTATATATTAAAATTAAAATTACGCAAAAGTTTTATGAAATAAAAATCACACAAAAATGTAATAATCCCTTAAATAAATCTATTCTGTATACTATGTTCTGTATATAAGTGTATAATGCTTTATTTTACAATCCAGTATGTCAAATCCCATTAATATTAAACAAGTCGTAAACAATATTCCCAAATTGAACGCTTAATCCCCTTTATTTCCGGATATGACAGGAGATTGCTTCAGGGGAAAGGAAGAAACTTAGTTTCAGAAAGGAAGAGCTAATGCCCTATTTAATCAGGTTGTGATTGCTTGAACAACATTCCCAAAGTTTTGCTCTTTCTAATATCATCTCCCATATATATAGAGATGTAGACAGAGCATATTTAAAGTTTTCCGCTTCCTTACCGACTAAGTTCTGGTGGAAAGTAATAATAATAGTAATAATAATAATAATAATATTTATTTCCGAAGAGGGGGGAAATGCGCATCTGAACCAGCAGTGGCCCAGCGAGACCGACCGGTGTAGGGTTGTACCACCTGTACGACCCACTAAAACCCTTTCTCTTTTATCTAAACCTCGATGAGATTTCCATCCTAGACCCGCGTTAGCATTACACAAGATGGCTGTTCTTCGCCAGATTGGCGTTTACTCTGATCTGCTAACGCTGCTGTTGCTTCATGTGGTTTGGTCGTCGACCAGACCGTTCTGTTTCTTCGTCCGTACAATAGTCTTCACGTACTTAGCTACGGCGTTCCAGTTATCCTTCTTCTTCAGCATAAGCTCTATTGTGTTTTGTTCTGCATTGTCTACAGCTTGTCCTCAAGCAATGATAATAATAATAATAATAATAATAATAAATAATAATATTAATAATAATTTTCGAGTTTATATAGTGAAAAATAGTTAACAATACCTAGAAAACGTATAAAGTAGTTTTTTAAATTAAAAACTACACAAATACAAATATTTAATATAAAATTTAAGTTATTTTCCCCCTCAAATTGAAGTAACAGACATAAATCAGTAATAAATCGTAAAGGCGTTACGTATCCCTATTACTATTTAACTACAATGTACTTTTCTCATAATACATAAAATGTTAGATAAAAAATACATTTTTTGTCTAAAAAAAGGTTTCTTTCTGTTTATAAACATATGCTTTTGTTTTATTTGATTTATTTTTAATTATTTTCAAAAAAATACCCTTTCAGTGGTAAATTTTTATAATTTGTTTTTATTAATATTAACTTTTCCCTGTGTTAAACTTTGTATAAACCATCCATTTTTTAAATTAAAAAAAAAAAGTTCCGTTTTCATAGTTTCCGAGGAAAGTGAAAATAACGACTAGAAAAATACAATTCCAAGAAAATTTAAAAATAAAATAACATTTTTTAATTATAAAATATATAAATTGAATAGTGTCCTGGAGAATTTGGTCGATATTCAGGTTCTTCGTTTTCATCAATTTGGTCCTTTTATTATTGAGAAAAACAGGACAGTGTATATTACATGCTGCGTATAGCTTTTTCACATGAAAACTTGACGTGCAATATTGAAGGCTTGCTAAAATACTAAAATTGGATTGCGTCATATATAAACTTTAACATATTTCTATTGTTATATGAGTAAAAACATAATTATATTGTTTCTTAAAGAGGATATATCATTGTTCCAACCCAAAAATAAACAAAGTTTCAAAAATTAGCTGTAGGTGACCTCCTCAAAGTAGTAAACAATATTAGATTGTATTACTAAAAATAATATAAACAATAAATATACATATGTATAAACATGCAAGTAGTCAAAAAGAAATTCTCTTATTAAAATAATAGTAATAAAACCATAACTATAAAAAGGAGAATTTATATGGCTAAAAAGTAAAACTCATTTTATTTATTTTACAATTTTAGTTTATGATTCCAGATAATTTTGAAATAAGTGATACAATTTCCGATTTTATTTATTAAAATATATTTTAATTTTAAAACCAAATTATTGTAACTTATTAAATTTGTCGATTTTTCAATGTTTACTCTTATTCAATTAATTAAGACATACGAGATAATAATAAGAAAATTTTCTACTTAAATTTTAATTTAAAAATGAGCTAGATATATTTTAAAATTTAGATTTGTACATATCTAGTTTATCATAAAAGAACTTAATCTCCCATATGTATGTATCTGTATTAGAATTGTATAGAAGTCAATGTGTTAAAAATTGTAGTTTGAGATTATTAAATGTTTTCTTATTTCAGATTTAAAAAAGCCTAACATCCGTTTAATTTGTCATTCTGAGCTGTTGTGGCACAGTCGCCTCTCTCCCTCCTTACCTTGTAGAGTGATTAATTAACTCGAGGTTTTACGATCAGATATCAGCCAAAGTGGACTCTGTAATCCATACTCTCTATCCATACACAGACACATATCAACACACTCCCACTCATGGCTGTCATGATACTGTATCCATGTTCCAACAGTTCTACCATTGACTGGGTTGTTCTGGTTGTGTAATAAATATTTGCATATCAACATCACGGTAGACACATTTGAGTTAAAATGTAAATTATAAATCAAGATTTAACTGTTTATGTTCTCACACTAATGGTATTATGTTAGTGGAAAATTTGTTTTTTGATTTTCATATAGGCCTACATTACTGCTTCCTCGTGTATAGCTGGTATAGCCTAATGTAATAGTATAAGGGCAATTGAGGTAATTAATTTTTCAATCCATTACAGTTTTGGACAACTGTCCGTCCATCGTTGTTGTCTTATGTACGTGTTCACGATAGCGGTCTTAATACAAAAATTAAGATATGAACATAAAATTTACAATAGAGGACTTTAGTGTACTTATTTAGAACTCTCCTACAATTCAGAAAGATCGAATTAAAAATGTAAAAATGACGGCCATTTTAACCATGTTTGTTCATATCTCGTGTGTAATTCAAGTTAAAGCATACTAAATTAGAATTAGAATTCACAATATCAGGAGGTACAACTGCAGATCCAGTTCCAGCCGTCAACTTTCCAGCAAGCCTACCGCCATTCTGGGAAGAAGATCCAGCACTACGATTCATCCAAGTGGAAGCTGAATTCGCTACCAACAGGATCGCTGCAGAGGACAGAAGATTCCAACTCGTCATCATCCAGCTGCCCTATAAGATCCTAACGCAAGTCGCTGACTTAGCGAGACAATCCGTAGATCAGCTTTATACAACATTGAAGGAGAGGTTAACTACAACATTCAGCCAGAGTCAAGATCGCCATGTCATACTCTAGTTGGACTCAGTTCGGAGTTGTGAGGCTCTCTCAGTCCTTACACCGGATGCAAACCTTAGCGAGTCTTGAAAACAATCTCGCTCAGGGCCTTCCAGTTGACACAAATGGGTTTTCAGCGGCCATCTGAGAGGACGATCTTGAACGACTTGCAGCAGTAGCTAACAAAATCTTTGAAGTCAGCGGAGTCAGCACAAACGAGGCAGGTTAAACACAGCGAGAGAGAGATAACCCGGACGAGCTCGTCGCAGGAAACACATTACCGCCGTCTTTAAACTACTGACCGTCAGACAGCGGAAGGATTATCCATAGACACCGGCGCAGCCATATCCATTTTTTGCCAAATTGCAACAAGATTAGCCGGAAATCGACACATTATTTATTATACGCCGCCAATGGGACACTACTAAGTTAATAAGCACCTACGGCTCAGTACAGAAGGAACTCGACCTAGGAGTAAGACGCCTCATCGCAGAAGTTTATCACGCCATCATAGAAGCCGACTTCCTCACAAAGCACAACCTACTAGTAGACCTGACTAGGAAGCGCTTGATCGACCAGAGTACGAGTCTCGAAATCAATGGAAGAGTTAGCACCTCAGGTCCACCACACCTTTCTGCTGTACTCCACGGTACCATGTACCAACTTCTCAATGTACATGCACCAGTACACCACCATACACGCTAAAGTACGACGCTTGCATCCTCCAGCGTACCAAACAGCTAAGTTGGAATTCAAGCAGATGATGGTAGCAGGAATCTGTCACCCATCCAAGAGTCTCTGGTCTAGTCCTTTACACTTGGTATACAAGAAGGATGAAACTATCCGCAGACTATCGCCAGCTAAACGACAGAATGTAACCAGACCGATATGGAGTTCCCAACCTTCACGATTTTATTAATCAGCTACATGACACCAAGATCTAATCCGTTATAGACATTGATCGAGCCTCGTATCACATCTCAGAAACACCCGAAAACAACACCCTTCTGAAACCAAAACGATAGTACCTGTACCCTTAGTCTAAACCCAAAAAACCCAGCTCCGTCCATTGAGTATTGTTTTATATCCCCCTGAGTTGCTAACGTTAATTGTTTTAGGGTTTTATTTGTGGGTTGGGTAGGGTAAATATTTCTTTCATACTGATTAGAATTTCTAAATTTCAATTCTCTATGTAATGGTACCACTCCCACAGCTCTACGGAGATCAATACTGAAGTTAATGTCAAAAACTAAATTACAATTTTGTTTTATAGATTTGCGAAAAGGAACACAGACATTTTAAATTATTCTATCTATTCTAATTTATGAATTATAACAAATTTCAACTTAAGATATAGGTTTAAGTGAAATTTTGGTTTTCTGCCACTCCTCCAAATATTTGAGGAGACTAACTTTTTAAATTTATGCTATTTTTATATACTTAATATATAAAAAGTATTTTGACAGAAAAAAATCCTTTGATATTTACCTAATACTCTTTTAGAACGTCTCTGAATCTACTGTCACGGAAATTATAGTTCTTCCCATTTACATGGGAACTGTAATTTAATTTTACATGTTTTTTGGTAAATTTTCTTTTGATCAGAATACAAATATTTCACAAACATTAGGTGAAAATGGTTTACTTTGATTATGAGATATTTTAATTTTTGGATTGGCCTCTGTGGTAAACCGTTTTAATTTTAGCATTTTGACCGATAACTCGTGTGTCTAAAGGAGTATCCATTTTGGTTTGTGTATGGTATGAGAAAGTCGTTGCACCCTTTATTTACATCAAAATGAACAACTGCATTGCAATTTCCGAAATATGTTCATACATTCTGAAGAACACTAATCCCGAGATGTAATGTTTAATTGAAATAATTTCATAGATTACAATCTATTTCGTAGTACTCGGTTTTCAAATCTTGATTTATATTATGGTCATTTAATTGTATCGTGGTTATTACCTAAATATAGTACATGTTTTTTAAATTTAAGCACTTTAAAAAAACTATTTATTAAAATAACTAAGAAGAAAGTTTAATTGAATTGTTCCTTCAAACATTTATAATTTTGTGAAAAATTATATAGTACAGCTTTAATTATTTCGAGAATGGTGATATAAATATATCTGAATTCATATAATATATTAATTCATATAATATTTTAATATATTAATTATATTCATATAATATATTATCTGAATTCATGAAATATATCTGAATTCTGGTGTTGGTTAGATACGAGAGAATTTCCGTTCTTTGATGTAGTAAGCAAAGGTGTTCTTCATACTTTTAGAAGGTGAATACAGAATGATTCAAAATTCCACAGTAATACATCGGGAACTGATTCTAGGTGTACACATTTTTTAAATATCTCCATATAAACATATCCGAAATCACTTGACTTCGAGTTAAAGCTGGCGGAATATTTCGCTTTCATTTCTGCTCCAAGAGTGAAATGAAGTCAAAATGTATTCTTGGGACCCAAACAGAGGAAAAAAAAATCATAGTTTTATGTGTTTTTAGATCTGAAAAATTAATAAAAATAGGTCTCAGAATTTGAGTCTTCAGTCATTTCTGAGGAGAGCAAAATGAAGTAGAGACTTTTTAGATTTGATGTAAAATATCTTTGTTTAATGGCTAATGCATACGCTTATTGTATACCTTTTCAAAAAAACTTTTAAAGGATTTAATTGTGAGAAAAAGTATGCAAATAAAGTCAATAGAAAGCAAATGCAAGTCACAAAAATGTAATAGCGTTATGAAGAAGCATTTTTTCCGATTAAAATGGTAAATTGGCACATTTTGGTCAGTTTTGTTTTTAATAAAATTTTAGTTATTAAAATTACATTTGCTTCCTATTGACTTTATTTACATCAATTTTCTTAGAATTAAATTCCTTACAGGTTTTTATCAAAAGTATTATGCACTTATTAGTCACTACATATATTTATTTTACGCCAAACGTAAAAAGTCTATTCACTGTAATGAGTTACACATTTGGAAACTGAATGATCAAATGATTTTCCACAATGTATTTATTTGTGCAATACAAACAAGACGACGCGACGTTTCAATGTCCAAATGTCAGAAAGGTTTGTATGCATATACTAAATGAGTCATTGAAAGGTCGCCTTGTATCTTTATTGCACAAATAAATTATATATGTGGAAATTTTGTTTTCATTTATTTAGTGATTTGTTTATATAGTGGTGGTTTTGTTTTACACAGTTCTGGGATCTATTTTATTCAATTTTCGAGATGAAAAACATATAAAACTACTAAATATGTCCTTAATTTAGGCCCCAAGAATTATAGAATGGCTTCGTTTCACTTTTGGAGCAGAAATTGGGGTAAAATGATTTTCTATCCGTAAGTCGAAAACTAAGCTTTTTATGACTTATTTGAAGGGGTTTCTTCTTCTTTATCTTACCCATAGAATCATTTCGCGAAGTATTGCCGTGCAATTTCAATCACCCTGTAATGAGTCTATTCATCTTATTTTATAAGAAGAACAATAATAGTATAGACGAACAATTCTAAATAGCGTCCAAGAATGTTTATGTGGAATTAATTTGTATACTAGATCCACAATAGATCAGTAAACAAAAATTTTCAGTTATTAAATTCTTTCTATTATAAACCTTACTTTATGGGCCAGTTTGAAGGTATTACACTTACTGTATGCATCGTAAGTGTGGTGCTGTGGAAACCGTAAACAAATTCTTAGACACCGTTTTAGAATAAGACAATGAATCAAACACCAACTTTTTGTAATTTGCAAGAGACACACAAACCACTAAGTTTTTTTTAACATTGTTGTCTTCTCTCCTCAAAAATGGAAAAACGACAAGAAACACAATATTCTACTACAAACACCTAAAATAAACACTACATTCATTCAGCACAAATACATTTTAAATAACAAAGTAAATTTTTGCTTTGTATATCCAAACTACCTACCTAACCTACAATATTGAATTTATTTTTCAATTAAAATAATATAATGCAGTATTCAGTCGTTGCTTGGACGTGGGTATTTAAAAACCACCCACCCACCCATCGCCTTAGAATATTATTATGCTAATATATTGTTTACAAAAGTCTATTCAAACAAAGCATATCGTGGGGAAATTTGCCGAGTGGTTTCGTAGGTGTGATTACAAGTTTATTACTAATTAGTTGCTATTAATAAATATAATGTGTACATTCTTAGGATGTCAACATAATATAATTAATCTTCTTGTATGTAACAGTTTGAGCTTACCTTCTTCCGCGATGGATTATGTTTAAAGTGAAGGCGTATCTCAGGAGGTTATGAACTTTTCAATATGACTGGATGTTATATTTTCACTCCCTATTTAGCCGCAATAAAACAAATTTTAGATTTAAATAAATGTAGATTTCCGGATGCTTAAGATATACGTTTTTGAATAAAAACAAAAGGTGAGAACGAATTCCTTTTTCGGCTTCAAGATTCAGATTGGTTAAAATAAATCTATAAAATATTCCTCAAAAATGTAAAAATATGTTCGAGATATACGTTTTTGAATTCTCTTAAGAGAGAAAAAACTATTATTTATAAAATGTCCATTATTTCGGCTCGCTCAATTTTAGTAAAGGTTCAAAGTATCTAAATGCCTTTCCCAAAAATCTAAAAATATCTGCAGAATATAATTGCATGAATGCTATTTAGAGGAAAAAGTGTTAGTTATAAAATGTCCGTTGTTTCTGCTCTCTTCTATAACCCAAAATTTTAAACTTATTCTAGTCAAAGTTGAAATGTTATCAAGGAGGAACGCCATTGAGAAAGACAAAAGGGTTGATTTTTTTTACACAGTGTCTGATGTTTATGCTTGCTTCAATAAACCAAAATTTTAAACTTTTTTATTCAAAAAAATGTTAATGTTCTGGATATATGTTTTTGAATACAAGTAAAAGGAAACAAGTTTTCGTTTATAAAATGACTGCTTTTCACTTTTTCTATATATATATAACTATATATAATCCAAAATTGAAAGTGATTTTAGAAAGAATCTGAGAAAAGTATCAAGAGGTTCATCAAAATTTTAATTCAGAAATAATAATTAAGTATGTACGGTCAGAACATTGCTTAACCTGGGTGGGCCTTCCCTAGGAAAATTTTATACTAAAATGATGAATTTCGATGGAAATATTCTGGTTTTCAACAATGTTTTACTTGTTAAATTAATTTTTTTTTTAAATTACTGATGTCTAAGACAATAAAATCCTAAAGTTTTCTTGTTTGATTCACTTCATTGAATATCACCAAGTTAACTAACTTGTTAATTTTTAATCTAATTTTTTTTTCAGGACCAGATGATTGAGTCTTTTCTTTCTACCGAAGAAGTTATCACTGAAGACCAAAACGCTTTTGAGGATGAAGAGGGGTTCAGTTATGAGAATGCGTTATTTCAAGACAATGATCTAGATGATCCTGCTTTAGTTCCCGGGACAGCATCAGAAAGTGAGTCTTCCTTAAATTATTCTTTTACAGGAGCCTTTGAAAGAGCTGGTGTTGAATTCAGTTATTTAGTCCCTTACAGTGAATCTGATTCAGAAGACTCAGATTCAGTGACTAAGATTAAAAATACAAAATAACCTATCTAAAACTACAAAAATAGTGTAAAGTTTGTCAAAATTCGAAGAATAATTAAAATTTTATTATGTTTCTAGTTTCCCCCCACTTATTCCCACGCCAAAATCACATTTTTATCAAAATGGCAACTTCTCGCATCACTTACATTGTATTAAGTCAATACGGTTGAACCATTCTTAACTCCCTTTCTCGAGAAACTTACTTGGGAAATACTATTCATCCTTTTTTTGTTTTCAACCCTTATGCCATTTTGTGAACAAAAATAGTGTTTTAACAACATTAGTGTTTAGCCCATTGCAAGACAGATATCATCCCAAATATATTCTAATTGTGTTTTCAGGGGGCATCATACTTTTAGAAAGTTCTGCGAATACAGAGTGATTAAAATTTTACTCATTTTTAAATAGATGAAAACTACAGCTTCCTTTTTTTAATGTACAGATGTAGAGTTTTAATAACAGTTTTACTGGTTCGTTTTCATGAGTGGTACAGGTTAATACCATATCTGTCTTTGAGTTTATTTGTACTTGTTGAAGTACACATATTAATTTGCATTTCCACATATAGTAATGGTTATTATCCTGCAAGTTACTTGAATACTTTACCATTGTTGATTGTCGTAATTAAAACATGAAAGTTGCGCAATCACTCATATTCTAAAAAAAAACAATAACACCACCCAAGGACACAGTTCGAGGTCTATAATTAGCTCACTAAATGATCCAATTTGAATAATAAAACAATGAACTTTAAACAATGTGTACCAAGGTTTACCAACCTTTGAACTCTGTCAATGTATTCTTTCTGTTTTGGCTTCGATCCTAACAAATCTACTTTTTGTTTGTCTGTTTGATGTAGTAACGGTAGGTTTAAGTGTACAACTAATTTAATCAAATGTTAATGCGTGGATAGATGCAACGGTAGAGTAATATTTTGCTATTTGAAGGTAAAACAAAATTAGATTAAATAATTTTCACAAATTAAGTCAGGTTTGACAAACATAATAATACATATAAATAAAAACTATGTGGATAGCTGAAGTTGTAAATACAAAAATCCAATGAGACTTGTGGTTAATAAAGATATGAAAGAAGTAATCCCCAAACCACAAATAAAACACTAACACACTTAACATTAAAAGTTTAGTAAACTCTTATGTACATTTCGGTAACATAGCAACCATCCTCAGTATTGGTTTATATCTCTCTGAGGATGGTTATGTTACCGAAATGTACATAAGCTTATTAAACAATCTAAAATTAATTATTGTCTTAATGTTTTATATTTGAATTGAGTATTACTTCTTTCATATTGAAGCAATAATGTTAGAATCTGGGGTTCAATTTTGTTTGTGAGCGATTTTAGTTAAATGTTAGTGACTGGATGGATGTAATAAAGTAGTCATATTTTGCTTCCTAGTGGTAAAGCAATACATGTAGATAATGTTTAACAAAAAGTTACCATATAAAGCCGAGTGATCCAGAAGTCACGTGATCTAAATACATACCATACTTGATATTTGATGTATCACTAAGTCACTAAAAGAGAATATGTATATTTGAATGTAACTGTAAAGAGTAAGGGACTAGACCCTCTAATCACGTGATCTACAACAACATTGTCTCCAGTAGCAGCTGAGTTAGCGGGACACATGTACTTTTGTACAGTAAGAAGTTCAAAAAACGTAAAAGTTTTTCACGAGAAGCCACTATTATATTAAAAAATTGTTACATATTGTGCGATTTCGAAGAAAATGAATCGTGGGTCTATTATCCTTCTTAACTGTTGATTGTTATCCGGACAAACTTCATTAGTTTATATCGGTGTTAAAAAGTGCTTAACAGCAGTGTTAGTAATACCATAGATGAGGAAACAAAGCACACAACAAATTCCAACATGGTTATATTACATGTTGTATAGTTTCTCGTGGATTTAGGCTCTCAAAGTTGCCAGAACTTTCTCTAACACATTTTTATTTATGAGGTTGATACACGAAAGAAAATATCTACAAAACAACCCTTTAATACTCGATGAACGGAAAATAGATGTAGCGAATGCCTCCATAAGTGCAGTGATTTAGGAAAGGTTGCAGCAAACACTGTAGGTGGAGGACAGCATAGATGTTCATGAAGGACATTTCAGCAATTATTGTATACTAGAAATGTAAGCATGTTTCCTTTTCGTATATATAATACATGTATAACTGGTAACTCTATTGATATAATAAACACTATTTTAGTAAATGGGTTGCATGACTTCTGGATCATCCGGTAGTAATAGAAACTTACAATTAGTGTAAAGTACATGCTAATGATATTTGACCCCCGCATATATCTTTGTGGAAAGAAGAGGGATAGAATTATATTCGTATACATATGTAAATTTAATATACACACAAAACTTTGGTGAATTATTTTGAAGATTTCCGTTATATAATTTGACTTGTACTTTAATAAAAATATATCTTATTCTTCAAGTGAAAGAAAATTGAGAAAGTTGACGTACATTTCCTTTTAAAGCAAAATAAAAACCACAAGCCTGATGTCACCCCTCTTTTCAATTTATCTATTTATACTGATATCCAGTTTGGCGGTCTTGTACACTTTATTTATCCCTTTCATTTGGAATTAAGTTTTGACAAATTACAGCTTCCATTCAATAATCCCCTTTCGAAGGAAGTAACAGGAAAATACTTCAGGCAGAAGGAGTAAGACGTAGAAATTAGACACTGATGAGAAATGAAGGAAGTGACAATATTTAATCAGATTGAGAGTGGCGAAACAACATTGTATAAGATTAAAACATTCTTGTAATACTCTGGAGATTATTTTATACAAAAAATCAACCGTTTTCTTGTCAAAATTCCATTACGATAAAAAACTTAATGAATGTATATGTGAAAAATTACATACAAACCCTCGTTTAGAATTTTAATACGTTCAATTTAATAGTTTTTATAAGCTTAATGTGGTTACTGCCTAACACTCAAATGATCAAAATGTAAAATGCTTCATGGGTGACTTGCTTCTTGTATTATAATTGTGGTCACAGTCATAATAAATATTATATTGTATTCACCAGTGTATACAAACCCTATAATGCTGATTATCTGTTTCGAATCTTTACACTCCTCCACTGGTGAGTCTCTGTAGCGGATTCACTCAAACAAAGGGCGTAAACGATCAGACTACTGTTTATATTTACTTTAATACACATTTATATACACATGTGCAATTTACATGCAAGTTTAAGAATAAATTTTAGATGACAAAATAGTGTAACTGTGTAGCTCAAATTTATTTAATATTTTTGTATCACTATATTTTTTGTAAAACCTCTAAAAGATTTTAATTTCAAAATCATCATTACAATGGGGAGTCAGGAAGTTTTTATTTTTGGTCACGTAAAAACTAACGGTAGAAAAGTTTTAGAAAACCGTTCAATATAAAATATTTCAATTTTTATTTAACCTTTTTAGTACAATTGTTCATTATGTCTTGTTCATAGTATTATATCTTATATTTCGTAGTGCCTCCCTTGTTCCTAATCGGAAAACCTGCGTCCATGCCGTGGAACCCTGTTATAACTGTTTTGAGTAAGCATTATTTTAAAACGAAAAATAAAATTTAAAAATCTTGTAGATACATCATCCTGATTTCTACATTTTATAACGATTGGGTGTACGTTTGATCCTAATTACTCAAAACTACACACAAACAAATAAACAAGGTTTCCAAAGGGTCCAGTAAAACACATTTGCTCTGAAAATAATACATACACAGTAAAACGTTTTCCATACAAATAGTTTCAATAGTAATAAAAATATATCCTTTGGACATCTACATATAATCGTTACATCTCTAAGGGCTACGCTTACACAAATTTCTCTTTCCTCTTCCATCAGTTCTCCTTCATTCTTAGTTCTTTCTTCATCCGAAAATACTCTTCTTGTTCCATTTGGTTTTCCCACAACTAGATCCTTCATCCACCCTTGCTAGTTTAATTCTAAACCCGACTTTGTTTGCCATGTCTCCCCCATGATTCTGCACTGTTTCAAATTCTGGTAGATTTATTTTATCCACATAATATGTAATTTCCTGTTTTCATATCTGATCATTTTGTTCACTAAAATATTTGCGTTCATTCTTTTGATGTGCACATGAAGGTCAATTACCTTTTCGTTTCATGGTCGAGATATTTTCACACATTTGATACCGTTTTTGGTTCGGTCTTAGGTGAAAGTAGAATGCATATACCTTCTTGGGCCTTAAGAACGTTCGTTAATTCTTCTCTACTTCCAATGAGCCTTTTATAGCTATAATGTCTTCTCCTTGCAATCAGTCTGGTATGTCTACATTATTATAGTGCCTAAATTTAGCCTGATAAGATTTGCACATGTAAGTCTTCTGTCTCAGTCTGAAAGTTATTTTATTTTGTCTAACTCTCTCTTCAACTGTTACTTTCTCGTTGATATTTGATGTTAGTATTTAACATAGCCCTATTTAAATACCAGAGCCCTTTTTATATCCTCACATATAGTCTCATCATACTGAGGGCCTTTATTGTCTATGTTCGTATTATCTGATTATTCGAAGGATCTGTAGGCATATTTTCTCTGCTGCCTCTTTGATGATTTTAATCTGCCTGATTTCTGTTTCTAGATTTTTCTGATATGCGAGACATTCGAATCTAGGTCTTGACTTTTGAAGACCGATTTTTATCACATTCATGTTGTGTTGGTCATTCACGTCTTTCCATCACTATGCTGGCACATTGTGAGCATCTATGCAAATACAATCATTTTAGCATTAACTCTACAATACGGCGTTTCAGACTGACAATAATTCCAATCAAATAAATGTTTTAGTCTTGTTTTTCAAATATTTTGTTTACCACTACATAGTTTTTTAGTAATTATATCTAAATCAATATCAGATCAGCTAAGCGAAGAAAAGTTATGGATGTAAACCTATATGGATACCTATGTATTATTGATTATTGAAAAACACGATTTTTTTTTAATTACTCATGTTATTGTATTTGTTTATTAAAATAAATGCTGCAAAAAACCTCTGATTCATTTGATCTGAAATTAGTATAAAATCACTGAGTTTTTTTTTAAATACAGTGTGAAAGCTTGTTAATTTTTTTTATTTATACCCTCCAGTTTTAACTATATATTAAAATTAAGTTAAATATCAGTCACAAAAAAAGAATACTTCGCTGAAAGTATGCTAATTTTTAATTACATTTAGTCAATTTGCATAGATATTAAGTAAGTTGTAAAAAATATTGTAAAATTGAACGCATTTAATCCCATTTATTCCCGGAAACGACAGGAGAATGCTCCAGAGAAATGGGAAAAACTTTGGAATGGAAGAGCCGATATCCTCTCTAATCAGGTCGTGATTGGTTGAACAACATCTCCGAAGCCTTAGTACGCTCTAATCTCCTCTTCCCTCCCAGTAAATTGATGTAGACAGAGGTTACTTAAAAGTTCCCTTTGTCTTGGCGACTATGTTCCTTTCTGCTGGAAAATAATAATAATAATTTTAAACTGTTTATTAATTAAAGTAATTAACGGTACAGTTGTGTATAACAAAAAGATTCCCATATATATATACAAATATGTTTTACTAGTATTAGCTTTATTATAAACAATAATATAACTTCTTATTCTTATTCTAACTAAAGGAACACACAAAAAAGAATACAATTTAAGATTACTTCATAATTTTAACTTAGAAAAATTCGAAATAATGTTTTTATGTCTTAAGATATTATGTAAACTGTTTTTAAAAGTTTTAAAAATAAACAAATACTCTACTTATAATAATGGTTTTGGATGAAAATTAAAACAAATTTTTTTTGAAAAGAAAAGAATTGAATCAAAATGAAATTTGAAAGAAAAGTAATATTATCAGAGCTAAATGTGGAAAAATTCCAATCCAAGATATGTAATTTTAAAGTGAATCGTACTGCAGTTATGTATTATATAATGTTGAAATATTAAATACATACGTGTTTCTAGTAGGCTATTTATTAAACTAAACTTTTGTTCAGAAATAACAAATTATTTAAGTTGTAAAGGATAGATTTGCATTTTTAAAGTCCTTTGAACTCATAAAGATAGTTTTTGGAATGATATTTTTCTGTAGTATTTGCAGTGCTCTACAGCCCAAACGGGTGACTGATTTTAGTTTTTTAAATATTTTTAGTAAGTAAATACTGGAGGGGGTAGTTTTTCATAAAAAACAAAAATTTCTATTTTGAAACAATCGATTCCAAGTATTATCATAATATTTTGCTAAGGACCAAATATATTGCTCATTATCTCCCCACGATCAGGAGTTATTGGTAAGAAACAGCCCATCGAGTTGTTATAAAGATGTTAACTCTTCAAAATCAATTTTAACGATTTCATTTATATGTTTGGTGAGTATTTAAACTCAAAATAATGTACCAAATTGGAAGTAAAAGATAATTAAGGTTCAGAAATACATAGCGAGAAACGAAATGAACCTTTACCGCCATTATTAAAACTCGATTACAATCAAATACTATTTACTCTAGAAAAGGCATAAGCAAAGCAAGGGCAGCTTAGACTAAATAAGGGTAAAGTCTCCTACCCCCTACTTTTCTCACAGTGTTCATCAAATCGATTATGGACCAAATGAAATATGTGTATAATTATTTAACTACGTTTTATGATGTGTTACAATTTTTTGACCGCTATCTTAAATCCGCCTTTTTGGATCTGCGTTTTTTTTTTTAATAGCAGCGTGGTATTTTGATACATGATTTAACATAGTTTCTACCTTGAGTTCAGTGGGATAAATGTTCTTTATATCTCTCACCTATCTCCAGTTCTTCACGAAAAATCAGCAAATGTATGGATTTTGACTTTTTTCGAATATTGCAAATTTAATGTTTTAATTGTGTGCGACCCATGTTTTCTGAACTAGACTTTGGTTTTTACCTCAATTTATATCTGCAGAAATATGTCAGAATAATTGTACACCTTGATGTATCATTAATGCGTATCTTGGTTCCTTATTTAAAAAAGAGTTTTAATAAATATTAAATTTGTTTTATGATGTAATACGAGTTTTACAGTATTTCTTTGAGATGAAAAACAAAGTCTAGTGCAAGAACATGGGTTTCAATTAAAACATTAAATTTTCAATATTCGAAGTCAGTCAATTTTCACGCAGTTCCGATGTTTTTTCTTGAATGACTGGAGATATGAGAGAGATATGATATCAAGAGTTGGGGGGGGGAAGACTTTATTTCCATTGTGAAAAAAATTCTTCAGTACATTAAAAAATATATATATTTAAAACGGTACTTGTCTTCCAGTTCCAAGAATAATGACAATATTGAAGTGGTTAAACAAATGATTCTCCATTATTGACGAATTAAAGTTGAGAAAGTTTCAAGTGAGTTGCATTTCAAATCGTCCATAATTCTTTAAATTTTCTAAAATCCTGTGCTCGCTGTGTACTATGTCAAGTGACAGACATCGGAAAAGAGAATCGTTTGGAAATTTCCCAGAAGCTTTTGAAACGTTTTGAAGAAACAGACTCAATTTTACACCTGCTTAACAGTTGATGATACATGTTTTGATACACTTTGAATCTGAGAGTAAGCGATAGAGATAGTCTAGAAATATCCTTTTGTCTTATGGAAAAAATCAAAACTCACACTTCTGAAGGTTAGTTGATGATGGCAATATTCTGGGATTTGGAAAGTCCATTTTTTATTCATTTCACACCTAAAGGTGAAACGGCGAACAGTGTAATCTGCTGTGAGCTATTGCGATCACTGAAGGTAAAAATCATATCCAAAGGCGTGGTAAACTTTCAAAAGGTGTAATTTTGCTTCAGGATAACACTCGACCTCATACGGACAATAAGACAATACACTGCCATCGAGATCTCGGTTATGAGCTCCTGGACCACCCACCATACAGTCCTGACCTGGCTCCAAGCGATTTTCATCTTTTTGGTTCATTGAAAGAAGAGCTGCGGGGAATAATTTTTGTTGTTGTGAAGAGGTCATGGAAGCGATGTAAAAGTTTCTTTCATGATGGCATTCAAAACCATGTTAAAAGGTGGTCGCAGTTCATAAAAGTAAGGAGGGGATTATATTAAAAATAAGAATATTTTATTCATGTGGAAATAAAAATAATTATTTAAAAATTTTAATTTTAATTATTTATCTTCTTAATTTGTCAAGAAAGTATACTATACACTGTCCGACGAACACAAGAATGAACGCCACGCATGAGGGATGAAGAGGGAACTGCACATGCGCAGATCGCATTTAGACTACTAGACCAGTAAAGTCCCTTTAACTATTAACTGGACTAATCGGTTAGAAAATATCAGGATTTATACATTATATAGTTATAAATAATTATAGTTATCAAAAATAAAAATAATCATTTCGGAGTATTTATCATACAAACCATTGTGAGTCAATGTTATTAATTATAGTAGTAGTGAGATGTTCAGTATCAACTAAAATCCTCTGCATTCCCTGCGCGTTCATTCTTATCTCAGCAGTACTGTACATAGCCTACATTCACAATACTACAACTTCTATTAGTTTTAATTGGGGTTATCTAAGAACTTGTGTAGGATATTTTTCTTAGAGTTATTCTAATAATGAAGGAAAGTGTGTGTTAGAGAGAGATAGAGGAATTCTCAGGTTACTAGAGAAGTTTGTGTCGGATTTATATGTAAAGCTGCGACTTCATTACAGGTGTTTACGAGGCATCGTGTCACTCTTTCCAAATTAGGTTGTTAAAGCCGACACTATTTTGTAGCGTAGTAAGGTAATAAGCATCCAAACAAAATTGATATGTTTTGAAGTTAAATTCAAGGAATTTTAATTGAATTCTAATCATCATTCTTTGCATTTATAAATAACAAGGTTTTCTTATTATAAATTGATTACTTTTCCACATCGGCTCAGAACATAAAATATTGATTTTATGGAATGTATTAAGTTATAAGATTTTATAAATCTCTCTCTCTCTCTCTCTCTCTCTCTCTCTCTCTCTCTCTCTCTCTCTCTCTCTCTCTCTCTCTCTCTCTCTCTCTCTCTCTCTCTCTCTCTCTCTCTCTCTCTCTCTCTCTCTCTCTCTCTCTCTCTCTCTCTCTCTCCTTGTTGTACCATTGTATGATGCAATGTTGAATTAAAAAAGTTACATCATTTGAATTAAAAAATTTATATATGCAAAATTTTCAACATTGCAATGGTACAAAAAGGTTAATTCTTATTTAAGAGAGAGAGAGAGAGAGAGAGAGAGAGAGAGAGAGAGAGAGAGAGAGAGAGAGAGAGAGAGAGAGAGAGAGAGAGAGAGAGAGAGAGAGAGAGAGAGAGAGAGAGAGAGAGAGAGAGAGAGAGAGAGAGAGAGAGAGAGAGAGAGAGAGAGAGAGACAGAGAGAGATTTCAAATGTAAATTTTTAAATTCAAATGGTGTAACTCTTTTAATTTAAGCTTAATTTTAGTTAGGAATTAATTTTTTTTCTCTGTTTTTGTTACAAGCTTTTTATTTATTAAGTATAATAATGTTTTTTGTTTCTTCAATCGTTATGAAATTCGCGAATGAAGTTCGTTGTATCTTGGACAAAGGAAAAACTTATGATGTTTTAAAATTTTATTTTCCGTTTTAAAATGGTCGCCACTCAAAATAATTGCCTTATGTTTCCAAAACATGATAGCGAGTGATCCGATTAAAAAAATTCACGCAGTCTGGTGTGAATGGGGTAAAAAAAAAAAATCTTCAAATTGAAAATTAAATCTGAACTGTTTTCCAAAATCTCACAGGAAAGTAAATGAATTTAAAGAGATTCAATTGTCAAAGATTTACAAAAATATGAAATACATTATTATAAATTACATTGTTTTATTCTCCGAGATTTTTTCTGAAACTTGATATAACTTCCATGTAACTTGTATATAAAATAAAAACAGTAGTCTGAATAGCTATCATCCATTCCGTCTGTATCAAGGTGTTTTTTCCAAACCCACATACTAATAATTATTTATTCTTACAACAATTTTCAATCTTTTCATGCTATGCTAATCACAAACCAATTAATTCCAAGATCACCCACCTTTCTAACATAAGTAGATAACATGAAGAATTCGCAGAGCTAAATTCCTTGTACAACTGAATGTTCCCATCAACCTGGCAAAGGTTACTATTAGTCTAACTTTTAACGAGGTAAATTGATTTTATTGCCTCATGGTCTTCCATTGACATGGTCTTCCTTGATTGTACACAGTCCCAGATCATATTACTTCGTGAAGGTCGATGAAGGTCAATAGATCATAGTCTTTGTGGGCAAGACTACAGTTCCACTTAAATAATCACTTTAGAATCCCGATGGTTTGTTGTGTCGCTCTTCAAGTTAGGTGTAAGTGGACATTGAGTAAACTACAGTGGTTAATGTTAATTGGCTGGTATACAAAAGTAAGTTGTACATATGAAATTTTGATTTAATTATTTTTTAAATGAATTTTTTAAGGGGCTAGGAAATGGTCACCTTTTGCGTTTGTTTCAAAAGGCAACTGAGAGGTCAGTAAGCACAGTATGATAGCCAGGACAGTTGACTACATTTGCACTTCCATAAGGCAATTCGGAGAGGAGGTGGTGTGGAATATCTATAATAATAATTGGTTGACAAATAATTTAAGACAAGTTCTAAACAACCAAAGCCGGTCATATAAACTAACCTTTCGAACAATCTCGAAATTATGTATATAGCTCGTCTCGTAACTGTAAGCCGCGTATGGATGAGTTATGACTATATAAAGCAGTATCATAAATTTAATAAACCCGGCCTAGTGAGAATTGAGTTAAGAATAGTGAGTTGTTTGTTAGTCAGCTACTGTTCCTTCAAATCATGTTTTAATTAGATTTAATTTGAGCCGCTACTCAAGGCCCACTTACATACACTCAGTATCTGTATATTACTTAGCACCTGTACATAGTTACAGTAAGGCGTATTGTATTAAAATTGTATAAGAATCAAATTTTAATAAATTGTAAATATTTAGTAATATTTAAACATTTGTTTCCACAACTGCTATTATTTTGTCTATTGAGTAGAACTAAAGGTTCGTTGTCTTTAAAAGTTGTATGTTAATTTGATTTGATTTATTTATTGATTCCCTAATCAATCATAACCTAAAAGATAATAGATAAAATTAAAACACTATTATAGAAAAATAACAAAAGTAATACAATAAATTAACTTTAAAAAAATTACTAATAATAAAATACATTTAAGGTTTATAACTAAGGTAATTAATTTATCCTGCATAGGTGGGTGGACACAAATCTTTTTTTTTTTTTTTTTTTTAAATAAATTGTTTTCATTATTTCCTGGTGCTAACATGAATCCAAATAAAAGGAAAATAGAATAAATACGAAAGCAAAATATATAAAGCAAATAAACACTCGACTGTTCTATGAACGCTTGATTTTACACTTCACTGATAACAGTACATAATAACCCTCTCTGCACCTTATCTGCTAGATTCTAACAGCCAGATATGATTTTCGTATAAATAGAATGAGCAGAAGAATCAAAGTAACGAAAATAGCATGCCATTTTCCTAAATGTGATCAATGTAATCTGAATTAATAAATGAATATGTTTTATCTAGTTCTAAAACTCATATTACCATAGCAAGGGAACTATATTTAGAGTAATAGTGGTCATATCTAACAAATAGACGAATGGAATTTATGAAAATAAAATACTAGGAGAGTTTTTATAAATAACTATCTGAGGCTCCACATACCCCCAACCCATCTCATCAAATATTTCTTTAGAAGAAAAACCTTTAGCACACTTCATTGGTACTTTACTTTCTTCTTTTTTTTAAAAATTATATTTAAGGGGTAAAGGTATTTTTTCACTCTATTTTATGCCTGATATTAAGCCTTCGCCTGCGGGTTGTTTTACCATTGTGATCAAAATAAACCTATTTATTGCATCATTTTCCTCCGTAAGTTTACTATGTGTTCCGTTAGCAACTGTTTCGCTGGAGAATATACCAGCCGTAAATAGTGAGGGACATTATGTACGTGTTCAAAAATTGGTTGTTTACGAGTTATGGTTTCATCGCGTAGTAAAACAATATATTTTGTCTGGATTTTTAGGTTATGTTTTAGGTTTTTGAATTTTTATTATACAATGTATAGAGATATGAAAGTCGTTGTGTGTAAATTTTAAAGCTGCAAAATATAAGTTATTATGGTACCTAAATAACGTAAAAAGCAAAATTATAGAAGATCAACAACTTAAAACAGCCGCCATTTTTAAATGTATATTATCAGAGTAGCCTTAAAATCTTATGAAATAATCATTTAGATATTTGTACTGCTTAGTCCAAATATGGTGTCAATCGGATTACTCGTTCGTTCGTTATCGTTAGGAATTGGAGGTTTTAACCTTAGTATTCACTTTCTCGCATGCGATTAAATAACTAATTTTACCATTGTTGCATCCCTGGAAAGAGTTATAGTTATATAAATACGAGATATCTATGTTAACAAGCCTCTACTTGCAACACTCGATTAATGATTTGGGTTTGGTGGACCAAAATTTGTAATCAATTAATTTGCAACCAAAATTATTTAATAATAAGATGTATAATATTTGCTTGGAATTGTTCCAAATCAATTTTGGCAACAAGTTCGTACTTATATATCATAATAATTGGAGACATTAAATTAAAAGTTATAATTGCTTGAACAATATAGACAAAAATAGTTTTAAATGTTAGTCTTTTTCAAGTTTTCCTTTGATTGGTCTAATTTCAGTAGGTTTATACATAGCCACTCAAATCATCCGTAACAAAATACACGTTTTTGTCCTTATTTTATGGCCTCTATTGTGCTTATCTACAGACGATAACAACAGCAGATGCGACAATTACTGGGTTACGGTGGGCGACGTTGGGACAACATAATAAAGCAATTTTTATCAAATTTTAATATTTTTTAATTACTTGTAACACAGTTTAAAATCGATTGATGGAAGCCTATTTCATTGTTGTTTATTAATTGCAATTGATGAGCAAAGTTACTCATTGTGTAAAACATTGTAATTTTCTACTAAAAAAATCGTACATTTAGGTTCGTTCAATCACGGGTTACAAACATTAACTCAGAATTATAATTATTGTTTGACAGCTATCTTGACAGTTTAGTTGACAGTTGACAATTTTATCTGTTAATTCACCATTCTAACATAAATTTAATATTGCAGGACATTACTGTATTTTTATCTGTTCTTCATAAAAAAAATAAATAATAATATTTTTTTGACATTGACAGCTAACATTTTAGTTTAGCTGACAGCAGACAATTATAAAGTTCATTTTCCAATGTATAACTGTGAATTTATACTTCAGACATAATTTTCTGTCAATGATATATTTTTGTATAATGAATTAAAAGAACATTTTTCGTTTTTATCATTAAAAATAATCATAGGCTCTCAGAAATATACAACACAAATATAGGAGTTTTTATAAGAATTACTCACATATTTTTTCAGTAAATAAGTTTTAAAATAATTAAATTAATTATTTATATCCACTTTAATTATTATTATGACTATTAAAAAAAGAAATAAAACTCAGATAATAACTGTGGTTTTTAGATTATATCCACATGTGTTGGCTAAGTAATAAAATTGGATTACTTTCTATCAAAATTATCTCCACTAAGCAATATCACAGTGACAGATAATCACACCTCCTCCACCCTTAGTAGACGTGGTTTTTATATTCTCGTTATTATATCATGTTTTTACTTGCACAAATAATAGTTACCAGACTCAAAAATAATGTTGCTGATAATACTTTCTCTCTTTTTTAATATGTAATACAAACATTTGTTTTATTTTTCCTCGTTTTTGTCAGTTTGCATCAATGTAAATCTCGGCAAACACTTTTTACATAGGAGGGGATATTTCGTGAGAAATGTATGAAATAAAGTAGTAATATTTTACTTTAGTTAAAGTAAAGTCAGAAAGTTCTCAGATTCCAAATTCATATTCATACACAAAGTCAAATATCAACCGAGGTCCTCATTTGATGTTAATTACTACAAAATAAAATTTCCAATTTTCTCAATATTGGCTATTTTACTCTAGTTAAAGTAAAGCCAGAAAGTTCTTAAATTCCAAATTCATATCCATACACAAAGTCAAATATCAACCGAGGTCCTCATTTGATGTTAATTACTAGAAAAAAAAATTCCAATTTTCTCAATATTGGCTACAGTGATTTTTATCAATTTTGTCTAAACTGTATTTTTAAGAGCCTAAATAAGGCTTTCGTTCGCGATATCCCACCTAAAAGTCTGGTTTGGGCCTTATCAGTCAAAAACTTAAATTTTACCAGAGTCGCCAATATAAAATTGCAAATATATTGAAATCTGTATAAACGATTTTAATAAAATTGTATTTAAATGTGGAGATTTATGACTTAAATCAATCTGGTAAATAACACATAAACTGGAATTATTCGTAAATACATTCTTAAATATCAAAGTGAACACGGTCCGACGACAGTCATTATGAAATGGCGATCAGTCCTTAAACCCATTAAAGGTACAATTTAGATAAAATCTATACAATAAATCGAAATTTTTAACTAATGGTCTAATCCTAAATTTTGAGTTACAGGATTAAATTCAAAGGATCATAATATATGTTGATATACTAAAACAAAATATCTGACTGCAGCCCAGTGCACAGACAGACGACAAATAGCATTGTAGAAATGTTTTTATTGAATCAGGGGGAGGGATTTAAAACGAATATATGGATATCTTTTCTATACACATTCTACATATTATGTTTGAGAAAGTATAAACAAAAATCATAGAACAGTAAACGCAAAATTAGATGTAACATTAAATGGAAGAGGTTTTTAATTTTAATTTTGCCAATTTTGACTTCAGAAAACATTAACTCTATTGAACACTGTTACTAAATAATATCTATTATTTTAAAACGACCAAAGAAATTGAAACAAATATTCTAACATTTCTCCTTATACAGTTAAATCTGTGAACTAAACTTAACATGACTCTTTAAAACGGTCTGTCTTGCAAACATCTAATCTCACCATCGATTATGGGTTTGTTCCCCCTCCTCAATAAGAGAAAAAGTACAAAATTACCTTCTTCCCACTTCATCGTAAAGTGCTACTCCCTACCATAGAATAATGGAGTGCCTCAGGGTACTGCAAAAGCAATAGGGTGCCAATTGTCTTCGAATTGGAATAAGAAATTGAATTTGACACTTCATCATTTCAGCTGAGACTGCAGGGTAGCGTCATTTTGTAGGAAGAATACGTAATAAGGATATCTCGCATAATTTGATGCAATGATAACATCCATAAAACTAGACAGAGAAATATCATTAAATATAATATATAATAATATGTAAAAACAGTGAATTAAAATAATAGTGTAAGAAGAATCAGACTCTTGAAAGTTACGGCGTCGATAAGATAGTTATATATATATATATATATATATATATATATATATATATATATATATATTTATGTGTAAGGCCCCTCAGGGCCTCATTACCGTGAATATGGCAGTGGCAATCCTGAGGAGCCTAGCGGGATACATATCTTTCTTCATGTAGTCTAGAAAGATTGCTCTCTTTCATCTTTCCTATCTGGTACCTCTTGACCAACTTTTGTTCTCCTCCGACCCTAACGCTATTCCAGAGATAGGGATCCATATATAATGTGGTTTTCTTCCCTTTTTTATAAGGCAATGATGAACTAGAGATGTTTGATCTTTAAACAAAAAGGGACAATCATTAGTGTAAATTATTCTATGTAAACTCGTATTTTGGATAAAATTACACTCGAATTAACCAGCTTTCGAAATAAAATTGAAAATTATTATTTATTTTGTGTTAGTATAATTTGTTTAGTTAAATCATTTAATTGTCAATCTTCAACTTATGTTGTCAGATTTTAATTGAAATTGATAATACTAAAAAATGCTTTAATGTTCAGCATAATATAAACAACGTGAGTGTAATAGAGTGTTTAACCTGCCTAATCTTTGACCTAACTGCAGGAAACTATGTGAATTACATGTCTACTATGCAGTACATGTGTTGTTGCAGCTATATAGACGTGTGCGTTAAATAATTTAGCCGAACCCCTTACAGAGACAAATTATATAATTATATACACAAACATTCATGTTACCCAGTAGTTCATGATCAGGCAGTCCTTGATGTATTAAATAAAGATGATGACTTTGTCACTAAAACGTCGTAAAGTTACAAATGAAATGTTTAACGTGGAAAATTGTGTTTTATTTCATCCGGTGATTGAAATTTCGGCACTTGTTTCTCATTTCGAATGAATTATTTATATTTATAAATAATAACACGTACGATTTAGTTTTTTGAAGTTAAATACAAATGTTTCTATATACATAAATTTATTAAAAGAAAATTCAAGTTTTTGATTTGTTTTCAGATGTTCCTATACAACATTTGGTAACGAATAAGTTAGATAATCGTTTAATATGTCATTAATTTACAAAGTACCTTTAGAACTGTAGTCTAGTTAGGAATTTTCTTATCTACCAGGACTGATACGATGTTTTTTATCGTATGTTGATCGAGTGTGTGTTAAAAATTGTAACCCGTATTTAAGAATACGTAGAGACTTGCAATGTAGTAGCCGAAAAGGTAGTTTTATATACTGCATAAAAAAAAATACTAAAAATTTAAATACAAACTTCTTTGAAGCGTGAAAGACACCTAAGTTCAGCTTTTAGTTGTGAGAAAAATAAAATTTTCCGGGATCCCTTAAATTTAGAATCTCCTTGTAAAGCATAGGTCCTTAACACAAACTCTTCACTGAGTTGGGTTTTTAGCAAGCGCTTTCACTTCATGTCCGTTCTTTCCCTCCTATTCAGCTTCTTCTAACCAACATCGTGCTTTTGCTTGTTTCTTTGGGCTCTCCCTACTTTTTGACTTTAATGGTTCCATTCTAGGATATTTTCGGTTACACAACCATTCGGATTTCGTAGGAATTGGCCAATCCATAATTATTTCCTTCTTCAATTGATTTTTGCTTTGTCTGTCTCCGGAGAGCCTCGTTTCTAATTCCATTAAGCTGTCATACTCTCACAATTCGTCATTGGCAACTATTTAAAAAACTTGTAGGATTTAAAATTTTTGATATCTTCCAAGTTAAAAATGCATACAGAAGCACAGACTTATAAACTTTGTAATAAATTGTCATGGTTTGGTTGTTTACAGTATATTGTCAGTTGTAGAATTGGCATATCGTTTTCAGATGTGCAAAGATTCTTTTCTCCCTTCTAATACTTCTTTTCACATCCTTGTCCGGTCCATCACTTAGTGACACCACACTGCCCAGGTTCAAATTCATCCATGTTATGTGTTTTTTGTGTGTGGTTTAAAGAAAAATCATCTGTCATCGCAATAATAGTAGCATAACATGGAAAACCCTATCCCTCGAATACTCTAATAGCGTCAGGGTCGGAAGAGAATTAGAATTGGTCAAGAGAAGCATGATAGGAAAGATGAAAAGAGGGATCTAACCCATGACTACATTATAAATTATGTAGAATCAGCTAAATTACCGCAGAATTGCCACACATGTACTCACTGTGAGTGAACATCTGTCCGGTGTTATGTGTCCAACGTCTATCAATCAAACGTTCACTTCTCCCGTAAGAACCACAGCTGTGACTTTTGTTTTCCTCTCATTTTCTCATAGTTCCACCTATTCTGCTGTACCAGTTTTTCTCGAAAGTCTGAGAGCCTGTGTGCGAGGAGACAGACATCATTAACATAGTCAACTTCTTCCAGCCTGTTTACCAGATCTCGCACACATACGCAGACGCTTGCACGCATACTAGAATGCCATATAAAACATACGCTCATATATACTTAGCGTAAAACGTCCTATTTGAATTGAGAAGCAACAAGCTCAGTTGGTAATGCCCTCGCTTATCTCGCTGCAGTTCGAACTAGTGAGCCGTCCTAGGTTGGGCAGGTTCGAGCCAGGTTGATGACGTTATATCACATTTTTATCTAATATCTGTCTTCATTATTTTAACGGGCAAAAAATAAAAAAGTTAAAAAAAAATCACAATTGTAGTTGAAGGAAGTCTACGAAATTATGCATCTTTCTACATTAACATTTTACTAAATATCTTCTCCGTTTTTTAAATAGGTGTATTTCTTTATCTCATTGTATGTCTCTATTAAAGACATAAAGTGAAAATTAAAACGAATAGTTATAATTTAATTCAAGCTCAAGTCTTGTGAGAAACGAGTTATAGGGATTACCAGTCTGTCATTACAATAACGCAAGGATGTTTGAGACTATTATAATAATTGTTTTATTCATACTCTACAATGAATTCGCAATTAAAACAATAGATGTACGTATAACGTGTACGTGTTTCTAACCTTGAGCTCAGCCGTCAAGAAATTTAATGAAATGCTAATATCCTACTAAGGAGTGTTGAAATATATTTATGTAAGACTATAACAAGTGTTGATTTATGATGATTATAATTCATTATTATATATCTTCAGTTTGTGTTTAGTACAGTTTGAGTAGAAATGTGTTGCAAGCTTGTCTTACATAAATAAATATCAAGTTGCGTTATTACAGGTAATCATTTATTGTAAACGTAAGTTTTCTATTCAAATATTTAACCTATTCAAGTCAAATTCCTCAATGTTGAGCTAAATTTCAGTGAGAATTAAATTTTTTAAACTATTGGAGAATATTTACTATGAGATTTGAAAATAATACTTTAGCTATAATAACTTCAAAGATAGCTCTGACTGCAGATGTAATAATGGAATTTTATATTTTACATATTTAGCTTGCAATTTTTTTTAATGAAAAGGTGATTTAGCAGATCACCGTTAGTCCTGTTTACAATGTACCGCTTCCTCCTGGCACAATTGCTGACGCCTCCGAAGTGTGGTTAGATTCCTACCACTCCTGAACTACCACTCCTTCCCACGTCTATGATTGCTCAGCCAGGTCAGCTATAGCTGCAGCCCTCTTTAAGATAGATATCATTCCATCCTATGAACTTCTCTGCAGCCAAAAAGCTCCCAGTGTTTAGCTGCAGCAGTTAAACACATGAACAGTAGACACAGCAACAACAATATATTGGCCTACCCCATATACAGTACTTAAGGTCTAACGTTAAAAAACATAAACGGAACAAAATTTTGCACAAAACATCTTATACACTTATACAAAATATACATCGCCGAAATATCAGATCGATAGTTGTCATAAAAAAATTGAAAATCAGCCATCTTACATTTTTTTTACATGATTTTCAATAATATTTATATATTTAAATAAGGTCTAAATTTGTTTCGAAAATATAAATACATTTTTTATTATTTATTATTTCGTGGCTGGCTTTTGTATCATTTTTTCATTTCACAAAAAATTAACAAATTTGGTCGAGCCGATTTTTAGAAAATTTCTCTTTTACAATTACTACATGATCGATTTTTTGGTTTTTAACAATAACTCACGAACCGTCAATTTTTGGAGAGATGACGACCGACATTTGTTCTTTCTTTTTGGGGGGGGGGGGGTTGAGGATACTTAGAGGATATATTTTAGCAAAATTTGATCAAAATATTTGGAGTTGTTTTTTTTTTTTTTTTTTAAATGATAGACATCAGTTAAACAAACACGCATAATTCCCAATACAATTAGCGGACATCAAACTCTGATATTTAAGCGGAAAATTCGGAATTTTAACCATCACTTAACTTTTTATACATCGTAAATACGAGAAAGGAAAATCATGTTTTTAATAAAGCAATAGAAAAAGATGGAGAAGTTAGCTGCAGTAGAGGAAATATATATTAATTCACCTTAAGTGAATGTTTCAACAGTGTAAACAATAAGTTAAGAGGAAACTACAATTTTTTGGTATAATCTACTTAGTTTGAAGTCAATAATTTGTCAGGCAGCTAATAATTGCACTTAGATCCCTAAATATGAAGAAGAAGAAAAAAAGTGAAAATCCCTATTTTCAAGTTCATTTGTTGAACGATACGTTTCGGATATTTCCAAATACGGTATAAAAAGTGATGTTCCGGACCGAGCACTCCAATATCTGTTTTATAAATAGGTGTAAGAATGTTAGTACAAAGTTTTTTCATCGTTTGTTATATACGTCTAATAACGTAACTCCTTATATGTAGTAGCAGTAGAAGTGTGCCTAATACAATGTGTATATATACACATTCTTCATCCATTACTAAGCACTTACTTAACCTAACAGAAGAACACTTTCTCTACTCAATATCAGCTGTGCAGTTGTCGGTGAAGTACTTTCCAAAGTCTAAATATAGAACCGCCTCACAATTCCCGGTGTAAAAAACCCAGTTAATTAATACAATTAGTTATAGAATCTGAAGAGGTTTCCTGCTAGCCATGACTCAGATATGTGTGTGATTTTATTCTGGGAACTATTTATTATCATAATAATAGGTTACATTCATGTCTCCACAGTCTATATATTTCTGAGCCTTTGTTTTGCATTGTAGAGCCTCTCACTTGGGCGTGTCATATTCGTAAAAACGATTTCTAATATTAAAAATCTAGGTATTACAACATCTGGCATGGAGATACAGACAACCAAGAAGATTTGTAAAATGGGTTCAAAATTTCATAAAAATATTTGCAGATACATAAAAAAAACCTAATTATATAATTTTGTTCTTGATGTTTAAAGGAGAGATAGTTCTCGGTTATCATTGACTTATAAAAAACGAAGAAAAGAAGATAAAATAAACACCTCTAGCCCTCGAATACTCCAATAGTGTTAGAGCCAAAAGAGAACAACAGTTCGTCACCTGATTGTAATGATGTTGAAGAAGGATATTACCCAAGACTACATGAACATAGGTGTAGATCCAGCTAGGTCTCTCGGGATTGGTACACTCTTTATAGTTGAACCTCTGAGGGACTTTATCATAAACTTGTTTAGACATTTTATTATCCTAACAACGTTTGTTTACACGTAATAATATTATTTATTTATATGTACATCTTTTGGTGAAGGTACATTGAAGCGTTTTAAATTTTTCATATTTCAAGAATACTAACATATTTATATTATTACTTAGATGTTCATATTTTGGTTAAATCGTAAATGCTTTAGAGGTTTCAATTTTAATCCTATTTTACTTGAATTATGTTGAACAAGTTAATTAGAATTGTCAATATGTGTATTGTGTTTACATGAAAGTACGTACAGAATGCCTAATAAACGTTGATACAACCCGACATTTGGCCGAACTAGTTATTCCTAGTTAGCACAACTTTATCTTATCTGTATCCATATGTTTGACTACTAACGATCAGTTCGGCTTTTTATGAGATATTAAACAATAGTTTCTTCTATTTAGCACCTTAAGTAAATTTCATCAAAATAGTTTGATAAATGTAATTTCTGTTTCGGTCTTTTAAGCTTTAATTTGCAAGTTATGTTAATCTTAAAAATATCTTTTCATACTAAATTCTATAAAAAAATCTTCAGCTGGGCGACTGCACATATCCTTGTGAAAATCATTTTTCATCACACTGTTGCGAAATTAATAATTTTCAATTACAGCTGTGAGTATTGGAAATGATATTTTCTCTGTAAATCCGGGAAAGACAGCTGGAGATTTTCCCCGTACTGCTATGTAGTTACGTATTTGAAATCGCTGTTTTTATTAATTACAAGTACTAGCAACAAAGCTCCTGAAAGTCATGCAATGAAATATCTACAGTCACAAATATTTCAGATCCTACAGAATAAATTGCCCAACAAAGGAATAAACACATAAGTAATAATGAAAACTGCAATATTCATATACATTTTCATTCATAAGTATTTAAAATGAAATTTAATATGTAGAAATTATAACCTTTAATGTTGGCAAATGTTTGATTAAAAAGTTATACTTTTTGGGGGTAATTACATTATATTGATAAGTTATACTGCTTTTATTATTATTATTATTATTTACAGTGTAATGAAATTCTTTTGTACGAGAATGGTTCATAACTCGTACCTAAAGTGTTATTCTAGTCCTTGATCGAATTTCCGAAAACACAATCTCGTACCGGTAAAGCTCACTTACGGTACTAGTGATGAAATATACTATTTTGGACTAAGGATGTGGGTACTTTCAAACATATATCTCCGGAAAATGTAAAATAGTTTTGTTTTGCATTTACATAACTTTCTATACAAAATTCATGTGAGAAAGTGGACAGATTGATCACTCCTTCAATCCTTAATCTTTATAGATCCTTTAATCTTTATAGAATAAATCTATTCCAGTGTGTATGTCAATTTAAATCAGACTTACCGTTAGAGATGGATACAAATTAGTTAATGTTATTAAATTTAACAAATATATTCATTTTAAGTAAGGATTACTTGGTTACTATGTTTGAGTGGATGGATATTATATTCATTGCCAAATAAAATTCATTAAAAAAGCATAGACGAAGTGGAGTACATAATATATTAATAAAAATAATACATTATAGGCTACTCATAAAAGATATTTTGAGGGCAAAATTTTAAAACATTACTTCGGAAAAATAATTAATGAAAACAAATTTATAATTTTCGTAAAATTTGTAAAAGGTTACAAAATAATTTGGAAAATGTAATTTTTACCAAATTTATTAATTTCATCAAGAATTACTTCGTAATTTGAATTGATCCCATTAAATACATGTCGAATCAAATTCTGCATATTTTTTGATGTTACTGTCTCTCTAGCTACTATTGGTAAGAAATAAAAAACACAAACAATAGAGACAAAAATAGAAAATGGAACCTTTACAAAATATATCAAATCAGTTTTTTTTAACACAATATGATGATATACCGAGAATATATGTTTCATTTTCTTCCCCCTTTGTGCGTTAAGTTTTTTATTTTCGTAGAATATTGAAAATCCATCTCTGTCTGTGAGATCAGATATGGTCTCTGGCGCCAAGGATGGGCGGGTCCTCGTTTGCGTTAGGGTCGTGTGCGTAATGGACTCTTATAGTTTGGGGTTCCAGTAATGTCCTCGAAACAAAGAGTCCTCTCTGTCAACACATTAAACTGATCCTGTGCATACAGAGGCAACATGCTTACACAGCGGGACACGGAAGCTATCATTTAGCTCGATCTAAAAACTGCCGAGAAATCAGTTTATAATGGAAGGTGCTACCGTTTAGTAATGTGAACACGTTCAATTTTATTAGAGAGTAACTGAATCGACAAAATATAAGCTTATTTGTAATTAGAAGGAATTGAAAATTTTACATTTTACTGTGCGAATAAATCTATTTTTACGTAAAAACCATATGCTTTAGCATTAGATTAATTTTCCTACAGTTGCTTTACAAACTTTTATTATTTTAGGATAAAGGATTTAAAAAACGGGTGTTGCCTACATTCTACCTTTTTCCCCACAGAGTTTGCGTTGATGTTTTTTTACACTACAGGTTGTCATGGCAACAATAATAGTAATACGTAAGTATTCTAATCTCAATCGTTTGTAGGTTAAACAAACAATGTAAAATAAAATATAATGAAGATCAAATAAATGTTAAAACAATATCCTATTTCTCATAAAATAACTTGTTTCGATTTTCCACCTTCACAAACTGTAGCCATATTTACACATCCTAGACACTGTCTACTTACATTTTTATCTTGATTGAACAATGTGAAGAATCGAAAATCGCCTTCTGAAAATGCTTCAAACTTCAAATGTTCGGAAATTTAAGAGTAGGTTTATGAAACAATAACAAAGAATACAAGAAAAAATAGAGGTATCTCTAAGAAATTTTAAAATGTCAGATATATTGGAAAATGACGACCTATTTGCGAATCATATGTTTTAAAATTATATGAAAAAGTAACAACGGTCTCACATTTAAAATTTTCCATCAGATTAATAGTGTACCATATACACACTTTAAAAGAATCAACATATTATAAAGTCTCCACTCGCTTCGCTCATGTGTATGTGTTGGTCCAAGTGGTCTCGAAGCTGTACAAACATGAATGCATCCACTCGCTACGTACGTCTCGCTGACATGACCTTGGTAACTACGAATATTATATTTTCTTGGAAGGTAAGGGTTCCAAATTACATTTTTGACAATAACTTTGCTATTTGTAATCGTAGAGATGTTTGGTTGAATTATACGCTGAATTGAAATCTGCCATTTATATCTAATATATTATAAGTTGAATAACACAAGATATACGAATAAAAACTGTTTAAAATAGCTGCCATTTTCTCATTTTTAATTCGATATCTCTCAATTTCTTAGTGTACTATATGAGTACACTATATTCCCCTATATCGTACAGGGAACAGCAAAGCCAGACGGCAGGCATGTCAAAAATAATTTTTTAAAAAATTCCTTGGCTCATAAAACGTCAAAAAACTCAGGTCGAAATTTTTGATGATTACCAAAGTTACCCTAGACTTCGTATACTGGGTAAATAAAAAGAAGAAAAATCGCTACTGTTTTTCTGTTTATATATATATATATATATATATATATACACACACACACACATCTATATAAGTCAAAACCCACTAACTGATAACGAAATCTCTAGATCCAAGAAGCCTAGAGCTATGAATTTTTTAACATGGTTTGAGGTGTATATATATATCTGTTATTTTCAGAGTTCTACTCTACTATAAAGTATGTTTTCATACCGTGCGCAAATAAAAAAATTTTGAAGAAGAGGGATTTGTCATTATGAAACTTTCTTGTCTGTAAAGTACACTTATAAGTAGATAATGTAGCCATTAAAAATAATAAACAAAAAAGTCAATTTTTGGAATAACGTTTTCAATTAATTGAAGAATCACAGAGATTATATTTATTGTTACCCCAACTTCCGTATATAAGTCCAATAATTATGCAAACATTGCAAAGGTAGGCCTACGTCGTAATGACATGGCTGTCACTGTAATTGAAACTTAATACAATGTTTATATTTGCATGGTCGTGATCCTCACCCACACTTTACCTTGAGGTTGACAGTCGTTTCATGACCTTGATTGACCTTTCAAACATATGTGATCTGAAAGGTCAACTGAGATGATAGGCAATAAATATCTCACAGTGAATTTCATATTGTTTTTGCAAATTACCACCTCAGAGGTGTTTAAAAAGAAGAAATACAATAACAAATCAGTAGTGTTTTGTGTGTACTTGTGCGCAGTGTCATTGGAGGTGTTGTTGTCTTACGGCATAAATGGAACATAGCAAAACTCAATATTTTGATCATATTTGTAGAATGAACGTGTTTTTTAGTTTAGATTTAAAGATAATTTGATATTTGAGAGTATTCTATCTTAAAAACGATATGACAACCTTTAATATTTGTTCTAGAATTATCTCCTGGTTACTATTACGAAATAAAATCTCTACCCACAATTAATTAAAAACAAAACACAACGAGTTGTTACCAAAAACATCAGTTCGGTAAATGTCAGCCAAAAAGTGAAATGAACCATGGACACTTTAATATATATAGAACCTAAACATACTTCGATTTTGTCATAAACGGTTTCTCATCATAATTAGTATTTAAAAAGAAACGGGCTTTTAGTGACGACAGTCAACTTTTTTTTCTGAACTATAAGACTTTTTCTTGGAATTTTATATAAGAGTTTTTGTAAAATTGGACGAAATGGAACTAATTTTAGGTAATTATGGCTTTTATAACACAACCCCGTTTCAGTAAACTTTTTATTTTACCGATTACTAAAAAATGGACAAGAATGGATGGATAGAGAGCGGACTAATACTTTTTTTTGTGGTATATTTCTAAAGTCTACACTTGAGCAAAATTTGATAAAATTCGTTCCAGCTGACTTTGAGAAAATAGGAGAAATTTTGTGTTATACTCCAAAATTTTGAGTTTTAAAAAAATGATAAAAGTCTTGAGATATGGCCAAAATATGCCCATATACCTGATTTGATTTAAATTGGTCCATATGTTTGGGCTGTAGAGCACAGCACAGAAGACAGACAGAAATAATTCCACTAAACACGTTTTTAGATTCAGGGAACCTCAAAACGGATATATCCACAAAAAAACCCGACATCGATTGTATGACCCTCTCCATACTTCAGAAATGTGTGAAAACAAAAATTAATCAATAGTGACATTTTTAAATGATTGATTGTAGACGAATATATAATCTGCTAACATTTTACATTTTGATGTTTAAATTTAAAAACAGAATGGGATGGATGAAGACATATGTTGGCAAACATTTGTTGAAATACTTTTTATTAGGGTCCATAGATAAAAACCAGGGACACATAAATTCAAGCGCATATATGTCCGTCTATCTGTCTTTAAGTCGCAACAAGTCTACACAGAAAAGACGATATATTCTATATATTTCAAACTTTGCATTTATATTTTTTGTAATGTCCTACATATAGGAAAAATATAGGGAAGACAAAAACAGACTTTGGGGTTGTAAAGGGGCAAACACTATAGAGTTGAAAAAAATGTACTTTTAGAAATATTATGTTTGGAGTTTCAAAAAAAAATTATTCTGATTACGAATACGTATGTTTATTTGATGAAGAAATTAATATGTTGGCTTATTAATATTAATAAGTGGACTCCACTTTATAAAATTAACTTATATTCCAAATCTTATGGTTTTAGCAAACCCATGACCCTTTTATTTATATATGAAACAAATATGGCGTAATATATCCAACGAACAACAATTTTAAAATTAAGTTAACTACGATTAGCTTCAGTGTTAAATAGGAAACAAATAAAACAAACTCTAATTATTCACAGGTTTAAAAGATGAAACTACCAGTGTATTACAGTGATATTTCAGAATATCTGAAGGCAGGAAATTGAAATATTTATACATCTCTACGCCTTTGTTAACCTTTGTTTCCATTGTTGTTAAATAATGTATTGCATAGAAATAGGTTTTTAAGTTGCGCTAATGTCGTATTGAATGGTTTATAATTCAGAGGCTGGACTTCATGCCATTAGCAATAGTTACCTTCAAAACTTCTAAATAAACTAGTAGCAGTGAACTTTGGGACAAACCAGCTATTAAATGACTTGTACAATGTCGTATGAATAAAAAGTGTTGGAACCACTCTTATTTCTACACATTGATTTGGTACCAAATGAAGTGTATGCCTAATCTTTGGTACTACATTTATGAGTTTTATAACTTTTAACAGCTGTCTTGATTAGCGTATAAGTTAATTGTTTTACATAACAAGGTCATTTGACACATGATTAAATATTGATTTTCAACAAAGTATTCAGCGGCAGAACCAGTTTTTTAATATATTTCTTATATTATAGTTATTCATGAAAAACAATCTAAAATATCTGAAGTCTGACTTTTCTCATAAAGCCAAAGACACGGTCGTTTAATGTTTTGAACTATTTGTGACACATAATAGTCTACTTTGATATTTATTTCAAGAGTGGAACTTGTTTTTCATTAAAAAAATATTCTATTTATTTAAGTCATTCAAGTTGAAAACAGTAAAACAATAAACATCATATTACACTCAGAAACTAATAATATTAAATATATAATTAAAAACAGTTTAAATTGAAAGGAATATTGAAGTCTTTTGAACTATTTTCTGTCTCAAAGAGTTAAAACAATTAATGTGACTTTGACAGTATTAAATAAAGTGAATTTTCAAATATAGTTTTCCCTGAATACTTGGGAATAGGAGACAGATGTCATAAAACAGAGCATACCTTTGTAATCAGCATTGAAAAGCAATGTTTAATCATGTGTCACATGATCACATTACCATTTTAATTGACTGAAATACAAGATGGCGGCTAAAAATGTGAAAATCATAAAACGAGGGATCAGATATAAACATTAATTGTTTGAATAGTCATATATATTACTTTGTTATTATAAATATATTCTACTGGAAATAGATAAAAGATTCCAGCCACACAAACAACTCTCGGAGTATTTGATGTCATACTATCTATATGACTTGACTCATGACTTTGGGAAACGACGTATCATCTCCAAGATGAAGTCCTGACCCAGCCGTGGGTATTCTTGGAAATTTTCAAATCCTCTATTTTACCATACGGAGACTAGCCTAATTGCCTAATTCATTGAAAGACATCCTCAAATGATACCTTTCTGAGAACTATTACCATCTAATTTCTCCAGTGCCTACTTGGGTTCTAACTATGTAAATATAAAAATCTCATTTTTCGATTCATTTTTGTAGAAAGGTTTCCAAACAATTGTCTATGTGTTGAACCAAAAGTCATTCCTCAAAATTTACAATATTACATGTTTTGAAATAAAAAAACTTTACTGGTGTTGACTTTAAAACAAAATTTATATGGACCTTATTGACTGTCTGAATATACAGTAAGTCTAAAGGTTAACGTCTTCTGAAAAGAAAACGAGCATAGATAAAGATTTAGGCTTTTAATTTCCGTTTCTAGATATCTTTTCGTGTTGAAACGTTCCTTCTTTTAACTTTTAAAAATCAAAATTTACTAGACTATTGATTATCAATACCACTAATAAGTTAGAATTTTGATAAAGTTTATCATGCTACCAAGTTTCATAGTTTATATATTACTACATTACTATTATTACATTACTTACTGAGAACAAGTTTTAAACTTAAATTATTATTTCAATAGTTTTATATGTTTTAAATATCAGAATTGTATATTTACACATAACAAGAAGTAGCAACTGCGTGAAAGTATTTGTATTTATTGAATTTTAACTGTTCACAAAGCTTAAAGTTTAATAACACATATGAAATAACTAACGTATATTCGATGGTCTTTCTTATCTATGTACTATTTTTACATTGAATTCCTAGAGATTTTATTAGCCGTTTACGAATTACTTTAAAGACTGATTAATTTTATTGTAACACATTCCTACATGGTACTAGTACAATTTTTAGATACAATTTTGTCTGATCCAGCGCATTCTTTATATCATGATGTATTACTGCCAAAATGGTGAATAGATTTTGACCAAACGGATCTCGACACTCACGGAATCAAAATAATCTGAAAATGTCAAAGCGGAAACGATATAAGTACACCTGTTTTCGTTTTGTTTCTAATAGCCGCCATTTTGTTATCCAATATCGAAGTTACTAAGGAGGGTTATGAAATAGATTTGCGTAACAAATTTCGAAACTACGCACAAACTGCGGAGAATAAGTGATAAATAGTGTAAATAGTTAGTTAATTTATTATTTTTTTAGTTTTAGGTTATAAGTCTCAGAAGCAAAATTAAATTTATTTTTTATTTGGAATGTTGGAAAAGTATTAGTTAATGGTAAAATCCTAATTTTTACTTACAGATTATATATATATATATATATATATATATATATATATATATATATATATATATATATATATATATATATATATATATATATATAAGTAAAAAAAAAAAAGTCATCTTGTGGTGGTCAACATGAATCAAATAATTAAACATGATTTCGTAAGTTGAAAAAAAAAAATCCATCAAAATGTTTCTTAAATCAAAGAAATATTCTTGATTAATTAAGATTTACCTTTATCATGTCAGAACGTAATCTTTGATTTTAAGGTGCGCCGATCACACAGTCACCTGACTCATTGGTCTTGATGTTCAATGGATTTGCCTCATAGAATAATTAATAAGTGACACAATGATAAATCGATGTGACTAGTCGTTCCAGAATATCATTATGCATTTATTCATTCTGAATACAGTTAATTTTTTTTTAAATTATGAAAAGTATGAACACGTCATTAGGATTTTTTTTTACAATTTCCAGATATTCAAATACAAACATTGTCAAATCCTCTTATTTTTTGCGAACTTACGAAATTTATATTTTTTTAAATTATGTATTGTTTATACATAATATTAAAACAAATACAAAATATGCAAAAAAGAGAAATTTATTGTCAAATAGTTATTTATAATCCCAATAGTCATGGGAATAGTTTTATCATTTAAAAAAGTTTCATATTTTAAAGTTTTTATTCCTGTTTTTCTCGCATAAGGGAGACAAATAAAATAATGATGGGTTTTCCTTTCCATGAAAAAAGTTGAAAATCAGTTCAAATGTTAGGGTTTAGATTTGTTTTACATTTTTGTTTTTGTTTCGTTTTATTGTTGCTACATGTCTTTATGCCAGTACGGAAAAACGAAACGCCAGTTTACTTGGCTGAAAGCTGACGGTCAATATCATATAACGTCGGGATATTTCCCAATTATAAACAAATTTAACTTTAAACAGAACTGAAAAAAAGTTATCAAATTAAAAAAATATATAACTGTCTACATACTTTGAAAAACGAGAGTACAACATGCTAATATTTTTTATGCAAATGGCGCATCTAAAAAGACCAATGACATAACGGTTGTGCCAGTTTTCCGTTCTGTAGATTTATAAACAGTTATGATAGACTCATTTCAGCGAAGAAATTATTCAAGGACTCATATTTGAATAGGTTCATAAATATGGCGACAGATTGTAGTCGACGCCCATTATTTGATTATAGAGTAAGCCAACGTAAACATTATGCATAGCTATGGTTCATTTAAAGCATTGTTTTATAAAGAGATAAAAGCAAGGTCAGTTACTGTGAATTCACAACGCCAACTAATAATAATAATAATAACAAAACCTTTTCGATGTGCATACAATCTGAAGAATTAAAATATTCTTGAGCTCCTTACTTTTATTTTATTATTAAAAAAAAAAAAATAAAAAAAAAAAATGAAAAAAAAAAAAATGAATGCTATCTGTAGAGGCGATGTTGATAAATTACGTCATTTTTGACAGCTCTACGAATGATTTTTTTTTTTTTTTTTAATATTGTGGTGAATTTCTGTTGTTGGGAAAATATCATCAGTAAGAACCCGGGGGTACTAAAATAGGTTTAACCAATGATAACGTAGTTGCTCTTACTGTTTAAAGTTATAAATCACTTATCCCTCACCACTCAAGATAATCAGCTATTAATGAGTTAATTATAATTAATTAATCTTGTGGATTAAGTTGTAATTATAAAAGTAACGGCATACAACTCTCATTTAAATATGGTCGTCATAAGCGGTAAGCCTGTTTATAATTCGCCAATTTAAATGTATATATTACCGCTGTCCAACATATTATTTAGGTCTTCCCGTTAATCTAGGGAACGCGTTATCTGAAACTTACTACGACGTAATAATTTAGAAAATTCCACTAAATTACAAAAACTAAGGAATTTCGGACGACTGGGTTAGTTCCAGTCGAGCTGTGGGTGTCATAAGTTTTCCTCTTTTAGCTGGGAAAGTAAGCTACACAGGTTGCGTAATAATCACAGCCCAGGCCGGCAGCAAGGCGTTCTCAAAATAAACCCTTATTACAAAGTGATGCAGTAAAACTAGATTGGCAATCGAGGTTGTTCTCAGACCTGGGATTCATCTATGGTGACACAAAACGGTAAATGCAAAGCGTCATAATATCAATTGAAATCAGAATTTGCTAGGAGATCAAGGCCATTAGATTTAGTTTGGTCCTTAGAGGTTACATTTGAACCGATTTTGTAAAAATTAGAGTTTTCCCATGAGGAATCTATCCCTATATTTTTAGTTATCAAATAATGTAAACATATCCTCGAGATATGGCCATAATATTCCCTTGTACCATATCCTCGAGATATGGCCATAATATTCCCTTGTACCATATCCTCGAGATATGGCCATAATATTCCCTTGTACCATATCCTCGAGATATGGCCATAATATTCCCTTGTACCATATCCTTGAGATATGGCCATAATATTCCCTTGTACCATATCCTCGAGATATGGCCATAATATTCCCTTGTACCATATCCTCGAGATATGGCCATAATATTCCCTTGTACCATATCCTCGAGATATGGCCATAATATTCCCTTGTACCATATCCTCGAGATATGGCCATAATATTCCCTTGTACCATATCCTCGAGATATGGCCATAATATTCCCTTGTACCATATCCTCGAGATATGGCCATAATATTCCCTTGTACCATATCCTCGAGATATGGCCATAATATTCCCTTGTAGGCTACCATATCCTCGAGATATGGCCATAATATTCCCTTGTACCATATCCTCGAGATATGGCCATAATATTTTTTAGAACGCAGGATACCTCAAAACGGTTACTTAAGTTTAAAAAATTGACTTCGAATTTTTACTCATCACATAACTTTCTCAATATAATAATTGCAAAAATGAGTTATAGTGTATTACAACAAAGTTATCAAACTCAATCCTATTGGTATATTCAGAAATGAGTATGAGCATGGCAATCCCGACGATCCTTGCTGGATCTAAATTTTCATGTAGTCTTGACTTAGATCTCTCTTTTTCATTTTTCTATCAAGTGTCTTTTGATCAACTTTTGTTCTCTACCGACCCTGACGCTTATTTGAATATTCGAAGGCTACGTGGATCTTTGTTATGTTATTTTTTTTAAAGGCGATGATAACCAAGATCTTTAAATAAAGAAAAACGAAGAAATAAATGTAATAACTTTAAATCGCTAATTCTTAAGTTTTATGTATGGAAATGTGATAAAATTATTGAGTATTTATTTGATTACATCTTTTAAATGAATTATGATACGATATACAGTCAGGGTAGCGTAAATTTATCACTGGTAACTTTTTATGTATTTTAGTTTTAAGTATATGCAACTGATATTAATTATTTGATTCCAGTTTTTAAATAATCTAAAATACACAAAACAACTAGAGTAGCGTAAATTTAATACTGTTACCTTTCTATATATTTTAGTTTAAAGTATATGCAACTGTGATTAATTATTAAAATGTCATATCCCCCCACCCCTGGGGTTGTTATATGCGTGTGATCCGTTTCAGTGATTTCGGTTAAACTTTTTAATGTAAATGTAAACATCAGATTTGAAAGTTAAGAAACGCGATGTAGGAGTAAGAATTAAGACATATTTCATTCCGATTCACATCTCCTTTCCCACAATACATGTATAATTCACATTAGTTGCTGTATTCATAAATTACAACTAATGAAAATAAAAATCCTACTTAATTGCAAAAAATATATTTATATACAATGGTGAGACAGTTTTTTTATTCACACTTTTATTGTTGTTCTGAAATAAATGCAAATAATTTTAACATGTTTTGAAGAGAATAATAATTAGACATGAGTATTTTGTGCTAGCTCAACCTTGTAATAATATTAATAGATTACATTAGGTATGTCTTCATGATAAAGTCATAGGAAAGTTGTTCTAGTAAAATGTGTGAACAGCTCATTTTGATTCAGTTACTAAATGTAACAATGTAGATATGGATAAAATAGCTCACGTAAACATTGAGGGTAAAGAGTGTAAAGACAAACAGGCAATAGATGCAAGAAAACCTAATCTATAACTCTACCAACATCATACTCTCAGATTCAAACGCTATGTTTAAGAAAAAGCTTTTCACTCTGCCTCTCTAGAAACTGTTAATCACAAACTATAATTGATCCAGAAAAATATCTACTGCGATAAACAGACTGGTTGAAAATCATTCCGATAATACAAGAACCTGCCGTACCTGTAAAAACTGTCCAAACTCACAGGTCACTCCTGAACATGTTTATGTTTGTCCAGCTATAGCTGCAGTCCTTTTTAAGATAGTTACCATTTTATCCAAAGACCTCCTCTACAGTCAAATACCTCGCTAATAAGCTGCAGCAGTTCTTCACGTTTTTAGAGACATTTAACATCCCTGTATTACAATGGACAACATCGACAATGTAAGTTGAAGTTAGGTTTTTCATTTGAAAGACAATTGATATACTAAGCCTGAAAGCATGTTGAGGCCATGGATGAGATCCAACTAAGTTACGACGATCAGAACACCAATTATTCTTCTCGAAGTCCTTAACGCTCAGCACAAAACCATGGCACATGTACTAGACTAAAATGCAGGTTCTGGTAAACAGGAAAATGTTTATGGAATGATCTCTGTCTATAGTTAATGCAGTATTTACATCCAATTTGAGAGACCGATTTTGATCAGATTTAGTATGTATTGGGTATATCTCCAGACAATAACAAAATACAATTTTCTTACAAAGTAGCGTTCTTAAATTATTAGTTGATATGAGAAATATACCTAAATACCTTGCTAATTTTAAAGTTTTAAGATTAATACAGACATATTGTTTTGTAATTGGTTATAGGAAATATTTAGGGATTTTTGCAAGTGTGTTATCGCATCCGAGTACAGATAGCGGTGCCCACGGACTGATTGATTCCCATTCCTTACAGGGCATGTATTTTTTATTATTGTATTATTTTTATGCGTGGCAGGTTCTTATATACATTTGGTTCACTTGATCAGTTTTATTTTTATCTCTGATGGGTGTTTGGGTTATTCAATGCTAATGTTCTTAGTTTTATTGTTTTCTTCAGTACTCCGCACAGGGTAAATGCCTACGTGAACACTTATTCTAAATATATATATATATATATATATATATATATATATATATATATATATATATTTGTTTTTAAGAACTTATTTTCTTGCTGTTATACATATTTTTTTGAATTAAAATAAATATAATAATAGAGACTTAAACAAAAGTGTTGTAGCCATTTCCCCAGAAATGATGGCAAGAATGTGTTTGGTCAGAAAATTAACCATTCCTTGAATTTCCCTAAGCAAAAACAATGTTTTAGAATGGCATCTTCTATCTTCCATGCAGTGTTATTTATACATTCCACACGAATGATTGTTTTTCATAAAATATATTATATTTTGGTTAAATCTCGAGGGTTTAAAATTAAAATAAAATAGTGTAATACTAATTTATAATTAACTTCCATAAAACTTAAAATTAATTCTCAAATCGATATTAACAATTTTATTCAAATGTAACCCTTACAGATTCAAAAGTATTATTTGTTCATTCTCCACTAATTACTGGTTCGCAATTTATTAGTCATAAAGTAAAAATGAACCATGGACACCATTGTAGAAAGTGGAAATACCTTAAAATTGTGTAAAAAAGTTGTGACACAAACCAATGTGCCAAGACGTTAAAAGAAATTTTCGGGTCTCGAGGATTCGGAAACAAACAAAATGACCTCCACTTGTTCAGTTTTATTTAATTTTTTTCCAATTTAACTACGAATTGAATTTTTTCCCCACATGTGGCGTATGATTAAACTTCACATTTCAAAAAGTTTTATTGATTTGGTGTATATCATTTTAGGAATTTCTAGAACTATGTGTATTTTAAAATAGGCCTATCACATTTTATTGTGGATAATTTACCAAACCGGCATATGTGGCAAAATGGCAATGAATACTTTGGTTTCTTTAGGGCTTTAGATTTATTAATACATTGTTTTGCACCTAAAGTCGCGGATATATAAATATAAAACTAAGCGACTACTTTTCAAAATGTCGTTTAATTTCTCCTAAAGTGTTAATTAAATTAATGTATTGCTTAAACATATGGAAAAATTCTAATCTGATCAATTAAGATTTGGCAGAAGGGCACAGACCTTTCTTCATATTGTCATGCACTATCTTGTATTTCATCACTAACTACATGCAAATTCAACTGAGAAATGTTTCTACAATAATCCAATTTTTTCACCACATTCTATCAAAAATTACAGAAAATAACATCTATTGAAAGACAATTAAATTTAGAATGTGGTCTAGTTTTTATATTCTTGATGTTTTATCTCGTATCTTCATTACAAAAATTGACCTTGAGATAAAAAAAATAAACATATACATGATTTTCCGATTTTTATTATTAAAGTGCACGCTTTTAACATTGTTCTTATGGATATTGAATACAGGTTAGGTCTGCAGGCCTTAATGAAGACATTTGAATAACCACGATATTCCGGTTTGTGTTTCTACTAGAACTATTTCTATCGTTTCTAAACGCTTTGCATAGTAACTGTATCGAATGTATTTCTTACGTCTTACTCTACTTTTTAATTTATTTGTTAAGAGCAACATTTTATTCAAATTAAATTTGAAATAAAGCATTTAAAATAAAAAATAAAACTATTACATGCCTAAATAAAATAGTCAAGGGTAATTCCTTTCAATATAATTATTTGGGAATATGTATTGCTGCCATGGTTCACCTATTATTGGCATTTATCTACATTATATATTACACTCACACAGATATACACAAAAGATACATATTTGTTAACGTGTAGAATGTCCTCGTCAAATAGCTACAATAAAATCAATAAATAGTTTCCTAGATTGAAAAAACTACTCTTGACTATTTTATATACATATGTAATGTAGGCGTAACAATTATTATAGAAATGAAACGTTATAAGAGAAATAACAATGTAAGCACTTCTCACCAATCATCACTTCAATGTAAACATGTTTCACTAAGGAACGATCTTTTTGGTAAAACTGTATCCAAGTCTCGAAACTTAAACTAACATGTTTATTAGCCGACTGGCTCCAAAGTAAATGATTTTCTCGTCGTCTCATTATTTTCGTCTTTTTCGACGAAAGATAATAAAAAATAAGAAGATTACACAATTTATTTTATTGCTTTCCGCACTGCAGTTGTTAAACCAATCTTGGCTGAGAGGAGAGCTTTCTTTAAAATAAATTTAGGATAACTGGTACGCAAACAAAGCCCCCCTCCTTTGTTTAGTATTAGTTGTAAGTTTAACTGTTTCAAATAAACGATTCAAAAACATGATATTAATTTTATAACACATCCATCCCCAAACAAAATACTAACAACCTATAGAAAGTCATCGCCATTTCCCCAAAAAATGTTTAATGTCGAATATCTCGAAAAACAATGGTTTTATTTTTTAATGAAAAACAAAATGCGTTTTTAAAATTTTTTCTGTAGTTCAAAAGATAATCGACAAAAACCTATAAATTGAATTTATTTGTAATTGTCTAATATCTAATACATTCAAGTATACAGTAGACGAAAAACAAAACCTAGTTGAAATCAGATAATGTTTACGTCCAATGCTTTTTGTTTTAAAAACTCAATAAGGTTATTTTTTAAAAAGTAGTTATTGCATGGTATTTGTTTTTTGTGGCTTTATTCATATCAATTAACTCAGAATTAAATTGTTCGGATCGGGTTTTAAGAATATATTATTTTGCAGTTTACAATACTTTTTTCAAACACTACATGAGATATGATTCTGGGACCTATTTTATTTATTTATTTTATTTTTTTTCAATATTTCAGGTCACAAAAAGTAAAGGATCACCAATTTACTTCGTAATTTAAGCGCCGTGAAATACAATATGACCGAATATTACTGGTGGATCAAAAATCCGGGCGAAATCTTTTCCTAGCCTTAACTCGCAAACGAAGCGTTTTTGAACCTATGTTTATATGAACTTCTTATCTTATTACACACTTTTCTTTAATTTGCTTTCACGTCTGTCTGTCTGTCATCAATTCTGGGAAGCTCTATTTCAGACACTTCTTGTTGATACAAAATTTTGAAACTTTGTAAATTTTGAAACGTTGATCTTAAATGATCATAAAATACAGTAATTCATTGATATATACACACGTCTATTGTGTGGAGATCGCGTAAGAAGTAGGCAGAGTTGTGCAGTAGGTACTTGTGTGATGCAGCAGGTAGTGGGCAGTATATGAGGTGGATAGTATAAATACGTAGTAGTTTAACATCGTTCAAACTTCATTAGACTGGAATCGTGGAAATGAGAACCAAGAAGAACGTTAAGCGGATCGTCAACACAAATCGTAATGCCGCGCTGTGGAACGTTTAGAACGTGATCGACAACAAGCGGCAAGTGCGAAATGTTAGTCTGGCAGAGTGATCAATATATTGTGTGGCAAAATCTGTGAAATTTGTACGAAGCGATGCTATCACAGCCAAGTTGCAACGTCGACATTTGCCGGAACAAAGCCATCCTACTTGCCTGACATATTGAAAGATAAAAAATTTGATTATAACTAAAAAGTAGAAAATAAAAATAAAACTTTAAAGAATTTTTTATACCCATTTTTCTAAAAAAGGGAAAGAAAAATAAAAAAAAACTAACAAAAAATACTTAGTACAAAGTACTAAGTAAATTACAAAGTACAGTGTGAACGCTTACAATTTAAAAATATAACTATGAATTTTAGGAGTGCCTACACTTTACATTGTAACTTACGTTTGAATTAGTACTTTGTACTATGTGTTTTTTTTTACCTTTTTTTATTTCTTGTTTTTAGAAAAGTGGGTTTAAAATTTTTTTGTTTTAGCTATAGAATCATTTCCCGAGAAATTGTCGTGCAGCCCTGAAACTCTTTACATTTCAATAGAGTTCAAACTTGGTTTGTTTGTGCCTTAAACGGTTATTTTGGTAACGGTTCATTTTTTACTAACTATTCCTGAACAGTAATTTTATTTTAACTTGAAATTTGAAACAGTGGTCTGGGTTGAACCTCTTCGTATATAAAATTTGATAAAAATTTGTTTGGGTTATAACTTCACACGCACTTTATAGCTGGTATATACCTGAAAGTAAAAGGGAACGATTATTTATTGCTCTCTGCAGAGTGATTGACGATATAAATATGTCAGTAAAGTACTGGAAAGTATTTGATATATCACAAAAACTCAAATTGTGATTCCCCTAATCTTCATATGTTGTCTTATTTCGGAGTTTTAAACTTTTGATACCATCATCCATTTTCCAATATGATGGTTAACTTAAAACTTTCTTAAAGAAATACCTATTTTTTATGGGTTCAGATTTTACACATAGTTTTAAGACATTTTTATTCTTGTGTATTTTTTTATACATCCAACTGTTTATGAGCTACAAAGGTTCAAAGCAGTGGAAAACAATGTTTTAGGCGTTTCCAAAGATACATTTCCAGTATTTAAAATTGTTGAACCGAAATTGAAATTGGAACGTAAATAGAATATAATGTAATAAAAACTACGAGAAATTTGAAAATCACACCTAAGACTAATAAATTTACATTAGTCACAATAATTTATTGCAGGCTTTAAACTAAGATTTATTGTATGACAAAGTAAGTTATACTTTGAATAAAACTAAATTATCAATAACTTAGAAACAAAAATTTTTATATTTATACTACAAAAATGTATAATATATAATGATTTATAAAGATGTAAAGGATGATTTATAGTATTATTACTATTCTGAATATATTTTTATAGGATAAAACGAGACACATTGGATAAAAGAATCATAAAAAATCAATTTTACTTCAAGAACAGAAAGAATTGTAATACTAAGAGGAAAGATTACAAGGTAGCTACTCAGATGGAAATTATCTGTTCAAAATGAAACCCGCCATTTTGAAATCGTAAATTGAAAAACTTTTTTTAACTGGAAATTATTAATACAAAACGTTAATCAGGAAAATTCATTATTAATTAATTGCTCACTCAGTAACCTGCCACTTAAGTAAAAATTTCAAATTTCTAGTAATTTTTATTATATTATACCCTATCTACTTTCCAATTCTAATCTCGGTTGAACAGAATCTTAGGTACAGAAACCCCTGAAAACGCTTAAAATATGGTTTTAGTGTTTGAACATTTACAAGAAAAAAGTTTTAAATTTATGTGTAAAATCTAAAACCATCATAAAAAATAGAATCTCTATAGGAAATGTTTAAGTTGGCCGCCATACCGAAAAATGGCTGATGGTATCAACATTTTAAAACCCGCAAATAAGACGACATAAAAAGTTCAGGGAATTTGTTATTTGACTTTTTTTAACATATCAAATACTTTTAAGTAAAACAACTGACACACTTATATCAATCCCTCAGTATACATCAAATTTCATTGAGAGTAGTCGATGTTCTATTTTTCCGTCAACTTTCTAACGGTCCCAACTGTATAGTCCTTTTTCTGTTAATTTTACGTCTATAATAATTTTAAAAAATAATGTTAATGACGAAAAAATTAATATCGATTTTGAATCAATATTGTTTACATGCTTTTTTATGACGTTGATTAAAATTTTACTATTAAATGTGTTGGACTTTCATTAGGAAATAAAATGACTCCCTAAAATCTAAGTTGTGACGCGGTATACACATAACTTTTAATATGGTACAGTGACTTCACTTTCTTAGTCAAAACCCACCGACTGATCACGAAATCTCTAGATCCGAAAAGCCTAGAGCTATTAATTTTTTAACATGGTTTAGGATAGGTCTGTAGACGGGTACTAAGAAAGGGTTTTGAAAATGTTCCACTCCGAGGGTGTTTTTTCAGCCCTAAAACAAATATCATATCTTTGTTTTTATGGGCCGATTTTGACCAAATTTATGTGTTGCTGTATTTGGGCATAATTTATTTCCATAGCACCATATTCGGGTTGTGCTAAAAATCTTGAATCTGAAATATTCGCGTGCGAAGCTGGTGGTATATTATGCATTTCAACAATACCAGTCAATAATGGGAAATGGGAATACGTTTTTGGTCAACTCCTAATTTCACCTTCATCTTCATTGGATTTGACTAAAACCAAATTAAACCAAAACTAATATAAACCATACAGGTTGTAACAGATTCAATGATTCATAAAACTAACTGTAATTAGGTGTTCTATGAATTGAGTTAATAAATCAGAAAAATTATTTATGGAAGCCTGAATTAGGACAAAGGTGAGCCTTGGAACTATCAAATGACCACGTACTATGATCTTCAGTGCATATTTAGAACTTTCGTCAAAGGCCAAACTATATATTTTACACATGTATGTATTACAACAGTACATATGGTTGCGTACAGTTGCATATTGGTTGCAATATGTTAATTTTTTTCTCAAACTTTTGCTAATATACTATTTTACAATAGATTAGACAAGTGTTAGACACAAAAATCAGTTAAAAAATTTCAAATTGGCGACAATTTTAAATGACTTTGTTAAAATCAATCTGCACGTGTTAATTAATGATATTTATAAATGTTTTGTAGGCCTACAATGTAAATTGGGAGAGTTATTGTTCAAAAGAGTAAATGTTTATTGTACAGCTTAAAATGTTGAAATATGGTAATCTGTCTGGTAGCCGAAATGGTATTAAAATTACAGATAAATATGGCAGATTAAGTTTTACTATTATACTTTATGTTACGTTACCTTTAGCTTGGTGATTGATTGTAGAGTAGGAGAGGTCATGTTAGATTGAAGCGTTAGTTTTGTTTTACTTCCAATTATGACAATTATGATATTTTATATATGTTATTGAAATGTACATCAATATATTTAAGGAAATTAAAAAAATTGTAATATATTATTAGTTTTGTATGTATAATTGTGGGTTCAGAGGATTGTGGCACAATCGGACTCCCAGGGGTGTGTATGTTCAGTTAACACAAGACAATAAATGTGTCCTACAGCTTTATTATGCGATAAGACCATTCTTTCCCACTTTCTATTCCACGTCCCTTCTGGTTTGGAATATATAAAATACCATTCTATCTAAGGAATAATCGATATCCCCCCCCCCAACTGTAGATGGCCATACCCTATGGATGTCAATAATTAATTTCATTAAATAACATGATTTCTTCCGTTTAAAACTATGGACATTTTAATAATAAAATAAAATAAATAATCATCCTTACATAACGTTCTATAATAATCCGTTAATAAATTAATTTCTTTTTGTCAAGAAAAATCCTGTATATTGCTTCGAGCTAGGAGATACGCCTACAGAGTGTTTTATTTGGTTGTAAAGCCATTAATCTGCATAAGACATAATCTGTGTGCCATGTCTCTTGTATAAAGGTCATGCCAGAGCACGTGGCTGAGATTCATCTGTGAAACCGCGCAACTATTAATCTTCTTAACCTTTATAGTTGCCAAACATAGGGCCGTGCTCTTACAAGTTACCTCCATAATGGGTCACTAAGAAGCAGTTAAACTTACAAGTAAACACTGTAAGCATATTGTAATATATTCAAATACTGCTAATAAATAGAGGTTTCAATTTATGTTGATGGTGATCTTTGATCTTATTTTTTCTTATTGAAAAATTAACATTGTAATGTACATTTCAATCTCATGCAGATGCCAACAAAATTTGGAGTTGATTTTAAAATTTCGATTCTCTGCCAAAACATCTTCACTCATTTCCTTCGCTCCTCTTTAATAAAAGTTAACAAGCTTAAATATTTCTAAAATTAAAGCCTAGTCTTAACCATCAAACTATTTTAAGAAATTTATGTTTTCGATAACTATTAATACCTTAAAAAATTATACGTTTTTGATTATTAGAGATGTATTGTTTTTAATAAAGTTATTATAACCGGGGAGTTACAATGAAGCTCGAAGTTCCAATCATGAAAACCACAACACGTTTTGAGTATTGGTTCAAATTTATTTTAAAATGTGCATGCTTTTATGGATAGCAATTTTTTTCTCATTATCTTCAAATTTAGTACAAAAATACTTTTTTATAATGTATTAGATTGGTTTGTAAATCTGAAAATAGCGGAAGATTTATGACTCACAATAAATGTTACTTCTAATATAAAAGGCAATGTCTCTCTGTCTATCTGACCGATTATAAATTTAAAACTGAAATACCGCTTAACCGATTTTCATGTGGTTTTCTTTCCTATGTAGGTACGACTCTACTCAGGTTGTATATTTGTTTGTTTTACATGTAATCAGTAGTTTACACGTTATAACAATATTTGTCTGTACTAGTAATACAAACAACTGAACATTCAACATATTTTTTTGCCGTTTCGAAAAATGTTTAACCTCAACATATATTTTGTCTGTGACAAAGATTTAAAAGTTGGAACTGAACACTTTTTTTTCCAGCGGTTACGTCGAAATTCAGTTAATTTTTGATATTTCAAGGACAACCTATATTTTATCAACAACAAAATAATTAAAAGTTGATACGTCATTAAAATAATATTTTGAATTGAAAAAAAAAATGATTTAAATCTCTTTACATGTTTGAAACTTGCAAGCGTAATTTAAAAGCTGTCGCGTGAAGCGACTAGCTAGAGTACATTATGCATAGGTACACTGAGCTGTGAATAGGTGTAATAATTCTATTGGATTGATAGAGTTATATAGTAGGCTATATCACTCTTTTCAAGAAACTTATTTTTAAAATAGAAACATTTTTCTGCTAAAGTTAACATACCAAACATAAAATGACACAGGGAGAAACTTTGTGTAATTAAGCTAATGAGAATGATTTTCGTTTAACGGATGGACAATGGCCGAAGTCTTTACTTAAAGTGTTGAAATATAATGAAAGTTTTCTATAATCCACTGTTTAAAACAACTGAGTAATACAAATGATATAGTAAACATGGGATAATTAATATACGCAAAACCCTCTTTCCTACGAGGCGGAACCGCGGGCGTTGCTAATGTATTACAAAAGGTAGGGAATTACTGCAGGAATTACCTACTGGAATCCTTCCATATGAGTTAACAAACTTATATTAATTATCTTTATAACATCCAGTATTTTAGTCTTGTTTTAGTAAAATTTGGGAGGTTAAAATAGTCCTGCGAACTGTTTAGTAACATAACACTATAACTGTTTATATTTCTAAATGATGTAAATTTGAAATGATTTTTCAGAAATTTCTTTTTCTGATGATGTTCAATTTTATAATACATTAGTTTATTTTGTTCAGGCTGGTCATATTTATACCAAAGATGTGGTCGTCAATGTTCATCGAGTAAGCTTATGATTACGCAAAATCACGTCTTATCACTTCAATATATCAACTACGCATAGTATTTTGTCATTATCAATGGGTCGAAATTGAAATGTTACAAACGCTGTATGTTGAAAGTGATATAACAGATCATCACGATTGCTTGGAGATGATTAGAGGCTGACAATGTGTCAGTCGTGATGGAAGGGAATTTATATTATGAGTTAAACATTATGATTGATGAAATGTCCAAACACACTAAATCCTATGAATATCATAATAAAGTTTATTGCCTAATATTAAAGAAATTTTTTATGAAGAATATAAGTGTTGGACATTAAACTGTTAATTGTAAAATCTAGCTGCGTAGAAAAATTAATGTTTTTATAATTTATTGTTTGACTTATAGTTTATTGTTTTGAAGTTTACACTTACCCTAAGGGGCATTTAGTGAGTATGTGCTTGGGATCCCAAGGATACTTAAATCTTGTTTTATGTAGTCTTTTGTTAGATACACGACTTTCATCTTTCGTATCCGGTCTCTCTTGACCAACTCTTGTTCTTTTCTGACCTGACGCTACCAGAGTATTTTAGAGCTAAGATTTTTTTTAATGTTCTTTTATTTTTTATTATTATAAGGCGATGATGACCAAGAGGTTTATTGCCTTTAACAACAAGAGAAAAAAAGAAGTTTAAATTAAAACTAAACTTGTCAGGAAAGTTTTTTGAATTTTAAATAGGGTAATAGGGATCTTCATTTTGTGTTTTTTCTTCCTTTTTTAAACGTAATGATTGCTGAAAGGTTTTTCGCCTTTAAGCAACAATGGGAAAAATCTTATTCATATAAGTTACATGAATGTTATATTCAAGTTTTATTAAAAATAACAGGGGAAAATAGAGTGACTGTTATGTAAATAATTTTTTTTGAACCTTTGTAAAACTCGTTTAGGTTTAAATTCATATTTAAGTTTTTTCGTTAAGACTAGTGTATTTACATCGTCGCACAGTTATATTTAATAATCCGGAGTGCTCATTGCACAACTAGTCGGAGTTCATGCATTAGGACTCTTTGAAGTGGCCGCCATTTTAGAACGTAAAATAAAATTTAATATCCTGTACATACGTCGTTTGGTACAGTTATTCTTAAATTTCAACACCATCGGTAGATCGTTTGACGTAATTACACATAAATCACACCAACAAACGTAAACACGAAATGCTGAATGGTTAATTTAAACAGGACCTTCCTTAGCTCGATCGAATATTTCCTTCCACCCAATTTTACAATTATTTCAAACAACTGATAGATTTCACTTCACATCAAATCAATTAAGGTGATATTGAGTGCTTTCAACAATTTCACTACTTCCAATTTGAAGTTACTGAAATCTTATTCACGTTTGTATGTGTCAAATCTTTTAACTGTGAAAATAATGTGTCCTTCTTCCTCAATGCACTTATTTCTTGGAATTTATTTGACTGATTTAGAACAACTTCGAATCTTAGGGTATAGGAATATCCATTTAAAATATAATTACTCTTGTAACTATATTTTTCTTATTGTTTAAACGCGATTAACTTCTCGGTCAACATCGTCATTATTAAAAACAAAGAACAGAAAGTAAAGAATTTGAATACCCGGTACTCTAATAACAGCAGGGGCGGAAGAGAACAATAGTTGGTCAATAGATGCTTAACAGGAAAGATAAAAGAGAGTAAAGGTGTAGATTCAGCTAGGTCCCTTGGGATTGGTAGTTATTAGAGCCTCTGATGGTTCTAATAACTACAAACTTGTGTTCACAACGTATCATAAAATGTAAAACAAAAAAATGAAGCGAAAAATGAAATTTGGTAAGATGTTTCTGTCAAATAATTAAAATAACGTGAATTTCAGCACTAAGGTTCCACAGAAGTTTGTCAGCTGTGGTGGTTTTATTTATCATTTATTTCATTCATTCAGCATACTCTCTTTTTCATATAGTGTTAGGTCTTTCTTAGCCAACTCTTGTTCTTTTTCAACCCCGAAGCTATTAGAGTATTCGAGGACTAGGCATTTACTTATAATCTTTTCTTTTTTTTTTTATAAGTCGATGATTCCCGAAAAGTTTTCAACAGTACATATAAATTTCGTTGTATGTTTGGCTGATAGATAGCTAACTAAATCTGTAGACATTGAAGGAATCACATTTTAGACGGATTATTTTAATTAAATTTTTTCTCTGTGAAAACAAAATAAATTGTACTGTATATAATCAACACTCAGTATAGTCGATAATTATCTTTTAACAGAAATACATTAGCAAATTACAACTGTAAGCAACACATACTGTTTTAGTCCATTTAGTTTTACGGCAGCAACTTAAAAGAGCATTTGGAACAGAACATGGAGATCCAATGTTAACACTATTCTCTAATTAGCACAATATTAACAGCATGACTCTATTGGCAGAAACCCAATCAGCACAGTCTGTAGCCAATTTAATGAAATTCTAGTGTTCCTTTGTATTTGATTACTGGAGTTAATGCTTTGTAGTTAATGACAATTTTGTATTTCTTTCTGTGATAATCTGTCGCATTATACCTCGCCACATTTTGCTTGAAATATTACACAGTTAAAACGTTTCACATTTTTGTAACAGCCTGTAGCTACATGTGTTTTTACAATTAGGGTTGTAAACATTTAAACAATATTAGAGACAACGTTTTAATTGTATTCATACTGAATAGGTAGTGTTTAGTTTTTTAATGGTAGCATGTTAGGTTCTCTTTTTTCAAAAGAGATTTAAAATTTGTGACACTTAAGTTTTGGAAGGAAAAATCTTTGTAACTTTTTATGCTATCTTATTCCATAATAACCACATAATGTAAATGGATGTATTGTCTCTACAGTCTAGATGGCTGAACCCATTTTTATTAATTTCTTCTTTCGGTATGAAGGAAGGTGTACTAAAAAACCGTTGTTTTTAATTTTTGTTTTTAAACCCTAAAAAGGCAAAGACTATTAAAAAAAATTATAAAGGTTTAATAGACATTTATACTTAATTTTTCTTTTATTAAAAATATTGAGTGTAAATTCAAAAAAGGATGAAAAAATCGTTTTGTGTTTTTGATAAAACTCATTATGTTCTGACTACTATTGTCACCCTAATAACATTTTTATACTTATTTTTTTTAATTTCACTCTCAAATAATATAATATGTAGATTTAGAACATTTCTGATGTTCTTTGTGTACAAAAGATTGGTTTTATGAATTATGTCTGTCAGTCGTCTGTGTAGTGATCAGCACTTTGTACATTTGGACTGGACGGATTTTATTTCAATTTGGTATGTCGATATATTATGATCATATCTCGAGGCTATTTTATTAAAATATTTTTTATTGATAACTTCAAATTGCAAGGTACCCGTCATAAGATAGAAATAAAGATAATTCCTATTTACTCAAAATCAGCTTTTATGTTTTTGTTAAAAATTTTCTAGAATTTAGCCCGTAAGTACTCAACCAAAACGTAATGGTCGCTATTAATTGGCAACGAAGCTGTTTTAAAATACGTTATTTGATGAAATCTGCTCTATCTGTTTCATTAAAAGTTTGGTAACGTGAAGAATAATGACCCAACTTTAGTGCAAAATTTAAAATAATATAAAATTACCGTTAAGGAATAATTCCAGTAATTATTGTTGAATTAGTTTGTTTTATATAAAATATTTTTAATGAAGTTTTACTATTGCATGAAGTTACCAACCCACAAACTGCTTATTTCCAAAACATAATGACAAAAAGTAATTAAAAACATAAATCAATAGGATAAAATTTAATCACTGCATATATCAGTTGGTAGTAAAATTCCGGTGCACAGTATAATCTAGAAATAATCTTTCTACAATATACAAAGTAAAAATGCCTTAACCTGTATAATACTAGTATTGGTTGAGTCTCTGTGGCAAACTGCATTGCGGGAAGCAATCAAGTAAAAACAAGTTCACTTCGACCCTTCTACTTCCCTGTTTTACTGCAGAACGTAAATAATAACGAGAAAAAGAAATAATCGCTACTTGGGAACCAGTCGGTAAATAAACATGCCATTTTAAGTTTCATTCCCATCTTAGGGAAAAGCTCTTCAAATAATGCTGCTACTCATCCGAAATCGATTCTCGAGAGACACTTTAATATGAAAAGGAGGTAGGGCCTAGTCTACATTAATTGTATTTCTGCTTTCAACTACGTATAATTTCGTTTTAATTTTTATTGTTGTTCGTAATGTAACATTTTGATGTTTTGTTAAAAATTAATTGTTGCTTACATACTTGTTAGTTTTATACCTCAATAAATAAAGGGGGAGTTGTAAGAAGAGCTGGACTTGATTTTTCTAAATTAAATTCGTAGACAGAAGAGTTTTACCGTTGGCCGCCATTTTGAAATAGCTGAGTACAACATTGAATATACTTCCTGAATTAAATTTCTTGTATCTGCTAAACTGTCATAAAGGAGTAGTATGCTTCTTGAGTACTTTTACGACCTCGCTGAAATACTTCATTTTTGATATTTTATGAGTACAAACCTAATACACTATATACCTGATTATGTTCCAAGAGTCCAACGAAATGTTTCCTTATGGAACTAAAGGTTTCACAAAACATATTACAAGTCAATTAAAGAAGTCAGTTTCTGAATACAGAAAATATATACTTATATTTCACTTAAAATATTGACTTTTTGAGAAATACAATCGTTATGTTTGAATTATAATTTAATGATTATTTTAGACAACGTGTATCACTGTATAAATTTCGTTAAAATTCTATCGGTTTATTGAAGCGAAATGCAAAATTTTGTAATAAGTTACTTATATTCATAAGTGCGAATTGAAATTTTTCAAAACTCAATAGAAATTGGAAAACAGTCTATGGCCTATCGGAAAACAACAAATATCAAATTTGCCGAGAGATGCGGTAATATGTTTCAAGGTGGATAATATACCGTTTTAACACACTATCTCCCATTAAAAAAAAAATCTCGATCAAATAAGGACCACGTATTTGACTGCAGAGAAAAAATGTTTAAAAACTTGTATACAGAATTTTAAGATGGTAACTATTATGAAACATGATTTAGGACCAATGTGTATAATATTATCTTCCTGTTTTTACACCCATCTCAGCTATAAGGAAACAAAAAAAACGAAATTCTATGTTAGTCATTTCCATATAGACACATTATTTTGCTCTAGTACCGTTTAAAAAGAATATGTAGTCTACATTTTAATTAATTTTGTAATTGTATAAATATCTTTTGTTGTAGACGTGTTAAAGATATGTAAGCAATTTATACAGAGTAAGGAAACCCCTCATCAACTTTAAAACTGTTTCAGATAAAATAATTTAATTTTCAAAATAAATTATTAATAAGTTATTAATAAGTCAATTACCCCTTATAATTGGGTGTGGCCCAGAGGCCACTCATTTATTTTAAATGGTAACAACCTTTGTATAGTATCAATTTTAAACGTCTCTTTAAGACAATAAAAATGGTATTAATAATAAGTTACGACGATGTCTGCATCCAAAATGGCGGCGGGATAAAGTTTAAATTTACAAAATCATTTTGGTAGTCTAAGGAACTGTAAAGAGAAATTAATAAATGTGGTAATTTTTACATGGAATTGAATAAATTTATTTGAAATCAGTGTATTAATAATTAAACATAATTTTTGTTTATTTTACATCTTAATGTAATATTTTTTTAGATTACCCTCCTTCTCTTGTTTATAGTGTGCGAGTCGGCTAAATTGTTGCAAAAATGATGCTTACTTCTTGATGTGTAATATTCTATTTACAGTGTATCATTAGTAGACCAATAGATGCTTATGAGAAGTAATTGTGATCGGTTGGCTAATTTGTTTTGTCTTCCTCTATCGTATTAAGAGTAACTTTTGTTTTCTATCTTTCTAATTGTTTTTGTGTAATCTGTTAACATTACTTTTAACATGTTACTTAGTGAACAAGAAAGGGTCGTACTTTTAATGATGAGAGGCTTCGATGAGAGAGTTAGGTGTATAATGAGGTTTGTGAAGTGTTCAATGCAACATTTAATAATCGTAACCCTATTTCAAAAAGTACAGTGTCAAAAACGATAAAACGATTTGAAGAAACAGGAAGCATTAGTATTAGGAGAAAACCATAGAGGTCTATATAGTGACAAATCATGGTTAAAGATTAGATATCATGCAAGAAATTTGAGAATCCTCATTGCTAGACTCGAACAGCAGCCCGAAAACAAAACATCAAACATAGTTCAGTGATTCGGACATTGAAATGTGCACATTTATAACCATTACAAATTCATCTAAGAGAAGAATTTAATAAAGATAATTTCCATCGACGAGTTGAGTTCTGCGAAATTATGATGAAGAATATTTGTGCGAATCCTAATTTATTAAACAACATAGTTTTTAGTAACGAGGTCAAATTCCTTTGATATAAACCCTAACTGGTATCGCAAGGCACATAATCAATATGAAAAAGAAAAGTTATTATTATCCTTTAGGTACAGTTGGAAAGTTGACATACTCTTCATTGACATATTAACATGATTACTTTATTTGTATTCAAAATACAATACACCTTTGTAATAAGGACAATAAAATGTACCATGAGGTAAAACCTGTTTGAGGTAGTCTAAATTATTATTTTTGTACAGCCTAACGCTCAAGATGGAGGAAACAGGCTGACCGGTTTACATATACCAGTCGTAGTAAATGTATAGGCAGGTATTGTTGGCGAACGATTGATGGGGCCTATTTTTATTGACGGAAATTTAAACGCAGAGAATTATGAGGGTATGCTTCTAGACCATATAATTCCCTAAATTCCAAACTATGTAAAAATGACCAGATTTATTTATTTGCCATTAAAGGTCCTTAGACTACCAAAATTATTCTTTGGAAATTCAAACTTTATTTCGCCGCCTTTTTTGAATACAGACATGTTAGCACTTTTTCTATTATAATTTTATTTGTCTTAAAGAGACATTTCAAATAATATACTACACAAAGGGCGTTACCATTAAAAATATTTGAGTTACAATTCCTGGGCCACCCCCCTCCCCAAGGAGGAGTTGAAATTGTGTTTCTCATAAAAAGATACCATAGTTAGTTGACCAATAATTTATCTTAAAAAATACAGTATTCTATCTGGAACAGTTTCAAAATTGATAATAGGGTTCCATAATTGGACACACTCTGTATGTTAATTCCAATAGTTTGAAGGCTTTCAAATAATAATATCGGTAATATAAATAATTTTGTAATGTAACAATTGCAATTACTCTCATGGAAATGGCGACCTCCGGAATTGTTAAATGTCTACCCGTTCTACTTATAGTGGTGGCATTTATGGCTAATTGTGTATAATAGGGCGGAGCTCTCCCATGGCGAACGTTTAAATTAAAGCTTTAATTCGGAAAGTATTTCACTGATCGTGGGCGATTTTTTCACATAAACAGAACTCGATAACACCAGTCATGACGAGGACACATTTTAACCGAGCCAAAAGTACTAATTGAACTAGAAAGTTAAAACCATTTGCTATTCATACCATAACAACCAGTTTTACAAATTTAGTTAACTGATTCATTGGAATAACCATACAATCAATTTGAGGTTTCTCACTATATTTACAAAAATTATAATCATAATATAAATTATTTCTGTTGTAACGCATAGAATTATTGGTATGTTTTTTATTTTCGAAAACCATCGCAAAAGTTTCTCAAACTGTAACACACACAATATTCATTGTTAAAAAGAAATATGTGACTTTATATGATACAGAGTTCTTAATGACGACAATCAAAGTTTCAATACATATTAACTAAGAAACTTGCTTCGCTCCAGTCTATGTCATTAATTGATGACGACCTAATGGAGAAACGCAAATATTTTTCCGATTAAATTTGTTATTTGGCTCGATATTGTGAATTCTTGAACAAGTTTGTTAACTAGGTACTAAATGAATTTGTTAATTTAAAAATGGTGATCAACCCTCAAATTAGAAAAAAATTACTTGCAGATCATAAAATGTCTTACAATAGCTTTGCTTAAAAATATCAACATTCAATCATGCCCTAAAGTTGTTTTTGTGATAAAATGTACGACAACTTAAAAAATAAAATATGAATTACATAACCTAAAAATTATAAATAATCACCATTAATTCATCTAGTATATAATTGTTCGGTAGATTTTTAGTCAAATATATAATTTAACTAAGTTTAGTATACTGTACTTAGATTGTAATTAAACAAGTAGAGAAATTTCAAAATAGTGGCCAAAGGAATCGGTTTATAAGTAATACTATTTTATAGAGTCACAAGCTCTTGTTAACCAATGCTACACAATTTGAAAGTTAGAAATAATCAGGAATAATATTTCTAATAACCATAACTGTATCTAGTCGAATTTTAGCTAAATTTATCACGTAACTTATGTTTCTCTACTTTTTGTATGTGACTGTTGCATAAACAAACTAGGCGTGAAATTTTTAAATGGTAACTGAAGGAATGTGTTTTGAAGTAGTTCTAGTATTTCACAAACCTACGTGTGTGTAAAGAAGAGGAGGTGAAGATCCGGTTGCCCGCACCTCTGACACGTGGGCTTTTTGTACCTCCAGGAAAGACGAGAAGAAAGTGAGACAAGGCAATAGTGGTATTACCCCATAACAAAGCAGAACTGAAGAAGAGATGTTCATTTCCTCTTTGGTTCTGGAGTCTGGAGAGACGTCTCCTGATTTCATCACATGCCCAAGATAGAAGTCGGCTACCCGACCTAGTCTTGTGGCTCCTGAGAGACATTCTTTCAGACTATCGAAAAACGGGCACCAAATTGTTGTCAGGGCCGCCAATTGTAGCTCATTTTTTGCTCTGTATATACATGTTAGGGAACGGTACACAAATGTTTCTGTATGTAAATGTAAGGTAAAAACATTGTGGAAACATCCTAATATTAAAATAATGTCTAATTTAAAAAATTTAAACAGTGTGTCAAAATAACACAAGTAAGTTTAGTTAGAATGTCAAAATATGACAGGTGTGTTAAAAGAACATCATATTATGTTAAAATCGACCTTAAGAAGCTTTCCCTCGATTGAAGCGAAAATTTTGATATAACATGTTTAAAATTACTGACGAGTTCCAGAATAAACGATTATTTATTTTCCTAATTATTATTTACGTTCCGCAGTAAAACAAGGACGTGAGGGACAAAGGGAAATTCTTTTTTCTTGATTGCTTCCCGCAATGCAGTTTGCCACAGCGACTCAGCCAATACTGCTGATATATAGGTGTATTATTTCTAATTTTACCAATCTTTGTTTTATAGAGCGATTATTTACATAATACAATATTCCGGAATACTGCAGAGTTTATAAAATTAATTTTGTATTGTTTTTAGGTCTCTTTATGTCCATATTCTGCAGAAGAAATATTTTATAAGCGGTTGATTTAAATCAGTAATAAAATTTTATGAAAACATTTTTTATTTATAAATATTGAAGAACTCATAACATTTTGATGGGAATGAAACTAGTTTACCATTATATAGAGCAGAGTTTGTCATTAATAGACAAAATGCAACTTTAATTTTTTTATTAAAAGACAATTAGGAATTTACTCAAAAATCTTTAATATTGTTTCAAATGTTTTTTGTCAAATATCTTTTAAAATTGTTTTAATTTTTGTAATAATATTGGATATTTATTAAAAAAACTTAGCTGAATAATTACAAGCCTTGTTAAAACTCACAACAATAAAAACAAAACATAAACCATAGAAAAAATTTGGCTTTAAAGGGCTCTATTTAAAAATATTTTGACCAATTTTACTAGTTAACGAAATCGTATAAGTTATTACAAAAAACCTGAACGTAATTAATTTCACAAAATTTTGTATTCGTTGCTCTTTCAATTTTTCAAAATTATGTTTTCTAGATTGCAGAGATGGTTTACGATTACACTTTTTTAAAGCAGTAAGATCTGCCTGTTCGAAAGTAATCTGATCAATTCTATAGATTGGAAGGACTCTACAGTTGCCAGATTTTCCCCGTTAAATTTGTTTTTGTGGTGTCACTTAAAATATAAAAAGTCACTCAATCTAACCGGCTCCCGTAGAAGATTTACTTTAACGTATAATAAACGAATTATGTCAAATCACTTCAGAAATTCTCCAAGATTCACAAATTTTTCAGCAAAATGTATTTACTGCAGTGAAGCTGGAGGTCGTCAAGTTGAACTCAATAAACTGACACGCTACTTGGTAATACAGTAGTGTATTATAGTTACTTACAAACCAGTTTCTGTAACTTTGTCCTACTTATACCTTCAACTTTAATAAATAAGACACCGATGAAAAAATAAAGCTAAATTTAAGAAAACCCAAGTGTTTTGTGTCCGGGGGTTACCCGTAATAGTCTAGATATTATAAGCTCCTAAATTATTTTTCGAGGTCAAATTCGTTGCACATTTCAAGGGCAGAAGTAAGAGAGGGATCTAACTCAAGAATACATGATAATGAGTCCTTCAGGATCGCCACGCACTTACTCACAATAGGAAGCACTTTATTGGTAATAAGCACTTTATTCATAACAAGACATCTCAATGACTAAGACATCATCTTCAGTTGTTACTTTAGGTCACTGTAAATGATTAGCCGTGGAAGAGTCGACTTGTTAAAAATTGTGTTTTCTTTCATTTCATGATACAAAGTGTGAATTACATTTTGTTTCTTGTATTAGTTTAGATGAAAATATTTATATATGAAACCAGTTGTGGATACACTCCAGTTCTTCTAAAGTGTTAAAATTCCACATTATTTAAGATATGATGCAAAATGTAAGAGATTATCACTGAAAACGTTACAAATCATTATCATTAACTAGAAACCATTTACTTCAGTAGTTAAATTCAAAGGTACAATAGAATTACATTAAATCAACGTTAGACTGTGATGATTGGCTTTGTGCCATTGGAGTCATACTATTAATATTGTGCTAATTACATACAGAACAGTGTTAACATTGGATCTCCATGTTCTGTTCCAAATGCTCTTTTAAGTTGCTGCCGTAAAACTAAATGGACCAGAGCAGCCTGTGCAGTTATTACCAATGTACTTTGCTAATGTATTTCTGTTAAATGATCATTATCACCTTTACAATCGTGTGTATTATAATATATTGGTTTTTTTTACATTATAAAAGACAAATTTAAATATTTATTTTTAATAATATTTGCAGAACACAAAACTGCATTAAATTATTCAATAGTTTTATGTAGCTTCCAGATAAGAAGAAATTAATAATAATAATAATAAAATAAATACAAAAAATATTTTAAAAATCATTTTCAAGTTGTTTCAACTTTATCTTTATCAACTATTTGTGATTTCTTTCTTTTTGTTTTAATATAAGTATTGATAACTATTTATTTACATAAAACGAAATACTGTTTCGCAAGTGCCAATATATCGTATTTAATTGACAATTACTCCTGAACCGTATTTTCTTTTACCTTTAATTTAGCACACTGGTCGGAGTCATTAATCTTTTACATTTAATTAAAATTTAAACAAAATCAGTATTGCCAATTTTCAAAATTAAATCAGATACAATTAGCTCCGTGGATGATAATTTGTTTGTTTACCGATAATTCCCCAACCGATATTTTCTATTGAGACGAATACGTTTTGATTGGGTCATTAGAAACTAATATTGATCAAAATTTCTAGAGCCAATTTTCAGAAACTGGAATTTTGGTCTTATCCAGTTATTACCACCAAATTTTGAGTTGTCGAAAAAAAATATAAAATATTTAGAGAAATAGCCAAAACATGTCCACATTTAAAAATTGATTGTAATCACACATTTGGCTCCAGAAACAGGACAGACTTGAGAGACATCATTAAAAAATCTCATTTTTTGGCCTCGTGGAACCTCAAAACTGCTTTATCCAAGGTTAACTGGACATTGATTGAATTTTCTCTATATTTCGTAGCTTGGTATATAATTACTATATTTGAGACAGTAATTACAATAGATTACCTGTATTTATTTTAAAAAAATATTTAAAAACTACGGTTACAATATTTATTTGCTAGCCGTTAAACTAATGTAATAAATGCCTATACTAGATGGTAGCATTGAACTTCTATATGAAGTCGTATACATTAAATTTACATTTCTTCACAAATAAAACTCCAACTGCAAGACACACAAATAGACAGATGCCATTACATTCATTCATGGCAAGGTTTAATAAAGATGAACCACATCTTGTATAATGCAACTCAAGTTTATGTAGGAGATCAACATGATTTCTACGTCTAGCTAAAACGATCATAAATTTTAGCTTATAAAAATATTTTATCACTTCTGAGAAAACTTGAAGATTCTTTCTAAAGACAATATTGTTTCTTAAGTAGTTACATTTATAACATATAACAACTTCTCCCCCCCCCACAACTTTTATTTTCATAATTGTATTGATATCGATTTCTAAATAAATAAAGTTTATATTTGATCTATATGCACTACGTTTCAAGATACTGTATTTATAATTTTTGACAGCCATATTGGATTGAATAAATTGTTTTATGTATAACATGGTCCTGAGACGAATGTTAAGCATTATAGCTGAATTCAGTGGTGTAATATTTTGTTTTTGTTTTTATATTTGTCTCCTATCCAAACTATTTACAAAAGTGGTATGAAATACGAATTATTTTAAATACTGTCGAAGGCGCATTTAATATTCTTAACTATTTGTGACACACATTAAGACTTTATGTTCATCTTAATGGTGGAATCTGATTATCATTATGTACTGATAATTATTTACACCAATCAAATTGATGTCATTAATAAAAGCTATTAGTTATTTCAAAATAGTTTAAAACTAAATAACTTAAAACAACTTAAAATAGTTTAAGGTATTATATTGAAAACAAGTTATATCATTGAGATGAATATGGAAGTTATATGCAGCATCATGTGTCATAAATAGTTTAAATAGTAAATGTCTTAGGTAATAATAAAAAAATAAAATATCTGATAGTTTTTCATAAATAGGTGAATATAAGAGACAAATGTAAAAACAGAACGTGCTACTGAACTTAATGTTGAAAAATAACCTTTAATAATGTGTTACACAACGATATTACTATTTTGTGAAAATTAACCTTAATCCAAAATGTTCCGAAATAACGGTCAAAAATTTTACTTTTAGAAAAACGTAATACTATGGACAAGGTATAAACGTCATTCGATCCTTAAATTGATGAAGCAAATTGCTCTTATGCAAAACTTTTAAAATGATATTGATTGATGAAGGTGGGCCGAAGCACAAAAAGACTCGAACCCTAACTTGTCAAGACTGCAAAACATACATCACCAGCTGGGTTCGTACATGAGGCTTTTAAAAAATACGCCCTCTCCTCGCCGTTTTACCTTTCTTAGACTCTATATCGCATATTTTGAGACTACTGAAAAAAAAAAATTTTAGTTTTACTTATTTTATAGCCTTTCTTATTTTCTTTATAGACTGATAAAATAAGATAAGTAAAATTAAAATTAAATACGAGCAGACCATTAGGCAAAAAAGAAGGAAATTAAAGGTATAATGTCAACTCTCACTGCCCTATGAGTACAACTCCACCATATAAGCAACGTGTTTAAAACTATACCTTTTTAGTTCTTTTATAATTTAACATTTGAAGATTGTATCAGTAGTATGAATTTTGGATATACAGTATATCGAAACAACGAGGGAATCCGATTTAAATATTTTGAGAAAGTTTATAAATTATAATTAAAAATTAATAGGATTATTTACTATAATATAAATGTATCTGGTTTACCACACTTCAACTGGATTGTATTAAAAGCTACCAATGATTGGTATTTTTTAGAAATCTCTACATCAAATTTTATTGAAATAAAAGAAAATTAATTGTGACTTTTATCACAGCAGAGTAAAATTAATTGTGTCAAATTAATTGTGACTCTTTGTAGAGTAAGAGGCACCCTAATTGGCGGTGCACGATGCTACTAGACATATTAGGTTTCAGGATTGCTGGATAGAAACAATTTTTTAATAAATTCAAAATCCAACGTAAAGAATAGTTTTCAGTAATGCCAAACTATGGAGTCATGTTCGCAGAAGGGTAATAGTGAACAAAGACAAGTGAGTATATCCAGACGGATAACTGCTATGATATAATCTGTTAATCGTTTTGACTAACATTCAACGTAACTGCTAAACGGTGATGGCAAGTTGTGTGATAATTTCACTCGCTGGTAACAGAGAAAAGCATGTTTCATTTTCTCAACTTTTTTCATGTATACAGCTCTACTAATATTAATCGCAACATCTCTTCGTCAGTTTGTAATTTTTAAACTTATACCTCGAGAACTGCTGATTCGATTTTCATTCAGTTTACTTTCCTATGTAGGTATACTATCTGATCAGGGTTTAGTCTTTGTTGGATTTAAATTAATTATTAGTTTTAATTATAACAATATTTGTACGAACAAGTGATAAGAAAAATAGAATTTCCAAAATATTTTATGCGTCTTAAAATTTTCAGTGGCAAAGGTGATAAATGATTCGAATGCTAATTGGAAAGGGTAACTTTTTAGAAATCGGTGTAGTGGTTCCTAACTTATAATAATTTTTTACTTTTGAAAAGTAGAAAATCCTGACACATTGATACATTTTCTTAAAATTTTCATTACCAACATGTATTGCCAGTAACAAAATTGGTATAGGATTTAAATGCTAATTGGTACAAAAAACTATTAAAATCGCTACAGAAGCTCCAAAGTTTTAACAATTTTTATATACAGTCTTGTTTGTGGCAGGGGTAATGAAGTACACGTTGCTTTGTCAAATTAGTTACAAAAACATCTTCTAAACAACAATTCCCTGTGTGAGCTTTAATCTAAGTGATATAAGAACTAACTGAATAGATATTGATATATATAAACTCTTATGTTTAGAGCATTACAAAAAGGAAGATCCACGAATTCTCTGAAGTGTACTTTAGACATTAGGGATGCATGAATACCATGGTGTGTAGAGAAGGTTCTTAGTCACCCTCCGTAACTAGTCTGCAGCTAAGCCAACCCTTTCGCAGCCCTTGACATTCTCCAATACTTTCAGCTAGTGAATATAATGAAACTTGACTGATAGAAATTTTGAAAACGGAACAGAAAGGGCATTGCGCTAAACCATATCTAATATATTAAAAATTGAAAGTGCAAAGTTAATTTCTTCAACCTAGCCATACGGTTTACATTAGAAGTTTCGTAAAGCACAAGACATAATAACAAGAATTACATTGTATCGAAAATTTCAGTTGTATAATTAAAAAACTCCAAAGGCACACTTCTGATAATCATAGGACAAACCGATAAAGTTGTTTAGGTAAATTTGTTTGACTACTTTTGGTTGTAGTAAACCCAAAATAAAAATAAACTTATGAAATGAAATCAAGGATAGATTAATACTCCCAACTAATATTAAAGAAACCAAATTTGTCTTCACTGGTTTTTATTATTGAAATGATTCGTTATAAACCATATCTTGAATTACACAAAGTTTTATAGCACTGAATTTTTATAATCATTTTGTTTTCAATAATTTGTGTTCCATTATATTGTTGGAGATACTAATCAAATTGTTTTCTGTAGATTTGAAGTTATTTCCTCGCATCCGGTTAACATTGTTGTACCATCTTGTCGTAGTGGTTTCATATTATCGGATTTAAGTCACTAGTTATCGGTTTTAATCAAACCGATAGTTTCATTGTGTCTTTTTTTGGTCTTAAATGGTCAGCGAAATAAAAAAAATAATAGAATGGACCTTTTCCACAATAAACCAAATAAATTGGGGCCTTGTGTCTCGTCGCACTAAACTAAATCATAAAAATATTGGTAATTATTCAAATTTGTTTTGTAAATTAAAATAATTTCTGCACTTTCTCTGAACGTAACATTTAGCAATTTCGAAAAATGATTAAAGATAAAGAAAAACGAAATATAGAAAATCAGCATTATTTTGAAATTATGTTACATAAAATAGTTAAAGTATGTTGGTATTTGGGGTTTTATTTCTTACTCACTCTTTTCGCCCTGTTTTGTTACCACTAATATATATATATATATATATATATATATATATATATATATATATATATATATATATACTCATTGGATTTTTTTTTAACATTTCGTTCTAACTCTCAAGATTTTTCTGAGTGCGTCTTAGGTCAAGCTTTTACATCAAGTTTCTAGGTTAAGTAGTGTAGCTACAATGTATAACAATTCAGACAGGGAGAAAAAATTTCTAACCGAAAAACTAAAGTAAACCGAAACAAACAAAACTAAAAGTATAACCTACAAAATGACAAGTTATATTTTTGAATCTAGATTTAAATTTATTACATTTTTTGAGACTTAATTAATTTCATAACTTCATAAACATTTCTGAATAAATATTGGAATATGCGGATAGTTTTAAATTATTTTGTGCAACATTAAAAATGATGAAATTATTACATTATTTCAATTTTTGTTTGTTTGCACTGATGTTTTTGTAACACTTATGTCTAAAAGGAGGTTTCATAGAAGAAATCAAACTCTTTCAATTTACTTTATGTTATTTGAAAGAAACTAATATTTTGTCTACATTTGAATCTAGTTCATAGTAGTGCACTCAATAATGTTTCTGTTATTTTAAAACATTTATATACTTATTGCTTCTCAAATATGAAAATTTGCCATAAATTATTGGAACTATAAACAAGAAAGTTAAACTAACCGGAAGTTATAAAAATAAAATTGTGATCAATATCTAAGAATTACGATCCTGGTAGACAGGCCATGAAACTATTGGTGGTTGACTACGATTTAACTTGTTTGCTGTATAAATTGCACTTTATTGCGCAAGTCTAAGCAGAGCTGATTTAGATCATATATACATACAAACCTATTCTCGAGATACGACTTTGTTGTTGTATGTAGGGGGAGGAGGGTCTGTGTGTGCGCGCCCGCGCGCGTGTGTGTGTGTGTATGTGTAGGTTTCAATCTAGGAAATGCAATATCACGTCAAAACAAACTAAGTATGAAGGTTTAATTATTTAAAAAAAATTTTAAATACAGTATACTCAAATTATTTCATAAAAAAAAATTTAATGTTTTAACGACTAAAGTCAAGAAAGTATAAATAGTTATTGTAGTGACAGGAATGTGGTATGTGAAGACGATGAAATCGTTCAAAATAACAATAAATTAATATCCTGTTTTAAATTAACAGGATAGAAAGACAATAAAATAAAATCACTATATTTTGTCTCGTTGATGTTGAACATTTTAAACGAAAAGAGAAGCTGCATTGTACTATTGTCTAAATGAAATGAAAAAATAATCAGTTTTACTTAACAGGAATGATTCTAACGACAGTTTGTTCGTGGACAGTGATAGTTGTAAAACATATTTTTATGTTCTTTCTTTGTAAATATCCGTTACGTCCTTTTTTTTAGTTATTGTTGATAAATTAATAGCGTCAGCGTTAGAAATAAACAAGAGTGGTCAAGGGAGACCCGCTAGAAATATGAAAGAGAGAGAGATATATCCCAAGACTGCATGCCAGAAGGTGCCATCTCGCTAGGTCCACTCGAGGTAGCCAAGCTTGTGCTCGCTATAAATGGGCCCTTTTGACGATAACATTACTTCCTGATGCTTAATACAAATTACGTTCATTTTGTTTAAACCTTATTTAATTCACTGTACTATTTTTATGAAATTAACTTTTATACCACATTTTATATAGGTCTAACTACTGAGTAATAATTTCGATTAAGGTATATTTTGGTTTTAACTTCTGTAACAGTGACCTGGAGTGTTAATTGGAATAACAGCCATTATATTATCAACATCCACACTTATCCGCATAAATCTGATCTACCATAGCAGAAGTTTAAAAAATTTTATTAACTTGCTCAGCCAGCATGTATGGTAGACGGTTTGGAAGCAAATTTATAACTCCAATTAAATAACGTAAATGCATACTGAGTGTATAATAGACGAACTCTTTTTTTTTTTAACCTGTTTCCAAACCAAATATACAACTTAGTTTGGAGTAACTTGTGTTAACGGAAAATTGTCTTAATAAATAAACGCAAAACTCTTTCAATTTGGTCACTTTCCCACAATTTGATAATCATAACACATAGTTGCTCTGATAATCGCCTTAAAAGTGAACTTTATATCTTGTCACTAAAAAGGTTCCCCAAACACTATTCAAAAGCTATTTAACGATAGCTCTCTTTTCTTTTAGGTGAGATTTCCATCTTAATCTTGTAATTAGAATTATCCCCAGATACTTATAATTATTATTATTAACTTCTTCCACTCTTTCACCACCTATCATTAGCACCCAGTTTACCACCATTTATAAACATTTTCAGTACTCAATAAGATAACCGATCATAATCTGGAGGCTACCAGCTGCAGGAGCGACAACAACGATGTCGTCTGCAAACATTAAGGCCCTGACTTTAATCCCCCCCAAATTACAAACTATTTCTAAAATGTCTGAAAGGTCGTTAATAAATAATGAAAATAACATCGTACCCCAACAGTTTCAAAACAACTAGGAACTCCATCCTTACATCAAACTCCCGCTGCAGTACTGCTGTACACATTTTTTTGAACACTCGAACACCCATAAACTTTTGTTTATAACCCATTTTGAAGCGTTGTTCAATTTAAAAAAATATATAATATTTAGAATTAATTAGGATATTATTTGTGACATAACAAATGCTATGCATCTAAATAAATTGTGCTTTTGAGAGAGAAATTATATACGGTACTGCTAATTATTAAATTTATGAACGAGTGTAAAATAATAATACGCTGAAAATATTGTTATAACGTAAAAATAATATAATAATAGTAAAAATAGTCTTCTCACATCCCCAAAACCAAATAAAAACTAATCGTCACTTTAAATTTCAGATAGGTAGTTGTCTATTAAAAGATGTATAAGATCCATGGATGACGCCTATGTAAAGTTATATATTTCAATAAGGGTCAAAACTTGCTTCCCTTGTACCATAAACACGTCCTCAACGTAAACCGTATTTGTTAATATCATGGTTTTAATGACGGTGGTCAAGGTCAACTTTTGATTTTTGTATTATTCGCCGAACTTTTCCCCTGAAATTCTATTAGGTAATATTTAAATTTTTAATTTATGATTTTAACTCTTATTAGTTTTTTTACCAGCAAGTATTGAAAATAAAATATTTCAAGTGAAATTATTGTAATATTAAAATTAAAAATAAATTGAAACAATTGATAAATAAGATATTGTTAAAGATTACTATAACTACCGAATTTACTTAATCACAATTTTCTATTGTTGGAGTTGATTCTAAATCCAACACTCACACGCATTACATCCTCCTCAGGAGGCTGGCTGAAAGACTTACATTTGCAACATTATGGGTCGTGAACACTTGAGGAAGGTGACGGAATGGTTATAAGACCTACATATTTCGCCGTTGGCCGGGTCAAGATTCTTACAGTAAGATAAACCGCTCTCAATCTTCATATAGGGTATATTTTTACGAAATGATAGGTTTTTTAAACATTTAAAACCGGATTCCATGCACCATAATAGGAAAATATGGACGGAAACTGGTATGCATCGCATCTCTTTATTCCGTGTTATTTTTAATCTTAGTTTTTGTTTTGTTTTTATAACCGTTTATATTCCGACACAATAGATGCAAAAAAGATGCACACGCGATTAGTTTCTACCGCGTTAATTCATTTTTAATAAGTTAGGTTCTTTAGTTTTTTTGTTGTTTTTTTTATAGGCGTTTATTTATATTCCCATAGACAATATATGCAACCAGGATTGCATATTCCTGACTAGGGTGTACCGCGATAATTCATTCATATATATATATATATTTTTTTTTTTAAGTATATTTTTTAATTCATTGTTATGACCGGACGCGATAATCAAAATTTGTATACTGTAGGTCGATATGTTAGGTCGCACAACCACGGGGGTTGAATCGGTAATAAAAATATGGTGGCATCCTTCATTCCGGTAGCTAACTAATGGTGGGACCGACCTATACACATACACACACACACAACACACACTCTAATAAGAGTGGGTCTTTCAGCTGGTACACACAAGACTGAAATAATACAACTTTCACAATCTGGTCTTTGTGTTTTATTTATTAGACTTAAGTTATACGTAAGATAAATTTATATTTTAAAATGAATGTACTGAAGTGATAGTTTGTATATATTTATAATGTTGTAAACTTTAAAATATTGTAAATTAAATTGAAAAATAAATGTCTTTTTAAAATGTAACCAGACTTATTTCTGAAAAGTTCACTCTGGCATTTCATACTGCCAAAATATTAATTTGATAAGTATATAAGGTGTTGCTTGTATTAAAAAAGACTGAAGTACTTATAATTTACTAAATTAATCTTCAACGTAGCAAATTATAAATTACTGAAATAGACAAATCAATATGGGGTAAATCTTAAACCCTTCAAATTGCAGACTACGATATAGTTGTGTAGAAGCTACCACAGCTGGCTTGGTTTTCTACTCTGACGTGCAATTTGTTGTGTCCAGTTGGAATGCTCTGTTTTGTGTGTAAAATAAACTTTATTATAAAACAGAATTCGTTTAACTTGGTAATTGTGTAAGACACCCTTAGACCTTGAATACTACGGTTGGGAAAAAAAAGTTGATCAACACTACACAAACAGAAAGTGTAGATCCAGTTAAAACGCCTCGGGATTGCTACATCCGTACTCACTATGAGTCCTTAAGAGATACCTATGAAAGAAAGAGGTCTAACCCGACATGGTCTCACCCTCTCATACGTTGTACCAACAGTCTTTGTACATCCCCAAAGTTCTACTCTTTACGTTCTACTCCAAGTTGGTCTGGTAATCGTTATATAAAGTAATCGCTTGTTGTAAAGGTTCAATTGTGATTTTCTACCAAATAAAAGTATTGACATTTTTGACGTACTTTAGGTGAATCTGTTCTCAATTTTTTTCACGTGGTGTTTCCATGTTAGTCGTTAATCAAGTTGCAGTCCTAGATATTTAACAGTATCACGTTGTGGTATTTTTTAAATTATTTATATATAAACACATGTCGCAAAGCAAATAATAAGGCTTGATTTTGTTCATTGGGGTCCATTCCGATACCTGATTAAGAGATCTTTGAAGATTTTCAGTTACCTGCGCCAAGAATCACCAAAATCCTTTGAAAAATCTATATTTTGATAGCACCCCTTACACGATTTTTCACAAATTATACGTTCAATGGCTTTAGACATATTCGTATTTTGGTGAAATTTCATTTATCAATTTCTTAATAAACACTAAATAAACAATGAAAACAAACGGAATAATATTAACATTGGTATCGGCATAATTATATTAGTGTCTCTCTGTACCCGTTGAGCGTATGACTGGAGCATTTTACAGAGAAATGTCGTGGTTGCTGTTATGACTTTATAACAGCAGAAAATGCTTTACATGATTATATAGAGATATCATGGACACCATTGCTACCTATAAAAGTACAGAAGATGTTTGAAGTTATCATACGTACATCTTGTGGGTTTAATAAATGTAAAAACAATATTTATAAAAACCAAAATTTTCCAAAATGGTCGCTAAATATTGTTTTTACCAAATATATGTTTTATGTTGTTTCGGTTAGAACAAGTAATGTAATGAGTTTTTTGTCTTATAACATGTCTCCTAAACTCAAATGTTTAGGAGCTTGGCTATTAAAAAGACTGTAGATTAAAAACAGATTTTAAAGAGATATTAAAATTTAAAAATGATATCTTATACACATAACTCAGTACTTACTTTACATAACTAAGTAAACGATGTTATGTGTCAAAATGCGTGACTCATCAAGATATTTACATTTGCAAAGGGATAATAGAACTATTACTACTAATCCATTAATAATATCAGTTTAATTCTTATTTTTATTTCAGTAAATGTTATTAGGACACAATTTCTAACAAATTGTTCTACATTTTCAAGGTACGATAGTCATTTTAAGGTCCATGAAACGAAGAATTCCTTTATTAAACCACAGTAACACCGGACGAATTAAGAAAACGATCCGTGAGCTAAAACAGGCAAATCTTCAGGAATTGATTGTGTAAGTGCAACTTTGCTCACGGCTATCAACATTCATATAACGGGTGGCGCATCATCTTTAATAAACCTAACTTTCGTAACTGGCGTGTTTCCTGATAGAGTAAAAGAGGCCCTCGTTGTACCAATTTTCAAAAAAGGTGACAGGAAAGTTGTTGCAAACTATAGACCTTTTTCTCTGATGTCTGTGTTCTCAAAGGTTTTTGAAAAAAGTGATAAAGTTTAGAATTAAGAATTTTTTCGAGAAAGAAAATTTTTTCAGTAATATTCAGTTTGGGTTTAGAGAGGGTTTAGCACTGAAGAAGCTCTCTTAAAATTTAGTTCCTCTATTTATGATGGCTTAATAAATAGTGTAAGTGGGATGTTCTCGATATAAAAAAAGTTTTCAACATGGTGGATCACTGAATAAATTAAATAAATGTGGAATTTGGGGTAATTTTAATAATTGTTTTAGAAGTATCTAACTGATCGTTTACAGGTAGTTAAGGTCGGGGAATCTATGAGCCAATCTGTCAACGTTAAATATGGCGTCCCTCAGGGATCTGTATTGGGACCACTTTTATTTCTAGTGTATATAAATAGTTTATGTATTACAAATATTCGTGGGAAAATAAACTCCTTCGCAGGTGATACAGTCATAAAGTTACCTGGCGGAGTCCTGGGAAAATGTGCGAGATTATATGGCATAAGATTTAAATACGTTACAAGTTTGGTTTCCTAAACATTTGGCCTTCATGATGCTTAATATTGACAAAACTAAGTTTATAATCTTTCATTTAAAACATAAAGTAATTAGTTACATACCCTATGACGTATAAATGTTGACAATGTGTTTATAACATTACTACATGCTTATATCAATGTAATTCTATGGAACAGTTGCAAAGTATAAAGTATTTGTGGTTGACTGTGAATTATAAGTGTTTTGGAAACCTCATATAAGAAATATACAAAATTAAGACCAAATATTTCGCCTATTTTACTTCCTGAAAAACCTTTACGTCTGGAAAATATATATTAATCGTTAATACACAGTAGATTAAGTTATGGATTGTCGTGATGTGGAGGCATTTATATTTCTAATCTGTTAATACACAGTTGACTAACTTATGGATTGTCGTGTTGTGGAGGTACTTATATTTCTAATCTTAAACCGATTTTGAGGATTCAAAAACGATGTATGAGGCTAAGTTGTTATAAATCTGTAATGGTTCGTTCAATGTCACTTCTCAGATATTTAAAAGTACTTCCACTACAATAACTCTCCCTTCCCCCCTCTCTCTCTCCCTATATATAAGTTTCTAAAGATCTTGTTTACGAAATTTTACTCATTCGTCGTAACGAAACTTTTTAACAATATACCTGAATATATTTAAAAAATGTAGGAATTCTAAAACAATTTTGAAGGTATTTGAGGTGATGGTTACTCATTTTATACGATACAACGTTCATTTTAAATATTACAACTTAACATGTGTACGATATTTTTGGGACGTATGTGAGAATGTGTTTGTTTTTGTGCGAGTGTCTTGCTTTGAATTTTCTTCTTTTAAAACATATGTTAAAATAGTGTTTAGTATATCTATTGTGTATATATTTTTAGTACTAAAATTTGTTATTCTCTTTCTTTCAATGTATTTAACAGACTCCACCTTTTGTGTTAACTTTTGTGATTATCACATTATTAATCTTATATGTTACAAGTTTTCACAGTCCGTTTTTTCTAATCCTCGAAGTAAGTAAGTAATAATAATAATAATAATAATAATAATAATTTAATAAATATTATTTGTGTTTATTATATTTTTTTCCAATGAGGGGAGCTACAAAACATGCTAATAGCTTAAATGAAGTGCCTACATTTTCTTTGTACAATTGTGTCAGAATGGTTTATAATTTTTGTTTTTCTTTGTTATTTGCATAAGTTCTATTTCAAATTATTTTTCTGTAAATTGTATTTTAGTTTTTATGTAGTATCGGTTATTATTTAATGATATTATAATTATGTAATTGAAAATAATTATGTTATTTACATATTTTCTGAAAATGTACAAAAGAGAATAAGGGAATAAAAAAAAAAGATCTACTACTTTCATAATTGGACGACAGATAACGTATAAAAAGCAGAACATGAAATGAAATCGTTTTTGAGAGGTTTAGTTTATAAAGTATGTGGTCTTAAAAGTAAGGTTTGCGATGAAGATTTACTTAGTTTGATAAATAATTATGACTTTGTTGTTCTATTGGAAACATTTATTTCAGAAACTGATAAATCATTAATTGTAAATAGATTTCAAAATTTCAAAATTTACAATAAGTTTATATTTTAACTTTGCAATAAGGGTCGCTAATTTTGGTAGGAATGTGGGGGGGAGCAATTTATTTCATAAATTACAGTCATCATTTGCCACAAGTTTAGATTTTATTAAACGAGAGAAGATTACTTTAACACAAGCTAATTTGAAGAGAGAGAGCCAATCTTTATTTTACCTGTATATTTGAATTGTAATAATTGGGACAGGGATTTTTATAATTTAAACTATTCTCATAATACTAACTTGGTAGATAATTTAGTAATCATGGGAAATTTTAGTGAAGAACAAAATTTATCGGATAGTTTTATTAGCAGAGTAAAAAAATATAAAATTTTTTAGAAAATCGAAAGATTTAACAATAAATTGGAAAGGGCGCAAAGTACTTGAGACGTTGGATAATCCAGGCTTAATTATTTTAAATGGTATAACTGAGAGTGATTTTACTTGGGTTCTATAAGATGTTCTGTTATTGAGTTTGCAACTCCATCTATTAATTGTTTAATTCTGGTTCATGATTTTAAAATATTAAGTCACAGCTGTTTGGATCAGCTTCCCATCTGTAAAGGTGGGTACCATTGTTAAAGAGGGAGAGGGGAGAGGACGGAGTGGGGATAGTACTCTACGATTGTTTCCGAAACTTAAATGGACTGATAAGTATTCTAATTCATATATGAGTAAAATAAATAGATTGATTTTAAAGTTGGAACTTAGTGATGATAATTAGAAAAACGAAGGCGGAATTACATTGTCCATTATTTACTGGGCAAACATTAAACCAGTTATAAATCAAGGAAATTATCTTAATAACAAGAGGCCATGGTTTGATTATGAATGTTTAGTATTAAGAAAGTGTATGTTTAGATTATTGAATATAATGAGGCGATAAAATATTTTTAATCTGTATGTAGACGTAAGAAGAACATTCGAAATAATAATTGTATAAGTAATTTGTGTCAATCATCGGATGCAAAAAAGGGTTGGCTATAATATAGTTTCAAGAACACTGACGGTAAATTAATTGGAAATATACCACCGAACATTTTAATAATTTATTAAATCCAACCATACTAGCTGCTGCATTGTGTTACGCAGATCCGACTGTTAGAAACGAGTTTCTCGACGCGGATTTCACTTTGTCTGAAATTGAAATTGTCTTTAGAAAAGTAAAAAATAATAGAAACGCCAGGTTTCGTAGGATAGCTTATGAATTTTACCAGATTTAGTCACTTTTGATTTACTTTCAGTGTATAATAAAATATATACAGAAGGCAAAGTACCAGAAAGTTTTAAGAAATCCATAGTTTTTTCTTCTGCAAAAAAAAGGTGACGTTACTGTGGCAAAAATTGTGGTCCAATTACAGTTATCTAATAAAGCAGAAGAGTTGTTTTGTTTTTTGTTGACTTTTCATCTGCATTTGATACAATTTTATAGGCAAGCTTTAATTTATAAGTTGTCATGTTTGGGATTATCGGCTCAGGTGCTAGCAGTGATAACACATCTATATGATGGTAAGACTGCTGCGGTCTGTTGTAAGGAGGTGGGTGCCTTCGCTACAAACAGTGATCTCAGGCTAGAATGTATTCTGAGCTCTTTGCTACTTACACTTTTTATTTATACATACAAGGTGTTTGGGTGGGGGGGGGGGGTTGTAATTTCGGCGGTACCCGGGTAAATTTACTGTTGTACGCAGACGATATTGTTATCGTATCTCCTACAGCGGCGGGTTTCCAGCCGATGATACGAAACCTGGAGGCTTACTGTGAAATATGGAATCTCCAGGTTAACTTGAGGAAATAGAAAATAATGATTTTTAGAAGGGAGGGGGGACTCGAAGCTAATGCTATCTGGTGGTATAAGAGGAACGAATAGAGGTAATGAAGAAATACAAATATTTAGGTGTTATCCTCACAACATCATTATCTTGGGAAACTTACTTTCCTGATAGAGTTAGAACGGCAAAAATATCTATAAATTCTGAATGGAAAAATTTGTTAAGAAATAAACACATCCCTCTAAGTATTAAGTATACTTGTTTTAATGCTATAGTGAAGGCAATAATGTGCTATAGCTCGTAAGTATGATGCTATAAAGACAGCCTTTATACATCATTAAAATTAAAAGCGCTGGTTATAGCTCGTAAGTATGATGCTATAAAGACAGCCATGAGATTGAAAAATATTGTATCAAAATATTATTCCGGGTGACTCAAAATACACCAAATTATATTCTTTATCTTGAAACAGAATTTGAAAAATTGCATTTATACCTTCTCAAACTAAATTTAAATTATATTGTAAAGCTTTGTAAAAATTTGAGGTGGAAATACGATATTTAATCTGAATTTTAATATTGGAGAGGTTAATTAAATGAGTTGCGCTCCCAGCTGACGTGTATGGCGGAGGAACTATGTAACGGGCGGAGAGCTGATTGTGAAGGCAGAGCGAGAACTTCAATCTATCACCAGCAATACCTGACCCTTAACCTTGAACTCGGCGTAAGGAACTTCCTACGTGTTAGTATCGACATTAATAATAATTCTTGGGAAATTAAAGCTAGATCAGAATTGATCAACTCGAATTTCAAACCATGGTTCGAAGGAAGGAAATACTTATGTTATTTGTGCAATTTGCAGGAGAACGAAACTTTATTTCATTTTGTGGTTAGGTGCCCGGTATTAGGGTACTTTAGAAAATCTTGCCTTGGGAAATGCTATTTATCATCACGAATTTGAAACATATTTAAATGGGAGAGATTAGCTAGTTTTATGGGGGGGGGCTTGTGAAAGGCCTGAATTTAAGAGGGAGCTGATCAGGGAATTTTTAAACATTTAAATTTGAATAGGCATATATATTTTATGTTTTATTACATGTTTTATTATTTGTTATAACTGGTTTGTGGTGTTATTTTTCCCTCTCCAAACATGAATAACATGTGTTTAAGCATGTTTGTATTTTATGTATGTACATGTGTAAAGGTGAATTAATGTATGCATATATGTATGTATGTAGGAATGTGTGTATGGAAATGGAAAAAAAAGAAAAAAGTAGAGGAATAATGGTTATTACTTTTGTTTTTTAATAAAAAACTTTTATTTTTATTATTATAATTAAGATTAGTAATAATCTTCATTTCTCCCCAAGACTTGTTAACCTCTTTTGCTTCTTTAATAATGGTCCTCTTCCAGGTTTCACGGGGTCGACCTCTTCTTCTGACACCTTGCGGGTTCCAATGTAGGGCCTCTTTCTCAATGGTTCCGTCTGGCTTCCTCAGTGTATGTCCTAACTACCTCCACTTCCTCTCTCGAATCTGTAGTTTGACCCGAATTTGACCTGTTTCTCTCCATAAATCCTCGCTTGTAATTATCTCAGGCCAATGAATGTTCATGATACGGCGAAGACACCTATTGATGAAAACTTGCAGCCGAAACGTAATTAAACTTGTAACTTTCCACGTCTCACTTGCATACAGCAACACAGACTTAACATTTGTGTTGAAGATGCGAAGCTTCGTTTTCTGTGAGATGTTTCGATTTCGCCAAATCGGGTACTGTTGTACAAAGGCGGCGTTTGCTTTTTTAATGCGAGTCTTCACATCAACATCAGCTCCTCCACTTGTTGAAACAACACTTCCCAAGTAAGAAAAAGTGTTGACCGCCTCTATTTCTTCTCCATCGCAATTTAGAACTTGTCTGTTTTCTGCATTCATCTTCATAACTTTAGTTTTCCGATGATTTATCTTGAGTCCTGCCGCTTCAGCTACTTCCTTCAGCGCATTCAACTTAAACTGCATATCCGTGTATATCTTTGAAAGCAGGGACATATCATCTGCGTAATCCAGGAGGGGGAGACATATGTTGATTTTCTTTTCGTGAGTTTTGTAGTATTTGTGTTTTATTGTTTTTATATTTATATATTTAAACCCATAGATATCGCAACCTATGTATTATATACAATTATTATATTTAATTATATTTCCCAAGGTATAACCTCATTTTCTTTCATAAGGCACTAAAGTTCTTTTCTTATTGTGGAAATAATATTTTATTAATTATCAAATTTAGTTCATTCATAGAAGTTGCAGAAGAATTTTCTTTTGTTTGTGTATTTAGATTCAAGTTTTGCAAAAAGCAGTTTGTTATCATCTAGGAATTGTATTAGATATTAATTATTTTTAAAATTTTTATGTAGGTATCCTTGAACGAGATTAAAGCACAAAGAAATTACGATTTGTCACAGTAACTTTTTGAAACAAGTTACAACCAAGGGTCACATTTTATTAAATATACTAGTAAAATTCCTAGAATTTAATTATTAATTAAATCTTTATGACTCGAGTGACATTAATCAACTACTGTACATATTTGTACTCGAAACTGGTTTTGTTTCGAGTGTTTAAACTAATTCTGGCAGTTGTCAAGACAGAGAAAGTTTCAAGATAAGAATACAGGACACTATTTGGATGTAATAACCTTTAAACAGTCCACATATTAAGTAAATGTAGCTGGTCACAGCACATAACAATCAAATAAAGTTCATTAATTTAATTAAGATACATTAGTTTAGTTTTTTATGTCTGGAATAGTGAAAGATATTAAATTTTAGGTTAGTTGAACAAGACTAGTAAACTATTTTTCTAAAACATTCTAACTTTATTATGTTTTACTTAAATATGATTGTTTTTACATAAACTTACTTAAATATTTTGGTACATGTTGTTACTTAAATTTCAAAATACACTCTTTTGTAGTTGCAACCTGATCAGTGAGACTTTGATCACTGCATGTGGTTGGTAAAATTATATTTACGAAATCTTTTAAAACAAATAATATTTTGCTAAGTCATGATTTTATATTCTGTAGATTTATATTTCTGGGAACATTCTTTAATTTTTTAGTCTAATTCAAATTAATTTTGAATACGTAAAAGTAGTTTGCGAAATTGCCATGTTACTAAGCAAAATTTAAAGTTATAGTTATTTCAGAATCTTAATAAAAATTCAGGCAGAAAACAAAGAATAATATTTCACAAAGTATTTATAAAGATTGTTAAATATAAGCTGAGAAATAAAATCTAAAATTGCCTGATTATGTTAGAGCTGTTTTATTAATTTCAGAGATTAGTTGGGAATGTCCTTTAACATCTTCGTAATCAGTCGAAACTACGCTGTAGAACAATTTAAATCATTCCTAAGTAAAATGGACCGTCGTAAAATATATTGAGAAAAAAAACAGAAACCTCCCTAATTACTGTGTTTTTTGTTGTGTTTTGATATACAGTTTGATTTTTACATAAATATTTATATATAAACTGTCACAGGTTTGTATGCATGTAACATATAAAGATTATGACAGTAATTGAAACGTCTTCTTACCAATACAGTGTTTGTTGTGGAGAACTCATTTGAAAACGTAGGTTTATCTTTTATACACGTCATATAAAATAATTTTAAATATTATCACACACACAAAGAAATAAAATTATTTAGAAAAATATTACTATTTTAGTTTTAAGTAAGAAGTTGTACATACTTTAAAAAAAAATATTGAACAAGAATATAAACTTGATATTTTTAATTCTCCCTTAATTACACGCTTTGAAAATTATTAATTTTCTTCATCTTTTAATGGTTATAAATCATTACATTCCTTTCATTGGAAACACAGATTTATCTTCAAATCAATTAAAGCGGAAGAAGTTAACTGCATTCTTTCTGAGCTAATTAAATTCTTCAATTCAAATTCCTTAATATTGAATCTAGTCAATTACCCTATTATATTTTCCTGAAATATGCTTCACTGCACCTTTGTAATATTAATTAATTTAGGAATCTTTAGGAATCTATTGAATTTTAATGTTAAAAAGTTTCGCGATTTACAGATTATAATTATTTTTTAAATTGTTAATGTGGTTAAGCCAACTTTTGTCATATTTTGTGTGCAAAGGAAATAATAGACAACGTTTCGAGAGTTTAAATTAACTTCCGTTATCACGAGATCTTCGACATGAAAAAGCCAACATAGTCTCTTGTTCATGTTGGAAGCTAAAACAATAAATAATAATTTAAGAAAGGAACCCAGGCCTTAGTAGTTAGAATATCTAAGAAATATAAAACCACAAACTGCAAGTCTACACTGTATAACGAAAGGAAAATAACTGGTAGACTAACTAAATAGGGGTAGTATGCCAACGAACAACGGTTGAATAATATAAAGCTACCAGACAATACTAAACAGACAAAGAGCTAAACGATTGTAGAAATAAGGTCATTAAGTCTCCATTAATAAATCCTGAATTAAAATTTAAAATAAAAATTAGTCTACTTTAAATAATACTGAAACTTTGTTCGTTTATAAATATACATTAGCGATGATCATCTGATCACTCGCTAAACGTTAGAACGAGGGAAAAAGTGTGTTCACCTTGATACAGTACTCCGTTGGTATACAACCCCATGGTCGTGAGTTGACCAGTTGTTGTTTGCCGTTTTTGATTGGTTCTGTGACTTCATGATCACATTTGTATCATCTTAGTTATTTTCACTGCTCAGGCGTAGAATTGGGTTCCTTTTTTAGTTTACTAGTTTAAGTTTTAGTTTTCATTATGGTCCTAGGTTAGCTATTTTTGCGTTTTTTTTCAGTTTATTCATATTCTAGGTTTACCATATTTGTGTAAATTTGACTAATATTTATAATAAAAATAATGATATTTTTTAGAAATACCAAAATTATATATATATATATATATGGTACAATATTTATGGGAAATTAAAAAAAATGCTACTTCACACATATTATTACACTATTTTAAATATAAAAACTGAACTTCCATTTACAAAATGAATTAGAAATAAACAAGCATTTAATTAACGACAAGATTATTTTAATTATAATAAAATGTTGATAAATCCATTTGTAACGTACCATTGAAAGAAATTATGATAATTATCGTTGGTAATAATTTAAAAAGTAGGTGTAATTACAAGTATTCTAAACATTCTACGAAAATAACGTTATAACATTAGTATTTAGGGACGGTGAAAACTTTCTATTTTCTTTGTGTCCCATGAGATCATGCAAAATTCCTGAAAATACCATTCCAGTCTGTCCCTGAGTTGCAAGTTTAACTGTAAGAGAAAATATTTGTATTTCGTTGAACAAAAACGCGTATAATTGCATAAGCGTTAAAACATGAAAAACATTTCAGACAAATAGAAGGGCTTTGGTGCATGAAGTTGTTTTAAATATATGTTTACAGACCGTGTAATGTCAGCAAATGTTTCTGAGGACGAATTAATAATTTATTTTCGTGTTATTTTAGTCTAAATTTTTTTTTTAAATGTTTAGTGTCCGATACGGTTATAATGATACTGATATGTAAATACTCAGCATGAAGCCAATTTGCTGATGTGATAAGACGCGATATTTTAAAAGTGTTTATTGTACACAGACTCGTTAATAAGTAGTATTAATACATGTAGGTCGTCACCTAACTGCAAACATATTGTTACCTATAAACTTAGACTAAGGACAAACTCCAATGCACGGAATATATCGATATAACTAAGACATTTTAAATGTATATATTTTATATTATACAGATCCTTCTGGAAAAACTGTGGTTTGAAGGAGTTAGTTTTTTAAATCTATTTTAACTATAAGTGGTTTTACAGATATTTAAATGAAATAAATGTAATAATCCATAAAAATCTGTAGTGTGACAAGTAAAAAAGTTTATCTGAATCTTTAAGCTATCTATTGGGCTTTAGTTATATCTTGTCTATTTAACCACCTTTGTCAAGTAAAATTTTATGGCAAATTAACAACTAGTTTAATATAATATTCCGGCACGAATTTGCATTAAATAATTTTATGCTACAGGATTTATTAAGGTGTATTGTTTGCATAAAAAATATTTCTGTTGATTGAGAAGACAAAGTATATGAAATTTAGTTTAATACAAGGAAAAATAAATAATGAACACTTATCTAATTGTTGTGAAAATTTTAAGTTGAGGAAATAAAATAATTAGGTCTTGTAATAAATTCAAAGCTTTAAAGGAGTTACACAGCAAATTTTAAAAAGAAATGTGCTTTGTATTGGGTAAATGTTATTTATTGCGTAATATTTACCTCATAGGTGTTGGTATGCGGTACCGATATCGTTAAAATTTTATTGAAATGTTAAGAATACAAACTCGTGTATTCAAAACTGATTCCTTCAAAACTGAACCCAAAAATTGATTCAGAAATAATTTGTAAAAAACATAAATAACCTGAACCTGAGGTATTAGATGCTCCATTTTGATCAAATATGATTTACGATGTAGACGGTTTTATGGCACAAGTGGTGCAAGAGTAGGCCCTATTTAATTTTTTTTGATCAAAGACGGCGGCTTTATCTGACATATACCTACTAAATGAAACTTTTGGCAATGACTACATAAATACTATAAGACACGACATAGGATAGGGAAATAGTCTACGCTTTACGGGTGCCGTTCGTCACAAGTTTGACACACAGCTATCAGAAAGCGCTAGCAGCACCTGTAAAGCTTGACTGTACGCATCCCACTTGGTTGAGACTGTACAACTGTTGACCTCTCTCTCACAAACCTTCTCACTTACTTCCGTCAGCATAGTCAGTGTTGTCAGTTCGTGCGCTGAGATAAGCGATTCTCGACCTTCCCTCGCATCTCTGGTCCCATATGTGGCATCAGTTCTTTTTCTCTTACCCACCTGAAACACTGTTTGACCGTAGAGCCACCTAGCGCCAGTCACATCAACTTCAGATTCTCTAGCAGAGCGACCTAGCGGGTATTGGTCAACTCAAGAATAAGCGTAGAATATTTAACATGGCCATGTCGTGTCTTATAGTATTTATGTAGTCATTGCTTTTGGTGACGAATAGTAATGGTGGGTTTTTAATTTTTTTAAAAAATAGTTTGTTAAGAAAGTTTGTAAAATATGTTTACACCGTTATTAATTTATTTAAATGTACTGTACGAATGCAAACGGACCGTTCAATATCTCCACGTAACCCCGGTGAATGTATTGCTCATCTCGTTTGAGAGATCAGCATCAGTTGTTGATCCATTACGTCTTGCATTGTCAGTTCATTAATCATGACCCGAGGTCATATTACACAGTCCAAACAACATGAACGAAATGTACGAGAAATATTGTTAAAACATACACGAGATCAAAGAAACTTTGTAGCAAGATGATGCAGACTCAATACCACACTATTAATTGCGAAAAACTTCCAGAAGCTTTCTTCTTTTTGAAAGTATTCAAAAACTTATTCCTAATTTAATAGGAGAACTACAATAAACTAAACATCATTTGGCAATAAAAAAAATGTATTTCCACGGGTGAGAGTTTACTCGTATAGGAGGGAGGGCCAGTCGACTCAAAATTTAACGAGGGTAATCTAGCTAATTTTGCGTTTAGCGAAACGAGGGCCGGTGAAGAAAAAAACATTAGTCAAACGAGGGGGGGGCAAAGAAATTCCAGAATAGTATATAGATGTACTATATTATATATATATATATATATATATATATATATATATATATATATATATCATAACCTAACCTAACCTGTATGTGGTGATTATTGCAACTATTAATCTAATCTACATTTTTGTTAACCAAAACTCAGCTTCCTCTCATGTCCCAGCTTCTGCCTAATGTCTTGCTCTCGTTCTTCAAGTGGAGATTTGATAGGTGTCATTAAAAAAACGCTGTTCCTCGCTCAGTTTCACAGAGTTTTAGATAACGGCATTTTATATTAAACTAATTCAGTAGGATAACAAAAACAAATGATTTTATTTTGTTTTATTTTAAATATATAATGGTGTAAAAAAATTTTGTGTGTCGTTTTGCGACTAAATCTAATAATTTAAAAAGTATTATAAATAAAATGAAGGACACTTTCAATTAAATTTCATTTAACAAATACTGCCCCAATCCTATTCAGATCATCTTTTGCCAGGATGATTGAAAAATATCCAGTAAATTGGTTTAAATATCTTTTTTAATTTTCCCCTGTTTGTATTTTTAAAATTTATTTAAATTTAGAATTCGGTAAAACGAATGATCTAATTTCCGACCTTTTCTAGAAGTCATATTAAGACCACTGGAATATAAATAACCTAACATGACTAGTTCACGGTGTTACAAATAGGTTTAGTACGTCATCGCACTTTGTACGACGACTGCAGTCCTCATATTTATAATTTTGATCATATTAAAACGCCAGATCGTAAACATTAATCAATTCATTCTCCCAATTAAATTCTTTTCAGTGTTTGCTCCCAAGATATGTGTGTTTAACTTTATTATTATTATTATTATTTCTACAACAGCAAAGAACTCTTATATTAAACACACAATATTATGTCACAATTTAGCATTATGTTAACAATAACACTAAATATTGGTGTTTCAAACTAAAGATTTGTCGTAAATTAAAAATGGCCTATGAAATTCAAAATTGTATAAAAAAGAATTAAATAGTATTTAATAAATAAAATTATATACTTTTTAGAGGAAAACTAATTGAACCAAGGGTCAACGAAATTGTTAATACATTTTTGTTCTAGTTCACATGAAATGTGTAGAGAACTCCGGATGACTAATTTTACGAAAACTTTGATGTGTCACTTTTACTACAGAATGATTGCCTGTTTCCTGAAATTGATTAACGGAAGAGAGCACCCCATAGGGGAATGATAACGGCACACAGCAGGGAACTGCAGATCTCGAACTTTGTTTCTTTGCAAACTATCTTGTTGCAAATATAACATAAATTGCTATATTAACACTGTAGACTTCGGTACGCAAGAAAATGAAGCAGTTTTGGTAAGTCTTAGAGTTTATTTTGTACGTGAATCTACACAATTTAGCAACACATTTTGTAAAGTTAAACCAATTTAATTAAATTCAATTTATAAATTAAAACTTCAATTGTGCCATTTTATAAAGCTCAACATATATTTTAGTGAATATAAAGTTTATTGATCGGTTGATATAAAACTCGACTTATGATTTATTCACCTTATCCTGCACATTATCGTTTAGGCGTAACCCCTATAATCAACAGGTTCGAGTTGAGTTTCAAATAGAACTAGTTACTAGAACTAGAAGGGCGGCGTTACTAATGTTATCAGTCTAGTTATTTTATGTTTACAATGTAGCTCATTTATCACAATACGTAATCGATGATAATAATTGTTAACAATATATTTTGTCGTTCCATTTTATGCTATTTGAATATTTCATAAATATTATTGCTGTGGTTTTATCAGACATTTACCACCATTTGTGTATAGAAAAACTAATACATGACGTATAAAAATTAACACCAACATAGTCTGTTGCTAAAACTAAATCTAACACTATCAGATAAATAAATATAATTATATGCTCTTAGATTTATATTTGATAACGATTGTTGATTTATACTCTCGAAACTTTGTGTATTAGTTTTCATACACATAAATGATGGCAAATGTCTGATTAAACAATATATATATATATATATAATCTATCTTTATCAAATAACTTTAAAACCACAATTTAATAAATAACTGTTTCCTGCAATGTAGACTACTACTTAGTTTATTCGAGTTCTCTAATCTTACGAATATATTTTACCAGTTTACAGTTTATTATTAGTATTGTTTTTAGTTTAGTTTGTATTTTCCCACACCTTATCAGAAAGTTTTAGTTTTCTTGTATTTTACTTTTTGTATAAAATTTAATTATATAGATTGTACTCTATTTGGTTAAATTGGTTTTTAACTCTATTTACTCTAACCTAACTCTATTTAGGTATAGAAACAAATTGGTTAAAGTTGAGAAGTGGCAAAATGTTGCTCACTAACAACATTAGATCAAAGTTGATCAATCTATATTACCTTTAATATGTTGAACGTACTGCAGAGAAGAGACATCCCAAAAAATCTTGTTATGGGGTTTATGAAATTTCAAAAAAGGATTATTCCCACTAAAAAACGTTGTATTATGTTTTTTGTTCAAGGTTACACTTACAATCCAAACTGACTGGAGAAATATATTTTGTATGTATAAAAGAATGACAGTTTTTTAAATAAATAATTTTATATCATGTTTATGATAATTGTCAAATCCTCAGATTGGTCTAGTGGTTAGTGCGCTTGTCTTGTCAACATTGGGTTCAAGTTTGATTCTCCCTCGTATTGACTTCTGTTGTTAACCCAACATCCATAGGAAAAATAAGGAACTACGATCAATACCAAATTCTGGTCGTGAAAGCTACAATTACGGCGATGGTACGCTGAATAGAAGACCCACAGTGTGCTCTGGGCTAAAGATTTATTTTCAAATACATGTAGTTTAGAGAAACGTAAGTGATTGGTCCAAAAAACAAGTTTTGAGGTCAGTGGTTTTTGCAATAATGTCTGTCTGTCATCTGTCATGGATACAGTAATCTACAGCCTAAACGCTTGGACGGATTTTAATCAAATTTGTTTATATCTCAAAACATAGTTTTATATTTTTAATAGCTCAATAATTGAGGCGGTATAAGAAAAGACACATAAAATTATGATTTTCTCAAAATTGGTTGTAATAAATTTCATAAAATTTTACTCAAATATTTTTAGGGAGCCAAACAATTTGAATATCGCCGAATTCGCATTAAAATACCCAAAAAATCGGAGTTAAAAAGAAATAATCTCTCAAATCAATTTTAATCAAATTCTCATTCAATATGAAGTAATTTAATGCAAATCTGTGTGCAAAATCTCAAGTATAAAAATATTTTGTAGCAAGAATAATAAAAAAAGATAAATAAACATTGACTAATAATTAATACCTTTATATTAAATACGATTTATGAAGGTGGTGAGTTTATGGTACAACAGATGCAATTTTATGCTATGATTAAAATAAAATATTTTTTCTAAAACGGCGTCTATTGTTCATTTTCACTTTTTGAGTAACAACTACTGAACTGATAGTTTCGATGATGAATAGATTGTTTTGTTTTTATTTGTTATTAGTATATGTGAATGTTATTCCAATGTTTTTGTACAGTTTGTTTTAAACATTTTATGAAATGTGTCAAACTGCTGTTATCATGTCATAAATGTATAATGGATTATAACCACCAAACTGTTAATAATTTGTAAAAAAAAAAATCCATTAACGTTTTCTAACTTGGTTTTATTTAATTTAATTTGTTTCACGTGCTAACACATTTTAAATATTTACAGTTTGTGTAAGTTTGTTTTAGTCTAAAGAGTACACAATCACCTTAATTTACGTGAATAATGTAGCTGGATGCCGGAAATAAAAGAATTCATTTGCAGATTAATTAGAATAAAAACAATTAAGTATGTTAATTTCATACATTTCACTTGAACCGTAATACAATGTATGTAAATGTTTTTAGAAATGTTTAAATAATTATTTGATTGCTTTACTTGATACGTGCGTGAAATGGCTTTTGTCCTTTTACGTCCTTATTAATTGAAATAAGTTAATGGGTGTCATCATACTACTAAATGCATTACCCAAAGGTTAGTCCCTTCGGCTTTGTACGAAATGAAGGGATCTTAACTTGTAGGGTAAGTACAGTTGTTACAAAGGTTTTCTGAAACTTGTGCTTGTATATATTACTACTTCTTTGAAGCGTTACGTAATGCCTCTCGTTGGTGTGAAGATAATAATAATAAGTCTCCAATCTCTTCACTAGTTTCAATGACTAAATCATAGCTGGGCTTGAAGCTGTACATATATGGAGCCTCCACTCGCTACGTTTGCGTGGATGACTTGGCCTTGACCGATCTCGTAATTAAATTATATTTATAACAATAACTTCGCCATTTGTCATTTTAGAGAGGTGGGGTTGATACCGTTACATGCAGAGTTGAAATTTTTAAATATTTATCTAGTTTAATGTGTTATAAGATGATTAACAATGAATATGAATAAAAAACTGTTTAAATTGGCCGCCGATTTGACATTTTCAATTAGATTTTCTGTGATTTCAGTATAGTTGTATTGAGCAAACTAAAGTCCTCTATAATAGATTTCACATTCTTATCTTCATTTTTGTGGCCTGAGGTCATAGAACTTGAAGATCATTCAAAAAAGGAGGCTGAAATATTTTAAGAATATCCTATAATTAGTACACTAGATAAATAGAATAGAGTAGTGTTATATTTTACTCCTTAGATTGAGAACGTACGGGTGTTACCAAAGATAAGAACCTGTATTAAATACTCTGCGTCAACTGATAGGCAACAAGAAGGACAATAATTTCTTCTTTGATTTACTTAAGTTGAATAGCAGCGTCAAATAAATATACAATTAGTCAACAACAATGTACACATAACAATAAAATAGGATACAAGTTTTATCAATTAAACTACACAATACAAACAAGAATATTACAATTGTACAGTTAAATATACAATGAAAACAAATTGAGGCTATGGACAAAACTCACCCATGGAATACATACTTCTCAGCAACTTAAAATGTTGTAATATTCATTTAAATTAGTTTTTATTGTATATTACCTTTGAGCAATATTTAAGAACAAATCAAAGGGGCACTGTTTAAACATTTTACAGCCATTATACTGTCACATTTTCGCGTATAGAGACGTTATGATGTTGGGTAAATACTAAGAGTTTGTTGTATATATATTCATTTTTAGGTACAACGTCTGCCGTTTGTCATTTGTTATACTAAAACCCCAAACGAGTAGAGCGATTTTAATAAAATTTGTGACATTTTACAAGTAGTGTAAAGAACATTCATAACATACATAAATACATCGTCCATGCAGGCATATTAAATTATTTTTGCAAGCTTAAAAATTATACTTAAGAAAGAAGTACTTGAACCTGTTGAGCTCAATTTCTTTTTCGAGGTAATCTTATGGTTTGATCCCTTTTCAATTCAAGGAATTTACTTCGCATTTATTGAACCGTAACTCAGAATAAATGTTAATTGAAAAGCAAACGCTCCCTTCAACTTCAACTTCACGTTTACCCTCTGGTAAGAAAAGCTCAAAGTATCAGACTTCCCTTCAAAGAAGGAAACACATTTGTTGAGGGTGGATTAGAAGGGTAAGCATGTTATATTTCTAGAGAATGAAACAACCTCAGTTTCACGTTGAGGTATTATTTCAAACAATATTGGTTATAAAACAAATACGAACACAATAATATGTTTTGTTTTAAAGTTATTGATTAGTGTTGGATTGTTTATATTATTTTTTGTACATCATTTGTGAATAGAAAATAAATACACGACATTTCGTAAACGTATATCAGCTCTTGTCATCAATTAATTAACTTAGAACATATAAAACAGGGAAAAGCTATACAAAAGACTTTATGTTTGTAAAATATAAATTAAGGTACTTAATTTCAACTTGTTCAGCTTGAGTATTTAGCACAACTGGCACAAATTTTAGCTGTGGATTGTGACTCCTAATTATCACAACCATCAATATAAACTTTTAATCTAATTATTAGCATATTATTTATATTATTGAATATTACTTAGCAGGTACTTTCGTACACACGTAAGGCGATTTTGGTAAGCTCCTAAACTTTGCGATGTTTGTCCAACAAAATAAAGAAAAAGGACATCTCTCTAGAGATAAGTTAAAGTTATGATCAATAAAACTAACAAATAAGATAGTTTAGTTCCTGCTCACGACACAGCTAACATAATAATAATAAATAGAAATAATAGAATAAAAAATAAAAAGTGCATAAACCTCTGAGGCATCCATCTACAAAAGCAAATAATTAAATACAATATTCTTTAATTTTTATTTTTTATTTTACCAACGACTCCCAAACTACCATTTGAGGAGAGATGACGCCTGTAGTTCTAAATTAGCCTACTATGTGTTGGCGACGTTTTTCTACTACGAGGAATGATTTCTTGAACTCTATTCACTGTCTCTTGTGATGTTTTTAGACGGTCTGAACATTTACTGAGGCATCATCAGCCATTCGTTTGGAATCGTTGCACCCAACGAGCAATCCAGTTCTTCTTTTAAGTAATATCAACACATAAAAGAAAATATCTGAGCTTAAAACTTAAAAAAAAACCACAGCTAAACGCCAAGGTATAAGATCGATTTTTTACCTAAGGACGCATCTAGTGTAAGGGGTTTGTCTTCGAAACTTACAGGAGTATCCGCTAGTTTTCTTAAATAAGTATTTTAATAATTTTCACTGGAAAATAAACATTCTAGTACGTTCATTTACAACTTGCACTTATGATATATTTTATATTTGTTGCGTACTTTTTACACCTCACTATATAATAACCAACGTTTTGTGGCCTATAAACTTAGAATATTAATTTCAAATTACTACCACTTCATATTTTTATTTTTAAATAATTTGAAGAAGAAGTCAATAATATACTTTTTTATAAATTACGTTGGTACGACTGGTAAAACATATAGTATAATATTAAAAAAAAATCTGATATGAATAGTTAACAAGTTTTATCTACGAAATATTAAGTGTAATAAACTAATTTGTCAGTATCGAATGAAGTTCCAAATATGTTGTGTTTACATTAGGTATTAAATTAAGTCAGAGACCTGATGTTTATCTATGTCACGTAAAACATCAAATGTTTCACAGACATTTCTGAGTAGAACCTAAAGAAAAATTTATTTGCTGTTCTAATTCGAGAACAGATTTCTCTAGACTTTGAAGAATGCTGAGAGAAATATGCAGCATCGTCTCGTTCGTTCACGCTTGATTGGTCCAAACTCGGAAGTCATCGATTAAATCACAGTCTTTATTTGAAGTTAATTTCAGGCTTCTGTAAAACAGGAAAAAAATCACATATATATTAATAATTAATACTTTTTTTTCTCGTATAGAGGTAGTATCCAGAAACTTACTGTGATGGGTCAGATAATTGATTTCGAGTTTCTTGTGGAAATCCATTTTGTCGCCCCCCCCCCCAGTGGTTTTTAGGAATGATGTATCCGTCAAAGGACAGGAGTCGTGTAAAGGTTTACAACCCAAACGCGTAGACTTATTTTGAATGAAATTTGGTATGGAGCATGTTTTGGCAATACATATCAAGTTTTTTTTTCCATTTTTGTGATAACTTATAATTTTGGGATAGCTTTTGAGGACCAAAAAAATACTTCTCACTATATCTCCAAATATGCCGATTTTTATTTATCGGTAAAAACAAAAAATATCCCAAAGGAGGCTTATAAAGATGTAATTTTACAAACTTGGCTCTCCCAATTAACTAAGTGTAAATAACTCAAACCCATGTACAAAATTGAATGGAAAAACTTCATTTTAGGAATAATTTGCAAAAAACAATAGTGAACCATGTTCTATTTCAATCAGTTACGATGTACGCTGAAGACACGTTCATGGTACAAACAAAGGAAGTTCAGGCTCCATTTTAATTATAAATACCCTTTTAAAAGGCGACGTACGTGGTTCAATTTCCCCTTTGGTTGGTTCTTTTTTTTGGTTTTGGAGATGGGTGAGTAAGAAAGTTTGTGCAATACTTTTTTACGGTTTTATGGAGGGATGCATTTATTTTCATGTTAAAGTCATATTTTCCTTATCTTTGAAATTTGGAAAGTAATAAAGTAGTATAAGTGTTGTTTAAAGACAAAAACTTTGATATTGGTTTACAAAGTTTATGTATGACAATTACAATTTCTATAAAACTAGGAAATAATAAGTTTGAAAAAAAATATTCTAAATTATATCAATAAATATTTTTTTTAATATTAAAATAGTTTGTGGGTAGATTGACAAACTATTTTTTATAAGATGGAGTTGGAAAAAAGAGAGAGAAGTAAACACTGCAAAAACATTCCACAAACTTTGTCACATACAGAGTCGAATAAAACTATTCGTCAATAAAAATGTCAGTTCATCTGTGGTTGTCAGTAAAAAAAAATTTTAAAAACCATGAACGTAGTATTAGATTATGTAAATACTTTAAAAATATTTATGAGAAGTCTAGACTTTCTCACTTATGTCATGAAGTTGCTTAAGCATATTTTGTACTGGTTGTCCCAAGAAGAGATCGCTAATTTTTTATTAATATGACGGACATATGAAACACTATACAAACTTGACACTTTACGTTACGTTACATAGATGTGTAAAAAGAGTTGATTCGAGTTATATTTTTTATGGTCAATCAATACAAAATGGCGGAATAACAAAAACAACATTAATCTTCTGGATAGAACCACTTCCTCCTAAAATGCAGAGCAATTACAATGTGCTTTCCCATCTGTTGAATCTCTATCAGATGTTGTTTTGTTACACACAACAATGAAAAAATTCTGTAGTTCTGTTTAATCAGTTTATGTATATCTAATCTCGAATCCATTATTTTTTAATTTGATCAAAAACAGAAATGTTGTTCTCGGGCTATTGCTTTCGAAAATGAATATAATGCGGTAAGGTGTTTTCAAAGATCCAACTCAAATGTTGTTCCTCCATCTAGAAAATAAATTCATAAATAGAATACTATACTACTAGAAACTGGATCAGTTTCAAAGAAATACCATAGACTTTTAACATAGAAAATGAAGAACTTGCATGTTATGCTTTAATGAAATTTCCAAACAGGCCTAATTTACCTAGAAAAATTGCACCCGTTAGTGGGATACCAAAGTCGTGAGTTCAAAGGTATGTCAAGGAAAACAAAATACATTTTTATGAATCACGAAACACATTTAGTTCACGGTCTGCTGGAAGATGACCGAAGCAGGCGAGTGGAATTTTGTTCGAGGTAACTGAAATGCCGAGTGAGTATGAGTGGGTCTTTACGAAGATGCCGAGTGGAATGTATTCTCTGATAAAGCTACATTTTACTGAACAGGAATTTGTAACAAAATCCACTTATCTTACACGATTAAGCCTGGAAATCAAAGAGTATAATATTTTGGGCTGTCGTCACCAAGGATGGTGTTTTATCGTATGACATATCCCATCAGACAATGACTGGAAACAGGCACGTATCAACATATTTCCTCATATTACTCAACCGGAAATGAGGGACTTTTTTCCAACAGAATGGAGTTCCTCCTCAATATGCTAATTTGGCCAAAGCAGTTTTAGATCGAGATTTTCCCAATTGTTGGATAGATCATGGCAACAACTTCATGGATTGGCCTCCAAGATCCCCAGACTTGACGGTTTGCGATTTTTTTCCTATGGGGCTTTTGGAAACAAAAATTTTATTCTTACCATATAGCAACACATAATGAATTAATGAGGCTGATTGAAGACGAATTACTGATGATACCTCGGCAATTTTTCAAAAGCGCTCTGACTTTTTTTGTTACTATAAGAGTAAAACTATTGATAGACATCTATTCGAATGAAGGTAAAATTTAAATAATTAATAATTTGTTACTATTATTTTTTTATATTTTTCTTTATTAAGTTTTACACATTTTCATGTTATCTGAAAATCAACAATTTGTAATGGTTATGCAAATAAAATCATTTTGGTGAAAATGTACTATTATTTTGTTACTCCGCCACTGACAATAACAAAATGAAAATTTTCACATATAGCTATATAACATAACTGTAAAGTGTCAAGTTGGTAGTGTTCCATATGTCCGACATATTGATTCAAAAATAGCTGCCTCTTCGTGGGACACTCCGCTTATTATAAGACAAAATCTAGTTTAAGTGATAGCGTAAAAGTTTTAGTTTTTAGGAAATTATTCCTTAACGGTAATATTCTATTACTTGCGAACTTATTAGGACCGTAAATTTTCACATTTTAACAAAATTACGTCTATAACAGTTAAATGACAGATATTTTGTTTTTACCGCAAACTCACTAACCGACGTTTTTAGAGAGATAACAACCAATACGTTTCTTTAAGACTTTAGAGGTTATGAGTAAACAAATTTTGATTAAAGTCGTAATTTTATATTTTATTATTACTACAGCTACCCTTAAATTTGGAATTAATTATCGAAAAATAGAAAGTCCCGAGGAATTGAAAAATTATGCCCACATACGAATTCGATCAAAATCTGTCCACTCGAGGAGAGAGCACGTTTGGACTGTAGAGCACTGCTGAGACAGCAGACAGACATAAACCAATAACCATAAACCAGAAACAGTAATCCCCAAAACCATTGTTTTAAACTTGAGAGATCTCATAACGGATACATTTACACACAAACTTCACATCGATTTTTGACCAATCACATAACTCTCTTACTAGGTATATGTGGAAATGTAAAACCTTCATTTGATTTCGTCAAATGCGTTTACACCTTGACTAGTTTAGGTTTTATTAAAATACTTAAATATTGGTATAAATTTAAGACGGCGTTCGTAGTTATATTTTACTTTGTGAATTGTGACGCGTTCTGACAAATAGTCACTTGGCCTCGATTTGTGGGTGCGGTCCGAATTGTAATCTTAATTGTAATCGTGATCACCGGCTGCATGATATATAGGACGGTGGAGATCAGTTTATCTACGGAGGACCTATGACGTATGAGATAGGTTTTCTGAATAGACTGTGTTGTGCGACACAGCTCGACTGGACTCGAACGAGTCCTCTCAATTAATTTAGTTTATAAATATTAGTAGGAGTTTTCTATATTATTATGTCGGGTTACATTTCGGGTGATGGCATTCCTGAGATTCTCGGGAAAGCCAAAATATTGTGTATCACCGCGAAATATATATATACAGTATATTTAAATAGGAGAGTTATTAATAGGCGTGATCACTCGTTTTACAATTTGAGTTGTGTGGAATCACTTGTTATAATTTGATATATGTCTTCCGAAATGTGGTTATTATAATTAACTCATTAAGGGTTGGTTACCTAGAGTTGTTATTGATCTAATTGGGATAAGGTAATTTAGACCTTAAAGTGAATGGGAGAGCACGTATTCAGTAGTGAAGTCTATTTTGGCTTAGTCCAATCTAGGTATTAGGTTTTTTAGTTTGATCCCAAGCAACCTAATACATTGTAGAGTGGCAACAATCGAACTGACATTTTTGGTCATGGATACTCTTCTTTCTTTAATATTTTGTATTATGGGTAATTACGAAGGGATGTTTGTGCATTGTTTTTACACCGTTAATTTTCTTTCTCGCTGTAGTGCAGAAACATTTTTGGGAAGAATAGTACGTATATTATATTTGGTTTTGTGAATGATTGTGTGAGAAAGTTAGTGCAACATTATTATACATTGTGTATTTTGAGCAATTTTAAGTGAATAGTAATTAAATTCTTCTGTACGTTAGGTGACGTTAGAAATAATTGTTAATGATATTTATGGATTAAATAAAGCAATAAAGCTAAAGTTTAAAAATTATTTTAATAATATAAATGAGCTACAATAGTTTCGTCTTGAGGCATCATCGGGCAACTGGGTTTAAAATAATTTTGAAACTTTAGCTTTATTGCTTCATTTAATTCTTGAATATGGAGTTTCCACAAGAAATATCTGCTGTTACATTAAAATTAAAAATGATATTTATAGTGTTTTAAAGCGAAAAACTTAAAATAAAAACTCATGGTTTCCATTAAAGTAAAAAGTGAGCATTAAAATGTAAAAGTATTGAAGTTTTGCTGTGTTTAGTTTAATTTAAAATTTAACAGTAATAATTTTGATCGTGTTTTAAATTTTCAAACAATTCTAAAAACATTTTATTTACAAGAAATATACCAAAATAAGAATTTGATTCTAATCGGCGTTGTAAGGCTTCTAATAGATTGTCAATAATTAATTATACTTTATTCTAAAACTGCATTTTGTGTTGATATAATTTCTGGTGACAATGATATCATTGTCAAGGTCATTGTTATTCCTTGAAGCGGTAGTTGTAAAACAAACGGTAAACTGGTTGTTAATTTTGATAAACCGCTATTGTGTGTTAGAATGGCTGCACGGTTTCATTATTAGGGAGGCTAAATGCACGAGTTGCAAACATTCCAGGAAGATAGAAAGACTAAAAGAGATGACGTCATTAGAGTATAACGGTGGCAAATATCTTGGTGAGATGAATCTAGGTCAAAACTAAAGTTCATTTCTGTAGTTCTATTTTCAAAATCAAATGAAAAGAAAAATCGTGTATATGAGAAATATCTAATTGAATGGATGAATCAGAGAGTTATTTAGAAGACAAGTAGAACGTTGCTTGTATTCTAAGAGCTGTGTAGGATAAAATGGGCTCTTAACGAAATTATATTTTTGATGTATGTCAGTTAATTTGTAAGGAAATTATATGAGTCACTTGTGAAAAACAAGATTGGAAAAACGTACCTGTTTAGAGTATTCAGGTATCTAAATGTGTTACAAGTAACTATCAAAGTTGAAAATGTATTAAATATTTTTGGCACTTATGGTTCAGTTTTATATTTTACTTATTTACTCCTGAGCGATATTTTGTGTTTTTTTACTTTTTCAAATATACATAGTATAGAAACAGTTATGTTGTAAGTTTAAAAACTGGTATTTTTTTAAAAATCGGTTCTACTAATTTCGTTTAACTTTTAACAAAATGTGAAAATTAACAAACATATGTGCTACATTACAAATAATGGAAAATTATTAAAAAATAATAATTTCCAAAAAAAGAACACAAATCTTCACCTTTGTAATTCAAACTTGATTTCATCTTATAATTTGTACGCTTAAGACGATTTAATGACACAATTAAATCCAGTTATTCAATTTTAAATAATGGTAAAAATTATTTGTTTCTCATAGTTTTATTTAGTTAGTAGGCTATTTGGCGTATAACAAGTTTGTGCAATGTTTTTGCAGAGTTCAGTTTTCTTCATTTGAAGTTGGAGTAAGAATATGAGTTACAAATCTTAAAATTTCACTAATATTAAATAAATTCGGGTTAGACAGTATTGGGCAATATATTGAATTTAAGAAATTTGTAGACAGTCAATACATAAGTTTTGTATGTAGTTATAGGTAAAGTTCGATAATAAACTGATATATTAAACACAAAAATTCGTTTCATATTTATAGGCATTCCAGAATTTTCTCCAATTAAGAAAAAATGAATTGGATAAAATTATAATTTAAACTTCTACAATGGGTAACTGAGCTACATGTAGTTGGATAGACGAGATAAGTCCCAATGTTCATTGTAGGCCTACATTTTTTTTTTTGACAAAGAACGCATGAAATGAGAGGAAATATAATTATAATCTCTTCTGTACAATGGTTTGAGAAGAATTATTTTAAATTGATATTTTAAGATATATACTAATAATTAGCCCTAATTTTAGAGTTCTGAACTATTCCAAGGAGCCTATTTGAGCTTATTTACACGAACTCGCTGATTAGTTGTTATCTAGTGTTAAAAATTAATAACTAAGAAAACAATTAAACCTATTGGAAATAATGACACCTTAAATTGTTGTCAGCGTCTAGAAAATTTACTACCTTCGTTTAACTTGCCTATATTGGAATATTTTTAGTTATCTCAGATTTTGTAAGTATCACTTTGGATACGGCAAACTGATAAAGTTTTAGGAAACAAAGTCATGGACTAAACAAAAGGTGAACGTATTTATCACGATTTGTAGATCTGTTGTATCACTCCGGGTTGTTTTACAATCAAGATCATTAATCATGACTGACAATATAAATGAGCGAGGTCAAATAAAGTAGTCTAGATCAAGTTTATAAAATATGATCCTTAAATTCTGAAATATACTTTCAGACTTGTTGATATAAAAGTTAACGTCAGGGATTTCATACAAAGTAACAATTTAACTAAATTATGTAAACAATTTTCAAAGAATAACATCAAACTGTACTGTACATTTAACTATAGGACATCTTAGGTTCAATGCACACGAGCGACATACAAAAGTCCTTGGTCTCATGATTGATATTTGAACAATGTAGTGAATGGACGTCCAACAGAGTTATAGATTACGAATGGCGTTTTTTACCAATTTTTTTTTGTTTGTTAAATGTATAAAAGGAAATTCATTAGAAATTAACAACGCTTCTAGTAACTTTGATTACCAAATAAAGTATCAATTTTAAAATGCAAAAAAAAATGAACATAATTTTCCACAATAAATACTTTATTTGTAGCAAAACTAAACTTCATTTAAACAACTAAGTCATTGTTGTTCCTCTTGGTTCATGTACACGAGACTTTGGTTCAGTCGGTTCATAATAGGTACGTCTAAATTCAGTAAATTTGTGTAGTTGTAATAACTGAACATATTACTTGGTCATTGAAATGTTGTCTTGTTACAAATAAAGTTTCTATGGTGGGAAATTGTAATTTTATTATTTTTTAATTTGAATTTTTTTTGTATTTGTTATTATTTGCTCTCTCTCTCTCTCTCTCTCTCTCTCTCTCTCTCTCTCTCTCTCTCTCTCTCTCTCTCTCTCTCTCTCTCTCTCTCTCTCTCTCTCTCTCTCTCTCTCTCAAAAATCGTTCACAAATGATAATAAAGTCAAACCACATTAGACGGCGATCATTTGTTTATTTTAGTTTCTGTATTAAATTTAAGTTCATGTCTGCGTGTTGGGTCTAGTACTTGTTGTTGACCAAGTAAGTAATTAAATTAAATTTGTTAATTCTGTCTTGCTTTCATTTTTGTAAATTTCTTAGCAGACGTGTCAGTAAAAAAGAAAAACAATAAATGGATGTAACAAAAATTGAGACTGTTTGATACTTATGTATTGTTATACAAAATGTGAAAACTTTTTTCAATATACAATGTTCCGAAAATGTACGAAATATGACTTTTCTTGTAAATTTCAAATTAATATAAAGGAATGTTTATTCTGATATTCTGACTCTTCAGATAAAACCATATTAATAGACGTTTAGTTTGTGTGCTTATCATAAAAAAAATATACTGTTAAAAAGTTATAAGTTTAAAAATGTTATTTGGAATATCACATGTATACTATTACAGTTTAGCTTAAGAAGAAAGGTATGTATGCCTTTTTCAATTAGACAAATACATTTTTTCATCTAAACCTGTTACTCTAAAATAAATTTTACTATGAAGTATTTTACTAGTATTACTTTAGTATCAATATTGGCTTTATTGAACTATCTAAAATTGTTTTTTAATGCATTTCACCCTTTTGGAATTGCTTTACATGAAGGTATCTTTACTCAACCAGCCCTCAACTGTCATATCAGTAAACAACCTGTCTCTTCACCTTGCTCCAGTGTTTATTTGTCACTTTATCTGAGTGTTTTTGTTTTCCTTTTAACTAACCCTTTACTTGTACTTGAAGTTGGAGCTAACGGAACATGCGAGATTTGTTTTACTAATCTTGATGTGGGTTTGGGGGATCAAATTCGATATTACCAAGAAATTACTTATTTAACTTTACTTATCAAAAGCGACAGTGTTCAGGACTGTACAGCTTTTGAGAAAACAAAATCAGTAAAAGATCGCGCCCGTTCTGGAAGAAGAAAGAATGCTACTGATGAGGAGATATCTTCAACCGTGTTACAGTCTGTAGTGGAAGATCCCCATTCTTCTGTCAGAAAAGTAGCAAATGATGATCATGTCTGTTCACAACCTTTTGAAACATAATAAGTTCTATCCATACAAAGTTAAAACTCGATGACGAAGAATTGGACAGGGACGTGAAATACTGTGACATTTTAATGGCCAAACTACTAAGGAACCATCAGTTTATTTCTTAGTGTTTTCTGACAAAGCAACGTTAATGGTAATGTGTATATTGCCAATTTTGAAGTGATTAGAACCCACATTGGATGCGAAAATCTCACACGCTGCATCCTGAGAAAGATAATTTATGGGCAGGAATATTTGGTAATATTGGCGCCATTGAGCCATTCATCATTGAAGGAAACTTAAATGGAAGCTACTATCATGACATGTTGGTAAACGGAGGTTCAACGTATTGCTGTACCCACTCACCAATGTGTGGTTTCAGCATGGTGGAACCGTTTCTCACTACAATGTAAAAGAACCCACACTTTTAAATGTAATATTCCGTCAAAGATGGATCGGGAGATGGGGGCCAGTGATGTTCGGCTGACCTTTCAATGTTAGATTTAATTTTATGAGGTCATTTACACAAAGTACGAGTATATCAAACTACCGGTAGAGATTGGTGGTTTAAAGAACCGTATCATTGAAGAAGCTGCAACGATAACACCCGATATGCTGCAGAACTTTCTGGGATCCTACTATTACAGAATAGCCCATTGCCAAACCGCTGCAGTTCAAAAATTTGTTGTAAGTTTACTTCATTATTCTGCTAAAGCTCTTGATTTCAAAATAAAGCAACTATTTTGTTTTACATTCTGCAAACCGTTTCAGCTGTAAAAAACATAACGTTATTGCATTTAAATTGTACAATGATATGTGAATATTCAAATTACATTTTTAAACTTATAACATTCTAACAGTAGGCTAAATGGAAGGCACACAAACTAAACGTTTATTAACGTGGTTTTAAGTGGTGAGTCAAAATATCAAACAATAACATACCTTATTTTACATTTTTAGGACACTTGCCGTCATTTGTGTGTTAAAAATTCAAAACACGACGTTTCTGGACCACGTCACTTGTTGCTGTATCTTTGATACAACAACACGTATTTGCCGTTAGTTGTGTGTTACCGTGATTGTGTTTTTTGACTTCTCAGTTTCAGCTCTGAGATGCATGCTTAGATATTAAGGTTGGTGGTATTCTTATTTAATTTTACTTCTCTCATAGGCTTAGTTTCTAATTTCATGTTTCTTTAGTTTTTAGTTACGTGATAACGGGAATTGATTCTTATTCCCGAAACGTTGTGTTTTGAATTTTTAACACACAAATGATGGTAAATGTCCGAAAAATGTATAATAATAAAATTGAACTTCCATCATTTCAAATAACTTCAAACAGAGAATAACATACCTTTATATTTGAAATTTACAAGAAAAACAAATGACGTAAGTTTTTGGAACATCCTGTATATTTCAAAACGTTTTTTCACGCCTTGTAAATAACTTTGGAAGACACCTTTAAAATGAGGGGTCGTTCGTCTATACTGGTCAAATAGCAGGTGAAATACACAGCCGTTACGATACTTTTTTGACACTCTGTATAATAATATTAAACACTTATATATAATTAGATATATGAATTAATTAATATTATCTGGGGACAATCAGTGTCTATTTGAAGGTCACTGGTTCCAACAATGTCATGAAGGCAACTGCAATAGATATAGTAACAAAACAAAATTGCTAATAACTAAGTTGTTATCGTCAAAGTTTTAACGATTTAACTTCAGACTTTGAATGGCTTGTGCAGCAGACTTTAATATTTCTTTTACTTGAAAATGAAGTAAAATACAAAACTAATAAACGTCATTATTAAAGGCAAATTTTACACTATATCTAAGTTTAAAAAGTTAATCTTTTATAACCAATCTCATTTTTCATTCTTTAGTAGAGATTTGTTTCTTTTTCTACTTACAAATTGTTGACTAAGTTTTGTTTCGATATTGACTTTAGTTGACAACAGCTGCCATATTATCAGCTTTGGTTGTCTGGATTATACACAGCTGTTACATGAGTGTAATGATTTTTTTTTTCCAATTCATATTGCCACTAATGTTTACTTGTTGGTTGTATCAACCAACATAAAAGGTGACTTATTTAGTCAACTTGGTAAGAAAAACTTCGTGTTGAATCTTTGCTCCAATGACGAAATTGGAGACAATAAAGTGACTTAGTTTTCTAAATTTTACACAATAAGCAATTTTCTCTTGCTGATTAATATATGAGAAACATCGAAACAAGTTAAATACAGGACAATCCAGAAAAAACCTTTACTGTTTTATATTTAACATTAAATATTTAATAAGCACACAAATTATTAAAACTGCATCAAATCTTTGTAAAAACTCTGATAAATACAAATCAGATGGCAATATATGTCATTGTGATGTGTTATTATATTTTTGAACTTGGTCTTTATACTAGTTGTAAGTTGACAAACATGTAGTATATATTCTTGAACAGCGTGTTTGTGTTGTGAAAATGCCTTGATTATGAACTTGTTGGTTGCTATTGTTACTGAAAGAGTCTTCCGTATTGAGTGTGATGTTTCGAACTTTTCCAAACAAGTTAACATTTGTATCAATCACACGGAAACTGAATAGCTTCTAGGTGGTAGTAGAAAAAAATAACACCACCAAAAGCTGGTTGATGATATTCGAAATAGTTATACGTTCTCAGTAAATATCGCTGCGCCGATTATGTAAAGAGACTGAAAATCTTATGGAGCATGCAAAAGAGTACAAGATATAGGCCACAATAATTGTTTAGTTTATTTCCCTTTTTTAAATGTTAACATAAAAGCTTATTAAGATTTTGGACGCGAAGCTGTCCAACATGATGGTACCATTTCCCACAAATTCTGTGCTCCAATGGCATTCATAACCCCTTCTTGCAAGATTGCATTATTTAAAAGTGTCTGTAGTCATCCAGATCACCCAACCTCAATTTTAACTTTAGGTTTTTGTAATATGGCAGAACTATGTGCTCCAATGGCATTCATAACCCCTTCTTGCAAGATTGCATTATTTAAAAGTGTCTGTAGTCATCCAGATCACCCAACCTCAATTTTAACTTTAGGTTTTTGTAATATGGCAGAACTATGTGCTCCAATGGCATTCATAACCCCTTCTTGCAAGATTGCATTATTTAAAAGTGTCTGTAGTCATCCAGATCACCCAACCTCAATTTTAACTTTAGGTTTTTGTAATACGGCAGAACTATGGAGATCCAAGAACACTTGCATATCTTAAGACATCACTTTAGAAATCAACATTATTGACGTCAATACAATTCTCAGAACAGCATAAAGCGAAAGATAGACTGTTGTTTGAATGCAGGATACTTTCAACTTTTAATTTAACTTAGTTATTTACATTTTACCGACTATTCTATATAGATTTATTTAATTATATAAAATTTTTGAGACAAATAAATATTTACTATCCTACAAATTGAGATTCCATTAGTACAAAGTTAGTACAAAGAAAGAAAAGAAATAATGACACATATCACCATATCAACCGTAACAAATACATCTATTGCCATCTGTTTTGTATCTCCCAAATATTTTCTATAGATTTGAAACAGTTTTTAAGTCATTTATATGATTAATAAATGAGTAATAGAAATTAATATAATAAAAGTTTTCTTGTACCGTATGGCCAACGAAACAAAACCTATATAGTCTATTCCCTGAACTTGAGACTGGCAAGAATTTTAAATTGATTCACCTTTTCCTTTCAGATCATGAAAGAGGAATCACGCCATATTGTTTTTGTGGGTGCTTTTGTAATACACTCTACTTTTTGTTGGGAATTTGAGAAATTTGACAACTGTTTTAAATTCCCCATGAAATTTACTTAAATTAATACTAATTTCATCTTTATCGGATTGCAATTGTGGAAAAAATATACTGCCAAGACTTAAACGTTGAGAGATAAAGTAACGACTTATATTAACTTTTGGTATATCTAATTTGATCTATTTCCCGTTATAGATTAAAAATAAATTATTGTGAGGTTTCCATTACGTTGATACACTCTTCATCTTTCTGGAGCCATTAGCTGCTAAGTAAAGAACAATAAATATTACAAATTACATTATAAAATAAACTACGATTCTGAAATTATTCTATCAGATAAGAATAAATTAACATTTGACAGACGTCAGTTAGATAGACATACAGGCATTATTCCTAAAACCAGGTTTTTTTTGTGAGGAAACCTCAAAATGAATATATCCCCATCATAACTTTCTTTATATTAATATATGTGAGAATGTTAAAAAAATAGATAGGCCTACAAATTAAGTTCTACATTTCAAATGTGTAACTTATATTCAAGTTTTACATCAAATTTGTAAAATAATGTGGAAGAGACAATGTGTTTTAATCAACAGCATCAGTTCATGTTACTCTTTTTGAACACACAAATAAATTAACTTTCTCTGGTGAATTGTTACTTAAGGATCCAAAATACAAGGCTCTTGATTACAGGAAGATTCATCAGCATTGATATTCTATTAAAAATATGGAAGACCATGTTCAAAACTGAAATGTAAGTACCAGTACTGCAAGAAGTATTCACGACCCTGATGAAAATATTCAGATTGAGAAGAGTCGTTAATTTTCACTTTATTTTGTCGTTTAAAAAACATGCAAGAACATCCAGTCAAAAATAAAATTTAATTGGCTAAACATCAACACCATAAATTGACCAAGAACATTGTCGAAATTAGAAGTTATTTTGGAATGTTCAATATCTCTTCATTTAAAGCACTGTACAAAAACAAAACAAATAAAATACATGCATAATTCTTAAGATATCTGCTTCATCTTTAGAGACACCGCATACTTATTTCACACGCAACCGCATTCCTCTTGTCTTCGTTATCCACATTCATTCTTAATTTAAATTGTGGGATTATAAACACAATTATATTTATACACCTGACAGACACGCTAGTGTAAATGATAGTTATATTAATTCCAGGCACTTATCTTGTCATTTTTATTTCGTAGATTATCTTTAATGCTTCAAATATTCTGTTACCTAATATTATGTTTCTATTAATATTTCATTTCATCAAAAGACGAAACGTTAATTAAATATAATAAGCGATGCACCCACAATACTTCTCACATACATTCACAAATAATTTGATGAGTATCATCTTAGTAATTACCCAGCCCCATCGTGCAATACAAACATATTCTCTAAATGTAATGGTTACAATTTGGTTTCTTGGGTCTTGTAGGAAATGTTAAATTGTATTGATAAATCAAAGGAGCTTATTAAGTAGGGTATGTTTGTTTAAAACATTTTTTATATGGTTTTCCCAACCTTGTGGTTTTGTATATCACTACTTTCTAGGCGACAGATAGGCTCTAATGGGCTTCCTAGATGTGTGTATATTAAAAAGTGACTCGGTTATGCCGGAATCCGTAATATGAATATCACATTTTTAGAAGGTTTTAAATTACATTTTTGACAATTACTTCGCTCGTTGTCATCGCAGAGAGGTCGGGTTGGTACCAATACTTGCACAATTGAAATCTGCTCAATTGAATTTTGTCTAATTTAGGTTGAAGATTACACGAGATATGAACAAAGTGCTGTTTAAAATTACCGCCATTTTGAATTAGTTTTTTTATTATTTTCAATAGGGTTCTAAATGAGTAATGTTTAGTCCCTTATACCAAATTTCATGTTCTTAAATTATATTTGTGACATCTATTGGCTTACTTATAAACGAAAAGGAGAAAGACGACAACCAGAAAGACAACAGTGACTGACGGACGACATATCGAAAATTACATTTTCCCCTGAGGTCATAAAATGTAAAGATCAATAAAAAATAAAGTGGATTTGAATGTTTGGCGATTTAAACATGTTCTAACATATGTGTTAGAAACGAAAGTTTTATCAAACTAGAAAGGTTTATTTTACGATTTTAGAAACTTTTGCTATAATGATGTCCATATTTATTATTCCGTTTTAACTGATATCTCTAAAAGAACTGTTTTCTTACGGGGGGGGGGAACTTAATAATCATGTTTAAGTCTGTGAGGATATAAATTAATCAAATTGTATCATAAAAAGTTAGATCTGATTTTAAAAATATAAAATTATTTGCGTTTTATTTTTATGGGAACTTTATCAAAGTTACAATATTGATATTTGTTTTTTTGCGATCCATAGGTAAAACCATTATAATTTTACGCTTGTGTTTAACCATTAACTCTGACTGTAAGTCGTAACCACCATACACAGACAAGACCATTCATCTTTATATTTCTAACTTTACATCTATATTCTTTATATTGTCCCACATATAGACAAAATATAGCGGGGGGGGGAATGACCTTAAGGTAGTAAAAACTATCGAATAATTTTTTTTTGAAATTTTGTGTGTGTGTGTGTGTGTGTGGGTGTGTGTGTGTGTGTGTGTGTGTGTGTGTGTGTGTGTGTCTTGCAACGCACCCCCCCCCGGTTTCGATGACTGACAGACAGCCTCTCCACGGGGAATAGCACTCGCTGCAAGACCTTACCCCAACTACAACCCCGCGATCTACTTACTAATAGAGAGTGATTCTTTCGCAGTTTAATAGTTTTGATAAGGCTCTTGATTCCTTATGTCACACAAGAATAATTTATTTTAATCAACTTATGCTAACACAGGAAATTTTACTATATTAATATATTCACTTCTTATACTAGCTTACCTTTCTTAAAACTCCAGACTCTTTTTCAAAGGGTGTGCCCTTTGGAGCTCTTTAATTCATTAACACCAAAATTTGCTCTGTTTTGAATTTTTAACTTTATACTTGGTGAGCACTTACTTTTTCTTCTTTCTAATGTAATGAGTTTCTTTGAATGGGTTAGATTTAATTAAAATATTCAACAATGAAATTTAACAAATTTATTTAAGAGTCTACAATTTAATTTTTATTTTGAGAAACAATGGATTTCTTTCGAATCTTTTACAACAATTAATGTCGCCTTTTCTGACAATTTATATTAAATGCTTTCTCTTTTAACAAACTGAAAATCTACTATATTAAACAATTTTAACAATAACTAAAACTAACAAATTGATATTCTTATTCTAATACACATAAATATGAATCCTATTATTTATTCCTTTCCAATCTGTTACTTTTGCTTTATTATTGGACTCGAATTTTATTGTATTTTATATCTCTTTATTTGAATGAATTTAAAATTGGCTTTATTTTGACTTTACTTTGTCTTTAAAATGTTATTATTTAACTTTATTGAGTTTAATAATTTTGGACGTAATTCAAGTTTATTAAAAAATATTTTATTTATTAAAAAAGCTTGATTTATGCAGTACCTTGTTTTGTGGAGTGCACAAGTCCGCTCGTCCTGATTCTGAGAGTGTTTGAGGATCTTGGAGATGTTTTCTGAGAGTTGTCTAGAATATCTCGAAGTCCAGTTCTCGAAGAATCTGTTGATGACGACAAATTCTAGAAGAATGTTTGCCGGAGTCCGTAGTGAAGATCTCTTCTACTAAGCTGTTGTAGGATGTCACGTTGTCTCCTGCAAGACCGATCCTTTCTGTAGGCACCGTTATTAACCTGGCGAAGTACAGAGCGTTGACAATATTTTCACGACGATTTCCTGTTCAGGCTTGAGTAAAGTTGGTGATCTTTCCTGGAGCTGCTATTAGAAGACTTCCCTGGAGCTGGTACTAAACGAGACTGTCGAATTAACTTGAAGAAAGTTAACTCGTCGAATTTTAGGCCTTTCAGTGTGGCCAACCTTCACTGATTATTGTTACTGTTTTATTTCACAATTTAATTAATTTTATTTATTTATTTGCACTACGATGAACTTCCCTTGGCTTATTCTTCTATTGTTTGTCTATTTTTCTTATTTTAAATTATCTATTCCTATTATTAATTGTTATAATTAGTTTAATTTCTTATGGTGGATTTGTGTAGAAGTTGGTAACTTTCCGTTTCCATGCGTCTACTGCCTACTATGCGCACGACGTTCAAGACAAGTTGATTCCTGAAATTTATAATTTTTTACTTGCGAATTCTTCTTTTCTTCATATATCCCGTTCGCTTCGCTCGATCTTCTTCTGGGTGATTTCATTTTGAAGCCCTTCTTTCCCTGATGATTTTCCATCTTCATTTGTAGCGATACGACATATATTTTTTCTTTTACGGAGATTTGAAAATTTCGTAAGTTTTCAAAATTTAGTTTTTCCAATTTTGGAAATTTTGAAAATCTTCTTTTTGCAAGTTGTTCCTCTGATGCTGAAAGTTCCAAAACTGCTTTCCTCTTCTTCCTCGCTTCTGGGTTTCACAAGTTACGGTACTTTCTGCATTTTTGGTTATTTATTATTTAATTACTTTATGGTCTTTTATTAAATTTTGATTTCGAGTCTTATTTATTTCTAGTTTATATTATGGTTATGCGTTGTTATTATTAGATTCTGGAATTTCTTTATTTTAAGGGTTTTTTATGTTTTATGACGTTTTATTATGGCTATAACTTTTTTATTATTAATTTGACGAGTTTATTCTCTTATTATTTATTATTAGGTTTTCCTAGCTCTACACGATTATATCATTTTAATTTAAGTTTTCGGATTTTGATGTTTTTTGCATTAGAAACATTTGGACGAATTCATGTTCAATCCGGAACGCTAGATATTTCCTGTCAAGGCGCGTGACCTTGGCTTGGCTAACTTACATATTCCCTTTAACTTTACATGTGTTATTTTATTTTTAGAAATGTTTTTGTCATTTCTACAATTATTATTTGATTTAATTGAAATTTTGGAATTTAGCTCTTTTCCAAAATTGCTCCTTGCAGGCGGTTCAATTAAACCGTTGCAAATTCCCCTCTCAAAAACTTAAAATTTTGACATTAAAATCCCTTTTTTAGATTTTAAAATTTTATGTTCCTTAAATTTTTCTATTCTCTTTACATATTTACTTCCTTTCTATTTGAAAAACATAATTATCTATATAACATGAAAACTTACTATCTATAAAACAATCCTATTTCTAACATACTTGATTAATTGGTGACATATATAATTTTCAAAAACATGGTAATAAACATGACATATTCATATGAAAACAATCCTTATTTTATACAAATACATATATATTTTTCATGTTCGATAGTTCATTTCGTCTCTCTTTCATCTGAAACAGTCTATTTAGCATGATTATACATAGTTATACACATTTACACTTTATCCTAACTTTTTTAAAATTATAAATTTTGACACAAATTTAATCACTTTTGCACTATGGTAAGTTACATAAATCAAGCCATCCTTACTTTTAATTGATTTCGCGCTAGGTTAGATTACGCCAAGTAACAGATTGAAATTCCTTTGAATGTTGACATTTCTTATTTCCGTTATCAATATAACGAAAGAACCCCTCTCTACCTTAATTACTGTACAATTTTCATGTCTTCCGGATGCTTGTTTATTTATTAACTGACCTACGCAACTTGTCCCAATTCTCCCCCTCGCTTTTATCGAAACAGCTGGTTTTTATCTACCGTTATGATTTATTCTGAACTTTATTCTTTTTGGATTTATTACATATTATTATGGACGATGTTTATGATTATGAATTTACGAATTTACCTATTCTACTTTATGTTTACTATTATTTTACTATCCTAACTTTTTTAAAATTATAAATTTTGACACAAATTTAATCACTTTTGCACTAAGGTAAGTTACATAAATCAAGCCATCCTTACTTTTAATTGATTTCGCGCTAGGTTAGATTACGCCAAGTAACAGATTGAAATTCCTTTGAATGTTGACATTTCTCATTTCCGTTATCGCTATAACGAAAGAACCCCTCTCTACCTTAATTACTGTACAATTTTCATGTCTTCCGGATGCTTGTTTATTTACTAACTGACCTACGCAACTTGTCCCAATTCTCCCCCTCGCTTTTCTCGAAACAGCTGGGTTTTATCTACCGTTATGATTTATTCTGAACTTTATTCTTTTTGGATTTATTACATATTTTTATGGACGATGTTTATGATTATGAATTTACGAATTTACCTATTCTACTTTATGTTTACTATTATTTTACTATTCTAACCTTTATTTCTAGTTTTTTAACTTTACCGTTGGTTTATTTTTTATTTTTAGTTTTACGAATACGTTTCCCTTCCTTTTTAACTTAAATTTATTTTTCCCCTTCCTTTTTTGACTATGCTTTACTTTTGTTTTGAATTTAACCTTTTTGGTTACCTCTCGATTTTTGAACTTTTTTGTTTCGTTCGCTCCTAACTTATTCAGGTTTGGGTTTGATTGACTACTGGACTCCCCTTTTGGAATTAAGCTCATTTCGAACTTAGGTATGTTTACCAGTGATCCCTTCATGTTTGCGTGGTCTCCATTTTGTATTTGGTGCTTAAGACTTACTTCTTTATTTACGACGACTTTGCTTAGCCCTTGTACGAATAACTCACGACTTTGAAGCTTTTTTGGATATAGTTCTTCCCTTTTCTCGCTCGCTTCGCTCTTCTTCCTGCTTCTCCTTGGATAGGTTGCTCCACTTTTAATCTCTTTTTGGATTTTAAAGTTCCTTCCTTGAATTGGCATCTTCCTTTCGACCGTGTTTTGGTTTCTAAGGTTTATCTCCTGTTTTCCTTTGAGTTCAAACTCCCTTCCCCTCTCTAAGTTTTCCCTTCTCCTGTTCCTTCCTGTATTGTCTCGTTCGATGTTGTCGGCTTCGGTTTTTTCTTTCCTCCCGTCACGTTTGTTGTTTACACGTCCTGTTTGGTCAATTCTGGTATTTTCTCCCCCTTTGTCACGTTCGGCTTGGTCACGTTCGGTACCCTCGTTTTTTACTTCTACACTGGGTAATGTAGTAACATATAACGCCCCATTCGCTCGCATTATAGTATTTGGACCTCCTATATTGCTAATTTGATTTCGCAATTTCCGTACACAGATTTTAGCTGACGGTTGTTCTATGTCCAATCTATTCAATAGATTGGTTTTTGAAGTTACTTTTTTAGCTTCTTCGATGAAATTTATTTTTCTGTTTTCCCCTTCTACATTTATTATTACGTATTTTTCCTCCATATTAATTTTCGCATTTAACTCGAATAGGCTATTACATCCTAATATACCTAAACTAGTTAACTTTGGTACTACCAGAAAATTTATATCTACTACTCTGTCGTTAAATTGCACGGGTATTGATACTTGTTTTGAAACTCTTTGTTTTTTCTGTTTAATGGCTGTTACTACTTCGACGTTATAAACTGGTAATTCTAAAAATTTGTTTCCCCGTCTTTTTAACTCCTCCAAATATTCAGCTTGTATACACGACCACTGCGCTCCCGTGTCTACTAAAACTTTTATATTTGTTTGATGAATTTTGACGTTTATTTCCGGACATTTTTCTAATAATTTTGTTTGAATGTTGATATTTTCGCCTTCTGTCATTAACTCTTCCCTAATATCGCATGAAATGTTTTGTAATTTCCCTACTGATTTTAATGTTGGATTTTTAATTTTTGAAAAGTTTTCTAAAGGTTTCTCTGTTTTGATTTTATTTTTTACATTTTGATCTGCGGCCCCGAATCCTGTCTTTGCCTGTAACCGTTTTCTTTTGCTTTTTTCCGGGACCTTATAACCTAGTTTTTTGGACTGGGTCTCGGATTGTTAGGTAGTGTAGGATTGGGTTTTTGGTTACTTTGGTTTTGGTTTGTTTGCGGTCTATTCCCATAGGATCTAAGGTTAGGTGTTCTAGGATAGGTTTGAGAGTCCATGGCTCCTGCCATTTTCCTATCAAGGTTCCCCTTATACGCTGGTCTTTCTTCTCGATTTTCCCTACGTGGTTCGCCTTCCATCGTTTCAAACGTTCTAAGAAATTCTATCGCGCTTTCAACGGTTTCGCTATGACTTCCTATACTCGCAAATTGTACCTTTTGTTCAAAATGTCGCATGATTCTATTAATCATAAATTTTTCTGGGATTGGTGGATCAAGATATTGTCCTTTAGCCACCATTTTGCAAAAATAATTAACTCTTGACATATATCCTGTATCACGATATTGTCCGTTTTCAATTAAATTTCGGATATGTTGCTGGGCTTGATATCCCCAATAATTTTTTATAAATTTTACCCTAAATTGTCCGTATCTATCTTTATTATCTTTTATTACGTTCCACCATTCTATTACCGGCCCTTTTATGTGTCGTTCCACGATTTTTAATTTCTCCCCTTCGTCTAATTGTGGATCGATTTCCATGAAAATCTCTTCTATTTCGGCTAGAAATTTCATTGGACTTTCTTTAGAACTTCCCCAAAATTCGACAGTTTTATTTCCTGCTGCACCGGGTTGTACGTACACTACGCTTCTCCCAGCCCCTACTAAATTTTGCCCTATACTTGTCTGTCTCATTTTGGTTTCTAACGATTTTATATTTTTGCTTAACGTTTCACAATTAACTTTATTTTGTTTAATTTTGTCATCCTGACCTTTAATTGTTTCCCCTATTTCCTGAATTTCCCCTTTCAAAACGACTATTTCGTCTTCGCAATTTCCGACTCTATTTTGAATTGCTTCAAAATTTTTCTTTACGTCTTCTCCTAAACCACCTACAGCTTGTAAGAGTTCTTCCCTACTCGCTTGTTCGCTTTCTTCGCGTGCTAATTCCCTAGCTTCGCGTTCTCTTTTTTCCTCTAACTCCCTTGCTTCGCGTTCTCTTTCTTTCGCTTCGCGTTCCCTTTTCTCTTCGTTTTCCCTAGTCTCCCTTTCTAATTCCCTAGCTTCGCGTTCTTTTTTCTCTTTTTTCCTCTCCGATTCGCGTGCTTTTTCTCTCTCCTCGCGTTCTTTTTTATCTGCCTCTTCCCTAGCTTCGCGTTCTTTTTCTTTCGCCTGGAAATATCTCATGAACTTCTGCATTTCCGATTCTGTTTCTTTCGGAGCTGCCATTTTTTTATTTAGATTTATTTATTTGGTTTACTACTGTTTATTTATTTAAGTTTTAAGTTTTAAGTTTTAATTTTGATTTTAATGAATTTAAGCTGTTCGTTTTCAACCCTAAAGTAATTTTAACAATTTTTTGTTTGGTTACTTTCGAGCCTACGCTGTTGGACGCCACTTGCAACGCACCCCCCCCGGTTTCGATGACTGACAGACAGCCTCTCCACGGGGAATAGCACTCGCTGCAAGACCTTACCCCAACTACAACCCCGCGATCTACTTACTAATAGAGAGTGATTCTTTCGCAGTTTAATAGTTTTGATAAGGCTCTTGATTCCTTATGTCACACAAGAATAATTTATTTTAATCAACTTATGCTAACACAGGAAATTTTACTATATTAATATATTCACTTCTTATACTAGCTTACCTTTCTTAAAACTCCAGACTCTTTTTCAAAGGGTGTGCCCTTTGGAGCTCTTTAATTCATTAACACCAAAATTTGCTCTGTTTTGAATTTTTAACTTTATACTTGGTGAGCACTTACTTTTTCTTCTTTCTAATGTAATGAGTTTCTTTGAATGGGTTAGATTTAATTAAAATATTCAACAATGAAATTTAACAAATTTATTTAAGAGTCTACAATTTAATTTTTATTTTGAGAAACAATGGATTTCTTTCGAATCTTTTACAACAATTAATGTCGCCTTTTCTGACAATTTATATTAAATGCTTTCTCTTTTAACAAACTGAAAATCTACTATATTAAACAATTTTAACAATAACTAAAACTAACAAATTGATATTCTTATTCTAATACACATAAATATGAATCCTATTATTTATTCCTTTCCAATCTGTTACTTTTGCTTTATTATTGGACTCGAATTTTATTGTATTTTATATCTCTTTATTTGAATGAATTTAAAATTGGCTTTATTTTGACTTTACTTTGTCTTTAAAATGTTATTATTTAACTTTATTGAGTTTAATAATTTTGGACGTAATTTTGGACGTAATTCAAGTTTATTAAAAAATATTTTATTTATTAAAAAAGCTTGATTTATGCAGTACCTTGTTTTGTGGAGTGCACAAGTCCGCTCGTCCTGATTCTGAGAGTGTTTGAGGATCTTGGAGATGTTTTCTGAGAGTTGTCTAGAATATCTCGAAGTCCAGTTCTCGAAGAATCTGTTGATGACGACAAATTCTAGAAGAATGTTTGCCGGAGTCCGTAGTGAAGATCTCTTCTACTAAGCTGTTGTAGGATGTCACGTTGTCTCCTGCAAGACCGATCCTTTCTGTAGGCACCGTTATTAACCTGGCGAAGTACAGAGCGTTGACAATATTTTCACGACGATTTCCTGTTCAGGCTTGAGTAAAGTTGGTGATCTTTCCTGGAGCTGCTATTAGAAGACTTCCCTGGAGCTGGTACTAAACGAGACTGTCGAATTAACTTGAAGAAAGTTAACTCGTCGAATTTTAGGCCTTTCAGTGTGGCCAACCTTCACTGATTATTGTTACTGTTTTATTTCACAATTTAATTAATTTTATTTATTTATTTGCACTACGATGAACTTCCCTTGGCTTATTCTTCTATTGTTTGTCTATTTTTCTTATTTTAAATTATCTATTCCTATTATTAATTGTTATAATTAGTTTAATTTCTTATGGTGGATTTGTGTAGAAGTTGGTAACTTTCCGTTTCCATGCGTCTACTGCCTACTATGCGCACGACGTTCAAGACAAGTTGATTCCTGAAATTTATAATTTTTTACTTGCGAATTCTTCTTTTCTTCATATATCCCGTTCGCTTCGCTCGATCTTCTTCTGGGTGATTTCATTTTGAAGCCCTTCTTTCCCTGATGATTTTCCATCTTCATTTGTAGCGATACGACATATATTTTTTCTTTTACGGAGATTTGAAAATTTCGTAAGTTTTCAAAATTTAGTTTTTCCAATTTTGGAAATTTTGAAAATCTTCTTTTTGCAAGTTGTTCCTCTGATGCTGAAAGTTCCAAAACTGCTTTCCTCTTCTTCCTCGCTTCTGGGTTTCACAAGTTACGGTACTTTCTGCATTTTTGGTTATTTATTATTTAATTACTTTATGGTCTTTTATTAAATTTTGATTTCGAGTCTTATTTATTTCTAGTTTATATTATGGTTATGCGTTGTTATTATTAGATTCTGGAATTTCTTTATTTTAAGGGTTTTTTATGTTTTATGACGTTTTATTATGGCTATAACTTTTTTATTATTAATTTGACGAGTTTATTCTCTTATTATTTATTATTAGGTTTTCCTAGCTCTACACGATTATATCATTTTAATTTAAGTTTTCGGATTTTGATGTTTTTTGCATTAGAAACATATGGACGAATTCATGTTCAATCCGGAACGCTAGATATTTCCTGTCAAGGCGCGTGACCTTGGCTTGGCTAACTTACATATTCCCTTTAACTTTACATGTGTTATTTTATTTTTAGAAATGTTTTTGTCATTTCTACAATTATTATTTGATTTAATTGAAATTTTGGAATTTAGCTCTTTTCCAAAATTGCTCCTTGCAGGCGGTTCAATTAAACCGTTGCAGTGTGTGTGTGTGTGTGTGTGTGTGTGTGTGTGTGTGTGTGTGTGTGTGTGTGTGTGTGTGTGTGTGTGTGTGTGTGCGTGTGTGTGTGTGTGTGTGTGTGTGTGTGTGTGTGTGTGTGTGTGTGTGTGTGTGTGTATGTGTATGTGTGTGTGTGTGTGTGTGTGTTATCAAATAAAACTGAAAGATATTCTGATTATAAATATATTGTTTATTTGACGAAAAATTAATATGTTGGCGCTAGGCAAAATTTAAAGTGTCAAAAATGATGTTCCTCTCCCCCCCTTTAATATATATATATATATATATATATATATAAAACTTATTTGGATTTGAAATTAAATTGCAGTGAGAAATCATATATTGTAATTTTGTTTGTGTGTAGAATACAGCTTCATTTAACCACACAGAAATGCGTAGCGTATAAATTTTAAAAGCTATTTTATGAGATGTGATACAGAAAAGTTGAGATAATAGTTGTTTTTGTTGGCTCCTGTGATAAGATAGAAGTTTTTCGCCCATCTGTGTGAATTTTGTGTTTAAGTGTTCAGCCAGGTGTGATAAGTATTATGATGAGTCACATTTTTCAGGGTAACGTGTTTGAAGATCAAAGAAAGAAATTTTGAGCTTTGTAAAGAGAGGAAGAGAATAATTTTATTTCTATAAGCCTACATAAGTATTATTTGTATAGCAACTGATAGGTAAACAGATAAGGTTGGGATCTGCAACTATGTTTAGTGAACTTTGATATTACTTGACAATTGATTAAAGTTCAAGCTATTTTTATCTGTTACATTGACATTTGATTTATATATTTGATACGCGTGAATATTAGTTATTGACGTTTCGGCTTGTTCTGAGAAGTTAGTACAAGTTTTAATTTTCCATTAAGGCCAAATATTATGACTGCGAATTTAGAGGTAAATAGTTTTAACTCTTGAAGCAGCGGGCGATTGTATGCGTCCATTAATTAGTTCTTTGTTCGAAGCTTTCTCTAAACTATCGAACGATCTTGGTTTGTCGTCTATGCAGAGCATAATAGATGATTAAAAAAATTACTTTCACTTGTTGAACGTTTTATTGCGTTAAATCCGGATCATTATGAAAAGAATAAGATTTCACGCAATGATAAGACTTTGCAGGAAATTTGCTATAGTAATAATGATAATAACAAAATTGTGTATGAACAAATCATGACTTAGAAGACAAAGTAAACTCTGACTGGGTGAAAGAAAATGACTTGCTTTCAGAAAAAACAATAAATTGCTCAAACCTATGCCCTTGTTGAAGACTGAATTGTAGGATAAAAGTAGGGAAATCCTACTTAGTATAATAGAATATGGTAAAGAACTAAAACATATGGCACAGAAATTTAGTAACCTGAAAAAAGTGCACGGTTTCCTCTGTCTTCCGTTAGAAAGCGCTAGTAGCAAAGATGGCGACTATTGAACAGAAAGTTTTTTGCGTTTTACAATTTGCAAGGACTAAATCTGTAGTTACAGTGCAATGTGAAGTTCCGTATTAAGTTCAAATGTAATCATCCAAGTGATAATAACATCGGTAGACGGTATCATCAGTCTGAAGACACCGGCTGCCTTTGCAAAGGTAAGAGTACGGGACGACCAAGAGTGACTGACGAACGTGTTGAAAGAGTGAGAGAATCTCTTCCGCGTAGCCCCAAGAAATTAGCAATCCAATGACTCAGGGAGAGTTTTAGGATACGCTTACAACTACGTTATTATCGTTTCCAGTTGTTACAACTTTCAAACACTACAGACTACGGTTTACGTGCCAACTTTTCAAACGATATGTTGCTGCATGACGTTGAAGATTTTATGGATTACGCCGTCTTCAGGGACGAATTGACATTTCACCCAAGTGGACATAAAGGATCATGGGTAAATATGCATTGAAGCATATGTGTCACATATTTGCTTCTATTTTAATGAAATCGTTAAAATACATACCTTATAATGTTCAATTCACATCCTATTATGGCATTCGTCCCAACACCATTTTCAATGCACCAAATTAATTATTTAACACAAGAGTTGGTATAATCTTGAAAAAAAGTTTACTAATATCAATATTGTTTTTTAATTTTGTAGACAATTAAAATTACTATCCGTTCTGTAGGCTATACTAGGTCTGTGCGAGGAGGTAAGTTATCATAGTCTCATATTCAATTATTGATTCTCATAGCACGTGACTTTCCTTGCATCTGAAGATCCAATCCAGGATAGTTTCGTAATCAATTTTAAACCTGGAAACTTGCCAACTTGTACAACTTTATATTTCACTATAATCATAAACTCTTTCATGTTTTACTATTGGCAACCAGTATTTATCTTTATTTTAATTACAGTTTTCAATACATTTTGACATTAACATGTTTATGCATTCTAACGAGCCTATTTTTTCTTTGATATTGCATGGAAATACTTGCCGTAGAGGTTCTCACCATGTGTTCTGTGAAGGTGATTTTAATTAAAAAATTATTTCGTCATTACGAAAAAACATCTAATTAGACCTATGTGGGTAACAACAGAATGTCTTTCTTTTACAACAAATCATTCCTGATTGTTTTCAATTAGGATGTATTTAGGGTTACTTTTGTAGAATACATTGCTCTCAAATAATATAGGCCTGAACATCTGTATCAAATATACAGTTGTGATCTAGCTTTAAAGTTAGTGTTGTTTTTAAGACTTCGATTCAAAATTCAATGAAAAATAAGAAGTTTTTGACTCTCCGTGGTCGGAGTAAAATAACATTATTGAAACAGAACTCCACATAGTCGTTCTGCTCACTTATTCTCCTAACAAGTTTATCTCAAGTATCCACCGCTAAGGATACCGGTGGATGGGACCGTATTAGATTGAAGTGATGGCCTAGAACAGTGATCTTAGGAGCAACTCTTTATTGTTGCTTATTGTTAAACTAATTAATTAATACTGGAAGTAGGTTTATCGTAACATATGACGTGTTTTCAGTAGGAAAACGTGGTTGCCCATTTCCTAGAGGTTTTAATTCACTTATTCCCAGCTAACCAAAAACCATTCGTAGTACTCAGCACTTAATGAGTTAATTATAATAATATAAAAAGGAAGGGTTTAATTATTACAAAAAATACACAAAGCTCAAATTGGAATATGGGTGAGCGAAAATATTCGCTTATTACTCATCCATTTAACTACACATAATTCCACGGTGGGACACATGATTTGGGCTTCCCGAGTTGCGAAACGCTGTTGTTCGAAGCCTAGCCCGACGTAATTTAGAAAAAAAACCAGTGAATCAAATTAACTGAATAAATTCGGGGACTGTTACCAGTCTAGTTGAGCCACCAGCACATCACACACTTCTCCAAAATCTTAGCTCATACCTCATAGGCTTTTCTCTGTGAGCTCTAGCCTGCTGCTTATTGCCATAACAATTGCCGTGATGTTGGTAATCTGATTGGTGATCGCGGTTCGTAGCACAACCAAGATTGCACTAACAACTCAAGACGCAACCAAAGATTAATCTGTACGCTACCGGAATGCCCACCTCGTTGAGTCAAGGTCGTTCCTCGGAACGCGTTACAGAAGGAAGGGTGGGGGTGGAAAGGAAAACGCAATAATCTAGTTTTGGTAAAATAATTTCTGATCCTTAATCAAAATAGACTTATTTAATTTAGATTTAGATTGTAAAGAATTGTTTTGGAGAATTATTGATTTTACTCACAATTACTTAGTTTGTGAACATTTTGTGATGTGTAAATAGATACCGCGTTTTATATGGCTATGCGTTTTGAGTTCCCTTGAGTCCAAACTAAGATTTTTGGAATGAAGCTTGTCTGATATCTACTGTCCGTCGTCTGTCACCTGTTGTATGTGCAGTGCTCTTTATTCCAAAGCGCGTAGAGGGATTTTAATCAAATGTGATATGTGGGTATATTTTGATCATATCTCTGGTATTTTTTTTTTAACTTAAAATTATTGGTAGTTGCCATGAGGAAAAACAATACTACTAATGATTTTGATGAAATTTGAAGATTAGTAATCTACACCCGTGAGCAGTCACATGTAAATAATTACGGATTAGGAATAATTGACAACAACAAAAATTGCCTTCTTTATAAACTAGATTTTAATTAAATACAATACGTGTGAGAGCGTGTTTATGGCACAAGCGAAGGAAGTTTAGATTTAAATTTATAAATATTATTTCAAAGACGGAATCCATAGTTCATTTTCACTTTTTATTGACAACTACTGAAAAGATAATTAGGTTATCAAATAGGTTTGATTGGTTTTTAATTGGTTTTGGGTGAGTGACAAAAAGGCTGTACAATGTTGTAGCATCGTTTATTTGTCATATATCAGTAACATATACATTTTTGAATACAAGCTATACATTTTATTAGTATTTTGTTTTGTGTGCGAGAAAGATTGTGTACTTTTATTACAATAATTTTGTAGTATCTAATATTTTTACTAATTCATTTTGAGAAGTGTATGTTTCTAGTTATAGGAGGGAATATAATTCATCAGCTATAACAGAGTCCACATCATAAATAAGTGTTATTCTGATATAAAGTAAGACGAAGATTAGGCTATACATTTCTGTATGATTGCTAAGACCTCGAGCATTGGAAGGGATTGTATTTCACAGGCATATCGAGTTCTGACGGAAACATAATGCACGACATAGCTTAATGATATTACTTATACGGCCTCGCATCTTTCTGTCTTCATGTGGCGAATATGATAAGGTAATTATAGCAAGTTAAAATTATAAGTTGAAAGTTCTTTTGTTGGTAGTTGTAAACAATACTGGTAGTTGTACTAAAAATAATGTCCTGCATAATAATTTTAAACTGCAATATACTTCATCGATAAATAAATATAGTCTAGCTGTTATTATTGAAGGTCTAAATTTACAAAATCGTATCTACCGATGAAGGCTCTATAAGTAGTGAAGATTAGTAAACCAAACCACTGTTATAAATCTTAATCAAAACAAAATTACAGATCAGGAGTGGTCGCTATAAACCAAAAAATAAACTTTTATTGCGGTCATTAAAGGTTAATTTTACTCCAATATTATTTATGATTAGATCGAATTTATGACACGCACGCTTAAGCGTTATTTAAATATAGTATCTGGATGACCGAGAAATTCTTGGTAAAATGGCATAAATATTTTTATATTTAGTTATGTTATCACACAAAAATTGATCAGTTGTTTTGTTTTTCATTAGCTATAAGACGTAAGAACGATTGGATCAAAATTTAATTCTTTTTAAAGTAAAAATTTATAATGATAAATATGTAATATTTAAATATATACATAAATATTATAATATTTAAATTATAATTATACATATAACAAAACTGTTTTAATACATCACGTGTACAATCGGAATTTTAACAAGATTATTACTTTATTGTCGTAAAAACAAAGTGAATACGAAATAAAATGAATACTAACTTTAAGATCAGTAAAATAGGAAATATGGTAACCCTAAGTCAGTCATGAAGATTTCGGTGAAATACAGCGCGCTTTGACACTATCACGTTTATTTGACGAATCTCAACCTTTAGTTTCTAATTAACCTTTGATATATCTGCGACAACAGATATGCTTTTCTAAGTGATATAAAGTCGAAGCACCTAAGGGGAGGGGGGGTGTTATCGAAGAGTAAAGAAAGTATTTTTTAAATTATTACTTCTTAAATTTGTAAATTTTTTTTTTCGTTATAGTTGCAAATGTGCTCCTAGATTCGATTATAAATAGAAATAATTTGAACGTGAAACGTTTTGTTGGACCTTAGAAGGGCAGGTTTTTAAAGGTTAATCGCTTTTCATTTTCCATAAAATAGAGTGACTCTATTTCTACAAAATTCTGTGACGCATTTTAAAAATAAAATTTACAAACCTACAAGAACGACTTGAAAGCCGGTGTTTACTAAAGATAGCGCCATGTGTTTACTATGATTATTGACGATTTGTAGTAGAAAATCTAGTTATTCTATTGCGATCCCTCATGACATCCCGAAACACGAGACGATCAATTGTCTACCGATCTTAACCTTTGAAGGAGTTTGACAGCAATGTTAACTCACCCTATATATATTTTTGAAATGGCGGTCGGTTTTTAACTGTTAAAAACTGTTTAACGAGTAATGTTTTACCCTCACCCCCTTTCCATTATAGGAAAATTTTAGTTCCATTGTGGAACTTCAAAATCTGCTTCTAACGGTATCCAAATGTGTTATTTAACAAAATTAAGAGACATATTACTAAATTCAAATTTCTTAAAAATAACCTTAAAATTTGAGTAAACTCAGCAATAATAGCTATTGTATCCAGAACTTTAAAATTTTGCAAATAAGCTATGTTGTACTATTACGATTGTTACTCAAAATAAATGATAGTATAGTTTCAAAATGGTGATTGTTTCAGTAGATACCTCTAGATTAATATTATATTAGCATGCGTTTGCGATTTGTTAAATTGTTTAATACCATATCGAAGTTGAAGTCCAATTTTAATCATCTTTTATAGGCCATTTAAACATAAATTGTTTTTTGTGGTTTAAAGGTCAAAACCTCATGGGTTATCATCGTCATTAAAGAAAAAGGAGCGTAAATTAAATACCCGTTGTCATCGACTACTCTAATGGCGTCAGGATCAATAGAAATCAAGAGTTGGTCAAGAGATATCTATTAGATGAAGAGAGTGACTAGGTAAAGGTATTGCACGCTCTTATTCAGTGCAAGTGAGCCATAACAGGTAGAAATAGTATGTTATAATTATTAAAAAAACAAAATTGTTGAGAGTTATAATAATTCAACAATATTTACACAGCGATATTTAAATTTTTACTATTGCCCGGAATTTTAATTCAATTCAAGAAATCCTTTATTGATATTCTAACATCAAAATTAGTAATTATATGGAAATAAGTCAGCAGTATGGATTAGATCCTGGTTATGTAGGTCCTTCATTAATTTATAATAGCTTACTTTGTTCACCTTAATAGTCACCACATATATTAATATCAAGGTAGGGGATGTAATCGAGCAAATATACAAAAACCAACGAAAGCAACTCGAGTTTTATTGTGTCAGCGGCGGCGTGTCGAGTATTTTGTTTGAATTTGTTTTACCCTTTACTTAATCAACCTTGAACAAATCTCGTCCCTCTGCAAAGCAGGAATGTTAATCCATTTAAGCTTCTTTATGAGACAAGAGCAAGCTCGCAGCACGTTATTCTTTATTTATAGTGCGGCATACGAATCTCATGCACAGAGAAATATTTGTAACCACTTTAACTAATTCAAGGAATTTCATAATATATTATAAAATATTAAAAAGAAATAAGTTTTAATAATTAAAATTTTTTAATATATAAATGGTAATGTAATTAATAAGAAATACTGTATTATCCAGAATGATACAGACAAATATATATTTTGTTGTTGTTTAAAGGCGAGAAACCTTTCGGTTAGTATAAGAAGAAGAAGAGCATAAAATAAAAGTTCTATTCCTCGAATACTATATTAGTTTCTTGGTCGGAATCATTTATTGTAAATATTCAAAACAAAATTATGAATCTTTGAACCTATAACAAATACGGAACCTGTCTTACTTTTTACGGAAATTACAAATGCAATATTGCACCTCTAAAAGTAAATAGTATGACATTTGTTTGATAATAATAGACATAATTTTAATATTTTTTAAATATTGAATTTGTCTTTTTCTACACCAAACTGTTTGTAGTTATAGTTATTTAACATAAATATTGAGTACTTACTCTGTAAATGTGTATTATTATTATTATATATTTTGTTTAATGTTTAAAAGGCGAAAAACTTTTCGGTCATTATAGCCTTATAATGAAAGGAAGAAAAGAACATAAAGGTAACATATTTGCAACTCCTAACAATCTAATATCGCCAATCTAACAAGAGTTGGACAAGAGACACCAGAAAGGAAAGATAAAAGAGGTCTAACCCAAGACTACACGAAGAAAAGCATAGATCCAAGTAACATCTCTCGTGCTTATCACCCGTACTAATTGTAGGTGAACCCCCGAGAGTTATAGACAGAGTGGTCTAAAAGTTGCTCTAATTAAACACCAAATTTAAAGCAAATTACGAACAAATTTCGTTTACGTTCTCACATGTACGCGTAATTAGTGATTATAATAAAAATATATCTATATACTAACTATATATGAAAAAGTAAAATTAAAACAATTTTAAAGGGTGAAAATTACACAATAACTGTTTTCATAAACTGTGTCCCTCATTACATACCTCCTATACTTCAAATGATCCAAACATAGTTAGGTTAAACTGTGATATTTTGGATTTTAAACAGCACATGTTACAAAAAGATATCTCTACATTATAAATACGTATGCTTTCTTAGATGCTGTATGTATTTTCATAAAAAGAATAGCAGGTTGTATTTCGTTTTTCAAAGTTGGTGGAAAACAATTACAATTAAAAAATATGTAAATATTTGCCACCATTTGTGTTTATAAAAATGAATAGAAACGTTTAGCAATAACACCGACCTAGAAGCCTTGGACTATGATTGGACTAACTAAAACTAAAAATAGTAATATAAGATAAGAAACCCAGGTCTGGAGGAAGGTCTGAGCGGTCAAAACAGTAAATACTAACTTAATCAGAAAAAACGATAAATCAACAAAAGCTACATTCGCACAAGAAATAGTAAAATCAAACAAAACCGAGGACTTACTTAGCTGAAAGGATTGTATGCCGACGTATCAGTTACCTAACGGGTTTTCCTCCGTAGTAAACAACCTTTGATCTTAACCTGTAAGGAGTTAAGTGTGTGACCTTGTAGTCACTTCCTGGTGAGAATTAACCGGAAAACGTCCCGAGCCTAGCTTTAGCCGTGAGTTCCTTTTTTATATAACTGTTTTTGGTTTTAGTTTCCAAATTAGGCTTCTAGGGTATGTTAGCCATTTTTATGTCATAGGTTCGTCATTTGATAACGATAGCTGATGCATAACTCCTAAACTTCGTACATTTATATTTCTATACATAAATGATGGATGTTGTCCGAATAAATTACAACAATAATATGGACAATCTGTCATTATACAATATGTTTAAAGACAGATAAGAAATTAGATGACTTTCCTTTCATAACTAGCGAAAACGAAATCTTTATAAAATCGAAAGATGTCCAGATGTATTCTGTGCAGTCCGAACAGCTGGATCTATTTTCTTGCCGTTTAATGCTGATATCTACCTTCTTTCTAAATCATCACAACCATAACATCATTTAGTAAAAAGCTGGTAAAGAATGACTCTTCTTTACGTCATTTTCTCCTATAAAAATACACGGAGAAATACTATTACAAAAAACTACTAAAATTACTTTTGACCTATTTTTACTTCAAAGTTATACGGAAATATCTGTTCGTAAAAAAGTATCAGTAGTCATGACACCTGTCCATCTTTGCATCCTAAACTGTTTCCTTATCTAAATTTATTAAATAGGCAAGACTTAAACACACAAACATGTGTAGTTATACTATACTTTTTGTATGTCACTAAGTTAAATGCGAAACATAAATTCCGTTCCAACTTCCCGTCCCATAAACGATAAAAACCCATTAAGTACTATTTTTCTCCTACACTCGGAATGGATTTAAAGAGATGACTGTAACATAAAAGTGAAATTCAGCTAATTGATTCCCCGCCTAGAATGTGTGGATTTGCATTCTTGTAAAACATTATTTATGGACTGAATGTAGATATATATTTTGCATAGTGATATGATAATAAGCAAACCATAAATTGTCAAGCTGCCAATGTGTTATTTTAACAGCATATATTCGAACTGTTTCATTTGGTATTCTAATAGTCAATATTAGAAGTGTTTCTATTGGTTGGAAAATTTGTGTTTGTTTTACCATGAATAAATTTTGATTATTTTTTCTTAACCTCGATAATTCATACATGTTAGACTAACGATTTCAGAAAGAAGTAAGAATCTGATTTAGACCAGATAAATCAGTACGGCACTCTCAAGATATAAGGATTTGCAAAATATTAATTCTACAATAATTGCTAAAAGTAACACCTATTTTATGTGTGACGTTGTACACATTGATTTAATTGAACTGTCTGTTTTTCGTTTTAATTTTTATTAGAGATCATTAAAGACTGTTTTGTGTATATTTTGAGTTTAAAATCTCATGTGAGCAGAATTTTATGGAGATTTTTATTTAATTATTATTTATATTTGTGCTATGATATAGTTGTTATTTTTGTTGAAACCATAGATTTCATTTCGAGATGATAATTGAAAAGACTTTTTTATTATAAATATTTGAAGAGATTTTAAAAATGAATGTCTTTATTTTACAGCATACTACAGCTTAAACGGTAATTCTTTAAAATCTGGTCAAAATAGCGTAATTTTGAAATACCACGGTTGTTAATTATATCCTTTTTTGTGTTTTTATCTTACGAGTTGCCTGAATTGGAAGACACAAAATAGGACAAAATTCCAATTTTCTCAAAACGACTTAGATGTTCATAAACAGAAAAGAATCTTATTGTGTACAAAATATCTATGCTGAAACATCGAACTAATTTTCTTACAACTTTAAACGTGAAACAAAAATAATTTTCCATCTTAATCAAAATGCTAGTTCGGGAGCTGTCGGTCAAAAAGTGTGTGAAGTACCATTTCTTAAGATCGGTTTACTTTTAAATTCACTAAAGTTTGATTGAAATCGCTGTATAGAATTGAATCACTTGATGACAATAACTTTTTGTTTGAATCCATGGTAATTTATTCAAAACAAATTTGATGCCTTGAAAACAATTCATACTGTGCTACTATTTTGTTTTTAAAACAGGTAGCCATAAATGATTAGATTTAAAAAGAAATAAACTAAAAATCGAAACACGTGCAAAGCATTATACAAATTTTAGGATTTTTTATTTTATATGTTTTTTAATTTAATTTAAAAATCATCTGATATGTGTAAAATATTCACATAAAATATAATATTGTTATAAGTTCAAAGTTAATTAGAAATTTTGCTTAAAGGCACACAAATAATCTTTAACTAATTAATAATTGTGGGGACAAAAAAGTATGCCTACACTTAGTTAGAATTTCTGTTGGCGTTAAAGTCTCCTGAATCTACCCGTCGTGTCGGTTGCCAAGCAGTCGATCATCTTGGGAAAAGTAGTGAGGCAAGAAAGCAAGAAAATAATATTATTGAGGAGAGTACGGTTCTAGTGGTTTTTGGTGTGGTGAAGAATGCACGCAAGATACACTATTCCAAGATTTGTATCCGGAGACCGAGGTGGTACGTCGTTATGGAGTGAGGCACTGACAATACACACAGAGAAGAATGTGTTAGATATCTTAAACCACATGTTTCAAAATCTGTAGAAGCCCATCAGGACTTTAACTCACCTGGTTGGTATCTCATATAGTATCCTTATTGCTTTATAACAAGCCTAGGCCTACAAAATTACAGTTATGGATGAACTTAAGATGACAGCATATTGTAGGTTGATTTTATATTTTCTTTACCGTAAGTGAGGGGATATTGTGAACGTAACATTCTTCAAAGGCGAGGGATACATACCATGGTACGTCAACAATCAATACTCATGTGTCAGGTGTGTAGTTAATCCTCCATGAGATTCTCGAGTCGCCACTGTGTGATGAAGAAATTGATGTTTGGTTTGGAATTTTGCATGACACATAGTCGGATTATTTTTTTTAAATATAAAACTAGTATAGATTTTCCCCCATTATTCAGTAGCCATTTATGCCGCAATTTACAGAAGACGAGATTTTAAAGACTATTTTCAACAGAATGGGCTACACCTCATGCAGCTCATTCAATTTAGCACTAATAAATATCTTGTTTTGCGGAACTATTTTTACAACCAATTTGGCTTCCAAGATTTCGCAATCTTTCTTTGCCCGATTTTTTTTGTTGGCGCAGAAAAACCAATTTATAATCATCATAGAAAATTAACCATCACAGTTAATTTAACCATCACAGAAAATTTTCGAAATTTGTACAATGAAATACTGAACACAGTTTACGATAACATACTGAAAAAAAGTATGGAAACTGGTGATGAACACGTCCAAAATTACCTGTAACTACGTGTAGTGAGGTTTATTTTTTCTTGTTTTTTTTTTTTTTTGTATCGTCAGGTTCACAGAGACTTTTCTTTACCCAATGTACACACGATTTCGTTCATATTTTTTTCTTAGATAACTAAATAGCTGAGTTCACAACAAAGTCGTTACAAATTGTTATCAGAACACACACAACGTATGTTTTCAAACACACCATGTTGCATGTTTGGTAATTTGTAATATGAGCTTTGTACGTAAAGCTTTTTCATGCAAATTCTCATACATAGAGAAACAACATTCCGTATATTTGATCTGAATGCGAGCACTAAGAAGACATCATGTAATGCATGTTAATGCAGAGATTTTATTCTTCATGCATACGAATGCATGGATTGATGTGATGACATAATTTACGAGTTGAATCGATTCTTTTGTCTCATTTTCTCTGCACCTGGCTTTATTCAACGAACTTAAAACAGAATTGACATTGTATTATCATATTATTGTAGTGTATTTGATATCAAGAAACCATGTTGTATTATAAGGGGGAAATCGAAATATGTTAGCTTTATTTTTTACAAAAATGAAATGTATAAAGTGTTTTATGAAGATGAAAACGTAAAAGTGGGTTTAAAATTGAACTTAAAAAGCTTCGCAATAACATACGTTTTTGATTTTTGATATGTTTCACTTTTTTACATTTATATAGTACAGTATAGAGAGAGTTGTGTGATGAGTCAAAAAATAGATGTTTAATTTTTATCGGATGTAATACACGTTCTGAGGTCCCCAGAGTCCTAAAAAGTACTTTTTGTAATTATGTCTGTCAATCTAACCTCTGTTGTCTGTAAAGTCTTCTACACCACTATGCATGGACAAATTTAAATCAATTTAGGTATACATATAAGGGCATATTTTTGCAGTATGTCGCAACTTCATTTTTTTGATTATTTGAGTTAGTTATCTTAAGAAAAAACACAATATTCAAATTTGTGACTCTAACGATTTTGATTAAATGTTTATAAAGATTCAAAACGAAACATTTTGTTTGACATCTCTCCAAAAATGTCAGTTTTTGAGTAATTGGTAAAAAATCAAAACAAATCATTCGACACGCATCAGTTATTCTGACGTAATTTCTCAAAATCGGCTCAACCTATTTCGTTTAAATTGTAGTGAAATATTAATATTAATACCTAAACTCACGTTCAAAATCGGAAGTAAAATAAAATATTAACGTCTAGGAATAATAAATATAGCACAAAATTCAACCTTGATCGCCGATATTTAAAGCTCAATTTTAATCAAATCCGATTTACATTGAGGACGGTTTTATGGAAAGCGAAGGAATTTTAGGCTCTTTTTAAATACATGAAAATATTTGGTTACGGATATTTTTGGTTAGTTTTGAGACTGGATGAGAGAAATGTTTTTGCACCTTTCATTGTTATAGTCTAGATTTTAGATCTCACCAATCTTAATGGAGTCATATACTGTATAATACTGTATAAGTTGTGTAGAACCTGTACAGTATTTTTTATGGTTTTATGAATCTTTATCAGTTACTTTTCGTAAAGAAATTTCAGAACCGAATATCTTGTTAAACTGACCACATGGTGTGATATGTTCCTGAAAATACCTGTGTAGCCAGTCAATCAGGATAGACAATGAGTTTCAGATGAATCAATCAAATAAATGAGCCGGATCTGCGTATAGTAAATGTGCCAGTTTAGAACAAAACAGCACAAACAACGTTGTGAAGGACTTTAAGAAGATGTTTGTGATTTAAGTATGCTCAACATATTACGATTTGTACAAACTTTAAGTTAAAGGAACAAAGCAAGACGACTGGAATTATTGTTATTATTTTTATCTCATTGTCAAGGTAAACAAACCATCATAATGTGAGCGTCCGCCGTCGTTATCATCTGTAGATAAGCATGATAGCGGCTGAAACAATTATGATATAATGATGAAATTTGGTATAATGGACTATAGTGTGCTCGTTTATACAGTCTATAATATGAAAAATATTAATTTATATGTTTAATAACACATTCGGTATGAATTGAAAATATCAAAATGGTTGTCATTTTAAACATCTTTTGTCCATATTCCTTCTGTTATTCAACTTACTTAATTAGATACAATTTTGCAGATTTTAATTATGCATGTAATGACACCAACGCCACATCTCTACGATGGAAAAAACGAAGTTAGTGTCAAAAATTGAATTTCAAACTCTGACCTCCCGCGCTTAGAGACAGTAACACTTTTTAATATAGACACAATCATTTACGAGGCCCATGATGTCCTAATCGACGCCTACGTCAAAAAAGTAGTAATAAACACAATTATTAGGTTCACAAAACTAACTATTTTAAACAAGCATACTTTAATGGATAAGACCTTTGATCTACCAATACAATTTAATATTTTTTACAAGGTCTAAGAAAATGAACTTTTGGGCACTACATTTAGTGGTTCTATTTGTATTACATTGTATGTTGGAGCTGGGTAGGTACCATGATATCATCAACATGTTTTTTTCTAAGAGGACTCTAACTGCTATTATTTACTATGACATGTTGAAAAACTCTATAATTCCACGAATATTTCAAGATATTAACAGTGATTTCTATTATAACAAGATTAGATCCTTTTCTCTGCTTGGGTTAGATGCGGTGAAATTATGGCCTGGCCGCTACAATCATCTCCTTTCACGTCATGTGTGTGGGGTTATGTACTTTGTAGACATATTCCTACACGTTTAAAGAAACTGAGATTTTAGATAACATAAACAGTAGTAACATAGTGCATAAGATCAGGTACGAACTCGCTCACAGATTAAATATTTACCTTGGAATACTATACAAACCTATAATGAACTTGTGTAATACTTATAAACAAATCTTGGAGTTTTATTGTATTTTTGTTCTATAATTCAACTCATTATAATTTATTCAATTTCATAAATAATTGATGCTTTTGCATAACTAATTTATCCTGTCGTAATTAACTAAACTTTTGATAAAAAAAGCCACACGACTTAAGATCCGTAAGCATATAAAGACATTGGTTTTAATAAAGTTGAAATTTATTAAGCGGCCTAGCGCTAACATATTAATTTATTCGTCAAATAAACATTCGTAATCAGAATAATGTTTAGTTTTATTTGATATCCCATACACATTAAAAAAAAAATTGTTCAACTAAATAGATTTAGCTTTATAACTAGCCAAAGCTCATTTTTTCGTTACTATCTTCTTCTTATATTCTGGGCAATACGAAAAATATAAATGCAAAGCTTTAATTATATATAATTTATAGTCCTGTTTGTATAGACTGGTTGCGACTTACAGTAGGCAGACTGACATGCGCATGAAATTTTATAAGTGTCCTTGGCTTTTACCTACGGACCCTAATAAAAAGAAATCAATATAAATGAAACCCATCTTTTAATGACTCTTAAATTGTTTGTCTCACATTTCAGAAAAAACTGCTTTTAAAATTTGTGCGCTAAGCATTTCTCCATGTGTTGTTTAAATTAAGTTGTGTTAGTCACGGTTACTAGACTATAAAATACGATTTCGTACTGAAATTTAATTTAAATTCTTTTTTTTTTTAATTTTGTAGGTCACGGTGTGTTTGGACAGATACATGATATACAACACTTTAAATTTTACTCCTTAACTGACCCAAGGTCATTTTTCGTTACCGCCATACTTTTCCTATATATGGGAACAAAGAATATAAATGTAAAGATTGAAATATATTGGATTTATCGTCTTATCTGTGTAGACTGGTTGCGACTTACAGGTAAAAAGACGGACAGGCACAAGAGTCAAAGAATAAGGGTCCTTGATTTTACCTGCGAACCCTAGTAAATGAAAATAATGCGGCTACTAATTTTTACTTTTTCACATATAGACCTACATAATATAGGGAAATTTATGTAATGGTTTAAAAAATCGATTTCTAGTGTATCAGTTACATTTTAAGGTCGTGTGTTTTCTGTCTTTTGTCTTCGGCCAAATACTTTACAGTCTAAACTTGGTACATGGACATAAATTGATCTATTGAAGTTTTTAAATTTTGTTCGAGAACTTAAAATTTAGGGTTAGCTATCATACGGCTCAGATGGTTTTGATAAAGTGTATCCTCTAAAGATTCCAAAAAACGAATTGCTCGCAGCCACACAAAAAACGCCGACTCATGAGCTATAGGTAAAAAACAAAATAAAAATGTCAACGGAGCTGTTATAATAAAGGTAATTTCTTAAAATTGAGTTTACCGATTTGGTACAAATTGTAGTAAATTGTGTAAATTAATAAACTAAACCCACGTACAAAATCACGAATAAAAAATACGATTTCTGTTTTAGACGCGTTTATGGCACAAGAGAAGCAAGTTTAGGTCAGGGTTAGGTTAGGTTAGGTTAGTTTAGGATTTAAATATACACATATCTTTTTTTAGGTTGTGAACAATTTTTTAGGATGAATACTTTCGAGTGGTTTTAAATTGTTTAAGGAATAGGTGAATAATAAACTTTATGAAATGTGTTTCAACTGGTATTTAAAATACTTTTAAAATAAGTAATAATTCATCTATAAAAAAAAATACAATACTGATTGAGAAAATATTTCTTTACTAACGTAAATATGAAGGAATAAAAATAAATATTATAAATTGACCGCTGAATTTGTCGTATATTAAGTACAGTTATTATTATTCTAAATTATATTATTGAGCTTAATACTTTAGACGACGCAGATAGTCACTTAAGAGTGCAATTTGATAACCATTTGTCAACTGTCATCTTGCCAACATAAAAAACAGAAATGAGAAATGATGATTTATTCTATATATATATGACATGAAATTTATCATCATTTTTCTTTTAGAACTGAGAAGCGGTAAATGACAGCCTTTATGTTTGTATTGTGAATGACGTAAGAGAGAGATGACTATATATAGCTTCAGCAGTATTTTATTCACTTTAAGACAGATTGTGAATATTTGTAAGCAATATTCTGCTATCAGTGCAAATGAATAATAGTGCCTATAAATATAAAATGTAAAATAATTTAAAAATAAATAACTAATAATTCGTTTGGATATTGCACGTGGCTCATTATTTTGTGAAATATTACTTTTACAAAATGATAAATTATTGCACAAGTCAACTTGGATACCAAATTTTGTTGGACTACCCTTTATTTTAATTTATTTAAATAGACTTTTTTTTACAATAGTTTGTTTCATAGTGTAATTATTTATATAAATTAAAATTTAAAACAGCTTATTAGTGATACTAAAATTGATCTTTTTTTTTTTTTTCTTTTTTCTTTATTATTATTTTTTTTTAGTTTGTCACTGATACGTGGAGAAGATTAAGTAAAGTAATCGGTTTTAAAAATCAATGTTGACATTTTTGATTTTAAAATCCCTTCAGTTCAAATAGTCCCCTGTTCATCCTGCAGTGATCTACAGCACAATAGTTCGTACACATTTTTATGTGTAAACTTTTATTTTGGAATGTTTTCATTTTCAGATAAATAAAATTGAAAGAAACTTGTCATAAAATCAAAACATAAAAATCTGGTTAAACTATTTTGGTCAGATTTTAATTATATTCATTACACTTCCAAACAAAACGTTTTGGTCGCTATTTCTCAAACAATACTGATTCAAGAGTTAGTTATTGGTCAAAACCCTCACTATAGATCTACACATTTTTCATGTAGTCTTGGGTTAGATTCCTCTCTTTATTTTTCCATATCACATCACTGTAGACCATCTTTTGTTCTCCTCTGTCTCTGACGCTATTAGAGTATTCGAGTGCTTGGAGCCTTTATTTTATATACTCCTTTTTTATAAGGCAACGTTGAGCGACATCTTTGGCGCCTTTAAACAAGAAAAACGTTTATAATCAAAAGTGAAAATGAAATATGAATGTTTACATAAGATGAATGCCTTAAAATCGACTAAAGAGATATTGACCAAAATTTGGTCACATGTAAAGGTTTATGACCGAAACTATTGACTCAAGCCGCAAGTAAAAGATAATTAACGTTCCTTGTAGAGTTGAGAAAAAGCATCCTGGCCGATATTTTATTCGACTTTGGAATTTTCCAATTTATTGACGAAATTTATTCATTAGGGTTTGAATATATAGGGTTACACATATATTTCGGTAAATTTTCACACCAAACCTAAGGTTGTTTGAAATTTGTGCGTCATTTGAGATATTTTTACTTTAGGCCGACATCCATGATTAATTTTCTTTTTTAATCTGAAATGGCATGTTTGAGCAGATGACAGTTTGGTTTCTTAGAGGCTCTTTATTTTAATCTGTCTCCTGGCAACTGCTTTATAAAATATACCATGGTTGGTTTTTACGGGTATAAACAATCGATTTTCATCTAACGGTCTGGTTAGATAACTTTTAATTAAAACGTTATAAGTTGTATAATAAAATATATCATAAAAAAAACTTGTGAGAACCTTTTCTTGTTCTTGCTGTTTTTAACAAGACAATAAGATGGATCATTTTCATTTTCATCAAAATTTCAATAATATATGTTACCTTTGGCGGGGGGGGGTTGTAAGGCTTTCAATGGTTACTCTCTTTAAATTCATTGGCCTCATAGGTAAATGTACTCAGACTGTTTTCCCTCCTTTGTTTTAAAAGGAAAAAAAACGTATCCATTACCTTGAAAAAAAGAATAAAAGAGCCTAAAATAGAGACACCTTAGTCCTCGAATACTCTAGTAACATCAGGGTCGGGGTCAAGAGAGACCTGATAAAAAGAGATGGAACTAGACAAAGACTAGATGAAGAAAGGTGTAAGATGCAGCTAGGAGAAGAAGCAAGAATGTCACTATACAAACTCGGAGGTGATTCTTATTTGATTTCTTTAATATACCTCGTATATAAAATGTACTGTTCGAAAGTTTTTACCCCACTAAGTATGGTTTTGAAGCAAATTGTATTTACCACGGCATAATTAATTGTGGCACTCCCACTTCTTCTCAGTCATTGGTAAACCTGTTATGCACATTAACTAAATATATCAAACTAATGTCTGTAAAGATTATTAATAGACACTTGAGTAAATTAAATGTTAATCAAATATTAATAAATATACAATAAAATAAATAAATATTTAATGAACTGGTTTGCAATTTCAGTTATGATATATTATCAGATTCGTTTACACGTCTGTCAAATAATGAATAATGTTAAAATAGTTGCATTTAATTAAAAAAGTTAAAGTAAAAAAATGTGTCTGTCTGTTTGTATGTGTAGGGACAGTATAGTTTTAGTGAAATATGATATGTTGAATGGTGGTTATAAAGTGTGATCGCATTTCTGAGCTTTCTTCAATGAAGAAAAAAAGGGTGTGGAAAAAGAAGTTGACATTTTTCACTGTAATCCTGTGTTATTTATTTACAGATTGGATAGACAATCAAAGGTTCGTTGATTTTATTTATTTTTTTAATATATTCTGCTGTAAAAATAAAGAACGAGTTCCTAAGTCCAGAAACGCTTAGTTTTTCGTCTAACCGTCATTTCACTTCTTTTACAAAAAAATATTATAAGTTTGGAAATAGATAACAAATGGAGTTCAGATTTGGTAAAAATATTTTTCCTTTTGTAAATTTTTGAAAAGTTAACGGTTTTCAAATATTGGACAATACATTTTTAAAGGGGCCCCATTTTGAAAATGTAAGAACGTCTTTGATTTTGGTACACTTCAAAAACGTAACATACAAAATGCTTGTAACAAATCTGAACTCAATATCTTATTTATTTCCAAGATTACTGGAAATAAACAAAATGGCGGATAGATGGAAAATTAAGCGTCGACCTATATTTATATTCAATTTTTATTTATTGTTAGCAGTAGAACCCCTCCCTAAGGTTTCTTCATTTATTGTTGAATCATCCTGTATTTGTATCGATACCGAAATTCCAAAATTATAAGATTGCATAACGTGAAAATCATCCAATATTCACTATCACAAACTAAAAACATAACCCATTTCATAAAAACCCATACCACAGTAAATATATAAAATATTATTCATATTTTGTATCTCCATATATATAATGTGTGCGACATGAACATTGTATAGAATTCACATTATATTATTTCAGGAGTAATAAAAAAAACAGGGAGAGAGAGAGAGAGAGAGAGAGAGAGAGAGAGAGAGAGAGAGAGAGAGAGAGAGAGAGAGAGAGAGAGAGAGAGAGAGAGAGAGAGAGAGAGGGAGAGAGAGAGAGAGAGAGAGAAGAACAATCACTTGTGAGAAAAAGGGGTATTTTGTGAAGAAGAAGAAACTTCATATTTTTGTGAATGTAAACTGCAACATTTTTTACTGTATCTCAATGATAAATACATTTGACCTGATATAATTTTAAAAAAGACATTTCGATTTAGAACGATAATAGTTTCTCGAGATGCAATAACGTTCACACTTTAGTGTTTCCATAACGGCACATCAGATTGCTCCACTGGTACCGATTCCGTGGCTTAACGACTAACTAGGGCCACCCGTGTCGCAAGGTACATTATTTTTATTACTTGAGAACCAATGTTTCTGTCGTAATAAAACAATATAATGTGATAAGTGGTATTGGATATGTATTTTATTATGATCACACGTACAACACTTTAAATGTGTAATGGGATGTGGACATGCTTATTATGTACAGACTTATTAGGTATATAAATATGTACTATGTACAACCTTTATCCCAGCATATAAACAGAAATGAATACAAAATAAAAATAAATTTGATTTTGAGTTTACGGAAATGTGCGATTGAGGTTACCTGATTTTATCGTAGTTATTTCTCTTGTCATTCTTCCCTTCAGCGCACTCTGAAGTCACTCCTAACCTAACCTAACCTTCACCTCCTCCCATGTGTCTTACTACCTTAAGATCACTTTAGAAGACTTAAGATTCTCGGTCAGCGGTCTACCCATTTCCATTTCCATTTTCTCTATTTTTATTTTTCATTTCAAAGGACTTTAATTGGTTAGTTTCCACGGATGTTGATTCGAAATTACTAGCTGTCTACAATATAGATCTCAGACACATATTTCCGAAAGTCTGAATCCATTTGCTGTTTCTGCTTATCATCTACCAGGTCATACATGAGATTAAACGTTGTCTCGAACAGTTTCAGCTTTACACTTAGGCTCAGATGAGTCAAACTCCATGCTCATATCATCGCAGCAAATACCACTTTGGCTAATTTTAATCTGTTAATCAATTCTCCATCCTATCCTCCACGACTGGGCACTATGCTCGTGAAGTAGCATAAGTCGTCTACACAGTCCACTTATTTTTCTTCTATAAATAATTCTCCGTGAGATGTGCTAATTTTTGCAAGATCTTTTGTTTTTGTTATATTAATCTTTAACTCCACTCTACCGGTTTTCACTTTCAAAAACTGCATCTTCTCTCTTATGTACTGGTATCTTCGAGACAAAAGGGATAAATTCGTGAGAATGAGGTAAAATGTGGAAGAGTGTGAGAAAGTGAGATATGTACCTACACTATTGTTATGATAGCTCTAAATATCATTGTTAATATAAAATATCTTGTTAACATTTCTAAAATCGTTATCGCAAGTCTCTAAGGACCTCAAATTGAAATAAACTCATTTCTTTTCATTCCTCCAAAGATATTTGGCAGTAACAAATGATTACTACATCACACTATCAACAACTCCTAACCAGTCGCAACCCTTTATACACCTGATCATCCCCTCTCTTTATACCTCATTGGTTTCCTCTCTAGAGGATGACTTGCACTTCATATTTCTCCTTTCTCGACGAATGGCCAGGTCTAGTTTTACTTTCTTTCTTAAATTCTGGTTTTTATTTGCCTTTCCTTTGCTAGTTTCCATAATTCCTTATAATTGTGAACCATCTTGTGCATAATATGCACTTTAAATATTTGTCTACAAAGGTATGTGTTGCTTTATTTATTCTAGTTGACTCCTGTCAGCGTCCTTCGCCGTAGAATGGGACAGACTTAACATTTGTGCACAAAGCATTATCGTTATTTTTTTCATCCAGCTAAATAGATTTTCACCTGGTCTCAGAAGTACGAGTTTATTTCCCCATTTTCTTCTGCACGTCTTTATCTGTTACTCCACTCTTGAACACTTTATTTCCCAAGTAGCAAAACTCGTGTGTTTGTTCAATTTCTACATCCATTGTCTGTTCCGTTGTGTTATTGACTGTAACATAATTTGTATTTATTAAGGGTCACTTTTTATATTTTATGCCTTCAGATTTTATACTATCTCCCGAGATGTTTGAGACAGCAGGCTGATTATGTTAGCGAAGTCTAGATATTCCAATCTTTCAAGCATGCCACACTGAACCTCTCGCAAAGCATACATTCACTAATCGTGCTCTCTTTGTCACCCTAAAGAAGATGATATATCACCCCATGTACTCTATAATATTTTTGAAGATTTCATAGAGCTCCTTCATCTAATTTATTTATAATATTAGTCATATTCCCAAGCAAACCATGTGTTGGTATTTAAATATATTAATTTAATTTTTTTTTTCAAAACTGACTATGTCACTATTTGGCTGACAACTACCGTAAAAACATTTTTCATATTTATAGCTTTGGTTGGTATTTATTTTTGACTTTTTTTATGTTAACCTTCATCGCCATTTTTAAAGCTTTCTACACCAGATCTTTAACTCCCCCCAGACAGCTAGATATCATACATGTCCAGTTTCTCCAATCTCCCTTATATGCCCCACTGTAGTTTTCGTCTACCTCTCGTAACAACCCTCCTCATTACATGGTTCATCACCATTAAAAAAAGCGGAGGGAGCATACATCCATAAAACGCACCCTAGTTGTCACCCTAAAGGGAGATGACACATGACCCCTGTACTCTACAATAAATGAGAATTTTTCATAGAGCTCCTCTATGAAATTTATTTATAATATCAGTAATACTCCTAAAGGAAAAATGTACTGGTATTAAGCAATAACAAGAATGTTATATTAGTTGAATTGTGTAATTATATTGTTCCCTGAACTGTGCAACCCTCCACTATTGAAGCACTCTACACTTATAAAGTATATAAATATAAAGAATGATCATAATGGAATATATAGCATTAGTTAAAACGCACAAAAAAATCCGAGCAAACCTCATTCTTTAAACTTTTTGTAAAAGTGATGTTTCGATGTAGTAATATAATATATCTTTGATCAGGTAACGTATATTAAGTTAACGCATTTGTGCATATGTAAACTAATACACTACGTTTCAAGACTATAATTCAACACCCTTTATCAAGTGACAAATCTAGAGCACAGTAGTGAAAAACACCAAGTAGCTTAGAACAATGTTAGACCTCGAAATCTAGCTTGCACAGTCAAAACTAAAACGAAATACAAACGTGATCAGAAAACGGATTATTTACAAAAAAAAATGGCAAAATGGTGTTTTTACTTTCTACTCTAAAGTTCATCACTTGTTTAAAGGAAATTTATTTATACTCTCTAAACGTAGGGTAATAGTTTATACACGCAAATGTCTGATTAAACTTAATGAAGAATCCATCATTATAAAATGACTTTCCAGAATCATTTTGAGTGTTACACTTAAGGAAGGCTGCTGTGTTTGTCGAAACAACGCAATAGTGTATAAAAACAGACTCCAATAGAATTATACAACATGAAAAATAAGTAATTTTAAAATGTTAAGGTTAAGAACTTCTTCAAATGTCGTTTTTGTAAATAGTAATTTTTTAATTCAGCTTTATCGATGTAATTTCTAAAATATGGAGGATAATAATTTTAAAATATTTAAAGAGAATTTTTTCGGGATTTATATTTTACTTTTATTTTTGAAAGACAAATAATGAACACTGTTTAAAACCCTTGATTTAATTTCAACAAATACTTCAAACAAAAAAGAATGCTTGTTAAATGTTTGCAAAGGACATATAATGAAGAGCCTGATGCTTTCAATTAAAAATAACAGTAACAAAGCTATTGTGTAAACTTTAGTACATATATGATATCACAGTTGATTTTTTCCTTGTTTGTTTAAAGACGAAAAACATCTTGATTAACATTCCCCTAGAAAAAAAAGAATAAAAAATAAAGACCTCTAGCCATCGAATGCACTAAAACGTCATAATCGGAAGAGAACAAGAATAGATAGGAAAGATGAAATATATATTATATAATTATAAAAAATACCTTCTATTTTCCGTCTAACATTACTTATTGGTAAAGATTTACAGATTGGAAGTTTAAAATATGGGGTAATTTTTATAATTAAAATAATATATTTATTATAGAAAACCTTGGTGGATATTTACTAAAATATTTAAAAGATGAAAGTGAGGATCCAAAACTACGTGTAGATCCAACTATATCCATTGGGATTGCCAATCTCGGAGCCCATGAAAGAATTTTCTCATAGTTGAAGCAGATATGTTGAACAGGAGACCTACCTTCTCCAATGTTTTAATACGTTCCACACCTCTTCGTTGTTTACCAAAACTAGTTCAACACAATGTGACCCAGAAGTAGGAGCAGCTACTGTACACTTGACTAAAACACCATCCACAAGGATAAATAATACAAGCTTAAGGTGATTTTATACTTGCATTGTAATTGCAATTTACCATGAATTACGACCATATTAGTTGTAAATACACTACACATCGATACTATAAACACGACTGAATAATATGAAAAATTGAATGGTACACAATTAGTTGGAAACATAAATCATTTACTATTATTTATATTTTACGTTAATTGACATTGATACATATTTAAGTTAAATGAAAGTTATATCGGATTTGAGTAATTTTTTTTAAGTAGCAACTGGGTGTTTTGATACATGATTTAACATAGTTTTTAAACCTTGAGTTCAGTGGCGAAAATCTTTTTTTTTTATATCTCTCACTTATCTTCAGTTATTCACGAAAACCTATAGGAAATGTTTGAAATATGACTTTTTTCGAATACACAAATGTAATGTTTTAATTGTGTGAAAATCATGTTAGTGCTGTAGACTTTGATTTTCACTCAATTGAACATTGTAAAACTCATATTACATTATACGAAAAATTTAAACTGGTTTTTAAATAAGTAAACAAGACACTCCTTAGCAATGATAAATCAAGTTGTACAATTAATTGTAGTGATCTATTTTCATAGTTTGAGGTGAAAATTAAAATCTGATGCAGTAACATGGGTCTCATACAATTAAAACATTAAATTTGAAGTATTCGAACAAACTAAATTTTCATACATTTCCTATAGGTTCGTGAATAACTGGAGATAGGCGAGAGATATAAAACAAACAAAAAACATTTATGTCACTGAAATCGGGGTTGAAGAACGATTTTAAATTATGTATCAAAACTCCATGTTACCATTTACCAAACAATTACTCAAATAGAAAACTACACCGAAAATTTTAGCACATTGCTAAACGTAGTATCAGTAATAATACACAAACTTCATTTAGTCCGAAATCGATATGACGAAAAAAGTGGGGAGGTGAGAGACATTTGATTGGACTCGATATAGACATATGGTTGTACGACCACTAAATCTTGATATGTCCTAATACATAAAAAAAACATTATCCCTTGTACAACTCCCTTGAAGAGTCTGTCCTTTGAAATCAAAGGTTTAAAGCTAATGTTTCTTTAACGTTTGCCATACTTACACTATTCTATGTATAACTAAACCTATTGGCTTGTAATCTTCCATTGATAATGTTTACAAACGAGAATATGAAATGTAATAATTAAAAAAAAATAAACTGTACAAAATTATTGCACAAACTTTCTCATTTACCTATCCCCAAAACCTAATTAAAAAACTAACAAAAAGTATTTATAATAAAAGATTATTTTTTTTTAAAAAAGGTTGGTAAGATTTCAAAATACACTTGTTTTCAACGTAAGCGTAAATCGTATTTACCTAGGTTCTTTTTTAAATTATTATTCCTGAATAGTAATTTTTTTTTTTTTTTTGCGATTTGGCATACTGTTTTAACCATTAATATTTATATTTCAATAACATTTGAACGAAATCGCAAAAGCCAATTTTGAGAAATTAATTTTTTTTAAGAGGGTAATGACATATTTTTGTTTTTTACTGATAACTCACGAATCGAGATTTTATTACATATCGCAATTATTACGTTTTGTTTTGGATCTTTGAAGCTACACTGGAGGCAAAATTTGATCAAAATCGTTGGAATTAATTTTATGTTTTTTCTTTATCCCCAAATTGTGAGTTATTGAATTTTTTCAATTCCCGATATTTGGCCAAAATAAGCCCCAATACCAAATTTCATTAAAATGTATCATAAACTATGGGTTTTAGACCACTGCAAATATGATAGACGCCAGAAGACAGACTGATTTCAAAAACAACCTTTATGAACTTAACACGGATATATCTGCAAAAACTTAACATCGATTTTTTGACACTTTTCATAACTTTAACTATACTATTTACATGTGCGGAAGTAAAACATGCATTTAATCATAGTTCGATTAAAAGAAAGATTATCTTCAGCTATAGAAGTTAAGAAACAACATTGCAATACATCTTATGATTTACGTAGTTAAGTGCGTGTGCAAGTGTGTTATGTAAATTCTCTAGATCTAACAATTCTTTTATTTCATTAAAATCAAGCTTTATATTGACAGTTATCGAGATTGATATTAGTTTTTCGCCAATTGTTCCTGAATTTTAATATATTTTGCTTACGATTTTGTTAACCAGTTTGGTAATTAATTTCCCATTTTATTAAATATTTACGTATTTTCAAGGAATTTGAATCGCTGCAGCCGATTTAAAAAAAATTCCGTATTTTATTTGGTTGGTTATTTGTTTGTTTTTACCAATAACTCACCAATTGGGATTTTTGGGGAGATGACGACAATACGGTTTATGGGTCCATAGAAGCTACACTTGATTAATATTCTATTGTAATTTTGTAACTGATTTGGAGAAAACCGTATTTGTTTGCTTTTTTTTTCTTATAGCAACTATTATCAAAATTTTAGTTATATTCCACAATATGTTCTACCCAAATACCTAATTTTATTAAAATCGATTCCCGCATTTGGGTTGTAATACTGCACATGCAACAGACAAACGTTATTTCAAAATATAAATTTCTGAACTCTGTCGACCTCAAAATGAGTCTGGGAATTTGCATAAAGCACGAAATCGATTTTTGACCCATCACATTGCTTCCTCAATATTAAGTATATGTGAAAAAGTAAAAGTATCAAACACATTTTCATAGTATAATGTCAGTGAATCAGGGCCGATATTGACAATCATGTATTTGTAAACAAACTTTAAAAAGCCTCGTTATTGAATCTACTGTCACTAGTTGTTAAAGTTTGAAATGCATTAAGTAAACAATTATTCGCATGAATTGCGATTATGCAGTACAAAAGTAATGACCTCTGTATGCAGTAAAACAGTGTAGTGATGTAATTATTGTGAATGTTTCATTGGTAAATTCCGTGTCTTCGCTAGTTAATGCTTCAACGAATGTGGCAGTCACAGCATTAGATACTATTAGCTGTAGTTTAGATTATACGTACATTGATATATTCCATTCTTGAGGTTATTCATTCAAACGCAATAGAGGAAGTAAGAAACAACATTGGCAGCGTACAGGCATCGCTATTGATGACTAAAACAATGGCCGATTTGTGTGAGACTTTAGAATATTTAGTGATTTGGTTAAAAACTTATGTAGTGTTCTTAATAATTATATCGACCGAACTAAGAACTTAATTTCATTTCATCTTCAACTTATTTAAAGACTATAATACCAAGTGTCCTAAAATCCCACCCCCATATTATTATTTATTTTTATTAATGGAAATAGACAGATATGCTTTGGGGAAAGTTTAGATAACCAAAGGAGGAGTTTTTTTGAAGTATAAACATTTTCAACCCTTACCCCCATAATGGGGTAGTTTGGGGGTAAGTCAAGAATTTTAAATAGCAACCCCTATTGAGTGATACCTCATTTTATATAAAGTAATATAAGCAACAATTTGTCCTGTCGCCGTCAATTAAGCTAAATTTCAAGCTCTTCTATTCCTAAAGCTCTATTTATTTAACGAAATGTGCGGGTCGTTGCTTCAATTCAATTTCAGTTTTCGTTGCACAGAGCTACAGTTTACGAGGAAATTCATCAGTACAACGAAATTAATTTAACGTAATGCAATTTAATGTATGCAATACAAGATTTAATTTCAAGACTAATCTGTTTTAATTCCGACAAATTTTATTTGATTTATCAAATCGATTATTTTACAAAATAGGAAAATGTATGCCAATGTATGACGTTATTACTAATTTACTTGACAATTCATTTACTATTTAATCGTTGAATATGAAGTTTCAGGAAGAAATATCTGCTGTTACATTAAAATTAACTATTTATTATTTGAACCAGACGTGAAATTGAACCAAACCCGAACTTCCTCCAAATTTTTCAAACCTGTTTTTGAAATAATGCTCAATGATATTCAATCTAATTTTATTTGCATCCTTCATCCTTGATATGTTGTGAAAAAAACCTCACCCGATTAACTCCATGATATAGTGTTTAAAACATTCCTGTAATAAACACAGAATATACATGGGATTGAAATATGAATAAAATATTAAAAAGAATAACCTTTGTCTTGCAAATTGTACACAATATTCCACTGTTAAACGAAATAAAGATAAAATGTTGACGAGGTTATTCCTCCGGGGGGTTATTTGTGACAATAAACACACTGCTTTGTTTCTCTCAAGACGCGGTTTTTCACCCTCAGATTTATTTTTATAGGACTATAATGTTTAACCTTTACTATTATTTATCTGACATAAAGTTTATACACAGAGTGAGGCGAAAGTCTGGAATCACTTAGTTACAAGAAAAACTATTATGATTATTATTACCTGATAATTTAAGTTTTTGTTAACGGCATCCTTTACATTCCGATATCTTAACTTGAACTTGAATTTATTAAATAGTCATGTTGTCGTGTGACACATGTTTCTGAAAGTTTTGGTTTAATTCTACAAATGGTGGTGCAATCAGAATAAAAGCTCTTACCATTTTGTTTTCTTTTTTTAATGGCGTTTTGAACATATAAACTATCATAACACTGTATGAAGAAAGGCTTTTAAATTGAAAGTGTGGTTTAGACAAGTTTAAATTTCATATTTTTCGTTGATGGGGTTGGTTCAGTGAGGATATTTGCTTATAAAAGTATAGTTTCTAAATGGAATCAATTGAGTGGTAACTTCTACAACAAGGTTAGCATGTAAGCTTAGATTTAAATATATTTATAACTACCTTATATGTGTGTCTTTTCAATTCCATTCAAGTCTAAAATACTACATAGCTGTTTGGCTTATCATGATTAACATCGAATATTCAACTTCTTCAATTCGTAAAAGGTAAATGAATGATTTAATAACACAATTTATCTTTTATGTAAGACAATTAACTAATAATTTTTAAAAAACCACTAAAGTGATCTACAAGTCATTTTAAGGCTCATTTTTCATAGGTTTTAGAACATACAACATTTATACCCATAGAAATTGTAGGATAACAATAGTACAGTAGAATGTAGAAGTTTTCCCTTTTAAGAATGGAGGGGGGAGAACTCTGAGAGGAGTGTTAACATTTTTTAATGTAATTGTATGGTTTGTGGTTTTTAAAATTATTATTAATAGGAGGACCAGGATTCACTTGCCTGGATATGCCTCTCAGACATACAGCTTATTGTACACCTTCGTTCACAGGACCTTCCAGAACAATCCAGTTTCAGGCATTTATAAAACAGTGAGATGCTTCGAATGATATTGTCTGTTTCCCTCTCCATAGATTGCCTAGGGATTCAAATCGTTACATGTCCAAATTTGAACAGTCAAAAACTATGAATTGAACCGTTTCCACTACCGTACATAAAAGACCTGATGTGCCCAACCCCATTTTGTGGCTATAAAAAAATCCAATGAGCCGTCAAGAATACAGTCACTCTCCGATTGATTGATTGATCACTCTCCGATTATTAGTCCTGTTAAGTCTTAGGGTCTCCTTTATGTAGAGTCTTAACTGACCCTGGAGCATCTTCTTAGATGTTTTACGTTTCCTCCCAAAGCTTATAACCCATTGGGAGACACACCTGCGGTTAAACTATAGGATACTCCACTGGGAGGTTCGGAGCCAATGAAAGGACATCTATCTATGGAGGAGTACTCCATTCACCTAAATACCCTGCTTACCTGGGGCCCACAATCGATTTACTTTGTTTGCAAGGATTTCAGGGCGAAATGAAAGTGCAAGTTATCCTAGAAGTATAGTTGTGTTTTGCCAAAGACCGAAGTGATATCCTACTGTCTGAATGTATATAGATGGTCATGTTATTGTAACCACTATCTATATATTTTTATTATTCCATATTACTTCTCACACATTCTGTAAGGACGGTCACCTACGCTTGAAAAACGGTAACCAGCGTTCCAGGCTTAGACTGAAGCTCTCTCTGCGTCTGACACCGTAAACATCTTTGTCGGTACCATTGGAGGTTTCGAACCGATCCGTGTACAAAGTGAGTGCATTCCTCATATAGCTAGAGATTCACCTTGAGAATCTCAAGATGCATTCTTTGTCACAGCTGACGACTCAAGGTCAATATATTTTGTCACACGGTCCTGTATCATTTCAAGTATTTCTATCAGCAAAATATCTCCGATCCGAATATGTTTGAAGCTTGATGATAGCGCTAGATACCTCCCACTACATTCTGTAGGCCGCCATCCTAGTCACAGCATAATGACATCATCAAGTGGAGACAGACTTAACAATACCTTTATGGCAGCAGTAGGAGTTCCTTTTATAGCACCCAAACTTCACTGACAACTCGCACGCTAACTTTACACAGGTTTCTAGTAGCAGTACTCTTTCAATATTGGCCTACATACTACACATCCAGTCCTGCCATCTCACAAGTACACCAAAGCTCACGTCATCATCAGTGAATGAATATTGGAAGCGATTAATAATACTTGTCCATTCCAGGTCAGCCTGTCATCCAACCTTATTTCTAGGTAGTTGAATTATATGGTCACCTGGATTCAGAGTCCTTCAGTATGTTCCACAGTCCTACGTTTGGTAAACGGCATGACAGTTTATAGAGGATTGACAGAAAGTCCTTCTGTTGCGTGCGTTTAAGTTATGTGTGTATTTTCAACACAGAGAAATAAATCCGGAGGACCAATAAACTTTGATTAGTTTATACATGCGGTTTTTAACAGATTGCGTTTAAATGAAGCGTAACTAATTTTTGAAAGACATAACATACAACATGTAAAATTATATGATCTGTGTAACATATTATGAGCTACACAAATTGAACGTACCTGGTTTGAAAAGATGGTCACAAGTTGTCCGATATTCACAACTCCTTCAGTGCACTGAGGTTCACTTGTTACGATACAGTTTATTAATGTTACTCTCTAAAACTACACAGATCACTTTAAATATAGAAAATAAAACGAATGACACAATAAGATAGACTTTAAAATGATACAACAAGAATAGCGAAGCGGTTTTAAAAAACGTTGTAAAGCGTAGTAAACTTCGATAAGAATTAAACGGCAGCGTTCAGATAACAATTTTTGATTAACCTGTCAAAACGTCCTTAAGTAATAATGTCATGGACCTTGACCAGATATACAAGGCTCACACCCCTTGATTTATAAAGATAGCCTCTTCCGATAGGGCATGTTGTAGGAACAAGTGAAAGTTATTGATATAGAGGGGTCGATAAAGAATTTAAATAAGAATAAAAATGAGTACAGACCACCTTCCTTCCTACTCATTTTCTCCTTTCTAGTCTACCTATGTGACGATCTCACTGGTTAGGTATCGGTATCTTGCTCGCAATCTGTTGACATTGCATGCTTTGATTGAGATGACATTGAACAGTTGTGGCTGGAGCGAGAGGAAAAGTGTACCCAGTAGTGAGTGGTGTGTCTACAACTCGACTGGACTGGTAACGATCACCCGAATTTATTAAATTGAATACAGCCATATTACTAAATTATTATGTCGGGTTGGGTTTCGGGTAATGGTGTTATCAGCAATCTCGAAAAGGCCGAAATGTTGTGTCGTAACGCGAAAGATATCACGAGGTGTATCTTAATAGTCTGGCAGCCTTAGACCACCTTGGTTTCTTTCGCGGTTGTGTGCAATTATTTTTATAATTCCTACAAATTAGTTTATTAATTAAGTCATTAAGATCTGGTTACCTCGAGTGGTATTTGGTTTCGTAGGGAATAAGTCAATTAAGACCTCTTTAGGGAATGAGCAACCACGTTTTTCCTACAGAATGACTATCATAGGTTAGCATAACTCTATCCCGGTATTTAATTAATTAATAACATCTGCAAGGAACCATAACACGTTGCAGTTGGTAGCAGAGTGTGGTTACAGTACAAGGTCTTTTAGTTGTGAACCCAGCACGCTTCCTTCATATATATTATATATCCGTTACACCTATATATATTTCATTGTTAATATATTTCACTGAAATGTCCTGTAATTTGTCAATTTAGATAAAAAAATTAACATTAAACGTAGACTGTATATAATCTATTCTGAGCTTCACACACTAAATAATATAAATAGCGTATTCTTTGCAAGTGGAGACGAAGGCAAATTATGGATACGCACACAACGTATAAGTTCTACGAGTAGTATAATTCTTTACTGAACACAATACGGTTATAAAATAGCATACATTATATATAAAATTAAGTTCACAACACCTCAAATAATGTACTGGAATAATGAATTCCAAAATATTACCTTTTTTAAAAGTAGTACCAATTTAAAAATATTTTGTAACAAATTATTATGATTATTTGTATCAGAAAAACAAATGTATCGTTGATTACAGTATTACATAACTTGTTTTATGCGGCGAGTGTAGATCTACAGTGTGCAACAAGTAGCAATGCAGCTTACAGCCGCAGTTGGTGAAATAAAATAATAAGGACAAGTAGATTGAATATTTTCTTAATTATCTCGGCGTTTAATTAGGCTTGACTAACTACATCATCTTTAATTAAAATAGGATATTTCTAATACTTTTAGACTCGTCCTTTTTTTAACGTCATCCTTGTCAACTTCGGGTATTCGACGATGTTAATGTTTAACCGTTTGTTACATCCATTACACAATATCTTGTGTATTACGTTTATGTAATAAAATAAAACTTCCCAAAATACATACGGTACGGTTTGATAAATATCCTGCATTGTATATGTGTTCTTATCTATATGTATAAAAGTCAAAACCCATTGACTGATAACAAATCTCTGGATCCAAAAAGCCTAGAGCTCTGAATTATTAAACATGGTTTGGGGTAGGTCTGTAGACGAGTACTTCGAAAGGTTTTTGAAAATGTTCCACTCCCAGGGTGTTTTTTTACTCCTAAACCATATCTCTGGATCCAAGAAGCCTAGACCTATGAATTATTTAACATGGTTTGGGATAGGTCTAGAAACACGTGTTTCGAAAGGGTTTGGATAATATTCCACTCCAAGGGTGTTTTTTACCCCTAAAGCATGGGTGATAATTGGAAACTATGATTCGTGGTTAAACTTTCACGCAATTGGGTGACATTTACAATCTGCGCATCACTTGCACCACTTCATGTTTAAATTTTTAATTAAAGTACATTCTTCTACTATTCCCAGCATTGCCTTCACTTTTGCTGACACTTTTCGGATTAGCTCCATTTTCAAATACTATTAGGTAGTGCTTAGTCCCTTAATGTAGTGGTGTTATAAACGTATCTTAAGCTCCTCCCATCTCCACTACCTATAGGCTCCGCCCTCTACTGCGATTAGTTGACATTATGCTAGTTTAATGTAATCAAATTAATTATGTGCATCACAACAAAAAAATTTTAATATCACAATAATTTTATCTGTTTAAACTACAAAATGGTACGAATTACTGAAAAATAAATCGAAAATTGTAACGTTGAACAAAACATATTGGTTTATATGGGTGGGGGGAGGGGGCAAAATAATTGCAGTTATCCATTATAGCCTATGAAATTATATACATACTAGCATCTCCCGTTTCGGCTTTGTCCGCGAATCATTCAAGTTGTAATCTATACATTTATTAAATCGCATGTTTTGATAAAAAAGTTTAATATTACTTTAATCCGGCTAATTTTAATGTAGTGTGTAATATTTAAGAATACAGAATTTGTGAATTGAATGATAGAGTAATTTCAGAAAAAGAATATTTTTTTCTAAATCTGTTATTTTCTTCATGTTTATTCATCAATAACTTAAAGTTACTAAAGTTGAAAAATATCAAAAGGCAAAGTAAACAACAACAAAAATTCGTAATTATTCTAGTTATAGATTAATTATTTTATTCTATTTAAGAATTAATATTATAAAATACTAAAGAAAAATTTAATTATTTTACAATTAAAATAAAAAAATTGAACTAAAAATGTACTTATTTAGTATTTAGGACCTCTTTGTAAACTACATTTGTTGTCTTCCCTTTAGGTGCTAAAATCACTAAATTATTAGAAGAACTGACCCTAGAAGCACCAACGTACAATTGACCATGAGAAAAACAGTCTTCTCTTAAATCAACTCCTGCAAATTTTAATGTTTGTCCTTGAGATTTATTAATAGACATAGCAAAGCATATCTTCAGAGGAAATTGAAGTCTTTTAAACTGGAAAGGGTACTCGGACGGGATTAGTGGTATTCTAGGTATAAAAACAGATTCACCTCGAGCACAACCAGTAAATATTGTAGCTTCTATAAAAATTTTCTTTAAAGCAGTTACCTGTAGTCTAGTTCCATTGCATAGTTTTGGAGGGTTTAAATTTCGTAATAACATCACTGGCGTTCCTACTTTAAGACGAAGTTTATGTGCTGGAAATCCAGGTGGATTAAGCGAATTAAGAAATTCTACTGGATAATTAACTGCTTCATCTGTTTCTATCACTTTATCAACTGATTTGTATTCTACTATTTCCCCTTGGAATAAGTCAAGTAATTTATCATTAATTTCAGCAGCTCTGTCATTTTTTGGACATAAAATTGCACGCTCACTGAACCATTCCATCGTTTTTTCCTTAATTCTATAAATATCAGGATAAACGGCATTTATAAGCTGATTTAAGTTATTAACTACTTTTCCTAAAGTTTCTGGTATTACAACCTTTCCTGTTTCTTCTGGATATTGTCCATTTCCTATTTTAAGCAGGAGTTCAGAAAAAGCACCTGCTGAAGAGTCATTTTTTAAATGAACTCTCATATTTGTTTTTAGAGATAATTTCTTTATTCGAGGCCATAAACGCGATGACTTGATACATGCTTTCACTTCATCAGCGCGTGTTCCTCTTTGTACAACAGGCAACGTTTGCCTAAAATCTCCAGCTAGTAAAACAGTAACTCCGCCCATTAATAATTTGTTGTTTCTTAAGTCTTGGAGTGTTGCATCCAAAGCTTCAAAACCTCCCTTATCCATCATGGGGCTCTCATCCCAAACTATAAGGTGACAGTCTTTTAATACTTTGGCCCTATTACTTTGTTTAGAAATTCCGCATTTAGGAGTTCCCGCATAATTCAAATTTAAAGGCAATTTAAAAGCGCTATGAGCAGTTTTGCCTCCTTCTAGAAGAGTGGCAGCAATCCCAGAAGACGCTGTAGCTAAAGCAATTTTTTTATTACTTCTCACTTTTGCTAATAATAAATTTATTAAAAATGTCTTTCCAGTACCACCTGGTGCATCTAAAAAATATGTTTTCCCCTCGGAGGATTCTATGCTATTCACAATTTCCTGATATACATTTCGTTGTTCTGGAGTTAATAATTCCTCGTTATTCCTTACTACTTTTCCCAATTCTTCTGAATTGTAGTTCATTTCTGTTAAATAATCAAAATTGTTAAAGAATTCCTCACTTCTGGTAGGCTGTGGCAAACCATATTGTTTTAAACCACTTGCTCCTAACGCCATCACACCATCCTCGATTGATAATAAGCATTTATTATATACTTCTTTCATAAAACCTTGTACTCTATCTTGAACTGCTCTTTCTATTTCACGTTTGAAATCTTCGCTTAAACTATCTTTATGCTTTTCCCAAAGATTTAAAGGGTCAGATATGTGACAAAACACCAACATCACAACAAACACTTGTCGCATTTTATACGGTGAATCACACAAAGCTGCTTCTTGTAATGTGTCATTCCATTGTTCGTCACTTTCTAATAAACCTAAAGCTTTGCACGCAGACTGAAATGTTGGATGAATGATGCCGTCGACTGTTTTAAGGTATTCAAAAGATGTTGGACCTCTAACTACGTGCAGCAATAACCTTAGATGGTAGCATTCGACATTATTTGGATGCACCGTATATACTCTTCCTAGTGCTGTGTCCTTTTTTATCCCTGGCCAATTTTCAACGTTTACGCCCCTTTTTCTCCTTTCAAAAACTTTATTATTTTTCCAAACGTAATAAGATGGAACTTCTGAATAAAGCAGGGTCTTGGCAAATTCGTCTTTTTGGCACAACTCAAAAAAGGCTAAAAGTGTGGTTTGAGGTGGATTATTAAGTCTTTGAGCTAAATTATCTGAAGTGAAATAGACTCTTTGACCATTTTCTAAATGTACAGCAAGGTGAACAACGGTAGGATATCGCTCATGAATTGGGAAACCAAGTATTCGCCAAACTGCTTCAGAGCTGCTGATATAACGGCCACTTTCATATTGACTAACTTCATTTATTTCATTACTTTTATTTTGTAATTCAAAGACTGCTTGATCTGTTCCTTTATTAATATATTTACATATGTATTTAATAGATTTTACAGAATTACAAATTTCAATGTTAATATGGGCATTGAAAGTGCGAGATAAAACTGGGTTGTAAGGTACAACCCAACTGTTATCTATATCCATATCTTTTATTTTCACAGTAAATCCACCTTCCTCTGGAGATAACCTTCTATATTTTGGGTAACCATCTTCTCCAGTTTGTGTTTCTTTCAAAAAGGGTCGCGGATACTTTTTGCTGCATCGCCCATCTTTCATGCAAGGAGAATTCATTTTCAAAGTACCACATGGACCGTGAATCATATTAGTCTTAACAATTTCGTGCAAAAGAGGATCTTTATTGATATCAGGTATTTCTGCAGAGACCACTTTATCAGTTAAATTTGGAACCAGGCGATCTTTTAACCAGAGCAAAATATGTGCGTGAGGTAATCCACGTTTTTGCCACTCAACTGTGTACATGAAGCACTCAACCTCACCGAAAACACTGCCTTTTACTAATAGATCTTTCATAGCTTTCAGTTTAAGGTGGAATACCCTGGCTATAATGTCATGCCGATCTTGAGATTTCTGACCACGAAATAATACACCTTTGAACTCTGTCCATTTCGGATTACATGTAAAAGTTATGAATAGATCAGGTCGACCTTTGCAACGAACATATGTCATTGCATCTTGAGCTCGTTCATGCATATAGCGTGGTCCTCCTGTGAAAGATGATGGAAGCACAACTAATATTCCTAGTTGATCCCCATTTACATCCCTTCTTCCAATTGCATCTTTTAAGTGAATGTATTCTTCAACTCTAAGCTTGCTTTGATTATGCCTAATATAATTTAATCTTTCAGTTTCAATTTTTGCAAACATATCAACTAAAAATTGACTGAAAAGTGCACCTATATGAAGAAGAAAATTGAAGTCATTATATCTCACCATAATACGATGTGCATAAAAATCGGAAGCTGTTATTTTTCCTCGAGGAAGTGGTAACTTTGTAGTAGGATCACGATATGGCATATTAATACTGTAGCCATCTTCACCCCTACAAAATAAAAGAGGATATTGTAAAGAATCATAAGAACGATGAATTTCACTTATATGCGATGTAAATTCTCATCATGGCTTTGAAGAACAATATCTCGATTTTCAAATTGCTGTCCGCTAATTACCAAAGCTATTTCAGATGATGTTGCCTCATTATATCGGCCTGTATGAGAACCAGCAGGTTTCCTATCAGCATGAATAACTACTTCAAACTTATCACAATCATTCGGAAGTTTTTCTAAGGCAGTTTTGAAATCTTTAACATAAGTATTATGTTCATGGAGCATATGCTGCAATTGCTTTACTACTCCAGGTTTGACTCCTGGATAATGACTGCATCTTAATTTTGTTTCTCTTTCATCTTCACCTACGAAGTAGATTTGGAGAAACTGAGCTTCTTTATCTGGTATGGGCAGCACACTTCCTACTAAGTGATATACTTGTCCAAGAACTTTAAAAGTCGGCATATATCTATCTTCTATAATCTTATTCGCACCAAATGACGTCATTTGAAAGCAACCATTATATTTACGAATCGAGCTAATAAAATGAGAATGCTCGGGATGGCTATCATTTAAAAAACTATAAAGAGGCTCCGGTGGGGGTTGAATTGTTAATAATTGTACTTTTCCACCATTGCAGCACATTCCTGGTGTTTCATTTTTCCTCTTAAGAGCCCCACAGTTTTGGCATTCAGAATTCATTAAACCTATACTTACATATGGATCTGTGTCATAATTTATTTCTACATTATACTCCATTGCTGAACGTATTTTTTTCGTCCATGGACGTTTTCTTCTCTCTTCTCGAACTCCAGGTGTATTTGCTTCATAGCAACTTTGAGCTGCTCTATGAATCTGAGGGTGTTGTTCCTGGTATGCAGATGCTGCCACTCTATGGACCTCAGGATTTTTCTGCTGATATGCGGCTGCTGCTACCCTATGTACCTCAGGATGTTGCTGCTGATATGCAGCTGCTGCTACCCTGTGGACTTCAGGATTTTGTTGCTGATATGCAGCTGCTGCTTTTCTGTGAACATCAGGATGTTGCTGTTGATATTTTGCTGCTGCTATTCTATGAGCCTCAGGACGATTTTGCTGGTATTTGGTATTAGCAAAGTGACATGCTTCAGGATTGTTTAATAGAAAAGTTTTCTTAGCCGATTTTAGTTGCTGTTTTCGTGTTGCGCCACTATATCTTGCTCGTCGCTTTTTAACTGACTTTTTGTCTATGGAAGGTAAAGTTGTTAAAATTCCATTGTCTACGGAAGGTAGGGTTGTTAGAATTTGATTGTCTTCGTAGGATAATGTTGTTAAAATTTCATTATTACTTACAGAAGGTGTAGCACTTAAAATTTCATATACTTCGAAGTGACCTTTAGACAATGTGCCAGTAAAGCGCAATCGTCTAGTAGGATTGATACTATTTCCAAAAACTTCATAAAGTGCACTATTGCGGTATACTTCAAAGTGATAAGGAAATATTTCTCCAGCTGCTGTTAGTTCGATTATTCCAGCATAACTTGAATGCTGAGACATGTGAGTGCAATAACTCTCGATATCAGGATAATTATCACCATAATTATTTTCGGAAAACGCTGATAATCTATCCCAATTTTCTATTACATGCGATACAACTCTTTGGCGAATAAGGCAACATCCTTCTTGATTATTATTCACAATATACGACAGAGATCGAAATAAACACGCACCATCTCCAATAATTGGAATTACGGAGTGCATTACATTATTACCATTAATATTTAAACAGTCGACAGTCATATTTTATATAAAGTTTCAATATATAATTAAACGATAATCAGTATTGAATAATGTATTTGTCTAACAGAGATTTGTTGTTTAATAAAAGCTAGTTATTGTAGTAAATAAAAATTAAGTTTTGTTAAAAAATTAATTAAAAAATTATTTTTTTTACTTTTGTCAATGTAGAAAATTCAATATATTCATGAATAAGTAATATGTAACAAATATTTTGGTTGAATACGATTCAAATTGTAAATACACTGAATAACTTTTTCACTGATTCACAAATATGTTAAAATATCACCTTATTATGTATATCGTGACCTCAGAGAAACAACCTTTTTTAAATAAACAAAATCAAGAGTTGTCTTGCAACAATGTTCCAACGATCAGCTGTTAAAATAAAACTTTAGTTTATTAGGCCTAGCTGCCCAGTAATATGTATAAAACACTTTTTTTAGACGTTTCTTTTAAAAATAACACCATATTTGACTTAATATAAGTTCATTTCAAGAGATGTAGCACTAAATAACACTTTTTATTGATGATTAAGTATTAGAGCCTTAATTTAAAATCTTCTGATGTTCTATTTAATAAATTTTAATACTATTATTTAGGAAAACTGAACAGTCCAAAAAGCATCCATATAGTCTTAATGGCTTCTAAATATACACTGACAAAATTATTCAATTGTTTTTCTTTTTCAACAAAGGCGTACAGAGAGATTGTTTTTATAAGTTCATTGTTCTTATGCAATCTTGTTTATTTTTTGGGGGAAAGATGAAATGTAATTATGATCCTACTTATTAAAGAAACTGTTAATAGTTTATAATATTTAAATATGATTTTATATTATTCAATTAAAATTTAGAATGTTGAAAAGGGTTAAATAAATTCTCTCAAAGGATAAAGAAAATTATCTTATATTGATATATGTATAATTTCTATTTGTATCAGCAAAGAAAGTCCCGCGATATTCTTCTCCAATCACAAACTTCTGTGGGCGTGTATTTTATAACTAACGTCTTGCTTCTAATGGTCGCCATCTTAATTCCAGATTTTCGTTCATATTTCGACAGATTATGTCTTTGTTATTAAATATTTATATGAACTCAGGTGATGTTTTATATTTAGAAATATCTACTTCGTATTTCTGTATATCTCATTTTGTCTCTAGGTCTTCTGTATTTTTATAATCGGCGAAAGATCGGAGTTATATTTTCAATTCGGTTATTTTCCAAGTTGACCTTTCACGTCTAGATAAAAACAAATTATTTAAGTTTTCTTGTCTTTAACTGTGTGTTGTTATTTTTTATGGATTAATCAAATTCTTAGGCGCAATTTTAATATAGGTTTTGATTTGTTTTAGATTGACAATTTTCTGGATTAGTTATAATTGGGTCGGAAAATATTAGATTTAGAATTTGTTTTGATTCGAGTCTTATCTTTTTGCCGCTAGGCGCGTGTATGTTGACGTTTAAAATTAAATGAATGAAATTGACTTTTTTATTTTTTGTATTTAATACCCTTTAAAATTAAAATTTCGCAAAATCCTTTCTTAGTGAGCGTCTATGACCTCATACAAATATGCCTTTAAATTTTGGTATCAATATCTTTGTTGGTTTTTGCTCTACGTTGATTCTCTGTCAGTCATTCATTCAGTCAGTCAGGACAAAGCCGTTTATATATATAGTGATTTGAATGTGGAAAAAAAAATTTTCCCAAATATTATATAGAAATAAACGAAAAGTAAGAGAAACTTTCTAAAACCATTAAATCATATAATAATAACCTAGACTCCTTAAATAATTTGTTACCTGTCGACATGTAACTGCCTAGAAATCATATTAAAGTAACCCGTTTTAACATACTTTAAACAAATACAATTGCACATGTAATTAATGTAATGAACTCAATATATTCCAATCATTTGTATTCAGTCTGTCATCTTTGACAATGACTTATTGTTCATTCATACACGGCCCCATTTTCTCCAGGATTTCTCTTGGAGCAGTAACAAATCAACATGATACGGTTACGAAATGAATTACATTAAACGCATTTTTCTTTAAGAATGTGGTCCCGAAAAGCGTAATAGCTTGGAATGTAGATCTAAGAATTGATAACAAACGATCATGTAGGTAAAACGCTTAATACATTAATCATATCCTCGAGTTATAAAATAAATACCAGTCTAAAGCAATCGTATTAGATACCAGAGTAAATGAGACTATAATAAAATTAAATAAACGTTACAAAACTATCGTACAAACTTTTCACCCCTCCCCAGAACAAATAAAAACGGTACAAACTATTCGTCAACAATATGCAACTTCGGTAATTTTCATTCAAAACTTAATCTAGCCTAACTAATTCTAACCTAATTAAACGTAACCTAACCAATTCTAACCTTACCTTGAAAGCAGTCATTCAGATAATATTTATTTATTTAAGTAGTGCATAAACCTATTTTGCTTTTGTCGTAAATACGTCCTTAGTGTAAATGGTATTTGATTAAATTCGAGCTATTAATCACCGCAGTCAATGTTATTTTTAGTTTTTGTCAGTTATTTCTAAACAGTAATATCTTATGACTTACGATTTTACATACGGGATTCAATCATTAATCTTTGCACTTGTTAAAGTTGGAACGGTAGAGTCGATTTTGATAAATTACGTCACTTATAACTGATTAATGACAAAGTAATTTTTAGAGAGGTAATCTACCTCTTTTTATTTGGGTCCTGGGAAGCTTCATTAAGCATAATTTGATCAAAATCATTAAAGACGATTTTGAGAAAATCGTCAGTTTATGTTGTTACTCTCATTTCTCAATAACAAAAGTTTATTTAACGAAATAATCAAACAATTTGATTCAAGATGTGGCCAAAATATGTTCATGGGCCAAATTTGATTAACATCGGTTCAGACGGTTGGAGTGTAGAATACCACAGACAACAAACAAACATCATTACAATAACCTCTTTCTTTGACTCTGGAGAACTCAAAACTGATATATTCACAAAACCTTTACATCGATTTTTTAGACGTATTGCATATAACTTTATCTTTTTATAATAATGGAAGCCACCGATTTTAGAAAGTCTAATTTCACATCCGCTTGTTCAATTTAAATATTCATAATGAAAGATCAGAAATCGATAGTTTCGATTTGATTATGTAAATTCAACATTAATTTCCAATTTTTAGCATTAAGTTTTCAAAAAATATTTTGGAGCAGACTAGTTTTCCAACTGCTTGGCCAATTTGAATTTTTAAAATCGAAAGACACATGTGTGTAAAGTTCACATGTCCAAAACGTATTTCAAATACTTTATACTTAAATTTCGATACAAACTTTTAATTAAAAAAAACTAATGTAAACTTACGATAAACTAACATAGTACAAACTTTGTACAAATTCTAAGTGGGCACTGAAGTAAGGAGGTAGCCCGCACATAATCGATGGGTTAAAAACAGATTTAAAATCTGAAATTAAATACAGTTTTATACAAGACTATATAATCTAAACTAAGGATGCATAACTTACCTATAAATAAATATTGAGCTTGACTAGTGAGATAATATTAGATAGAACTAAAACTCGAACACAAAATCTCACAAAAATTATGTTTACTTAATCAAACGCGTTTCAACGAAAACGTTTGAGGATGACGACTTTGTCGTTGAAACGCGTTTGATTAAGTAAACGTAATTTTTGTGAGATCTTGTGTTCCAGTTTTTTTTTCCATTTGATGCATATCTATTTAAAGAACAACAACAATATTTTGGGTCTGGTTAACTCAACGAATATGAGATGAGAACATAATTAATTTGTTTTAAAATTACAACCAATTATCATCATCATCATCATCCAAAAAAGAATGGGAAAAGGAAGGAGAGTTGGAGAAAATAGTTACGCATTTCAAAAATTATGAAACACTTATAAATTAGAAGACTTCAAGCAATTTTTTTAATTGTTAAACATTTTCAGAATGGCCAGAATGTAGAAGAAGGGGAAATTCTGTGAACTTCAGTTTATCTCGAGCAAGCAGTGAGTCCACACCCTCGTCTCCGATGAGAAAATGTATATCTCAGGAACGGATTTAAATAATACGTTCTTATTTTGTACACGTGCTTTGTTTTTACGGTCTCTTCAAAATATTTTAAAATTGTACGAAGCCGTTTGAAAATTTGAAATATTTGACTCCGATGTCTCAAAGTCATTTAACCTACTAACAAATTTATAAACATTATATATTTTGTTCTATTATTTTTATATTTAGTTTTAATGATAGCAGTAGGATTACCAAGTTAATAATTTCTTCATAATTGGCTACAACGCCCAAAAGTTTCCAGTTCTCCTATAGTGTGAGATTTTGGAAATAGAGATCATGAGAGGTTTTTGACAAATAATCCCAAACTATAAAATAATAGATGTTTCAATTATAATCAATTACGAAGAAATGTTTGTCAGTTATCGTAGCACATACTTAGTATGAAAACTATTCCCCTCTCTTAATTGTCTACTAAATTGGAACTTTTTTTAACGAACTAGACTAAAAAAGACCTAGTTTAGTGTCTTTTTTTTTAAAATTAACTGAATAAAATTCTGAAGACCATACCGATAATCTATGCTAATTAAATGAAAATATCTGTGTAGGTTTTTATTTTTGGATCAAATTTAGGCTGATCACGAAACCCTTTTTCTTGCGTAGATGTTATTTTTTTAGAAAATCAATTTTTAAAGCAACATTTACACGAGGCCAATAGAAGAGCTGGTTACTTGCTTCAGGTAAACCTAATGCAGGTAACTTGCACTTTGAACGACTCCTGAAAATGTCAGGCAGGTTGACCGAGAACCTATCTAGTAGATCGCCCTTCTCAAAGAGTAGCTATCCTTCTCCCCTCACCACAACAAAATCGAACCCGTATGTGACTTGTCATCTGCACTGGCAATCGTGTAAAGGGGACTGTCTGGACGGCAGTCAGGTTGTTTAGCGACGTAATTGGACTCAAACCGAGTTTAAGATTAGGTGTTTTTAGGTTATGTGATGTGCATAGTGTTTGTTTTTAAAGCTTTTTTGAATATTTCGTAAAATATTTTGTATTTTAATTCGATTGTTTGTGCTCGTACATTATGGTATCCCTTCGGACTGAAGAAACAATTATCAACTATTTGGAACTTCACAAAGAATAACGTTGTGTTTATAGAACCACACGTATGAGTTGTATAAAAACAAATCTGCCCGGAAAACGGCTCTTTTAGAAATCCCCAGTTCTATGAAAATATCAGATATCGGCATTCCGAGGTTAAGTCGAAATTTAAAGTGTAAATTCTGGCTACGGTGCAGCCGAAGTTTATGTGCCAACTGTGAAGTGGTTCCCTATTATGAAATATGTAATGTGGAGAGCTTCCAACGCCATCCAGACCCTACACTCTAGCAAGTGCTGGGAGTTCTCATAACATCTGGACCACATACGAGTCCGCAGGAGAATAAAATAACTCAATAACTAACTTCCTTCTAGAGATGTACATCGCTCAATTACTGAAAATTCCTGATATTGAGCTTGGATATCAGATTCAAGAATAAACCCTCAGTCAGGCAGTTAACACTGATACGTTTCGGTTACTGTGGGTATTAATTTAGCTATGCAATTTGTTACACTTAACTTGTTTAGGTAAGCTTCATTTTTCTTTAACTATGTTCTATTACAGACACAATTTATTTTTCCTTTAAATACTGTCCATTAAAAATCTCGTGTGCAGTAAATAATATTAGGGTTAGCCTTTAACTCTACCTCTGTCAACACTTATTAGCGTAATATTACTTTAATAAAAAATGTAGTTTCTATTTCTTTAATATACCTTTATATATTCTTCCAGATATAATGTAGCTTGAAATTGCAGCCTTTGAAACTATATAAAAGTGTTGTACACTCCTGGAGTTGTTTCCTATTTCCAAGTATAATAATGTAACTTCTAACTTCAATTTAATAGGTAAATCAGCTTTCATATTTACGTTTTCTTTTGAAATAAAGAGCTCTACAAGTTCAAGTAGAATATCAAACTTTTCAGGTGATATTCGTAAGCAGGCCCAATTCTCAGATAGGTCTTCACTCCGCTATTTTGTAAGTAACTGTGCAGAAGAACAGTGTCTCTCTCCTGTTTAACCATCCCCTAGCCCATAATTTCTTCTTTTCTATCTTCGATCATTATTTCATTTGATTCACAAACAAATTCCACTAAAAGATTGTTCATCTTATATTTCATATAAACAAAAATGATGGACACTCCTTCATTTTCACTTCAAACTGACAATAAACCTGAATTAAACACCGGCCGTTTGTGGACAGTGCACATGGAAGGCTAACTGTCATGTCACCTGCATCAGATATCCTGGAGCAAGTAATCTGCTCTCCTACTAGCCTCGTGTGAACCCGGTTAAGTTGGCAAAGAGGGACTGAGAAAACGGACCTGAACTTTATATAAGTTGAACTGTATATAAGTAGAAGTAAAGTATTGGTGTTTGCTCATGGAGTGTGGAATTATCGTTCAATTTGGTATCATTGCTGAGCAGTAACCTTACGTTTCATTTGAACTAACTCCAAAAGAATTAACGGACCAGTTGGCCGTCTGATTATACTTTCTTGTCTTCAGACCTAGGCATCAGCACTCTCGCCTACAACGGACCAAAATGTTCGAGAGTCTACATCAGCTGCGTTACTTTATCAATGCAGCACCAATTCTGATTCATACAATATCGAGAGAACACTTTCTGCGTTCGATTTCGGTAAAACATTTAAAAAAATATATAATTCATGTCATGGGCCAGAATACAAAATGTTTACATTTGAATCACAATAATTTTTAATGCCCTCTAAGAATTGATTAAAAAGTGAATTATGGCTGCGATATACTGCAAAAAGTTCTCAGGGATATATTAGTTTCTCAAGGGTTTCCTTTTGTCTTTATTGAAAACATTTCATTATCTAAGAACATAATATATATATATATATATATATATATATATATATATATATATGTATATATATAATGATATCCCATTTTTTGAGTTTAACCAGTATATACGCTACACATACAGACTAAATTCCAAAACTAAGGGTCAAAGGACAGTGCGACCACAATTTCTACCATATGGTCAAGGTTTTCATTTTTTGTCTATAACAAATCTCACAAATAAATTAAACAAAATTATAAATGCAGAAAATAAACAACTCTCCAAGTTTAAACGCATAAATGAACTTGCAATAGAAATCTTGGAGAAAATGGAACCGTGTAAGAATGTAAAATATGTCATTGTCGTAGTTGACAGACGGAATACAAATCACTGGAATATATTGACGTCATTACTTTAATTACATGTGCATGCTTGTTTTCAAAGAATGATTTTACTTGAATATACGTCTTAGAAAGTTTACGGTAATTGTCTAGTAAAAATTTATGTACAATATATAAAGGTTAATATTATTAAAAATTTGAATTTAGAAAGTAAAATGAATTTTATGCTCAAGAAGTAATTCTGTTGTTAAACTTTACAACTTTTTCTTAAACGTATTGAACTTTAACTATATATGTTTCGGAGTATACAAATATGTAATATAGAGCTGGATAAGAAATACTTAATATATTTATTACTGGTCAATAAGCTTACGTATTTATTAAAAATACTTGTTTTGAAATGACAAACGTGAACTTTAAAACTGAAGTATAATTTTGAAATGAAGTTAGTCAAAACATTGAACGATTCCCTCTTAACCCCTCCTTAACGCTTTCTTGAAGGCATGGAACTTGAGTTATACATAAAAAGGTAGTTTTATTTAACCAATAAATGATTTACAAATTATGAAAGAAAAGGGTGACATAAATAGCATTACTTTTTCATTCAGAGAAAAATCGTACAAACCGTATAATCGTTTTTGTTTTAAATAAACTAATGGGAAAATTATTATTTTTGCTCAAATAAATGCAATTACCATTACCAAATGTTGATTTAAATTTATAGATACGAAATCATTTAAATATACTAAGAGAAAATGGTGAAATAAATAATTAAAGTAAAACTCTAATTTCCATAATAAGGAAACATCTCCATAAGAAGACGTTTCGTCAACTAGGTTGTTATCCTCACTTCGAATAAGTTATTTATGCTGTTTACTTGTTTCTTTACCTATTGGAAGGAACTTAAGGGCAAAACTCAATATTTCGTATTTGCAAAAAAATGATCCAAACAAAACCAAATTGTTCACCTTTCCCTCCTTAAAGCCAACTTAAAGGTTATCGATAAACTGTGTAAAAACATTGCATAAACTTTCTCACTCGCTCAGTCACAGTCGAAATAATATCCAAACAAAACTATTCATCTTAAAAACTGTACTAAAAATGTCAGTTCGGCAGATGTCCGTTAAAAGTGAAAACAAATTTTCCGTTTTATGTTTTCTAGATAAGGCAATTTAAAAAATATGTATACATTTAAGTCAGGTGTAAACTTGCTTACTTGTGTCATGAACTCGTCTTAAACATAAATATTATTAAATTAAATTAAGTTTAAACGATGGCGGTTAAGGTGTTTTTTAAAAATTATTCCTTGACGGTAATTTATATGTTATAACACCGTCCTAAGTGACAAAAACTAACGCCGCCATACCAAATAATACTTTGGATACCAAATTTTAATATTTTAAACGTACCTACTGGTAACCGAAGAGCTCAAATATAAAGAGCAGAACGAGTGGAAAAAGCTAAACACTCGGATCACAAGAACTCTTGTCAAAATGTAATTACAATATTACAATTAATTATCATGATAACGTTTAATACATGATGATTATTCTAATATTTTTGTTATCAGTAATATATACTTAGTATATTACAGACGAAAAGGGAAACATACTATTAAAGGGAAAAGGGGGGTTTAAAAGGGAAACGAATATTTTTAAATACTTTTAAGCGGTATTTTAAATTGTACAGACATATACGCGCTTGAAATTATAAAGGTTTCACTTAAGAACGGTAATAAAAAGACTTGAATTAAATGGAATCAATCCTTTAATGGTTATTGAATTCTTTGTCTCATATTTCATTAAAACTTATTTATAACTTCGTCATACAAAAACTGTAATACATGATTTCGTACAGCAATTTAATTTCAAATCCAAATAATGATTTTTTTTTCAGATTTGAAGGTTATACCGTGTTCGAGTTAGAGGGGAGGGGGCATATGATATCTGACACTTTAAATTTACCCTAGCGCCAACATATTAGTTTTTCGTTAGTATAAACATACATATTCGTAATCAGAATAACTTCTAATTTTTTTTGTTACCCCACACAATAATTCCGAAGAAACATTTTTCAACTCGATAGTTTTTGCCCATAGGTATTTTTTTTTTTTTTTGGTTACCGCTATATTTTTGGTATATGTGGGATAACACAATGAGTGTAAAAGTAAAGTTTAAAAAATTTAGAATTTATCGTCTTGTTTGTGTAGATTGGTTGCGACTTACAGACAGACAGACGAATAGACCAGCGCGTGAAGTTATAAGGTTACAAACTCCTATTTTCAACTTTGTAATAAACCATAAATGTTCTTACTTCCTGGATGTGAAACTGTAGTCTATACTTATATTAACCCCACAAACGAGAAATCAGATTTTTGTCTACTTTATTTTTGTCGATAATATGATTCCATTATAAGTTGTTTAAGTAAAATTAATCAGTAGCATACTGTTTACAACATAGTTAACTTACAGACAATATATATATAATTTTCAAAGTCCCATCTCAGTTCTCGGTAAATAATGCCTAACATTAAGTGACTAAGTGGGACGTTTAATGCCCCTTAAACGTAACTTCTAACATCACCATTCAAATAAGAAAGCGTGGCTGACCGTAGAGCAGAAAGTGATTTGATCTGATCGAGAATCATTTGTTGAGATCGTATCTGCACCTATAGTAGTAACGTTCCAAACCATTTACCGCGGGAAAAAAACTTAGAAACAATGATTCCAATCTAGTCTTGTTTACTGAAGGAGATAATTGCTGAAATATAGTTTAGATTGTGTAAGCCCTAATTACTATTGTTGTAAAAACATGATTTCACTATCGATTATTAACGGTAGCTCGAATTATTGTTTGTAAGATAAAATGTGAAAATCCTGTGAAGAAATCATTCATTCCCTGTGTAGCAATTTATGTATTTTAGCAATTTAATTTTTTTTTTGTGAAAATGTTAGACTATTTAGAAAATAATTTCCTCAAATATTGAATTTATTAGCTTAATATTTTTGCAATAGAACTATTGACTGAAGTCATAAAATTAGTTGCTATGGTAACGAGTATTGAAATGGTGTATTACATTCAAGAAACAAGCATCTCCTATTTTAGTCCCTATTCGATTAGTGTATTTGAAACAGAAATATTAACTATGTTCATAAAAGTTGCACTAGTCACGACTGACATAATATCATTATTTAATTATGTGATGATGGATAAAATAGTTTTTGAGATACAACGTTTATTACCTTCCGGTTTACTCACTTCGTATACGAAGTAAAGGATTTAGTTTAGCAAAAAATGTTGACCTCCGTTTCCATAGTGATCTTCCCGTTTCATGGCCTCAGGAAACCGAAACCATTACGTCGTCGTAGTCGTTGTCGTCTGTAGGTAATCATTTTAGCGGCTACAAATATGAAGATAGGAAGATAACATTTGGTATAGGAGACTATAGTGTGCTCATAAAGAACCCTAATATAAATTCAAAAAAGCCACAATAGTAGATATTATTAACAGTTTTTGTTATATCTAGCTTGTTATTCAAACTATAACATACTGAATTAGATTAAATTTCGCAAATTTCAATTTTGTATGTAGGCTACTACGATTACATCATCTCTGATAACAAACAGGAAAGGTAATAAACGTAATTTCTAAGCCTGACATACTAAGGAAATGTGATATTTGTATAGACGAGATCCGACAGGGCAAGCGTAGTGACTCTTACACACAGCATTGAAACCGGCAAAGGTCGAGACACTGTTTAGACACACGAGGAGTATATTTTAGTATACACATCTACGAGGCTCTTTAGCCGAATTCTAGAGAGAAGCAATTTCACAATAAGAGGTTCAAAAAACTTATTTAAAAAATATTTTAAACTAACTTACCTTTTCTCCGTTTGAAGTTATTTGTTAATGATGGAAGTTCAATTTTATTATTATACATTTTTCGGATATTTGCCATTCTTTGTGTGTTAAAAATCAAAACACGACGTTTCGGGAATAAGAATCAATTCCCGCCTTCTGGACCACGTCACGTGTTGCTGTATCTTTGATACAACAACACGTATTTGACGTTAGTTGTGTGTTACCGTGATTGTGTTTTTTGACTTCTCAGTTTTAGCTCTGAGATGCATACTTAGATATTAAGGTTGGTGGTATTCTTATTTAATTTTACTTCTTACATAGGCTTAGTTTCTAGTTTCACGTTTCTTTAGTTTTTAGTCACTTGATAACGGAGATTGATTCTTATTCCCGAAACGTCGTGTTTTTAACACACAAATGATGGCAAATGTCCGAAAAATGTATAACTTACCTTACTAGGTAAGACGCCTTGATATATCAATACAATTTACAATCTCCTAGAAGACCCAATGAACAAACGTTTGGACATTACCTTTAGACGAACTGCTGTATTACTTTACATGATGGGGCTGGGTAAGTACCATGACGGCCCTTTCAACTTGTTTCTCACAACTCTAAAAAATCAGATTTTCCAAACATTAAAAACATACAAATTGTATAGGTAATATTTCTTTCAACACGAGTGAATGAATGAATATTGAAATTTCATTAGCTTATATAAAACGTCAATCGAAGTCGGCGAGGCAAACAAAGTTAGTGTGAAATTGACACCAAGATGGATGAATGAAAGGGGAGCAATTTATTGAAAATAAAACAATCACATCTCCAGGCATTCAATTACATGGATGACGTGATCACTATGGCAACCGAGATGTTTACTCAAGTCACGGCTCACTTGATCAAGTCCTTTGTCGTCGCGACGCTACAGTTACTTTTCGTGACGACATTGTTACACCTTCTTCAAGACGTCTCGTGCAATGGGACAAAGTCGTATATCTTGTATGGAAATGTTCTGTAAATAGTTCAAAGATCAAAGTGAAGCTTTATTAACTATATGAGATAAAAATATTTATTAAACTTGGCACAATGATTCACATTGACTATGAACAAATTGCTAATAATATAAATATAAGAAAATTAATCGCGTCTAATTAATCCGTGTCATAGAAAATACGTTTTTATACTTAGTATTTGACGAAGAATTTCATTTTGAAGATAAAGTAAAGAAACCAAAAACCTACCATGAAAAACCGTTCTTAAATGTGATTGAGGACGAAGATAAGTAAACATCGCCAGGTAAAAATCGAGATATTATTCTTCCCAAATCCCTAAAACTTGTTCTGCTAAGGTGAATCGAATTTGTTTAAACATTAATTCTTAATCGAATTTGAAAATTAAGTAAATAAAATTGTATAATTTAATTTACAAACAGCATAAACCGAAAACTTAAAATATTCAACGTTTTATACTTTTTTAAGTTACAGGAGGTTACATTCTTTTTTAAATTACTAAAATTAATTTATATTCTTAGTTATATTGGAATTAATTTATTCAGAAAATAAAAGAAAATTCATAGAACTTAGAATTATAATAAGGGAACCTGTATTGGGATCAGTAGCAGACAGGTAGTTGCTAATTTACTATTAAGAAACACGCACTGGCATAAGGGACAAAAACATTAACCCCGTAAGGTTCCAAAATTAAATTTATTTTATACTAGGAGCACTTAAAATAATCGGTGCAAAACCATTCCATAAATATTCTTCATCTGTACAAAAATATTTATATATTTAATAGGGCCTAAAATTCCTTCCTCACCGTAAATCATATTTAACTAATTCTAGCTTTGTACTACGGTGGTCCATTTTAATGTTTTTTCTTTGACAGTTATTCCTGAACAGTAATATCTTTTTACTTTCGATTTTGAAAAATGAGTTATGAGTTTGGTCACTAATCTTTACATTTCAATAAATTTGAATGAAACTAGTAGAATTGATTTTCAGATATTAGGGCCTACGTCGTTTTATAACAGCTCCATGACTGTTTTTACTTACAAATAACCCACGAACTGGTATTTTTGGAGAGATGGTTACTAAAAAGTTTTATTTGAGAAAATCGTAATTTTAGGTTTTTTTTTTTTAATTTTTTTTTTTAATGAAAGCTACCCCAATATATGGAGTTATAAACCAAATTAATAAACTTCTCAACAAATGATAAAAATATATCCACATACTAAATTAAATTAAAATTTATCCACTCGACTGTATAGATGATATACAACACAGAAACAGACAGACATCATAACCAAAACCCTTTTGGACGCACAGGACCACAAGACAAGTATTTCCCCAAACACTTGAAATCAATTTTGGACCCAATATACAACTTTTTCTATTCTACGTACATGTGAGAAAGTAAATGATAAAACAATCAAGTGTGTTTTAAAACCACACGGCTTAGGGTCCGTAGGAATTTCGGGACAGTTATTTTTATAAAGTCCAAGTCTTTTAAACTGCAGTATAAACTGTAGGAACAGACAGACACGCTTTTAAAATTATAAGGGTACTTAATTTTACCTGCAGATCCTAATAAAGAGAAATCAATGAAAATGCAATCCATCTTTTAATAGTTATTGATTTGTTTCACACATCTCACAAAAAGTATTTTTAAAACTTATACGCCACACATTTTTCATTCTGTATATAAATTAAAACTTTAATATAGGATATCGTACTGCAATTTAATTTCAAATCGAAATATTTTTTCAGATTTGAAGATTCAAGTTAGAGGAGGGGAATAAGATATATAACACTTCAAATTTGGCCTAGTGCCAGCATATTATTTTTCCCGTCAAATAAACATACATATTCGTAATGATGATACAATCTAGTTTTATTTGATAGCCCACACATAATATTTCCAAAGAAAAATTTTCAACTGGATAGTTTTTGCCGCTTGATCATTTAAATTTTGTTACCGCTATATTTGTCCTATATGTGTGACAATACAAAGAATTAAACGTGAAGTCTGAAATATAGGGTTTATCGTCTTGTCTGTTTATACTGGTTACGACTTAGGCACGGACAGATACGCAAGTGAAATTATAAGGGTCCTTGGTTTTACCTGCGGACTCTAAATAGAACTAACAAAAATGTAAAAAAAAATGCAGTTATAACTTGAGTTGGGTACAGTTGGCAGACAGGAAGATGTGAGTTGCTAATTTATTGGCATAAGGTACAACAAACAGTTAAAATGTAACCAGTAAAGTGCCAAATGTATTTTGATTTTACACTAAGATTACTTTAAAAATCATAAATGAACTTGTAATACTATATTAATAAACTTAAATTACTAAAACATTAAATATCTTATCATAAAGTTAATATAGTTTACTATAAAACAATATTAGTATATTTAATTTGTTTACCATTGTGATAATTACAGTACAGTATAGTATATATATTGTATTTCGGTGTTAATTCTGTTCCAAATGTCCTTTCAAGTTGCCGTAAAACTAAATGGACCGAAGCCATCCGTGTGGTTATAGCTGAAACACTTCACTAATGTAATTTCTGTTATTGACTTTCCACAAAGTGTGAAGACACAGATAGCGTCTAAAAACTTAATAGAGAGATACGTTTATCGTCCAATAGTAAAATTGTTTATTGTAAAGTACTAAGTAGTATCCACATGGATATTTTACAATCAGTTTGTCTGTTTGCATTACTTCTTACTTCAATACTATTACAGGATGGTTAAAAAGTGCACCCCTCCCCCCCAGTATTTCTACATTTCAATTTACAGAGAAAAACGTTTATACTAACACCTAGCATACTTACTTTTTTATGGTGTTAAACATTTTAAAATTTGGTCTTGTAACACTAGATTAAACATTGTTTATAAAGCAGTGTTTTGTGTCACAAATAAATAAAACATTAAATGTGCCTTTAACAGTACTAAGAAGAACAAAAATCATATTTACGACGTATTTTGAAAATAACTTTAGACAGGAAACATGTATGAAAAGAAATCAGATTGTGCCAAGGAAACCCTGTGATTAAAAATCAATATTTAATTACGTGTTATATGATCTTATTATCAATTAAAAATTGACTCAAATCCAATAGACGACTATATTTGTATCATCATAAAATGAAGTACGAGAGAGGAGGTGTAAATCCATATGAAGTGTCATTCATAATCGAAAAAGTGTGGAAAAAAGTAGTGGAGTTCTTAGCCACTCTGTATATTCACTCGATTCTCTAGTAACGGTTTACATCTTATCGAATATCTGTATTGAGGTAACATATTATAAATATATTGAACTTTGAATGTTTCATGAAATTTTAATAAACACAATCTTTCAAAGATTTTTTTTTGTCAAATCTAAATACCTATAGTTATGTATGAAGATATCGGTTTCAAAACAAAGTGCTCGTCTTCCAAATTTCACACATCTTCAGCTGTTGGATACATGTGTTTCAGCTCTTAGATGTTTGTTCCTGCTGTTGCACCGCCTTTATTGTACCAATTTTATTATTATTATTTTGGTCTTCACTTTAAACTGTGATATAAGCTACGCCACGCCCTCCCTTCCCAACAACAAAAAATAATTGTAATATTGTAAAAACTTTCTATTTTCAGCCCCCAAATCAAATAAAAACCAACCAAATTTATAAATATTGATTTCAATTAGTAAGATAATTGTTTAAAATAAATTATAGTTATGTATTGAGATTATTTTTTTAAATAAAAAAGACGTTATGATTAAAAGTCTGTTACGATGTAGTCTAATGAAAAGTATCGTACGTAACTCGCTCGGTAGGTTTTTCCGTGCTTGCATGAAAAACCCGTCCTCGGCTGCGCCTCGCGCGGGTACTATCGTGGTCGCACGGAAAACCCCTACTTAGCGGGCTTGTAAAGTAATACTATTAACTACAGATATACGATATAGTAACAATAAAATACGTTAACGTGATGTGATCTCAGGAAAACGTGACTTTAAATGTTAATAAATAACAGCATTCTAAAGTTTCGATTGTAAATTTGTGAATGCTACTCCGGTTTTTAAATCTGATGTAATAATTTATTTTCTTCACAATACTGACATAGAGCGATCACAAGTTGCTACGAGTTGCCTAGTTTATGACATAATATCGCTAAAAGTTGATATGTAACAGTTTTGTCCGTCTTTGATTACATTAAGTGAGGGAAGTGGTTAGACCTGTAACCTTGCTTAATGACGTGTATAAACTCTCACTAGATCCATTTCCTACCGTGGCGCGACATGATACTTTACTTATTGCAATTTGTTGTCAAGGCGATCTTAAATTTCATTCTATTTTTTTTTACGTTTGACAATATCTCCTTACCTGACAGTATCTCTTAACATGTTTATATCTAATTGAAAACAAATGTAGTATTTAAAAAAAAATCAGTATTTATATGTTTGTTTATTGCTACATTTAATGATTCTGGTGTTACTTTAGTATTTCCTTATGTCGTTACTACTCGGGTATTTCTACGAAAGGATACATTCTGTTTACGGACTATTAAGTTTTATATTCATAATAAATATCTCAGTTTTAAATGTCTTAATCTGTATCAAGTTATTGGACGGTGAAGCAGTCTCGCCTCTTTATTATTCTAGGAATAAATTGATTACAGATGTGCACAATATATTTCAATCTAAATATTTCAGAAATTGTATTTTCTTTATAGTAACAAATCATAAAACTGTTCTCTGGAGGACCAAATGAAAATTTAATTTAACAAATTAAAGTTAAAATCACTAGTCTACCCATAGGTATTTGTAGTTAGTTTGCTCTATACTGAGCCAGTTCTCAACAGTATGATTTTCATATTGCTGATGTTAAGGAATTTAATCGCCTTGTCATTGACATGTTGATAGAATTTGCTTCGAGTTTTGCAGTAAAAAGTTTGATCACCATTGATATATCATCGAAACCAAAGCCATGATTTACGGGAAATCCATAAAGCATTAAATAATGATGGTCAGTTATTAAATAATAATGGTCAGTTATTTAATAATAATGGATTGGACATATTATTTATAAGGTTTAATCAGACGTTTGTCACTATTTGTATGTGTAAAAACTAATACACGTTATTTTGAGGGTATAAATCAACTCTCTTTTTATGTTCCAGGTTTATCAACTGAGAGGTGATTTATACTATCAAAACTATTAAACTACATTCATTAACACCTTGTTTTGAAAGAATTTATGGCAATGTTTAATGCAGCAAAATAGCTGGATTCAATAAGTTCAGGTGAGTTTTTAGTTGTATATTAAAACTTTATTATGTATGGACAATTGAAAATTTTTTCACAAGAGTCAACACAATTTCTTATACCTAATGACCAGTTCATTTTTTTTTCTTTTTATGGGGCCTACGTGTTATTTTCATTTCGTTTTCCAGCTTGTATAATTTTATTCTCTAGTTCTTCGTCCAGGTAGTTCTTCGATCACTTTCTTTCTGCAGATTATTTCTTCTATGTTTTATTCTACTACAAGAATGACAGTATCATCTGTTAATGTAGTTATAGTAATATTGTCTACATCATAAGTTAAGTAATTCATAGTACGTGTTATGTCATATGTATACAACAAATATAGTATAGGCATAGTACGCTTATACTGACCATCATTATTTAATAACTGACCATCATTATTAAATAACTGACCATCATTAATAAATAACTGACCATCATTAATAAATAACTGACCATCATTAACTAATAACTGACCAGCATCATTAAATAACTGACCATCATTATTAAATAACTGTCCATCATTATTAAATAACTGACCATCATTATTAGTCGTATAGAGTTTCGTTTTAAGAGACTTCATCTGATAGCAAATTTATATTGTTTTCACATGTAAGTTGAAACCACGAGACAGGACAATACCCTTACATCTTACACAAAAGTAAAATCAACATCTACAAAACGTTAAGAAATCTAACACATTATAAATGCCACTAGCCTTATTTTTTTTCAAAATGAATTTTCAATTGAACAAATAACAATCTAGCTGTATATAACATCAACTAAGAGAAGAAACCAATAGCCAATCAAATTTTTAAAAATCTGTGGCGTATCAATTTAAGATAAATATGGAAAGGGAAAAACTTCTGAGAAAAACAATTATGAAATCATAAATATACTAGATATAGTAGAGCTTGCTGTTATATGCATTTATACATTAAATAAGTTTCATAAATATCATTAAAAACAATCAAAAATATATACTTGTGTAGTTAAAATTAATTATTACTGTGTTTAAACGAATTGAAGCGCCCATGATTTTGTTTAAAGGTAAATACTTTATATTAGTTAACTCTAATGGTCAAGAAAAATTTCTCGTAGTCAAATTTGTAGTTATAAATTATTTAATAAAAGGATTTTCTATAAAATGTGAGTAAACCAATGCAATTTTAATACATTATGAAACCGTAGTACGTTTTGATATCTCCACAAGAACGTGTAGTTTTAATACGAAAACTTTTTTTCATAGATTTGGAGAATTCTGCATGCATATATTTTATGGGGACTGTACATTGTATTAGAGGGCAATCTTAAGTTTTAAGGAATACTCGGTGTTAAATAATATGATTATGTTAGTAAAAATCTTAATTAATTATTTAATATTGTAACAGTTTTGTACAGTACATCAAAACAGAGTAGTTTTTAAAATTATTTTTCTAATTAATATATATTTATTATTACATGATATATATTTTTATTATAAATCATACTAATGAGAAAGTTATAAGACCGGAACAAAGGTTATATCAGTTTCGGAGTTCCATGAGATCATAAATATGTTTTTAATATGTCTGTCTTTTGTCTGTGCAGTGCTCTTCCAAGTGGATTGCCCGATTTTACTCGAATTCGATATGTTGACATATTTTGGCAAATCTCGGAATGTTTCTTTCATTTTTTGAATTAAAGTAAAAAGTCAAAAATATCACAAAGCTTTTATTTATCAAAATTGGCTGTGATGATTTTTATCACATTTTGTTAATGTTTAACTACTAAGAACCCAAACGAAATGTATTGGTTAACATCTCTCCAACATTGAGGTTCATGATTTAAAAAACAAAAGATCGCCTCAACAGATTTCGTTCAAGTTTTAGTGAATTAATTATCAAAACCTGTTTGTAAAATCGTAAGAATAACAATATATAGGCTAAAATTTGTGTATAGAAAACAAAATTAAATTATAAAAAAATACAAGTTAGAGTCAGTTCAACAACTGTAGATGGAAGAAAAATTAATCGCAACGACCTTGACGTAAAAGTCTCATAATTGGCAAAGAAATACATTGTCGTAGTTGGAAGTTCCAAGGAACTCTCATTAGGCGTCTTGTGATGACCGATCCTAATTAGGGGTTACCTTTCTTCAGTAACCAGATATGGTCGTCCAGGCATGACTTCATTTATCATTAACGGTTTGTTGACTATGGCTGAAGATACGAGTGGCTGCATTGAACAGATTAATCATGTTTGCTAAAGATCATACGATAACTTAAGTGGTTGAGAGAGTTGAACGTGTGGTTTAGAGAGGTACTGTACAAACATATCCAAGACGCATCACTATTTATAATTGATGGTAAAGTACTTTGTAAACACAGGCTACTGTAGCAATGGAATTTTTATTTATTTTAATGTTAGATGAAATATAAGAGACAATTAACGATCGGCTTTTTTAGATCCTAAAGATAAATTTAAAGGAGTGTTTAGATTGGATTTGAATTATAAATAATCCATCATTAGTTAGATCTGTTTCATATAACCTTGAAATGTAACCTAGAGGCTGGACATGATAGAATGGGAAGTTCGTTTTATTTTTTGAACGCATCTGTTTGTTTCCTGACCTTGTGCTACAAAATAGGGTATGTGTTGGATAAGAAATTTATAAAATTGCCGCCATTTTGAAATTTGACAATATTTATTAATCTTGATCCTAAAAGATTAGTAAAACCTAGCTAGATAAATTTAACTAAAAATCGTGTCATTTAAAAATTTTGATGTTTTGTTTTAACAGTATTTTTCATTGATTAATATAAAATTTTATTTTTATATAATAAGTAATTTGTCTCGACATCAATAGATGGATTTCAAAATCACATAAAGTGAACTACTTTAGGTCGGTGTATTTGCCCGGTACGAAAAATATCAATTTTGATGGCGGAAAACTGTATTTTGAGAATCACATAATTCCAATTTTCTCAAAATCTGATTTAAAAGTTGCTCAAGTGTAGCCTCAAAGAATCCAACAATGTATTTTCGCTTTATTTTCAAAAAAATTCGTGAGTTAACGGTAAAAACTAAAAAATCGGCCATAGGTATGTTAAAAAGATACAATGTCTCGAAATCGGCTCTACTAAACTTGTTTTATTCCAATATTGGCGAAATGCTAATATCAATGGAGTTAAAGTACAAAATCGCAATTAAAAAGTAAAGAAGAAATATTCGTCAGAAATAATTGTCAAAACAAAATAATTAACAACATTGATCGCAGTCATTCAAACTTGATTTCATTCAATAATATTTAAGCTTAAAGCATTTTGTGGCAGAAGGAAAGCTGTCATATGCTTAATTTAAATATTATAAAGTTTAAAACTAATTATAATTAACATTTCATAAAAGTTGATAAAAATTACCTCCTAACAAAAATCACCACCTAATAAAAAACATTGCATTTTAAAATTTGAATACAATCGCAGAGGGAAAGAATTACTTTTATGGTGAATCCACACAAAAAAGTTAAAAAATATATATTGATTTTCTAATTCAAGGGGAGTGATCGAAATGAGGGAAGAGTGTTAAATGTGGTGTTAAACCACCACATAAGAAATACAACAAAAAACAAAATACTGGTTCAAAAGCTGACAAATTGTGTTTTGCTTCATAATAACAATATGCATGAGTATTGTCCCAATTCCGATTATTTCCTAAATATCTGACGAGAAAATATCAAAGCGTGACGAAAATTAAAATTGTTTTATCCGTTTAAGTTTATTTATTATATGAATTTCAGATCGTTGATTACGTATTTACTACTAAATGTTCTATTAAATCACTTTCCATAAAAACAAAATGGCAGTAAACGTTTTTTTAGTTGGTATTTTGGTGTTGTAAAAAATTTAGTGCAATGATATTGGTACCATTTACGTTTTTATTAAAAGGGTTAAATGTAATTTTAGAAAAATATTTTTCCCCTCATTGTAAAGCTCATATAAAAACAGTACTTAGTCAGTAATAAAATACTAGACGTTTTCACATTATAAAAAGTTATTTTTAATATAGACAAGTAAACGCAGTCAATGGACAAGTTTTAGATGTAGAGCACTGGCAGACTACAGACAGACATCATCCCAAAAGTAATTTGTTTTGCTGAGATGACGTCAAAACAAACATTTTTGACTTTTTGGCCCATCTCATAACTTTGTTATACTACGTATATGTGATAAAGTAAAATACATATGATAATATGACAATAGTTTGTAAATATTTTACAAACGTTAGCTATTGTCCTATACATTTTCCTGTAAGTGCATTTTAATTTTTCCTTCCTTGAAAATTTAGATGGAGTTGTACTTTAATGACATCCGTTATGTTCGATCGAAAACAGGTATTTATTGCTATTATCTAAGGTGACATCAAAGGTTTAACCTATATTTGATGCTATTATCCTATTAGAAGAAATAGGTCGAAGATAGGTTCATATACTTCATTCAGTTATTTATTGCAAGAAACGCTTTAGTTCAATAAAAACTGTACAAGGTGTTCGCATGCAAACCTCTCCTAAAAATAGGTATATTACCCTTAGCACTACTTCAGTCACAGGCAAGCTGTAATTACACAGAGATACACAGATTGAACTAATTTATCGATTTTCGCAGTCCCTCTGAAGTTTTATCTTTATTACCTAGGGGACCGCGTTGAAAGGAAGTTGGACTGCTATCGCACCAGTCTCCAGTCTCCAGGTAACATTTCCGGCCAGTAGAATATATACCCCATAAATATATTTCCTGTCTCACTTCCTTATCAGTTTGTTTACGGAACCGCTTATCCTTATCATAATAATGAGATTATATATGACCTATTTGTTAGATGATTAATTTGTACCAGGCTCTGTAGTTGTATTGCATTCAGAAGTACTGCTACGATCTGATGGAAATATTAAGCTTTAATAGCTTTGAATTATCATATTTGATTTAGATAATATTGTTGATTGCTTTCTAAATACAGCTTAGTACATAACTTTCTTCATATTCATGTTTGTAACATTCGTATTAGAACTATTTAGTACAATTATAAATCTCTTAGTTTGAGCATTTTATAATATTTTATACTTGCTCAACCCACGGCTTCGCCAGCTTCAAGCTAATTATTATTCAATCATAGTTATAAGCACGTCATTTACTTAATGTCTGAAGTATTTTACTTTTACCTCAATGTACAAAGAAATAGGCTCTCTATGAACAACGATAAAATAACAATGAATGTTGCTAAACAACTGTGAATGGTCAACACGTCTGTCAGTCACCGGTTAACAACAGAATGATGATTACACTTTTCATGAAAGGTGGGAAATTTGCAGAGGTAATCGGATATCCTGCTTTCATAGCTTTAGTATCACAAGTCGCAACCCAATTCAATTAAAAATCATTTATAATTTTGAAAATTCTGAAGCAATTTTAATAAAGTTTTTTTCTTCGTGTTATTTAAAGGAGAAACATCTTGGTTATCATCGCTTTATATAAAAAGATCAGAGCATAAAGGTTCCTGTCATGGAATACTCTAATAACGCCAGGGTCGGAAGAGAACAAGAGTTGGTCAAAAACCTATATAAGTTCCTCAGGTTAACTAGACTCTCGTACCAATGAGTGACCTCCTGAGGGTAAAAATGGTTTAGAAATGTGAGGTGTATGAGTGGCAAAAGTCTGGTTCACAGAGAGAGAAGCTTGCCGGACAGGGTAGTACTTCAAATTCTATTCTCACTCCTATAGATGTAAACATAGCGCGTTGTCTTTATTTTTTCTTGCTGCTTGCAGGCGAAAACCTCTCAATCATCATGGTTTAATAAAACAAAAGAAAAAAATCACATAAATTAAAGATTCTTTAATCCTTGGATACTCTAATATCGTTAGCGTCGGAATGAACAAGTGTTGATCAAGAGAGACTTAATAGGAAAGATAGGGATCTAACTCAAGAATAATGAAAAAAATAGTCTAATTAAATGTAGTAAAATAACAACTACAAACCGTTATAATATAATATTTTTTACATAAATTAATCCGTTTCGCTTCTCACTGTTAAACTGGAATTATGTGTGCGTATTTAAAAACTTTTCTGTGAACTATTTTAATTTTTACCGGTTTTTCTTGTTCCATATTTCATTGGCAACAAAAGAATAATGTAATATCCTTGGGAAATTTTATAGTTCGTCCATTCCGTATACTATTAAAGAATTTCATTAGTTTTTCAATCACAGCCTATACTTGTCACTGAGAAAACACAGTGTTGCTGAAAACCATGCAAAATACGTACAAAAATTGTTACAACTCGAGAACTAAAGCACCGATTGTAAACCAAATTTCATTTCTACTTAGTTTAAAAATTTTATACTGAACTTGTAACCGATAAAATATGTGTTGTGGTTGAAAATGTGATAAATAAGTTGAAAATTTAGGTTTTCGTATTTTCCGTGCTGATAGGCCTAATATTATCATAACTTGGAAACTACTTAAATCCAGTAAGGAAATTCTACTAGGTTTCTACATAGGAGAGAAAATAGGATCAGCGGTACTCAAGTTATAGTGGTCTCTGATAGGAGATGTTGATTTATATAAATGATTATTATTCTAAAATCTTTAAAGAATAATACTGATTATAGTTCGAGATATTTAAGTTTTGTTTCGAGTTATGTGACCATCCCAAAACTATAAAACTTTGCAAATACACCATTGTCGCCCTAGCAAACTTTATTTTTGTGCCACTATAAAGTAATACAATCTAAAAATAGTAATAATATCAATAAAATTTCACATGATGAGAATAAATTGTACATTAATATAATATACATAGGAACATTGTATATCCATGATCTTTTCTTGTCGTTTAAAGGCAAACCTCTGGGTGATCATCGCATTATAAAAAAGTAAAAAAAGAACATAAAACAAAGACCCTTAGCCCGCAAATAAGCTAATAGTATCAGGGTAGAAAACGAAAACAAATTGGTCAAGAGAGAAGGGATGTATCGCATCCATAGCTATATCAATAATCGTTGCTATGTAATTTCACAGGTTATTTGTGTTTTATTTTATAATTTTTGTTTTCATGGTTGTTTTAGTATTTAAATTAATTGATACAGCCTTTAATTTTATATTTAATTTTAATTATGTTTTATGTAAACAGTTTAAAAAAGTATTTCGTGACACTCTCCACCTCACATGCGAAGGGCCCTAAAGCATAACATGCCCAACAGGTTTGGGTGTTACACCATTGAAGATTACAAAACATAATACTATTAATGATATGTACGCATTAGATTACCTATTTTAATTTTTTTTTCTAAAGTGGAATTCAATCTGAAAAATTATTAACGTTCCAGACAAAATAGATTATAGTCTATATTGGATCATGTGTTGTATATTGGTACAGTGAATATAGTCAATTAATTACAAATATCCCGGAGTAAAATAAACAAGAAATTAATTTTTTTTAAAAGATCTCTGTTATCTGTTTGAGAGGAAATGAGGGGTGTGACGGGGCTAATCAACATCTAAGATAAAATGTCAGAAATGTTTTTTTACTACAGAAAAATTCAATGATTAAAATTCATACAATTTCATCACAACATATTAATATTTTTTATATTTCTTTTATTCTTTTGAATTTTAAAAGCTAAGTGAATAAAGAAAAAAGTTCTTCTATACAACTTTATATTTTAAATGTAAAGGAACGTATATTCCTCAGCTATCAACACTAAAAAGGGATTATTATTATTGTATTTAAATAGAAGTCAAACCCTAGTAGATAATACAAAATAACACAATCATTAGTTTAAAACCTATTTTTAAAATTACCATTTCAACACACTACCAAATCTTAAAAATGTGTTATATGTATAAACACTCAAATATTGGGTTCATATATAAATATAAATATACTACTTCATAAATACCAAAGGTACATAAATACTTCATAATTAACTCATTTGTATAAAATGGTAATAAGAAATATGTATATTATGATTTATTTAAAAACAAAACCTTTGTCAAAAGTACAAAAGAATTTCAATAATGGGTTTAAAATCATTTTTATTTTAACACTTATAGAGTACGTAAAATAGAAGAAGTTTTTGATGGGGCAATAAATGTATTATGAGCAGATATATGAGATCCCCTAATTTCAAAAAGGAGGTTTTTAAATGATGTATATCTAGCGTCTATAATCTGAGTGGTACTATACAGCCCTGATTTTAATTAAATGCGGTATTTAGTCGTATTTTGACTACATCTCAGGAAATATTTTTCTTCTTTTTTTGTCGATAACTCAAAACGTAAAACAATACGATTTTATCGAAATCGGCTTTAACGATTTTAATAAAATTTTGCAAGTGTAGCCTCTACGATCCTAAATAAAACGTATTTACCATCTTTCCCACAAATCCTGCTTCGTGTGTTATTATCGGTAAAACCATAAAAATCCGCCATAAAGGACGTAGTTTCTTAAAATTGGTGAACCAAATTCGTTTAAATGAATCGTGAAGGTTAGGTTAGTATCTAAATCCCTGTGCAAAATCACAAGAAAGAAACTATTACCGTTCAAGATTAATTGGAAAATATCAAAAGTCAAAAAAGAACAACAGCCATTAAAAGCTCGATTTTAATCAAATACGATTTACGTTGAGGACGTGTTTATGGCAGAAGCAAAATACATTAATGCGTTATTTAAACATAAAACTATATAAATATATTTTTTAATAGATTTTGATAAGACGAAGGCTTACATGGTTCATTTTCACTTTTTGACTGACAACTACTAAACTGATATTTTTGGTAACGAATAATTTTGGATGGTTTTTATTTGATTTTGACAAATATGTGAGAAAGTTTGTGCGTTATTTTAGCACCGTTTATTATAATTCTACTTATTGTACATTCGGATTAGTAAAAAGTATTTCTAGATTTATTTCCTTTGTAATACAAATAGATTAAATAACGACAGCTGTATAGATACAATATTCATAAAATAGAAGTTTCTGTAAAACATTAATAAACTGAAAAAACTTAAAAGAGAAGTAATAAAAGATTATAATTAAAGTTGGGCTAAAATATTCCTAATCAGGAAGAAGAAGAAATTACGCAGTAATCTTTGCTTTTCTTTAAGTTTTAAAAATAACACTTGATATTGTAGTTAAAATCTAAAATATTCTTTGAATAAAATCCTTGAAACAACTTTGTCATTGTGACCGGGGATCGGAATGTATCTTGTTTCAGTTACGGTCCATTGCACCGAGTCTGGTCTCCTGGGCCATTTACATACGGCATCAGGAGTGCCCAAGTCCACAGAGATTACCAAGTTCAAGTAGAGACGACCTCATGCAGTGTCACTGGCATTGTTCGAGCACGGTCGGTTCACGAGTCACACGTGAGTAACTTTCCCACTACCGGCGAACGGATTAATCCGCCTTTGTTAAGGCAAATCCGTTAAACGATTTTTAATTTGGCGCAATCATTCATATAAATTACTATTAAATTATCGCTTAGTCGCTGTTTTGTAAACGTGCTTTGTCGTCTGTCTTCTGAAGATAAGAAATTTGAAATAATGATTTAAACATTATTCGTATATTTTAATATACAACAAATAGTGTTCTTGCAATTGAGATAAACTGATATAAAATCCTATACTTCAAAAATTTAAAACAAGTAATATTTAAAGATATTCATTTATGTTTTTCTTTACTTACTTTTTTTTTTGTATATTCCAAAAGTATATTTTTTTCAAAACATTGATCGATCAAATTTTTAAATAATATGCCAGCCGATACAATGTTTTATTTTAACATTTGTAATTTGTATCCTAAAGAATCACACGACAAGCGTGCAGTAGTAATTAAAACAACAATGTAATTTAAACGGATGTTTCGCAAATAAAAATAACTACCTAAAACAATTCAGTTCAAAATTGTCGTATTTATTTGTACCAATTTCGAAGGTCGTATGTATGCCAAAATGAAGAGGTTTTCCAAATGTTAATTTTAATGTTTTGCTATCTACTTTTATGTACAATTTATGTAAAATGTTTTGATTTTAATAAATTAATATATCTTAAGATAACAGAAAATTTGATGAAGGCGAATTGCATCCTGATTAAAAAACACACAAACTAGAATTAAATAATCCTAAAGAGTAAAGTTAAACATCAATATTTTTAAAAATCCGAAACTTGTTTAAAAAAATAGAAATGTAATAACATAAAAGACAGTTTTATTTCTAAAAATAAATTACCTGGAGTCTTTTTTACTATAAACAAACAAATATCATATGTTATAACACGTTGAAGAAATAATCTAAAGATTGCTCAAAGATTCTCTCACCAATAATAAAACATGGACACCGTCTTTGAAAAATATTTATATATTAAATAAAGCCTAAACATGCGCTATAATCGTATCCTTAATCTAAATAATAGTTTAATGAAATCGAACTTTTTTAATTTTTTATTCCGGAATCGTAATATTGTTTATACTTGCAGTTTGGAATCTTATTCCTCCCATTTTTCTAAAATTTCAACTAAATAGATAGATCCGATTTTGAGACATTATGTCTATTATAACAGTCCTATGGTCGATTATTTCCGTTTTTACTTATAAATATTATACTTGGAAAGGTGACAACCAAAATGTTAGATTGGCTCTTTTAGTAACTTGAATGAAATTTAATCAAAATCGTTAGAGCTCCTTGTAACCTTATCTCTTCCTTATATATAATTACATCGATGATTTAATTTAGATGAACAGAAAACGTTTCTGTAAAGCCAGTATAATAATTTGTTTTCCACCACGATTTCAAGACTGTTTCTCAAAGAACATTAAGTGAATTAAAGGTGGAACCTTATATTTTATTATATTTAGTTATTATAAATCATATGTAAAGGTAAGAAGAATTTTAGCTTGTTTCTTTGTTTATAATTTAAAATAATATAATACGAAAGAATATGGTCTGCGACATAGCTGCAGGCAAAATGAAGTTTATAAAGTGATTTGTTGTGTTTCTTTCATGTTTTGTTATCTAATATGTTTTTGTTTAAAATAATTAATTAAGAAGAGTTTTTCAACTACTAATTTAACGTTACCTTTCAGCTCATAAAATTTATTTTATCTATTGCAATACGTTTTATCGCCTTGTTTATCCGAGCGGCTCTTTTATTAGGCTTCACTATAAAGGCAAAAAATCATCACAAACGTTCGGAAGCCAATTAATTGTTACCGAACTAGTCACCAGTGTTTGCCAGATAACGCAACCAGTCTGTAACAAAATGATATGAGAATAGCTACTACGCCATTCTTTTAACATTCTGATTGCGTTTTTAGCTCGTCACGTTAGTGTATTGTACATTTTGAAATAGAATCCAATTTACTTTGATGTTTTAAACACTAATATGTACAAAAGTCGCAAATTTATTGAAACTCTATTCATTGCGTTTCGATGTAAAATTGTGCACAAAAAACATAAACATTAAAATAACTAATAAGTGGTATAATTATAATGTTTAAATTATAGTTTGTCTTTATATTTGTGTGCATTAATGAGTGTTTTGGAGCTCACATAGTATATAACATTGAAATATTCTGTACAAAAAATATTAACTTTTTAATTTAAATGTTTGTTTTTAACAAAAATAGAATATATACATATTACGAAGCAACTATACTCCTTTCAAGTCACTTTTAGTACCAATTTGAATTAAAACAATCGCAAAGTATATATTTATACATTTTGTAAGTAAAAAGATGATTTATTTAAACAATTCAAAATGAATCCAGCGTATTTTTAAATGGGCATTTTTGCTAACCGCTTTAGATATTTAACATGTTTATATATATGGATTGAACATGTTCTGAATTCGGGGAGTTAGTTTTGTAGTAACTATTATTGAACCAGTTTTAGAGTAGCCTTCTTTACGTTAAAAAAAATTGTATACTCATTCATATGTCCAAGTACGATGACTTTTTTCATCACTAAATCAACTACAAAATCTGAATCGAAATATTTAAGTCTAGATATATTATTCTTCTCCTCTCAAGGAATGTCAAGAACGTTTTACTCAAACATCATCCCCCACCCCGTCCCCGGTCCACTGTCTACTTTGCGGGTGATAGAATCTTCTCTTCTTTGGTTTATTTGAAACTAGTCTCAGAAATGGACATTGTTATGCGTTATATTCACGAGCTATGTTATTGTCCTTACATTACCTTGTCTTGCATCAGTTTTATAAAAAGGTACAATCCTGTCTTTGGATATCTGTAATTGTATATTTACTTATTTGATCAAATCTAACTAAAAGAAATGTAAAAGTATTGTAACCAGATGGACTAAGCAAAACTACCATAAACTCAGACGACACGATTTTGCAAACAGAAGATACTAGTTCAAGTCCGATGGGAGGGGTGGGATTAGAGGTTGAAAGAATAATTGTCATTTTCTATGAAATAACATATTTTATAAATATTAAAATCTTCTGTATGGGTTTCTGAGTTTATATTACATCGCTTTGGTGCTAAAAATTGGACGGCAGAAGAATACAAGGCGATTCTTGCTATTCTGACGTAACGAAGCGAAGTACTCGTTCAAATTTAAACTTTTCGTCTATCTGTTTGTATGTGTATGTTTGTGTACGTATGTTTGATATACGTTTACCAATTATTATGAAATTTAGTAAAAGGTTCTAGGCAACGATATTGGTCAAACTGTGTATATAGAAAGTATTTCAAATTGTGTTTTTCTTTTTAAAAAGATGGTCACTCAAAACCGTTACGAAGGGTTTCAAGGATAGAAGGCAGGAAGATGGGCGCTTCCGATAAGGGAAAAAACACCGACTATTAAAAGAGCTCTAAAATATTAAACAACGAGACATAGCGAGTAGTCTTAAAAATGAAATGAAAAAAGTGTTTCCCTAACCAAAAAAACTTCCTCGGTCGTTTACTTTCCTTAATGTTTTCATTTCTATAAATAAAAACCTTTCGGATTTACATAGGGTTACGAAAATATAAAATGAATGATTACTTATACTGATTTTGTACCCTGAGATTTTCTTCAACTTGATGTAACCTTCATGTCACTTGTATACAGGGTGATTGAGAAAGCTGTGATCGCTGTTTTATTTGATAAGTACAAAAGTTAATAAATAGAAAGTAACACCCAGAAATTTTTTGAGTTAAAACTAGAGGAATTACCAAATTTTCATATGACTCGCAACTTTTCCAATATGGAGATCAGCTCTAAATGTTTATATGGGAAGCTCTATATTTTATGGCGATCTTGGATTACACACATTATTTTAAGACGTTTTAATTTTTGTGTATATTTTGATATCTCTAACAGTTTAGGAGCAATAACCTCTAAATTTGTAAAAAATACAAGGGTTTAGACATTTTCAGAGCAATATTTTCCTCAAACAATAACAGTTGAACGGAATTTCAAATTAAAACATGAATAGACTGTAAGGTATAAAAATATTAAAAGTTTGAACACCAAAAAAAAATTTTTAATCACGTGGCAGGACTAATAAACGGCAATAATTTTGAGAAATTAATAATTATATTTTCGGATAAATATAATATTGGCAATACATTTTTTTTAATATCAGGGAGTTAATTGAACCCCTTTATTCCCTGTTATGCAGATTTTACAATGCAAAGTAGTTTGATTTATTTTTTCTATCGACATCTCTGTTATTCCTCACCCTATAGAACAAATAAAAACAACAGTTTAGTGTTATTGCACCTTTTACCATAGCTCTCTCTAGTTTACATTTCTAGTTTATGTCGTATGCTAGTAGGCAGTAGCCACTTGTGTTTGAGGTCTACAGTTCGGATATCCAGTAGTTTTGTTAAATTATCATTTATATATTGAATTAGAATTAATAGACACATAGAATTAAACCCAATTAATATTCCAGAATCTGTGATTAGCTTATAAAAAATAAAAATTTTAACAAATATTTTGTTTTGAATTTTATTTGTTTAAAACAATTGTATTAGTAATGGTCAAGCTATAATTAACAACGAATAATACATTTACTTTTATTTAAATAAAATCCAACAAGAATAGTAATAAATTACAACAATTAACACGAATGATTAAGTAATTCTCGAATCTAATTAAACTAGTTCCAGTTCTAAATGTATCCTCTAAGATACTAAATATTCATTCTTCTTACAGAATCACTATATACCGGGAGTATTAAAGAAACTTAAATCCATGCAAACGCCATCTGTAAATGAAAAACTTATTAATCATCGTGGGAATAGAAATAAATCTTCCTGAAAAGACCTCTCCCATATATAGAACTTTAAATAGAGAAGAAAAAGTTGCAATACGCTGCCAGGAGCAAAACAACAGTAAGCTCTAACCTAACCCAACCTAACCAGTCGACTTTTTCCACACTGTTGACTTCAATACAAGCTTATTCGAAATGACAAGTTTATGCATTGAAAGTCTTGTATGATGAAGTATTCGTCTTTCTATATAACTGGATTAAATGGATGGTTTCAACTGGATTTAATCAGAAATGCAGAGGAATAAGTTCTGTAGGAAGTTTTAATCAGTTATATTTGTAGTTATATGCTGGAAAATTTTAAATACGACGAGAGGATTAAATCGAAATTTGAAGAATAGAATATAATAAGAACCGTACTGTTTATAAATTGTAATTAAGTGCCTTCATTGAATTCTATAAAGTATTTTATTATATATGAAATCGATAGATAGCCAAGCGGTTCCCCCTCCCCCTCCCCAAAGGAAAATAGAAAATCAACAACTGACCAATGAAGAGCTACAGTTTATTAACATGTTTTTATTAACCTTGTGTATATATATATAGGTATAGGAGAAATAAAAAATTTAACACAAAAAACTAATAATTGAAAATAAATATAATTTTCTTTTAAACGTGGACACGTTTTAAAAGGAACTAAAAGTATACAGTAATTTCTCCATTAAAAATTAATATTTGTAATCCTATATATTAATTGTACTTATACTTGGTGTTAGTGAATTCAAAAAGAAATCAAAATGCTTGTAAAATTCAAAACAAAAAAAAATGGGGCTCATGCAATATATATAAATTGTTGCATGGATACAACAGTAAGGATTATAGGTAGTAACGCTAGTGGCGAAAAATCAAATGATAGTTCAAATCAATTGGATTGCAAGATAATTACTGGTGAATATTTATTTATAAATTATCTATTGCATGCGCCTCACGTTTTTTGTTTTGAATTTTACAAGAATTTTGATTTCTTTTAAAATTCACCAACACCAAGTTTATGAACAATAATTAATTAGTATATGGGATTATGAATATTAATTTGTAAAGGGGAAATTACTGTATACTTTTAGTCCCCTTTAAAAAGTGTTAAAATGGTTTTAATATTTATTTTGATATTTAATTAACAATTTACTATATGTAAGTCAAAACCAGTCTACGTAGACAAGACGATAAATCCTATATAATTTCAACTTTGGATTATATTCTTTGTATTGTCCTACATATTGAAAAAAATATAGCTGTAACTAAAAAAAAGATCTTCGGGTGTAGTGTAAAGGAGTAAGAGTTATCGAGTTGAAACAAATTTAATGTTGGACATAATATGAGTGGGGTCAAATAAAATAGAAGTTATTGTTATTGTGAATATGTATGTTTATTTCACGAAGAAATTACTATATTTGTGCTAGGCCGCTTAAAAGACTTCGGCTTTACATAAATAACTGTCCCTATATTCCCGCGGGCCCTAAGTACCTATATGCCTAAATAGTGTGGTCTTAGCACACGTTTGACCTTTTTATTCTGAATTGTAACCTCTAAGGACCCAAAAGAAACATATTCATCTCTAAAAAGCAAAAACAAAAACAACCATAGCGTGTTATAAAAATTCAAATATATGAAACCGGATTACAGATTTCGTTTAAATATTGGTGCATAGTAAAAATTAATGACCCAAATCCGTGTCAAAAATAGCCAGTGAAAGAAAATTAAGGTTTGAACACTTTGAACACTCTAATTAAAACTCGATTTTAATTAAATATCATTTACGCTTGAGAGTTATTGCTACAAGCAAAGCAAGTTTGGGCTTTATTTAAATATTTTTCAAAATTTATACTAATATCAAAAAAAAGTTGATAAGAGTTTGACCTTCTTCATAAAATTGTCTCCCACTAAATATATATATATATATATATATATATATATATATATATATATATATATATATATATATGTTATGAATTATGGTTACTATTTTATTCTGTTTAAGAAAACTAGTGCAATGTTATGTACGTTTTTAAAACTCATATTAACTATTACTTACACAGTATAGGATAAATTTGGTACACGTTCAAAGTTTCAACATCTGTTTTGACTGATCTTCACGTTTCATTCCCTCAGAAAATCCAAAGTGATTTTTGACATACCGTCTGTCGTCTGTCGTCGTTGTTGTTTGTACCTACTCACGATAACGAACACAAAAATAAATATTGTAACATGAAATTTGGTATAGTGTACTCATGTAGAACCCTTATGCAACTTTATTATTTCTATTAGTTTATTAGTTTCTATTTTGCATGTAGTTGTACCGACCCTCTATACAATGACAAATGTTGAAGTTATTCTCAAAAATCTATTTTTTAACTCTGATCTCCTAAGAAAATACGATATTCGTATATTTACGAGATTCGGCAAAGCCAAATCATCGACAAGAGCTTAGGGGGTGGAGGTTTCTTAAAATATGTTTATCAACGAGACCCGTCAGCGCTGCAATACTTACACGATCGTAGCTAATGGAGACATTTTAGTATATACACATCTACGAGGCTCATTTGGACTCGTCAATGTTAATAAAGCAGCGATAATTGCGTGTTTCAGAAAACCTGTGTAAAAACTGTTTTAAACAAATTTACCTTACTAAATGAAACTTCTTGATCTACTAATACAATTTCACATTTCCTACAAGGCCAAAGGAAGAGTAAGAAATCTGCTTGTATTAGATTGTATGATTAGGGTTGGTAAGTAACATAATGGTACCCACACACAATTGTTTTTAATTTATGTTCATACTTGTATTGATTAAACACTAAATTAAAAAAATTTGAAAATCGAAAATCAATATGTACTAAACCTTTTGGTATTCAATAAGTTTTATGTACGAATGTGTTTAAATAACTCTTCTCTCAATTCGAAACCAGATTGTGACATGGAGTTGAGTGTGAGCTAAAACGATTTCTATCATTTGGATACATTTTATTTACAAATACGTTTTGCATTTATTGTTGTGTTCCATTTATTTCTCATTGATGAAATTTAATGGAAATCTCGACATAGAGTCATAAGTTTGTGTGGCAGTGGTATCGAAACGTGCTTTGGATAAGGTCCAAAAAACTGTTGTGGGAATCGTAAACAAGGAGATATGGACATCCGCGATGCTTCAATACATATTAATGTGTTTGTGCAATTTCATCTTTACTAATGTTCAATTTTATGTTGTCATTGGTATGTGCATCGTTTACTTTTTAATGAAGTAACGAATTTGTGTGCTAATTTCATAATTTAAACTGGTTTTATACCAACCATTGATTTTAATTTAATTAAACCTAATTTTATATACCATCCTACGAAGAGATTAAGTTTACTACCCACATGAGACACTGGGGTCTTGCATGCATGTTTAAACCAACTCAAAGGGCGTAGTCCTCTTCAGTCTTTGAATTAGGTTCTGGTTGTCAAGTAGTTGAAGAGTTTCTTCATGTTGATGGAGTCTGGTTTCGTGCTTTTCAGCATATTTTTTAAACTCTTCGGCTACCATTGAAATGCCAAGATCGCGATGAATATCTCCGTTGTATATGTACCATATCCAGCAATACTTTATTCTAGAATTTCTTAATGGTTCTGATTTGACTGTCCTGTACATCCTCACAGTATATACAACATAGCTAGATAAGTTTAATAATCTCATTAAAGATTAAAATTACATTTTCTATTGCTAATTCAGAATTTCTGCCCCAAAGTCAATATAGCTGTCTATATTTGAAGTCCAGTTCTGTCACTTTTATTACAACGCATTCTTTCCAACCCAGTTAAGCATCCAGAATCATCCCAAGATACTTAGTTTTGTTTTCGTAAGCCACTAGGTTGCCAATGATAAGTGTTGGTGGATTGATCAGATCTTCCTCATATGAACAGATTGAAGCTCATTTAGCTTGATTATCCATCTCTTGGTCCATTTATATATTTTGTTAAATGCTCCTTAATGTTTACTAATGAAAATATCATTGCAATCTCCCACTGTTATTATAGTTGTATCGTCAGTAAAGGTCACGACAGTGTAATAATTTATTGCCAGCATATTTTTCGTATACATTAGATAGAGAATACCAGTACACTTACCTGATAAACACCCACATTCACTTCATTTAGTTCTGAATATTTTTCCTCTTGCTTTATCCTAAACAGTCTACTAGTAATGTACGAAGAATAAGTTCCAAATATTGCTTTGGCAATATCTTGTTTAGTTTGTGTATAAGACCTTCATGCCATACTGTCAAAGGCCAGTGTCACATCAAGAAAGATAGCGAACATACTTACTTCTCTTGCAGGCATCCTTTACGACTCCCCTGATCTATAATTGAGTGTTTCTGTCTAAAATGAAATTGATAATTCTGAATCAACCTAATACACTCAATAAGTGGTCTCAGTCTTTTAAGTAATGGCTTATTAAATTGTTTTGTAATTATTAGGATTAATGACATCTGTCGTACGAGTTTACACGACTTAGTGGTTTACCAAATAACAAATATAAAGAAATATTTAATAACAGAAATACAATAGAAAACAAATTTACATTTCAAAAAATTAAAGAATAAATTAATCAAACATGTTAGAATATTTTATATGTTAACAACTTTTGAGAACTATTATTGAACTTTAGTTAATTCAAAATTATAATATTAAATATCAGCATGAGAATGTTTTTACTTAAATATTACCAAACCTTTGATCTTATTTAAAAAGAACTTTATTAGAAAAATATCTCATAACAGCTGATTTGAGTATTCTGCAACCATAAAAAAAAAATTAAAAATTTTTTTTTTTTTAAATACTACCGCTTAGAAATTTATATATTTATAAAGTATTACAACTATTTTTTGAAACGAGTGGAACTGGTGTTAGAAGTAGGGGCACCAAAACAATTTCATTTAGAAATGAGATAAATACTTCAGTCTCCAAGCTTATTGCAACAATATTAAAAAGATTTTTTTAGCTATTTAGCACCTAAACGTTTCAATTCATTACCTGTCCATATTAAAACATTTTCCCATCTTGAACGTTAGGCTGTATGAAAATAATAATTCAAACTACCTCAAACAGGTTTTACCTCGAGGTAGGTTTTATCGTCCTTATTATAATTGTATATTGTATTGTGTATATAATGTAATAATGTTAACTTTCCAGCTGTAAATAAAGGATAATAATAATAACTTTTAATTTCACTTCATTTCAAAAATTTCTCAACCAGAACCAATCCAATTAAGCTCTAAAATAAGAAGAAAATTAGCAAGAAGATAAACAATATTTTGTTTTCTCTTTCAAAATTGGCTGTAAGGTTTTGATACAATTTTTCTAACAAATATCCAACCCCTAAGGATCCATACTAAGAACGATTTTTACTTGGAGGTTCCCAAAATATTACATTTCAGGATTTATCTGTTAAAAGGGGAAATTAACCATAACGTTCTACGAATGTGTCCAAATGCTCTTAATTCAGCACAAGATGTTTTCGATCAAATTTTGAAGATTCATGAAAACCAATTTACCAAACTAATGTGCTACTAGATAAAAAGGCTTGTGAGTAATTTGAAAAAAAATAGAAAATATATATTGCTACCGACGCGGTTGACAGGGTTTATTTAAGTAGAAATTAATAAAATATTCTATATTTCTGTTAAGTCATTATCATGCTGAGTACAATTATAAACCATTCCTAGCTTTGTCATTGCTAATTGACAAATTTTGGAGTATTTCCACCTTTATAAAATACTTATGTACACGGAAGGGAGTTAACTATTAAGATTAATATAGTACAATTTTAAACTGCAAATAATTTAAATATTTAATATGTTTATAATTCTAAAATGATCTAACCATTGAATGTAAACCCCCTTCAAAATCCTATCTTAAAACATATTTTAAAAATATTGTACTTGATATTAAAGTTCTTTCGAATCGGTAATTACAATAAATAAATTAAAATTGATGAACATCATCATGGTACTTACTCCCATCACCCAATTTAATACAAACAGATTCTCTAAATGTAATGTCCAAAAGTTGGTTTCTTGGGCCTTGTTATATTATATTGGGAGATCAAATGCTCTTACTCAGTAGGGTAACAGTTGTTCCGCAGGCTTTCTAAACCTCGTAATTTTATATATCACTATTTCCTATACGTCAGTTACATGTGCCCGTATTTTCGTACAAGTGTCCGTATTTTCGTACAAGTGTATGTATTAAAAAGTTTCCACTCGCTTCGCTCGTGCAGTGTATCAGCTTTGGTGATCCTCTAAACTGTACATATGTAAAGGTGCCTCCACTCTCTACGCTTTTGTCCCGTATTTCTAGGAGCTCTCTAAGTCCGATATTATACGAGTATTTTTTTTTTACTTATTTTTTTTTCCTAACTTCATTATTTGTCACTGTAAAAAGGTGGTGTTGGTACCGAATTGAAATCGGCAATTTGTAAGTAATTTGTTGTCTTATAAGTTGAATAACTCACGAGATATGTACAACAAACCGTTTAAAATGACCGTAATTTTGACAATTCGAATTATCTAAATGTTTTGGGTTTTAATCTATCATAGGATTCTGTTATAGTCTCCTATATCAAATTTCATTTTCATATCTTCATTTTGTGGACGCTATCGTTTGGTGAGAACGATGGTGGAAAATCACTTTTTTAGTTTACTGAGGTCATAAAACGTGAATATCAATCGTAAAACGAAGGTCATATTTTTCCCCACTATCAAACTTACCCTGTACTTGGTCGTATACTGGATAAGACTTGCAAATGGAAAACAATTCTTTAACACCCTGAACATCTTTTTAAAGCTTTAAATCAAGTCCTAAAAAAATTGATATGGTGCTAAAATTGTAACATCGTATTATCAATATATCTTGTCTTTTCTGACACAGAAAGTTTTAGACCATTTTCAAAACTCTATTGCATTTTGTATTACAGTAGTAATTTCTCAACTTCGATTAATTCAAAATTTTAAGTTAAATATTAAGGTGTTGTAAGAAAATCTTCTATTTTTGTTGTGTCAACTTTAGTGATGGAATGAAAATAAAGTTTTTTTTTTAATATATATATATATATATATATATATATATATATATATATATATATATATTAAACATTGAAAATAGAGTAGTTCACAAATTTACGAAATTTAAAATAATAGTTCATTCTAAATTAATTCATTATATTTATGTATTCAGTGATGCTGAAATCAAATTTTCCATTGGTTTTCTCTTATTTGTGTGTTTCCGAATCGTCAAAAATTAAACCCAATATTTTGATATTGGTATTTCTACTGGCCGATTATTAAAAGTAAAATTATTAGAAGACCTGAATTCAGTTTAATTTTAACTTTTAAACCCCAGTTTTGACAGGAAACACCTATTAAGTTTGGATTTTCTGTCTCCATGCCTGTGTGTCTTTATGAGTGTGTATACACTCGGACGATATTTAGAATCTGATGAGTGAAATTGAAACTCATAAATATGTTTTTTTAATGACAATTGTGTCCACTATACAATGCAAATAAATTGTGCGTGGTCCGTTTGTACGTTTGCCAATTGGCAATATTATCGGCATCATGATAAACTTGCCAACTAAGTTTACTGTCCATTTTATTTTTGTTTTTATTTTATTTTTAGCATTTGATGTTTAATATTTTAAATTTTAGTATACATTTGATCTAATACAAGTTTAAAGTTGAGTTTATTAAAGGAAATAAATAAACAGTAGAAAATATAAACATTGCACTTTTATAATTGTTGCTCATGCCCATTTTAAACAATTGTAAATATATCTGGTGTTATTTGCAGCATTCTTCTTCAATTCTGTTTATTAAATCTTCAACTGATGATAATTTTGTGACGTCGAATTCAAATAACCCCCATATTAAGAAATATAATCTATCATGAGACCGAGCTGGCCATTCAATCTCACTTCTGCAACCTATCCAATGGTTAAGGAATTGTTATTTTATAAACGTCGTAACATGTTCCTAATGAGAAAGAACTCCGTTGTGTTAGATACTCCTTCATTTCTATTGAACAAAGAAGTTCAGATTTGTATGTTGTATCGCTGAAAGCTGAAATTAATTGATTGATCAACAAGTTCTAATTAATATCGCTTTTCAAATTTTTGTAAAAAAAAAAAAAAAAAAAAAAAAAAAAAAAAAAAAAAAAAAAAAAAAAAAAAAAAAAAAAAAAACAATTAGTTGGTCTCCGAAAATTCTAGACCCAACATTTACTACACAGGATGTTGTATTTAACTTTTGTGGATGTAGCCTACCAATGAGGATTTTCGGGGAAGAATACTCGCAATTAAACCTATTGGCTAAAATTATGCTTCATCACCAATATGTTTGAAGGGAAAATATTGCCCGTTATGTCTCTTTACTTCACAGACATCTTGTATCCTATCAAAATATTCTTCTTTGTATAAGTGTAATCTTAAATGGACGCAATTAGTGTTTTATGAGAAAAAGGAAAGAGATATAAGAATTAACGACCTTTTTATTTTTATCTATTTGAATACTATCACTTTTTTCCGCCATTTTGGTTTGGGTGGTCAGAACTTCATTTTATATTTTTTCCGTCAGGGGTACACGATATTAAGTACGGGCTTGGCAATCCCGAAGGACCTAGTAGGATCTTGGCTTAGATCCCTCTCTCTTATCTTTCCTATCAGATCTCTCATTACCAACTCTTGTTCTATTCCGAGTATACGTGTTATGTTTCTCGTCTTTCCAATGTCTTTAAAATTAGGTACCACATTACAACAGATTCTATTTAAAACGTGTTGAGCCATTACAACCCTTAAGTTTCAAAACACCAAAGGTAACTTATAGGTAGTCTCTCTTAGTGAGATTGCCGAAAACAGAATTATTCGATTATCTCAAATAATAATTTTAAAGTTCAAAGTTGGAATTTCTTTTTGTATATATATTAATATAAATAAGCCAATCGCCGTATGTAAGTAAGTAAATAGTTATGATGGTCTTAAAAAGTTTTCTTTTTGTCATTTTTCTTACTTTACCAAATCGTTTAACATGATGTTTCACATTACTTTGAACCATTTGAAATTTTAAAATATAATTTAATACTAATTAAAATCTTTCATAGTAAACGCAATGAAACAAATTTAAGAGCGATGTGACAGCTTTGGTGATTGTTAAAATTATTATCGACTGTCGTCAATGAAACAATGAATGAATCGACTGATCGAGAAATTCCAACAACAAAAGTAAATTATTTTCAACATGATGGAAATATTTCAAGCTACTAGTTATTTTTTTTCTTGTAAACACTGTTAAACCTATTTACAGTTAGTATTTTATTATAGCTATTTAAGTGTAGTTCTACCATATCAAATTACACTGGACTCATTATACAAGATCCGTAAACATTAAAAAATGGTTGTTCCTATAGAACACGCCAAAAAAATAGAATGTTCATACAATCAAGTTATGTGCCTACATCCCATACTCATTGAATGCTGTAATCTACTACTGAAGTAGTTTGATAATGTAATAAACTAGATGGATCCTGTAAGTTTTATAATATTTGTTATCTAAAATGATGATTATGTGACTCACACACAGTTGGATATAAAATATAGTTTCACATTTAATAAACTATTATGGTTGGTTCTAATTTTTTGTAGATTTGATATTGTTCTAATATATTCATAGTTATATCATAAAGTGATGTTAATTATTGTTTAACAGGCTCAGAACGATACTGATCAGCACTTAATCACTGTGATTTAACAATCAATCGAGGTTATTGTTCGAGAAGACGCAGAACTTGTATCCCGTAGGTCTACTAAAAAAAACAGGTAATGAAAGTTCTGCTAACGATAGGTAATATATTCTTCACAACTTAAAAAAATTAAAGTCAACTTTTATATTTACAAACCATCACTAGATGTATTACATATCTGCCCTTTTTTAGTAAAATGTTTACGAAGTATACTGCCCCTTTTAAGTACACGAAATACAGGTTATGTTTGGAAATTGCAAAAAATATCGACGTCTATCCTTTGACTCACCATCTCTTTTCATAGCATCGACGGTTTTAAACAAACTTATCTTACCTATAAAGAGATTTTCCCAAGAGATGTTCCAGTACAATTTAACATATCCAAGAAGGCCTGAGAGACCAACTTTCTGGCATTACATTTAGAGGATCTGCTTGTATTTCATTATATAAATAAGGGGTCGGTAAGTACCATGATGGCGCCCATTAACTTTTTACTTTCTTATACAGGGTGTTTAATAAAAGTTTCAGAAATTAAGGAGCTTATTTGTCATTGCCAATGAAAAAGTCTAACTATACATACTACTAAAATTTACCTGATTTTGGCTGTAATAACACTTGCTGAGTGACTAAATTTTATTAAATGTACAAAGTTTATTACTAAAGAAAACAAAATTCTTCAATTTCAGCAAACAGGTAGGGGCCATAGTTGTTAAAATCATATGTTTACGACGAAAGGTAAAAATTACCAATATTGTTTTTATTTCTTCTTTTAAAACGGAAGAAATAAATGTATAAATGCAATAAAATACCCATTAATGTAAGCACTACTGGTTTTACACTCGTGATAAAATACTTTCAGACTTTCCAGGAATGGCAGTCAAAATATCGTAGGCTACAAGACATTACGTAATAGTAACAACTGTTTACTTTGAATCTCTTCCAATCAAATGTAAGAACTATAAAACTCCAGTATATTTACATAACAGCCACGTATACTTATATTTTATTGCGTTTTTCTTTTCGGCGTGAATTTAACGATTTAATTATTACAAGTGATTCATGTTGTAATAATGCAGGCACGATGCGATGGTGCAAAGGTTTTCTGTGTAATGTCCACATTCCTCATTAGTCTAACGAGAATTAAACAATAAAGTTATATTAAGAGATAAAATAAGTAATATCTCTCTTTTGCAGTGGTAACAATAATACTTCTTAATAATACAAACCTTAGGCAAATTTAGTGAATTTCGTTTTTCAAAACTAAAAGGAAAAAAAATCGAAAAATTTCTTCCCCATAAAATGTTATGTATTTCGTTAAAACAAAGAAACTAAAATATAAATTTGGTTACCATTTTGAAATTTGTGAACGATTTTTGCTGCTTAACGAACCTAATTGAGATTTCTTTTTCTGATATAATGTTTCAAGTTTGGCGAAACTATGATTTTTTTCCCGATAAATAGAGAGAAAGTCTTGTAAAGTCTTTACGCAATAAGGATCACATTATTTGACGTAGATGGTTGCTTATTTTCTGTCATTCCGGGGGGGGGGGAGGATTTTTATAGCTTATTTTGTTACAGTAAATACACAAAGACTACTTAGAAAAATGTGTAGACAACTAATTCCAGTTGTTTTTTAATCTTTAAGTTTGTTATATATGCGACTGAAAGTTACACAATAAAATAATCATGGTTGTAAATATTACTCAAGTTCATAAACTGTCATTGCAACCTATCAATATGGGCGAAATCATAAGTCAGTTGTAAAAGTTAGGTAATGTAGTGTATAATAAATTACTAATAACTTAATTGTTTACTAGATACAGAGATAGTATTAGCAAGTACAGCCTAAAAACAAAACATTTTATTATCCCCACTATTTAACAGAATACAAAATACTTATATTAGGAAGTAAAGGGTAATTTTAGTAATCACACACAAAATCGACTTCCGCTTTTTTTGACTGAACCTTTTATGGCCTTAAGAAACTGAAAAAGTCATTTTTTGACAAGTCATCTCTCCATCGTTGCCTCCACGTCAGCATGATAGAGGCCACACCAATTAAGTGTTCATGAAATTTGTTTTAGTGTGAATATAGAACCTTGTTCAAATTCAGAAAGGTCGAATTGAAAATGTTAAAATGGCTATGATTTTAAACAGTTTTTTGTATAACCTATATATCATGTATTATTCAACTTAGACAATAAATTAGATAAAAATTTGTAGATTTCAAATATTGGTAACAACCCCACCTCTACATGATGACAAATAGCGAATTCATTGTCAAAAATGTAATTTCGAACTTTGATTACCCAAGAAAATGTGCTATTCGTATAGTTACGAGGTCCAAGTTGCCGACACGAGCTTAGTGAATGGAGGCTACTTACACGTGTACAGCTTCTAGGCTACGAGGCCAAGACTTTTATATGACAGTAGACAGGGCAGGGATTTGGTCTTAACATGGGCTCTTATGGAGTTATTCTCGACCAATCAGAATCGTCCATTTGGTCACGTGACCTCTTCTTGTCCAATCAGAATCGTCCATTTATAACTTCAACTGCACCGACTTGTGTCCTAACCGACCGCCATCTTTGTTTTTAGTACAGTAAAATGCACAGAATTGCGCATAACTGCCAAAATTTTGGTTTTCAACGTAAAATGCACCAACGTGTGGCCTAACCGATCGCCTTCTTGTTTTTCAACATAAACTGCAACGACTTGGGGCCTAACCGACCGCCATCTATGTTTTTGGTAGAGTAAACTTCACAGACTTGCAACATAAATGACAGCATTTGGGTTTTATTGTAAATTACATTGACTTGTGGCCTAACTGACCGCCTTCTTGTTTTTCAACATAAACTGCAAAGACTTGCGACCTACTCGTCAGCCATCTTTGTTTTTGGTAGAGTAAGCTGCACATACTTGTGTTATACCTGCCAGTCATATGGTTTTCAGCTTAAATTACACCGTATTGTGTTATAACCGCGAGGCTTGTTTTTAAACCGCCAGGCTTGCATAATAACCCCCAACATGCGTCCCAAAAGTCCACTATCTTGTTTTTTAATATAAAATGCACCAAATTGAGCTTTAACCGTTAGACTTCCAGTTTTTCAGCGTGGGCTGACAGCAACCTAACTTTTTTTTTTTAGTTTAGCAAAGAACATAATATAGCGAATGCCAATTCCCAAACACATGCACATATGCTCGTATGCAATAAATTGCATAGTGGGGGTCTTACAAAAATAAATATACGTTTACCAGTATACAAACAGACATCTGTTCACATGTAAGTGCATAGCGTTGGTCTAGCAAAAATAGCCGTGACATTTATAAGCTATCACCCACCTAGTCTACATAGCTACCCCTACTATAAAAACCTTCAGTTTCGATTCTCAGATGCCAGTTCAGTTCCAAGTTTGATCTGCGTGAATACGTAAGTACAAGTTTATTCTGTCTATATTTGACTTTTATACCTATCATATTATGTTATATTATGTTAGGCAATCATTTAAAACAATTTAAACCAGAGGAATTTAGTTAAGTATAAGGAACTTGTAAGGCAGAGAGACCGGGAAAATTGTCGTTTAGACTCAGCCTATTAGATTTTACTACTCTAGTGCACAGGGGTTACTTACAATTTGTTTAATTTAGTCTAGTGGAAATACAGTTAGGATTGTTGCAGCGTGAATACGTGGGCAGAGTTAAAGTTTTAATACTTGTTATATCAGGAGTAAAATTATGAATATCGATAGCCTATACATAAAACTGATATTTCGAGTGAAGTGAGTTAGAAAATCGTATCCTCCTCCTCGTACATTGGAACTTCGACTTTGATTTTCGAGAGAGTGAGGGTGGTATTATTTTGTCAACTCTAAGTGTATTAATTACTTAGCGTAAACGGTATTTTTCCTGATTGTCTCAATTAAAGATAATTTATAATATAATAGCTACATAATTTATTATTTTATACATAGAAGCGCGAGGATTTCATAAGAGTCATAGGGTTTTGGACATTAATGTGTTTGGACATCAATCATAAAGTTATCATTAATCTGCCTTGCCTACGCTAATTTGAAATAACATATTACCTTCGGGTCTTGTTTTGGTGTTTGTTATGAAGAAAAACGGTGTCATAAACTAGATTAGGTTTTTTATTCTTCAACTCTTACTATTCTCCTATAAAAATCTACAGCGCAATATACCTCGCTGGCTAAAACCTCTTCGAAGGGTAAATTTGTTTCTTTATGAGTGAGATTTTTGGGCCTAGTAAAATCCGTAGACTTGTGTTAAATAACTAGTAGAGCGTCATACTATTTTGTAAATTTATTACAGCACATCTTTCATAACACATCTTTTACTTTACACGTCAACATTCCATTCACAAATTTATTATGTGTTTATATGTAATTCTAAATTAAAAAGTTTATAAAAATCCCATTAAAAACGTTTGAATTCTCAGATAAGGCTGTGTAAGGAAGTTGCGGTTACGATAACTCTTGCAGTCTCCACAAAGGATATTATGGGTTTTGTAACCACTGTGTTTTTCAACGGTTCGGTTTATTTTGAGTTATCAAAGTGTCGTATAAGAATAAAATATTATAGTGAAATCGGTTGACATTTTATAGTTAGTGTTTTGTACTTAATGAAGGTTTGTGTTGTGTAGTTAATGGAGTGTTTTTGTTGTGAAGTTAATGAAGTGCTTTTGGTGTGTTATTATCTTAACAAAGATAAGTATTTACTCGTTTATTTTTATTCTTACATCAATTTTCGGATATATTATATCTGTATATTAAGCAAATATTTAATTAACAACCTAATCTCAAACATGGTTTTTACTATTTATTTAAAATTTATTTTGAACGTTAGACTGCAAAACAGTGTTTTATAAGATTTTTAACAACAGTACAATAACGTGGAGTTAGAAATAATTCAGGATTACTTAATGATACAGTTCTTTATTCCAATCTTTGTGATAGGAAATTAGGTATTATTAATACTATTGTATATTTTTTCTGCGAAATTATTTTTAATAAGTACATTATTACAGTACATTTTAGGCGATTTGTCAAAGTTATCACTCAAACATCGGTCTCTGTAGGGTTGTGTACAGTAGTACCTTATAGATTTTTTGGCAGTGTACTCTTTCAATCTAATATAGACAGTTCACCCGTGAGACACGGACCTGTTTCGGAAGAGATCGAGAATTTTCGGCTATTTTCGGCTAATCACGGATTGTAACAACAGTATAAAAGGGCATTCCAGACGAGTATAAATCTAGCCTAATTTAAACACGTGAATTGTGAGGAACCAGCAGCTACAACTAACTGCTTACGGCAGGGCTCGTAAACTGCGCTGATAATCCACATACCGTAACTTATTCGTTGTAATAAAACGTACTAAAACCGTTCTCTGTAAGGTTCTTAACAGTAGTACCTTATAGATTTTGGGAGTGTACTCTTTGAGTCTAACATAGACATTTGACCTGTGAGACACTGATCTTGTTTCGGAAGGATTTTTGGTTATTTTCTGCTAATCGCGGATTGTAATAACAGTATAAAAGGGCTTTCTTAGTGACTATTAATTCGGCCTAATTTAAACACTTGAACTGTGAGGAGCAAGCAGCTACAACTAACTGCTTACGGCAGGGCTCGTAAACTGCGCTGATAATCCACATACCGTAACTTATTCGTTGTAATAAAACGTACTAAAACCGTTCTCTGTAAGGTTCTTAACAGTAGTACCTTATAGATTTTGGGAGTGTACTCTTTGAGTCTAACATAGACATTTGACCTGTGAGACACTGATCTTGTTTCGGAAGGATTTTTGGTTATTTTCTGCTAATCGCGGATTGTAATAACAGTATAAAAGGGCTTTCTTAGTGACTATTAATTCGGCCTAATTTAAACACTTGAACTGTGAGGAGCAAGCAGCTACAATTGCTTACAGCAGAGCTCGTATAAAGCGCTGGTAATCCCCTGATCGGAGCATATTTATTATAATACAACGTACTAAAACTGTTCTTTTTTTAAGGTTCCTAACAGTTGTACATATATATATATGGAAGTGTACTCTTTGAGTCTAACATAGAGAGTTGACTTGTGAGACACAGAACCTATTTCAGAAGAGTTCGTGAATGTTCGGTTATTTTCGGATGGTCACAGATTGTAACCAGAGTATAAAAGGGCTTTCTTGGTGACTATTAATTCAGTCTAATTTAGACTTTCGCACTGTTAGGAGCATACAGCTACAACTGCTTACGGCTGAGCTCGTAAAAAGCGCTGATAATCCAGAGATCGCAGCATATTTGTTGTAATACAACGTACTAAAACCGTTCTTTGTAAGGTTCTTAACAGTTAGTACCTTATAGATTTTCGGAAGTGTACTCTTTCAGTCTAATATAGACAGTTGACCTGGGAGACACAGAACCTATTTCAGAAGAGTTCGTAAATGTTCGGTTATTTTCGGCTAATCACAGTCTGTAACAAGAGTATATAAGGGCTGTGTTGGGGAATATTCATTCAGTCTTATTTTGACTTTTGAACTGTGAGGACGAAACAGTTATAACGGTTTTCAGTAGAGTTCGTAAAAAGCGCTGATAACCCACTGAATCTTTCTTCTTTTGTGCAACTTTTTGTACTAGTAAATATGAATCCTATAAATGTAGTAAATACAGAGGAGTCATACGTTAAGCACTTTAGATTGCACGGTTATAGGACTACCTTTAAATTTAATCCTGTTCCTGAAGGCATTTCAGAAATTGAATGGCTCAAATTGGGTTTTGCAAGTTTTGTTGAAAAAATGAAAGCTGAATCCACAGATAATGATCAATTAGGGTTTACACTAACAAGCTTAAATCTAAAAAATAAGGAACCAGGGTATATAGCTTTCCAACCGGTAAGTCAAGTGGATGGGGATATTATTTGGGATATTTTCGGTGGTATTATTCAGAGCAATGCTGAGTCAATTAATTCAACAGATTTAACATGAAAAATTCTTAACATTAATGTTAACATAAATGTTAAGAATTTTTCATGTTTTTCAGGTTGACATTTTTTTTGTTAAGAATTTTCATATTTCAGGTTCACATTTATGTTAAGAATTTTTTAAGTTGTACTTATTCACTCTCTCTCTCTCTCTCTCTCTCTCTCTCTCTCTCTCTCTCTCTCTCTTTTGACCAACTTTTGATCTTTCAGGACTTTTTATAATTTTATCAAGTATTGGATTAGATCACTTTCTCTCTCTCTCTCTCTCTCTCTCTCTCTCTCTCTCTCTCTCTCTCTCTCTCTCTCTCTCTCTCTTTTGACCAACTTTTGATCTTTCAGGAATTTATAAAATTATATCAAGTATTGAATGTATTAGTTTGTTTAACATTTATGTTAAGAATATTAATATTTCTCGAAACTTCGATTGGTAAATCGGTTGGTTTTGGTTGGTAAATCGGTTGGTAAAAGTATATTTCGGTTGGTAAATCGGTTGCTAAAAGTATATTTTGGTTGGTAAATCGGTTGGTTTTGGTTTGTAAATCGGTTGGTAAAAGTATATTTCGGTTGGTAAATCGGTTGGTTTTGGTTGGTACTTTTACCTACTTTTAAACCTATGCGTTACCACAGCACACGTAGGATTCCAGCGTCTTGCACAATTCCTGAAAAAGCAGAAAATAATTCGTTAAAATAAGCTTGTCCTCTGTGTTTTACGGGGTTGGAACCGTCATCTGGTACAGTAAAGCCGTATCAGAGCCCACATTACAAGCCGGGGTAAGCAGAAGGCTTTACCCCTTGTGGAAATAGCCCCAAATCCATCGCTATTTCCTGTGACCACCACTCCCTTACAAAATTGTGGCCTCCAAAATTTTTTTTGAATTTTTTTACGAATTTACTTCAAACCAAACAGGTTTACGAGAGAATTAACTCTTCGCCAGGGACCTGAGAAACACACACACACACACACACACACATACACACCTATGTCACACAGGTTTACGAGAGAATTAACTCAGCGCCAGGGACCTGAGAAACACACACACACACACACACACACACACACACACACAACTCAAATTAGGCTAGAAGTAAATCGTAATAACTTTTAGCACTACGTATTGCAGATTTACAATTTTTATTATGTTCTAACATTGGTACTAAAAATCTTAAAATCATACTCTGTATTTCAAAGACATTATCCCTGAAAAGTGATCACTAATCCTTGTGAGTCGCGACATCTATATATTCTCAACTGAATATCGATTAACTTCGCCGCCTTGTTCGTAAGAATATTTGATATATTTATCCTTTATTTAGTCAATATGTGTTCTTTACTTAGTTATAGGTACTATTTATGTCATAATTATAAGTACTTGTCCCAAACATAGGGAATTTAACTTTCCCCAAAGCCGCTAGTATTAGGTACGTATACTATATCAATTGTAACAATCAAAAGTTCCCTTAGTATTTCAGAGGCTGCATTATATAAATTTTGGGCAAATCTCAATGATGTTAATCTACAGGAACGCTCTCCACCTATCATAAAAACATGTATATATGTTTATTGTTTTTAAAATATGACAATAATATACTTTAGTTAGTTATAGAATTATCCACTCCTCACCGTGAAATACATAAGCTGTGATATATATTATCCCCATAATAACAAAATTTATTGAATTCTTTGTTTTTTGTAACCATATGGCATAGTATCATATTTTCCTACATATCTCCTTTTAGGACCCGTTACTTTAAATACCTTTGTTTCCTTTACAGTTACAATATCTACATTTTTATTTCTCCTAATTCTATTCTCTTCAATTTGTAAAGACAGTTTAGCTTCGCTCAGGACCATGTCTTTAAGTTTTTCAAAGTTCAGTTTTTCAGATGTTTTAAGATTAAGTGTTAGACCTTTAATTTTACACACCTCTATAATACCATTACTGTTTGTAGAAAATACTTGGTATGCGTATGTTTTAGGGCCTCCCGAAACAAATTCTAAAATGTAGGATCCAGGGCCATACTCTTCCAATTCATTCGTCATTTCCCCTAGGTAATCACCAGTAGCAACTTTATGTGTACCCTCCTTGTATGAATAAATAACACTATCCGTGTCATAATATAATACCTGCTCTCCTAAAGTATCAAGGTGGTCATACAGTTTAAGACGGGCCTGACTAGTTGTATACGCCGCCAGTACGACATTTACATTTTTTAATGACTCTCCAATCTCCTCTGAGTATTGCCAATTCACTAAAACGGTGTCTTCGTTAATTTCTTGTACTCTATTAACCTTTATCGATGGACTTGTTAGTAGTTGGAAAAATACCGCAGAATCTCTCGTTAAAAGTGTCTTAGTTTGGTTTTCCCGTTGCCCAAACTTACCCCAAAATGAGTTTAGCATCAATTTTGCAAGAGAGCGGAGTCCCCCGTTCTTTTCAATTTTAACGTAGTCAAGCATGATACCTTCGCGGTTATAATAATCTTTCACGTACTTGTCTTTGTCCCACTCTGACTTACACCAGGCAGGCCATCCACTAGCTTCTTGTTTGATTTTTAAAAATTTGTTGATAAAATCGGTAAACAGGCCTCCTTTCTCAAAAGTGGCCATCTTGTACTCCCAAAGTTCGTACATGTCTAATATAACATATCCTTTTTCTACCGCTTTCCTGAGCTCATCCATTGTCCAAGTTCCAATTAAAGCCCTCTCTTCACTACTATGTTTACAATCACTAGTACACAAGTTTTCACCACACTTACGACACAAAACAAACATTAATTTATCATTCATTCTTGTTGGAAGAACAGGATGATACAAAACGCTAGGTGGTAACACTTTACACTTTAACAAGCCTTCCACTTCCATCCCCATCTTCCTGCATTCTCTATCCCCTATATGAATAGTCGGATGGCCTAATGGGTATTTTCCGTACTTGCATACCCAAGGGTAAAGCGAGCATACATCAGCATACTGAATGGTTTCTTCATCAGTACACTTGTGGTATGTTTTAGCGTTACCAGTCCGGCCACCGAAAAAAGCATGTCTTGGATTAAGTGGTAAAGTGTTCAATATTGGAAGAGAGTTCAAATAGTCCATTTTATTTTCCTCTTTAATAGTTTTAAATGTACACTCCCACATCTCTACTACTTCAAAGGGTGATTTTGAAAGTTTCTCAATTTTGGTTTTTGTCCTTTCATACCTTAGGTGTAGACTATCAGAAGGGTCCTCTTTTAGTGGTTCCTCCCTCTTATAAGGAAAACATTTAGGACAACCGTGAAAGTAACATCCTTGAAATTCGTAGATACGTTCCCCATCAAAACCATCAACTTTTACCCCTTCTATTTTGACTTCCCTTTCAAGGCCTGCATGGTTGATTCGAACACCCCTTTGTTCCTCTTCCCACGTCATCCACTGTAAAGCAGAGGCAGACTGGTTGTCCACAAGACGGTATCCGTGTTTAGGGATGAGGCCTATTGTACTATTTTTCAAAAAATTACGTCTGAACGCTAGATTACATGCACTAGCTATTGTAACTGCTTCTAAAAAGGGATCCACATTACACTGTTCCAAGAACATAGATCTGAATTTCATGGACGCCTGAGCCAAAATGTCTACGTCCGAGATGCAATACTCTACAATTTCCTTTTGAAAATCAAAAACATAGTTTGCTAGTGTCTGCTCGTTATGCCATTTTTCAAAGTCTTTGTGGCCCTTATCGAACATAGAATCTGGACAATAAAACTGTTTAGCGGGTATCGGTCCTTTATAGTTTTGATTTTCTAATGTATTGAAAAGGTGAGGAAAGTAACCCTTCTTCTTTTCAGGGGGTAAATCGAAAGCCTTCGGAAGAGCAGACAGGGGCATTGGAAAGTAATTTAACGAATCTATGAACCTTACATTGTCCATCTCCATCAATATGATCTTGGTTCCTCTCATAATAAGTTTTGGCGTGAACTTAGTATGATGAATAACGTACTTTAGAATAAACTGAAAGTCAAATGAAGATCCGTTGTGAGCGAGTAAGCATAAGTGCTTGTATCTTTTCCTGATTTCTATGACATAATCCATAAACTGATTGATAGGATCTTCTTTAAAGATACGGGTATGGGAACCACAATTTTCACAAGATTGCCCTGTAATACATTTATGACAAAACTGCTGACTTACACACAAGTTAACTTTGTGGACTTTAGTTTCTGAATCATTTGCAAGACTCTCGTCTTGGCGGGTTTCTAAATCAAAAAATATGAACAAAAAGTCTTTACTTTTTGGTGTACCCCTATCAACCCTCATAAAACACTGATGATTGGGAGGTTTGTATTCTACACAAATATTACAAAACACTTCACCACACATATGTACTGATTTTCTAGCCCTAAATCTAATAATCTTACCACATTCAGTACACTTTTTAATAGAGTTGCAACGATCACCTTGGTGGGCAATGAAACAAACTTGATTTTTAAAGTGAAGATTGCAGTTGGGACAGGTTATTCCTCCATATTGTAATTTACAAGGTGGGGATACTGTTTGACATGCTGGACATATATTTTCACATCTATGTTTTCCTTTGTGATCATAAGGAACGTGACATCCTTCACAAAAGAAATTACAAGCGAAAGCAGCTGTTAGGCTAGTGATTACGTTGAAATGGCCTTCACTAAATAATAGGTTTATTTTATACACAGCACTTTCATTTTCACCACAAAAATACACATCACGACCTTTCCTATTGAAATTGTACACTGTAATCTTGTATTTCTTCAAATGGTCCTGAAATTTTTCTAATTCGGGGATCCCTGCTCCATTCTCTGGAATTACCACCCTTGCTTTAGCCATTAGTTTTTCGGCCCTAAATAATTGTCTTTTCCCCAAGTCTTTTCTAATAGCCTTGTACTGGGGATCTTTCTTAGCATGAGCTTTGCCTACAATTAATGCTCTAGCTAAACATAAATTATCGGAATTTTTTATCACTACTATCCCCTTTCGTGCACTGGACTCTTCAACAAAATTATTATAAAAACCTGATCTTCTTTGACCACCACGGCCCACGGGGAGGTTAACTCTAGTACATTCAATTTTGAATGTATCTGTTGAATTAATTGACTCAGCATTGCTCTGAATAATACCACCGAAAATATCCCAAATAATATCCCCATCCACTTGACTTACCGGTTGGAAAGCTATATACCCTGGTTCCTTATTTTTTAGATTTAAGCTTGTTAGTGTAAACCCTAATTGATCATTATCTGTGGATTCAGCTTTCATTTTTTCAACAAAACTTGCAAAACCCAATTTGAGCCATTCAATTTCTGAAATGCCTTCAGGAACAGGATTAAATTTAAAGGTAGTCCTATAACCGTGCAATCTAAAGTGCTTAACGTATGACTCCTCTGTATTTACTACATTTATAGGATTCATATTTACTAGTACAAAAAGTTGCACAAAAGAAGAAAGATTCAGTGGGTTATCAGCGCTTTTTACGAACTCTACTGAAAACCGTTATAACTGTTTCGTCCTCACAGTTCAAAAGTCAAAATAAGACTGAATGAATATTCCCCAACACAGCCCTTATATACTCTTGTTACAGACTGTGATTAGCCGAAAATAACCGAACATTTACGAACTCTTCTGAAATAGGTTCTGTGTCTCCCAGGTCAACTGTCTATATTAGACTGAAAGAGTACACTTCCGAAAATCTATAAGGTACTAACTGTTAAGAACCTTACAAAGAACGGTTTTAGTACGTTGTATTACAACAAATATGCTGCGATCTCTGGATTATCAGCGCTTTTTACGAGCTCAGCCGTAAGCAGTTGTAGCTGTATGCTCCTAACAGTGCGAAAGTCTAAATTAGACTGAATTATTAGTCACCAAGAAAGCCCTTTTATACTCTGGTTACAATCTGTGACCATCCGAAAATAACCGAACATTCACGAACTCTTCTGAAATAGGTTCTGTGTCTCACAAGTCAACTCTCTATGTTAGACTCAAAGAGTACACTTCCAAATATATATATATATATATATATATATATATATATATATATATATGTACTACTGTTAGGAACCTTAAAAAAGAACAGTTTTAGTACGTTGTATTATAATAAATATGCTCCGATCAGGGGATTACCAGCGCTTTATACGAGCTCTGCTGTAAGCAATTGTAGCTGCTTGCTCCTCACAGTTCAAGTGTTTAAATTAGGCCGAATTAATAGTCACTAAGAAAGCCCTTTTATACTGTTATTACAATCCGCGATTAGCAGAAAATAACCAAAAATCCTTCCGAAACAAGATCAGTGTCTCACAGGTCAAATGTCTATGTTAGACTCAAAGAGTACACTCCCAAAATCTATAAGGTACTACTGTTAAGAACCTTACAGAGAACGGTTTTAGTACGTTTTATTACAACGAATAAGTTACGGTATGTGGATTATCAGCGCAGTTTACGAGCCCTGCCGTAAGCAGTTAGTTGTAGCTGCTTGCTCCTCACAGTTCAAGTGTTTAAATTAGGCCGAATTAATAGTCACTAAGAAAGCCCTTTTATACTGTTATTACAATCCGCGATTAGCAGAAAATAACCAAAAATCCTTCCGAAACAAGATCAGTGTCTCACAGGTCAAATGTCTATGTTAGACTCAAAGAGTACACTCCCAAAATCTATAAGGTACTACTGTTAAGAACCTTACAGAGAACGGTTTTAGTACGTTTTATTACAACGAATAAGTTACGGTATGTGGATTATCAGCGCAGTTTACGAGCCCTGCCGTAAGCAGTTAGTTGTAGCTGCTGGTTCCTCACAATTCACGTGTTTAAATTAGGCTAGATTTATACTCGTCTGGAATGCCCTTTTATACTGTTGTTACAATCCGTGATTAGCCGAAAATAGCCGAAAATTCTCGATCTCTTCCGAAACAGGTCCGTGTCTCACGGGTGAACTGTCTATATTAGATTGAAAGAGTACACTGCCAAAAAATCTATAAGGTACTACTGTACACAACCCTACAGAGACCGATGTTTGAGTGATAACTTTGACAAATCGCCTAAAATGTACTGTAATAATGTACTTATTAAAAATAATTTCGCAGAAAAAATATACAATAGTATTAATAATACCTAATTTCCTATCACAAAGATTGGAATAAAGAACTGTATCATTAAGTAATCCTGAATTATTTCTAATTCCACGTTATTGTACTGTTGTTAAAAATCTTATAAAACACTGTTTTGCAGTCTAACGTTCAAAATAAATTTTAAATAAATAGTAAAAACCATGTTTGAGATTAGGTTGTTAATTAAATATTTGCTTAATATACAGATATAATATATCCGAAAATTGATGTAAGAATAAAAATAAACGAGTAAATACTTATCTTTGTTAAGATAATAACACACCAAAAGCACTTCATTAACTTCACAACAAAAACACTCCATTAACTACACAACACAAACCTTCATTAAGTACAAAACACTAACTATAAAATGTCAACCGATTTCACTATAATATTTTATTCTTATACGACACTTTGATAACTCAAAATAAACCGAACCGTTGAAAAACACAGTGGTTACAAAACCCATAATATCCTTTGTGGAGACTGCAAGAGTTATCGTAACCGCAACTTCCTTACACAGCCTTATCTGAGAATTCAAACGTTTTTAATGGGATTTTTATAAACTTTTTAATTTAGAATTACATATAAACACATAATAAATTTGTGAATGGAATGTTGACGTGTAAAGTAAAAGATGTGTTATGAAAGATGTGCTGTAATAAATTTACAAAATAGTATGACGCTCTACTAGTTATTTAACACAAGTCTACGGATTTTACTAGGCCCAAAAATCTCACTCATAAAGAAACAAATTTACCCTTCGAAGAGGTTTTAGCCAGCGAGGTATATTGCGCTGTAGATTTTTATAGGAGAATAGTAAGAGTTGAAGAATAAAAAACCTAATCTAGTTTATGACACCGTTTTTCTTCATAACAAACACCAAAACAAGACCCGAAGGTAATATGTTATTTCAAATTAGCGTAGGCAAGGCAGATTAATGATAACTTTATGATTGATGTCCAAACACATTAATGTCCAAAACCCTATGACTCTTATGAAATCCTCGCGCTTCTATGTATAAAATAATAAATTATGTAGCTATTATATTATAAATTATCTTTAATTGAGACAATCAGGAAAAATACCGTTTACGCTAAGTAATTAATACACTTAGAGTTGACAAAATAATACCACCCTCACTCTCTCGAAAATCAAAGTCGAAGTTCCAATGTACGAGGAGGAGGATACGATTTTCTAACTCACTTCACTCGAAATATCAGTTTTATGTATAGGCTATCGATATTCATAATTTTACTCCTGATATAACAAGTATTAAAACTTTAACTCTGCCCACGTATTCACGCTGCAACAATCCTAACTGTATTTCCACTAGACTAAATTAAACAAATTGTAAGTAACCCCTGTGCACTAGAGTAGTAAAATCTAATAGGCTGAGTCTAAACGACAATTTTCCCGGTCTCTCTGCCTTACAAGTTCCTTATACTTAACTAAATTCCTCTGGTTTAAATTGTTTTAAATGATTGCCTAACATAATATAACATAATATGATAGGTATAAAAGTCAAATATAGACAGAATAAACTTGTACTTACGTATTCACGCAGATCAAACTTGGAACTGAACTGGCATCTGAGAATCGAAACTGAAGGTTTTTATAGTAGGGGTAGCTATGTAGACTAGGTGGGTGATAGCTTATAAATGTCACGGCTATTTTTGCTAGACCAACGCTATGCACTTACATGTGAACAGATGTCTGTTTGTATACTGGTAAACGTATATTTATTTTTGTAAGACCCCCACTATGCAATTTATTGCATACGAGCATATGTGCATGTGTTTGGGAATTGGCATTCGCTATATTATGTTCTTTGCTAAACTAAAAAAAAAAAGTTAGGTTGCTGTCAGCCCACGCTGAAAAACTGGAAGTCTAACGGTTAAAGCTCAATTTGGTGCATTTTATATTAAAAAACAAGATAGTGGACTTTTGGGACGCATGTTGGGGGTTATTATGCAAGCCTGGCGGTTTAAAAACAAGCCTCGCGGTTATAACACAATACGGTGTAATTTAAGCTGAAAACCATATGACTGGCAGGTATAACACAAGTATGTGCAGCTTACTCTACCAAAAACAAAGATGGCTGACGAGTAGGTCGCAAGTCTTTGCAGTTTATGTTGAAAAACAAGAAGGCGGTCAGTTAGGCCACAAGTCAATGTAATTTACAATAAAACCCAAATGCTGTCATTTATGTTGCAAGTCTGTGAAGTTTACTCTACCAAAAACATAGATGGCGGTCGGTTAGGCCCCAAGTCGTTGCAGTTTATGTTGAAAAACAAGAAGGCGATCGGTTAGGCCACACGTTGGTGCATTTTACGTTGAAAACCAAAATTTTGGCAGTTATGCGCAATTCTGTGCATTTTACTGTACTAAAAACAAAGATGGCGGTCGGTTAGGACACAAGTCGGTGCAGTTGAAGTTATAAATGGACGATTCTGATTGGACAAGAAGAGGTCACGTGACCAAATGGACGATTCTGATTGGTCGAGAATAACTCCATAAGAGCCCATGTTAAGACCAAATCCCTGCCCTGTCTACTTATGACCGAAGCGTGAAGACACTACTACGACGCCCACTACTGGGGCCTGGCCAATGTCACGAAAGTAGCAATCTGTATAACAACCGTTTTAACAAACTTACCCTCCTGACCTTGATCTACCAATACTATTTAACATTTCCTACAAATACCAAGAAACCAACTTTTGATGGTCTGCTTGTAATAGATTGTATGATGGGGTTAAATAAGTAGCCCATCAACTTGTTTTCATATATTGTAGGTCATATACAAGATCGGAGAGCCAATATTTATGTCCTAACTAGGCTCTGGCTGTTTCAAAATATACAATGAAATTGTATTCGTATAATTATACTCTACAAATTAATAACAGAGAAATTTGATCCCATAAATCAAGAAACACATCTAATAATCTTTTTCTTTTTTTTTATTGATACATAATGCGATTTTTTGGACGCTTTGTACATACATGGGCTGACTTCAAAATTCTGTTGAACGGACAGTTATTGACTTGAAAAAAGTTGTTCAACTACCCTTCTCTATAAGTTATTGAAGCTAATGCATCACTGAAGATGGCGATTTTGTCGTTGAAACTGGTTTGAATTTTAAAAAAACCTACTTTTTGTGAGAATTTGTGTTCAAGTTTTATTCGAAAAAAATCATATATGCACCGTCATTAAAGACCTAATACCTCAGTGCCTAAATCGATCAAATATTGGTAAAAATCGAAGGTTGGTAACTCAAGTCAACAAGCGAGTGCACTTTTATTTTTAGATACCTCTGTATGACGATTCATAATGCAGATGTTAGAAACTAAATTAATGTGCGAACGAGTCTAATTAATTATTTTAAAAAATTGATCTTTTAAACCTAATTGTAAAATTAAAACAAATTTCAAATATATTTTCGGTCATAAAATAAAAGTAAAAAATATACCAATATACTCATTTTATAAAAGAATATGATTTGACAATAATATAAACAAAGCCAATTACATAATGTACATTTTCCTTTAATGGATAATTGTTGAATTATTACAATTACAACAACAGTTGGGTTTTAATAGGTATATTTAAATTTAAAGACAGACAGATGTTATGTAAAATCACAACTGTAGGTTTCAAGTTACAAACAATAACAATACATAGAGAATGTATCTGGTAAACTGACAGCAAAGTAGGTGTATGACAACAAAATAGATAATGTATAACTGTTGTTGCATAAGAAAATCATTTGTTTGACATTGAGAAAGGTCATAATACAATAGCGTACTGCTTACTGTTGCGACCCACATGTTTGAGACGCCTCTCATGTCTTGGTATGTGAATTGTCATTACTGTTCTTTATAGGCAAACTGTCTGCGCGTCTCCTGGATAAATCACAAAGATAAATATGTAAAGATTGTGCATTCATCATTAGTTATTTACACACGAAACAGTAATTACATACTTGAGAAAATTTTATTATATGAAGTAAAAAATGTATTACTTAGTCTAAATAGAAAAATCTTTTTTTTTCTTATATACGGTGCCGAGTTTTTCGAGATTCCTTTAGTCTTAAAAAAGTAAGTTTGTTAATTATGTCTGTCTGTGACATGCCCTATAAAGCGCAAATGAATGGATATTAATAAAATTTGGTTTGTAGGCATATTTTGGGTACCAAATTAATGATTTAATACCGGGATTAGACTAACTCAACAGAGGGTTGATAAAGGAAAAACAGTCACAAATACCTAAAGAAGTCTTAATTCCGTCATCCCCTTTCAGACCAACCACCACTCTGGGTAACAAGCTCTTAATGAGTTAATTATAATAAAGTAATTTAGAATACATACGTTTTAATTATTAAAAGTAACTGAACACAACACAAAACAATATGGGTGGTCCTTCCATCCTAAGCGGACACACTTCACTAACATGTGATTCATCGCGTGAATCACGGGAACGCCACTCACCGAAACACAACCCGACGTTTTAATTTAGGGACCTTCACTAGTTATAAATTTTGTTTATTTGAGTAGAAGCGAGGACCATAATGTATCTCTATTTATATAAAATAAACCATAAAACCATAATATTACAATGTATACATAATATAAATTTTCAACTTATTTATAAATACATTTATACAAATAAAAATATATGCATAATAATACAATTTAATTAACGTAACTAAATTGACAATAATTTATGAAAAGCACACAACCGTTCAAACCTATCCTCTAAAACACAACACTCGAGATGTCGCGACATCTAGCTAGAAAGGAATATTACGATTCTTAGTTAAAAACTTATACATTGATTATCATTGTAATTATTTAATTTTTGTAAGTATTCTACAACATTAAGTTAACTAAGTTGTTAACGAAAGTTAACTAAGTACAAAAAGAAAGTTACAATTTACAAATAGGTGAATTTTTTTTTTCAAATGTTATCAAAGTTTTTCCTTGCTTTTCTATTAAAATATACCAAACCCGGCTAGTAAACAATTTCCGATATACTTATAAATATTTTCAGCAATCTACTTTAAAAGCTGACAAACTAGTAAAAGTTCTTTTAAAATTGCTTAAATTCGTTTTGTATTCCAATTTCTACCACTTTAACGAGCCATAAATAGTCTTTTATTTATCATAATGGATGGTCGATTCCTGTTCCTAGGTCTACGTTCTGCCTTGATGATGACTGCTTTAGTTATATTGTAAATATGGACATTGATATTTCATTAATACTTTAAGCGCTAAAAGAAATATGAAAGCGTAAAAATTTTGAAATTAAATAAATAAAATTGAACTAGAACATAAAAAATGTGACCAACGAAAGGAGATGTAAGAGTTCTCGATGAGGATGTTAGAACAATAAGGAGTTCACGATACATCAGGAAGGTAAAGGTAAAGAGAAGAGCGAACTAAATAATTAAGAAATGCTTTGAAGACTAGAAAACTCAAGAGGGCTATGACTAGAAAGAGTTCTTCGGGATGAGACGATCCTACTGAGTAACACGATGATAATGATCTTTCAGGAATCCGGACTATGTATAAGTTAATGACGTAAAGAGCTGTTCTCGTTAATACTGTCCATTCTTAATTAGTGCTAAGTCAATATGGTTGGCAATTACCTTCATTAACACATGCTTTGGTCAAATGCAAATAAAGGATCTCCACTAGCTTTCCCCGACATTGCTACTTTAATTATTTATTTTAATTAAACACATTAATCGGCAGCAGTCACATCTTCCAACTCTGTCTTATTTCCAGAATTTTTCATATATTAATTTCGGACCATTTGTTTGTTAACGAATATACTACATTGCAGTAATTTTGTAATTATGTTCAAAATTTGCAGTCAATCATATTTCATTCAAATTTAAAATGTCTAATCGTAAACTATATTTTGCATTTACATTGAAAAAATAAAATGTTAGAAAACATATTTTTCTTAAGAAGTGTTGAAATGTGTAAACCATTCTTCAAATAGGAGCTCGTAAAATGTTGTTAAAATACACAATTTTCTACCTTAAAGTCTAATCAAAGCACTCAGTAACGTTGTTACTGGTCAAAAAACTGAAACATTGCCAAATTGTAAGTAAAACTAACAAGAATAGTTTGGATTTAAGCCTCATCGTGTTCTGTCCTGTTTTCGTAAATCAATCGAAATATTCATGCCAAATTTATGAAATTGGTTCGGTTACAAAAACATGTTTGGTTAAATTGGCGCCGAAATAGCAAAGAATATTTAGAAAATATGTCATTTTTGTGGATTTTGTTGTTGTTTTATTTTTGTTCCTCTTGCTGTTTTTTGACAGTTTACAGCGTTACAGTTTTTGAATGTAGAATGGTTTATTTTTTGTTCTTGATCTATTCTAGGTAGAGGCGAGTTGTCGGAACTGCCAGGCTGTCCACTACTATCCTTCTGCGGATATTACTCCAAAGTTCGGCAATACTAAAAACAAATATTAATTCTTTGTTAGATTTTTGAAATTATTAAAAAAATGTTTCTATCCAGCAATGAGCATTCCAATCATGAAATCCAATAATTTTAATTAAAAATAATGTTAGTAAAGTATTTTTAATTAGCGTTCCAATAAAGTCACATTTTTTAACAGTTACTATATTATACCTTATACTCCATCTACTATTAATACCCCATCACGTATATCATGTACAGTAATAATTCTAACGAAACAGATGCAGTTCAATGCAAATGGACATAACTGTTATAAGTACTGTAGTTACTTTATTAATACAATATTACTCAATGATTAATTAATACAAATTACACAGTAATTAATTCACTCAGTATTACATTGATACTGTAGTTATATTTTAAATAATTATTTGTATTATTGGTGAAGATGGTTATAATAACTTACTTTAATATGAAACAAAACACAATTTAATATTCAGATATACACATGATTTGGTCGTTGATATAAACATGATTTATTTACGCACGATAGAACGAAGTAGGGGGCTGAAATTAAAGTAGAGCCCTTCGTCAACTCGGCTGCCTCTTGCTCTTCAATAAACGTCTAGAAATATACGATCCAGATCGAGAATCGAACCCAGGACCTTTGGCTTTACGCGCCAACGCTTTACCAACTAAGCTATACTTGATCGCTTCCCAGCATATATTTTTCACTTGAAATAATTATTTAATCAATAATACTACCTCTTTAAAATAATGTATAAGCGTTAAAATCAATAAATTAATTAAAAATGAAATTTGATTGAAAAACGATTTTGATAGATTGATGAAATTAGGGGAAATGTTTTTTATTTGAAATAATAAAGCCAAATTGGTTTAGTTTAGAGCTATAGTATAAGACGATGTCGTAAAGAATAGTGTTGTAGTGCATGGCAGTCATGTAATTAAGAGGGTATCAAGATTATAAACTGTAGAATTTCACTAAAAAATCAACATACAACGAGGATTTTTTTAAATATTGATATAAATAGAGTGAGAAAGTCCTGATAGTTTTTTTAATTTTTTTTAGAACTGATCAAGAAGAAAATCTATTAGATGGTGCAGTCTCGTTAAAGGAGGTCATCTTTTGTCATCTTTCCTCTATCAATAAGAGTGTTCGGTGAGAGGTGAGGATAATTAAAAAGTGTTATATAGGAAGAGATGTTGGTTTTTATTACTACCGTTTATTGACAAATTTAAAATTTGTAATAAAGTCAAAATCAGAGGTACCACACGTTTTCAATTTTCTTTACACAATCCAGAAATCAGACTATTTGATTAGATTAATTTCTGAATATTACATATATGTTTCTCTCTCTCTCTCTCTCTCTCTCTCTCTCTCTCTCTCTCTCTCTCTCTCTCTCTCTCTCTCTCTCTCTCTCTCTCTCTCTCTCTCTCTCTCTCTCTCTCTCTCTCTCTCTCTCTCTCTCTCTCTCTCTCTCTCTCTCTCTCTCTCTCTCTCTCTCTCTCTCTCTCTCTCGAAATAAGCAGCTGATTAGAAGATATGAATAATATTTTGGTATGTCAATAATGATTATTTTTATAAACATTTTATGCCACAATATATTTATTGCAATTAATTATTAATTCACCCAAACTACAACTTTTATTTATTTCGACAAACTCTACTACCTTTTAGGCTTTTCTCTAAAGAAAAGACATTTGAGATCGAGTTCACGATAAAAATCTAAACTCTTCCCATAAGGAAACTAAGTAAGGAGAATTTTTTAACGTCAGTTAACTGACACCTGAAATTTTTACAAAAATAGGCTCAAACTAATTTTTTAATTGTTTTTTTTATAACAAACCATTTTGTCCATATTCTCTATTTACCTAACAGAAACTGAATTTTCCTGTGAATTTACAAAAGTAAATATCCGTTAAAACAAAACTCCGATTAAAAAAAAAAAAAAATTGCTATCAAAATTGTTCAAATAATTAATATTATAAAACTGATTGTAGGAAAAATTAATAAAAATTATACAAAAAAATGTGTTGCGAGACTAAAAGAAATCAGCTTATTTATTTTGTTGGTGTGATGCTAGCTTTTTCTTATAAACGAAACTGAATAGGGCAAATTTTGAACTCGAGGAGCAAAGCGAGTATTAGTGAAATCTCCTCAACTGGTGATTTTAATCAATTTAATTGATTAAAATATTATTTATAATAAACTTATTTGGAGGAGATTTTTTGCTACCAAAGAGCAAGCATATAAATAGTTCAGATTAGTTGCTAAATTGAAAAAATAATAATAATTTAAAAAAATAATAATTGTCTGAACAAAATGTTTGTTTTTGAAATCATGCCTAGAATAAATGAAATTTTACAAATTTTATAATTCAGTTAAATTTAGTTCAAATTGAACAATTTTAATTTAACTTGAATTGCGGCTAACTTGATAAAACCAAAGGTAATTTAATAAATCTGACACAAAACTTGCAATATTAAAACTCAGCATTCGCAGAATTATTTAATTTGATACTACAAGCTGCGCAATGTAATTGGACCAAACAGTCAGGCTGTGGAGCAGGCTGCATCCATCACTTTAACCTGATTATGGTTATCCTCCACTGCTGCATTTAACCCCTTTGGTTTACAATTACTTTTAAGGGAAATGATATTGCTTTTATTGTTTATTCAAATGTGCAAAATGTATAAAATAAAATGTAATTTAATTTGAATTTGTTTATTTTTCTTATTGTTTTTCTAATAGAAAAGATTTGTATTATTAACAAATTTAATTCACTAATATATTCAATTTCTATTTAAGCTTGGTTTTTGAATAATCGTAGTTACCAAATAATCGTGTTAATAATCTCTCTGTGTTGGATTACAATAAAATGTAAAAAGTAGGATTGGAACTTCCAAGAAATTGAGTCACCAATCTACAAGGTCAGAGGGATTCGTTTTTCAGTTAAGGCAATCAGCATTCTAAATTTAGGTTTAAATTGATAGGTGAAGGATTTTTACTACCATTTTGATCCCAAACCATAATCTAAATGGAAGGAGAAAAACACCATAAATTATTTATTTTTTATCATTTTTCCATTTAAGTGGTGTTTTGTTCTATTTTACATCCACAGTTGTATTATTTAGTATTATACAACACACACAAAATAGTATATTTCATCACGAGGACCAAAACTGAATCTTTTCGATACAAGCTCAAGTTTAACGTCCGAGACGTAGCCGAGGTCGGAAAATGAGCGAGGATCGAAAAGCTTACTTTGATCTAAGTGATGAACTATATTTTTTAGTTATATTGTAAACAATATAAGAAAACAATTTCACAAAAACTAAAATGTTATATTTACCTATTTACCTTCAAAAATTTGGACAAAAAACACAAGTTTGCAACTATTACAGCTGTTTAGTTTGTGTTAGTGGTACTTATTTATAAAATGGATGGTAACAGTTGTTTTATCTGTTATTTATAATCGAGAGTATCGGTTGTTTTTATAGATTCTTTACAATCGTTAATTATTTCGTATAAGCGAAGTAACAGGTGATGACCTCGACCTTAACGACCTCAGCTGATGTTTTTAGGTTCTAGAAATAAAAAGAACAACTTTAGCATCTCAATGGATTAATTGAAAACAGGTTTTTGAAGCAGTATGACGAAAATACTTTTATTTTGTACTTCATAATGTAACTAAATATTATTATTTTGCTAAATGTTCAAAAAAATATTGTTTTAAAATACATAATTATTTTTCATTTACAAAGAAAATCATGGCTTAATCAATAGTGTAGAGAAATTGGTTTTTAACTCTTAGTCCAAAGATTGTCCCCATTCTCTAGAGGTTAACTTCTTATTCAGAAACCACTCTGTCTAATATTGATTTATCTATGTCTACTTAATATATGTTTATTTATTGATGTCGAATGATTTGTTATTCAGACGTGTTCTCAATTTTGTTGTAGAGTTGTTACTGACTTTACTTTTGTAAACGCAAAAAAAGTCTTGTATACAATTATTTATGGAATATTCTAGGGGAGAAAAATAATATTTAGTTATATTATCAAGCAAATTAAAACAGCTTTCCAAAGAGTTGTCAAATAAATGTTTTTCTGGTATTATGGCCTAGAAAAATGAAATAAAATTGTGAAATTTAATTCCTCATTACTTACTATCTAAGTGAAATTCTGTTTTCACCAAAATAAAGGTACTTTTTAGGAATAATTTAAGGGCGGGAAACATTGGTGTGATTATATTTAAAAAAAGGGAAAAAATAATTTCTATATTTTTTTTCGGAACAACGTTAATTTAACCTGAGTTTCAGCACACCCTGCAGATTATCCCTAATCAAGAGCTTTCCATTGATGTGTCTATCGTCTTCCTACGCCAACTAGAAGCTGAAATATTGCAATATGTGTGGGACTTTTGCCCAATCCTGTTGGTATTTTAAAGCACATAATATTCTTGGGTACTGGATTCTAAGTAAACAACCTATATTTCAGAAATATTAGGTAGACTGCACACTAGAGTTAAACATGTTTATCAACGATCATTGCGATGGGTGACTTTTACTTTAAGATAATTTTGTTGTGTACCAAAGCGATACGATATGTCACCAGAAGACATTTTTTCGAGTCAGTTAAGCAGAGGTAGTTATGAGCTTTTAAGTGCAGATGACGTTTTCGTGAGGAATTTGTATTTAAAAACAAAAGAAAAGAAGGAATTATAGGGTGCATCCGTATAATTTAATGAATTTGCCATACAGTTCCGCAGTAGTTGTTATCTCAATAGGAAGAGAAATTTAAAGAATTTTATAGGATCCGTCTAGAAGTTTTCATATATTATTATTACACTTTCCCTTCATAATTCTATAATCAGGGGTATTTGCTAAGAGGTTGGCTGAGCGTGTTGCTCATATAAATATAGTAACTTTCAATTGATTTCTTTATTGTACTCGAGTATACCTATTAAAGCCACTACAACAGGATTTCAATGCACAATAGCGATACGTATCTTATAACATTATTATCGCTTTAGTTTACAACCGTAAGATATGTATCGTGTCGCTACTCCAGTGTGTAGACGGCCTCAGCAAACAGAAAGTTAATTGTTTACAATCAAATCTTATTTCGTTCCAGTAATTGAACTTCTTACTTTCCAATGAACGAGAAGGACAATAAGAAGACTTTAATACATACATTTTATCCAATTTCTTTACACCGTTATTTGTTCTTTATTGGGATTATTAATTAATGTCATACAACATTTTTTAAATTTGTTTTTATAATTCCTAATTTTTTTAAGATAAGTGTAGTCTCTTATTTTTTATGAACAAAAATAGGAACCGAAATATACACAAAAGGTTTATTTATATTTATTATCCATTGCCTATTGTCTATTGTGTGTTATTTATATACTCATTTGTTGTTGTAATCGTAGTATAATACCGGCAGTAAAAGACCACTACAGCGAACAAACCAATAAGTTTAGATATTTGATTCCAACTGAAACGTCAATGTGTTCCGCCTCCAAGATCTAAGAAAAATCAAGTGTCCAAAAGGGCAAATTTTGATGTGAGTAGATTTTAAGAAATTTAAATGAAAACATAGGTCGAGTGGTACATTATTTTAAAAGTCTTTTTAAGTAAACATTTAAAAAAATTACTTACTTCGTCTCTTTCAAAGTGGTGACGACACGTACAAAAGTTTGGTTTTAAGATTTTTGTCTACTATCACTGAACGATTTTTTTTCTCATAAACCAAAATTTTATGAAATGTTGCTGATAAAATATCCTTTCAAACAATATATTATATGAGTACTTTTTACAAGTTTCCAATTTACAAAATCTTGTTTTCGGAGAAGCAAAAAAGTCCATATATTATCATTTCTTAAATTTTATAATTGGTCTATAAATAAATATTGAGTTTGATTTGTGAGATAATATTACATAAAAAAAAAAAACTCGAATACAAGATCTTACAAAATTATGTTTACTTAATCAAACGCGTTTCAACGACAAAGTCGCCATCCTCAGTGATACATGAGCTACAATAACTAAACTATAACTTAAGTTATAACTATATAAGTTATAGTTTAGTTGTAGCTCATGTATCACTGATGATGGCGACTTTGTCGTTGAAACGCGTTTGATTAAGTAAACGTAATTTGTGAGAACTTGTGTTCGAGTTTTTGTTCTGTCTAGCATCATAGGTCGTTTAGCGTATCAAACTAAAGGTTTCTTAAAACTAAACATTTTTTGCGTAAGTTTTGTCATATTACCATAATATATTATAAATAATATATTACCATATTGCGTTTGGTTAACATAAACTTAATTCGACGATTCCTTTTTTCTGTAAATGAATGGAGAGCGCAAGGAAAAAATAATATATTGACATTAGTTCTTATTATTCCTGAAAAGTAAAATTTTATAATCAATAAATTTGTTAAAATTTAAATTTTAAACTTATGCTTTTTATTAATTTACTCACACAAAACTGGTAAAATAATATTTTAAGCTATCAAGACATCTCGAAAATATATTATTGAAAATAAATAAAAATTACATTTGCCGGTGGTCTGATACACCCGGTAAATTATTTAATTTTGTATTCTTTAATTATTAAAAAAAGGATCTACCTACAGAGTACAAAAATGAGAAATCCACCTTACTTTTAGTCTAAATATTAATGTTCATTACAAATAAATTTGCACACTTATCATCTATCAACAAGATTCAAAATCAAATAACTCTAGACATCCACTTGTAAATAAAATGACTCCGTTTAAATTTCCGGGAAAATGATCGTAAATCGGTATTAAAAGAGTCAGTGTTCGTGGTTCACCCATGCGGAGAGTTACGGGAAAGTTTGCCGTACACATCAGCTGATACTAATCTGCACTAGTGTCCGCCATCACGCTCCACTACACTCCACCCCAGCCGCCTCATGATTCCACCAGTCCACCTAATTTCCGTTCCACCTCTTGGTTAAGGTGATGGAGTGTTTGTTCATTCCCCATTTCCCTACTGCATTTCTACCCTTATCATTACGCGCCAATAAATTCAACATTAGCTGTTACTTTATATACTGATAGTACAGTATAATATATTTTATAAACACTTTTGGGTTTATCTGTTTCTGTTATATAATTTGGAAGTATATATTTTTGAAGTAATAAAAATAATAAACAAAGGTGTTCAATTGCAGAATTACTTATGGTTACTAAAATATTTTCCAATAGGAATTAAATAAACAGAGCACATATATTGCATAAAGTTTTCGATACACCCATACAAATATACAGGATGTCCCCAAAGAGGTAGGCTGGCTATTCATATTTGGATTATACATCAAAACGATAAAAAAAGTCAAATAACATGTAGTGGAATCGCTTCATAATCCATTTATCTGTCATTTTGTTCTTTTACAACAAAACATCATAACTCCAGAAATAGATTTGATATATGTATTTTTACTTTTTGTTATACAAGTGTGTCAAACACCAACACTTTATTTTTATAATATTAAAAATGGCGGCTTTTAAAAGTTTTTTAAAGTTAACTATACTGGAAATATTTGACCTTAAAAATGTTAAAAGACTGCAATTTTGAAAATATAACAAAAGTGATTGTGTTTGGTGTATTTGTAAAACGTAACAAACAAAATGTCTATACCAAACTGAACACAATATTTTATCTATTTCTGGAGTTATAATGTTTTTATGTAATAGAACAAAATGGCGGATAGACAGATAATGGAACGGAATTTCACTGTGTGTTGTTTAATAGTTTTTGTTTGTTTTGATGTATAAAATCCGAAAATGAACAGCTAGTCCACCTTTTTCGATAGACTCTATATGTGTGTTTAATGTACAGTATATAGCCATCAAGTCTCACCAGTCAGTACGAACTTGGCAGTCCCGAGTATCTCAGATGGATCCACACCTTTTCTTGTTGTTCTTGGGTAGATCACTCTTTTTTATCTTTTCTATCTGGTCTCGTTTTACCATCTATTATTCTTTTCTGACTCTGTCGTTATTAGAGTATTTAAGGGTTCTTTATTTTATAATCTTTTCTTCTTCTCTTTTTTTATAGGGCAATGATGACAGAATGTTTTTTACATATAAAAATCAAGTAATATTTATATTTATGTTCATGTTTTGACAAATTTATATTTTAATAATGAATATATATATATATATATATATATATATATATATACATACACAGTCTCTGGAACATGAATTTGGCAAAATTTGAAAAGAAAAAAAAGTAATGAAATAAATAATGATAATAAATCAAATAAACTTTGTTAATACGTATATTTCGGTCCCTACCTTTATCACAAAAAAAATAAAGAGGGAGGGAGAGTAAACATAATTAACGGAATACAATAAAATACTGACAAAGTTTATCTAGTTATTCATCTTTTACTTTCTCACATGTACGTATTAAAGCGAAAATTATATGATGGGTTAAAAACCCGATATCGCTGTTATTGGGCTTTTAATAATGCACAAAATTATAATTGTTATTACTCAACATTTGGCGATATCTTCTTGAAATATATAAACACAACTGGGCTTTGTAAATTTTGATCAATTTTGGTTATATGTAGTTTTACAGTTAAAAATACTCATTGTTTACTACCACCGATAATTCCGATAGTTCAGGAATTGTCAGGAAAAACATAAAAGGAGTTATAGTTAATTTTCCCACTTTGATTGATAAATATAGAACTGGAATTTCCGAATAGATGAAAACTGATACATTTTAAAATTTAAATCTTAGTAAAATTTAATAAATAGGATTCAGTTTTTATAATAATAAATAAATAACTTCAGTCTATTACAGTTTACAACTTGAAATTCTTAAGAAACATGTTTCTCCATTACACTGACGGCATCATCATGAGTACACTAAATAAACACATTGAACTTTTGTTGACGTTACTAACCATACAATTACTCTGGCACAAGTCTATGGCAACCGGTTCTACTAGGTAACTGGTAACTAGTAACACAAATATTTTTGTTTTTGTTTTGCGGTAACTAATAACGTAAGTGTGACTTCATTTGGTGTTATATATTATTATTACTTTAAATTGCCCAAACTTACACACTTATTCATGATAAAATACTAATCAAATAAACTATTCGTCTCCAAAAAAATGTCACTTCATTAGTTGTGAGTGAAAAAATGAAAATCAATATAATAGATTATTTATATTATTTAAAAGAATGTCTACTTATTTAAATAAAGTGCTTTACTTGTGTTTTAAATTCATCTTAAGCATATTTTGGAAGGTGGATGACTGCGGTTTAAATCAAGTTTAAATGACTGCGGTCAAAGTTCATTTTAATATTTGGATATTATTCCTTAATAGAAATTTGTATCAAATTTTATTTACAAATTTGCTCACTCGTTTGTATCCTTTCTCTTTAAGTTTGACTAACATTTGAATTAAGTCAGTAGAGCCGTTTTGATTGCGTATTTAGGGACTACATTTAAGCAAAAAAATCATCAAAATCGTTAGAACAGATTTTAATAAAATTGAAATTTTGTATAAATTGTCTTTTTCTTAATTTTTGAGTCGTCAAAATGTGCGTTTAACCGTCTCGAGATAACATACCAAATTTGATTAAAATCGGCTAACCTGTTTGGCCTGTATAACTTTGCACAGATAATAGACGATAGATGACAAAAGAGAGACCATTTGACGACCCATCACGTTACTGTTTCAATAACATGTAAGAAAGTAAAATGGGAAAAGTGATATCAAATATTTTTCATCATAACATTTAATGAATATGTATAATTGATAAGTAGAATAGGTATAAGAAAGGTGCACATAGGGAAACTTTTATAAAATACGTCTGTGTTTTGTACATCTTGAGATCTTTCTAAAAGGTATATTTTTATTTTACGTTCTCACTTTTGTAAATTTATAGGGGCAAACACAGTATTTCCAATGCAGGACAGGATAGGTTGAATACTTTTTTTACTGAAGCTGGGTGAAAGGTCAGGAATTGAATCTGCCGACCAGTAGGGGGTAGAAGAGGGTACTATCATTTATCTTCTATAGAATTTGGTAGTATAATATAAAGGAACATAAAACATGTGATTTCAACAAATACCTGAGTCCTATTGAAACTTTACCTTCCATAGCTTTTGTTTATGTAAGTGTGGAATCATTGAAATGTAAAGTTAATATTGCTACGAAACGCAATAATCATTTGAAATTGTATTTTACAAAGTATCAAAATATAAAGTGTGGGAAAATATTGAAAAAGTGAGGTATTTAAACATATTTAAATAATTGTATTGAGGGGAAAACCAAGTTATACAGGGTTTTCCGAACTCTCTTTATAAATTTTGGGGTATATTGAATGAAAATAGGTCAAAAAATTAATACAACCTGTCCGTCTTTATGTGTATTTTTATTAACAAAATTTGTTTTTTAAAAAAACAGCTCTACAGAATTGAGTGCATCGTTGCTATTGTAAGTTTCAGTTATTATGCTAAGTTTTATTATTTTAACCCAACAAGTTTCAAAAATGTTAATTGAAATAACTCTAAATCTAACCATTTAAAAAAAAATTACAAGAACAACTTTTTTTAGTAAATTTATTACAAATCCAAAATTGCTTTTGTTTAAAAATTGTTTGAAAAATAAAAGTAACTTGTAATTGTTTGTCCTGCCGTGTTTGGGTATGTTCTTCTCCTCTTTAGAATAGGCTAATAGAACAATAATGGAATGAATAAATGAAATTGCTTTATAGGTTAAATTTTTAATTGGAGTGTTATTCACATTTATTTATTAACAGTAACTGTTTATTAATTAACGAATTTACATTTTATAGTAATGTATGTTAATCCATGACTACAAACATTAGATTTTAAATTGTTTAAAAAATATATTGATAAATGCATAAAATAATCAGATACAATCAAACTTTCATTTACCTTAAAACTTATTACTTTTTGAGTTACTGTACATCAAACAGGAAAAGCAGAATTTTATAACAGGTGTTCCATATGTCTTCCTTCTACTTTGGTAGACATAAAACGATTCATTAACAATCTTCTTAACCGATTGATAAGTTGGAATTTATCTTGCATAGCAGCATCTGCTACTTGCATTCTAGCAACCAAATCAACACACTCTCAACAGATGTTTCAAAACGAGCGTTTTCACAAGGGACATGAAAAGTCAAGTGGGGTAAGATCTGGTGATCGGGGAAGCCAGGCTACAGGCTCACCGCGTGCAATCCAATGGTCTCCATAAGTTTCGTTTAGATAATCTGGCACAATGAGGCAGACCTCCGCAAGCGCACCGTCATGTAACCACATTCCCCTTATGGTTTCAAAATGTATCTTAGAAAAACCTAATACATATTGGAACTGAGGCGGTTAGGCAAGATGTATGGCCCAATTATTCTGTTGTTAAAAATACCTGCCACACATTTACTGAGAATCTTTCCTGATATACTTGAAGTTAGATTTCATGGCGATTCTCATAAGCATAATTGTAGCTGTTACATGTGTTAAGGACACCATCTCTGGTGAATTAAGCTTCGTCAATAAATAATACTTTATTATGAAACCCCGGTAATTCCACAACTTTATTTAAAACTCATTTTCATAATTGTATTCTTTGAGGATAATCTTCAGGAATTAAAGAATGCAGCTTTTGCCCATGATAGGGACGCAATTTTCTTCATGCACAACTTTCCAAACAGGCTTATTACCTGTACTCATAGCACTCGCTATAGTTCTATAGCGATCGATATAGCACTCGCTATAGCACTCGAGTGCTTGTTCTTGGATTGTCTTTAAAGCACTGGAACTTTCGCTCTTCATAATCAACTGTTCTATCAGACCACAACCAGTATCATAAATGTTTATTTTGAAATAACCTGTTTCAAACTGCGTTCAGACTCCTGAATTTCAATAATAGTCTGAACGCAGGGTGTGACCTAACTGGAAAATTGTCACCGTCCCGTGACCTCTAGCAGATTCATAAAAATAAAAATAAAGTATGTCGCAAAACTCAGCAAAAGCGTAGTTATACATAATGCCAAACATTCACAACCGTACAGCTTCACAAATATTTTAGTCCTGCAGTAAATAACAGCATACAATAACTAATTAAGTAATATTTCCAATTTGAATAAAGAATCAATGTTTGTTTCAAACTGTTGATTGTTTGACTGCAAATAACAGCTGGTTTCATTGATGATGCATTACCAGCAGACTGGTCAGCTGATCTACATGAAACAATAACAGCTGATTTCTTGAATTTATACTATCAATAAGTAACTAAAAAAAATCTCATACTTATTTAATTTCATAAATGATATTTTTTTACAAGTACTAGAATTTTAGTTAATACACCGTTATTGTTAATACATAGAAACATGCGATTACACTACAATAAAAATAAATACCTAAAAAACAAATGTATTTATTCATTCTATTGTTGTTCCATTCTGTACATGGCAATGTACGCCCTGGGAAAAATCCAAATCTCTCTAATTTTATTTTAACCCAATTTTAAAAACAAAAGCAACTTTGACTTTGACATAAAATTTATTTAAAAAATCGTCCTTGTATTTTTTCAATAAAATTACTAGTTTTAGAATTATTTCAATATGAAAATTTTGAATGGCCACCATTATGAAACGATTTGGATTATAATGATAAAACTTATCACACTAACTGAAATTAACAATAGCAACAATGAAGCGAAATTTGGTTTACGTTTTGTAGTAAAAACCCTGTAAAGAAGAAAAGATGGACAACGAAACGAGATAGATCCTTGGTTGTGTTTGGTTTTTACTTCCTTTTTACTCAAGGAAATAGAATACCCTGATGTTTATAAGGCGAGTACGGAAAAATCTCATACATTAATTAATTTATTCTAACTTTATTTTTATTGTCATAATCTATTTGCGTTTATTTACGGAATTATATTTAAAATATTCTGGATTTAATGAGTAATATAATTGAAGATGTAAAATTAATTATATACTATGTATATAAACATTGATATTTTCGGCATGTTTATTTTATTACATTTTTATTGTTTATCAATTTAAATAATGGTGTCATTTTTCTGTAGTTGATTTTGTTTTTAGTATTAGGCAGTGGTTACCGTTTCCATTTTTAAAAATTAAATAACACGTTTGGTTTAATAATAAAAGGTGCACAACATTGTATAAACTTTTTCACTTACCAAAAATAATTTGTCACTGAAAAAGTCAGTTCGGTAGTTGTCAGTCAAAAAGTGATGATGGACATGGACGCTGTCTTAGAAACATTATACATATATTTAAATGGGCCTAAACGTGTTTCGCTTGTGTTATTAACACTTTCTAATAATAAATAGCATTTAATTAAAATCTAGAGTTTAGTAACGGTGAACGAAGTAAATTTTTGTTTTTTGGCATTTTTAAATGATAAGTAATATTTTTTAACTTGAATTTTGCACACAGTTCTAAATATTTATTAATCTTCAAAATTCAATAAAATATTAACGAAATCGGTAGCGTCGATTTTGAGAAATTTTGACTTCCGGTATTTTGGTTTGTTTACTGATAACTCTGGAACATTTGGAGTGCTGGCAAATAATACGTTGTGTTTGGGTCCTTAGTGGCTTATTTGAACCAAATTTGATCAAAATAATTAGAGCCGATTTTACGAAAATCGCAATTTCTGTTTTTTTGTTATATCGACTTCATTAAAATTTTGAGTTATTGAAAAAATTTAAAAAAAAGTCTCAATATTTACCCAAAATATGTCCACATTCCAAAATTTTATTAAAACCAGTCCACTAGGTGGATTGTAGAATACCGCACGGATGACAGACATCATTAAAACACTCTTTTTTAATCTCTAGGGACCTCAAAACGAATATATACGAAAAAACTCAATAACGATTTTTTAACTCGACACGTAACTTTCTCTAACGCTTCATATAAGTGAAGCAGTAAAAAATGAATGATGTTTTAATGAAATATTTTGTGTTTAACGTTAACCTAATATTGTTTTATATAATAAACCTTGCAGGTGGACAATGGGTCTTCTTTTGTATATTTTTGAAACATAATTTTGTTTAGGTTTTATATTGTTCATGTTTTATTAAACATTGTTATTATTATTAAAAGGACCATAGAGTTTAAACTTCATTAGAGTATTTAGTGAGTTTCGGATACATTTGATTATTTGCTCTCAATTAAAACGTTTAAAAAAATATATTTATCACTTTATCCTAATTGTATCCCTTTGTGTTTGAGTTAATGTCTTAATTAATTGTGTAATGATATTTGTTTACTAATTAATTAGTAACAAAGTTATACAGATCCGACAGAAGATTCTGATCCCAAGTGACAGCCCTAAGCTTGTTAAGGCTCTCTCAATCGATATAGCTGACTAATATATAATCATCTTCTTTGCTTTCATATTACATCAATAAAACTATTCACATATGTTTGAACACATGTAGCAAAATGACACTATATAAAGTACTAATTGTTTAAAATATTATTATTTTTATTCTGTATGACCCTCTCTGTTATTTCCATCTTCCATACTCAACCGAAATCTTTTTTCCATCTAATTTTCACCATTTTGTGACCAGATGGTTAACTTCTTCTACTGCCTTTCGGTTCCAATCCTATACCAACTTAGGAATACGTATGTCCTCCATTTTTGTTATTTGGTTGTGTCGTCTTATTTTTCTTCTATAAAAGCGTAAAAAGTTTAAAATAGGAAGAAAAGATCTTTTAATAAGACCTCTAGCCCTCGATACTCTAATAACGTCAAGAGAGAACAAAAGTTGTTCAAAAGATATAGGAAAGATGAAAGAGAGGAATATCTCAAAACTACATAACAAGAAGGTAGAGTCCCGCTTGATTGCCACGCCTGTAATCACTGCAGTGAGCCCCTGAGGGTCTTACCACCTTAATAACATTCCATCTAATCAATAACTGATTTCTTAACCTGCATTACTCTTCGTACCTCCTTTTTTTATCCTTTCTCGTCTGATCTTCTTGACGTTCTTCTCCAGAAACTCATTCTGACTACAAACAATTTATCTGGTCTGTCATTATTTATCCACAACTCCGTACTATCGTACACTTTCCAACTTTTTAGGCTTATTTATGGATCGTCCTATTTATCTCTATTTAATATATTCCTACTCTATAGGACGGATATAAGCATACCGATTCTCTTCCTACTTTCTTTAATCGTCCTTGAAATTCCATGTTTGGTAAACCATTTATTTCTAAAACTGAACCCAAAAATAAAAACTGTTCACTTTCCTAATTTGTCCCCCCCCCCCATCTATAACAAGTTCGTCATTATAAATTGTTAGGTTTGTAAAATTTGTCATCCGAACATCATTGTCTATATTATGCTGATTACACATATAATATGGATTTTATCCATCTTATGATAACTTGAACATCGGCTACAATGTACACACTCTGTCTGTCCATTTCATTTTCTACATTTTGTGACCATGTCCTCACAATGTATTTATAGAATTTAAAGTGTAAATTTTTTAGTGTTGGAGTTCTTTAACATTTTGTTTTTCTCATTTAAAAATGGTTTTAAAAAATTTAGTTTTTCTTTGTAAGAAGTTTTATAATTGTCTTAGTTACTACGACAAAAAATAACGCTAATTAATCGTGTTTCTAATCACTTTAAAAAAAACTCGCAGAATATGTATAGATCAAAAAACACAGTAAATTTTAACTAGAAATATGTATCACACTACTAAATTAATAATTTTATGAACATATTAAACCTCTAAAGTTTTAGTTAGGTATTGTCTAAATGTACCACTTATTATACTTTAGACATGTTTAACGTTTCAAAATTGGTATAATAATAAGCTGTAACTAATGACTTCTGTAAATCAGATGACGACACCGCGTGATGGCCTAATGAGCAAGGCACGAGCGCTAAAGATCCTGTTTAATAATGTCTTAGACGGGATTTTTCCACTCTCTTTTTCAATTCTTTGCTTGAATAGCGTCTAAAAGTAATTTTAGTTCTTTAAATTAAATTTCATAATGAGCTTATTTGGTTACGTAATAGGATATGAGTTCCTTTTAACGAGATTTAGTGGTAATTGACCACATTTAAAAAGAGTATATATTACCAAGATGACCAAAATAATGTATTACGAATGAATTAACCCTAAAAATAGAAACTTTAAATCTCTTAACTGGGAAGCGTATTTAAAGCAGTAGGTAAGGCATTTTGTAAGAAAAACATTTCTCGTTAAATTTGGCGTATCAAAAGATATGAAGCAAAAATCCAGAATATAGAAATGAATAATTTCATTATATTCTTTTCAAAAATAGAAAATTTAGTAGGATATTTACAAGTGAAAATATCAAAATATAACTCAACCCCATTTCGTTATAAACTCGTACCATTTTATTCAGAATAGTACTTATTGATGACAATGAATATAAGAATGTATGTCGTTGGAGAAGGTTCACTATCTAAGACTAGTTCATGAATCTTACTTGAACGCATGTGTTCTTCTGCCGTAGTCTCAGATTATTATTCTGAAATGGACTATAAATAAAATTGAAATTGATAATTGTTTCTTATTTTGATTTAGAAACCTAAATAAGTTAACAATACTATTAACATGAACATATATTAAGTATATTTCACAAATTACGTATTTGGAAAAAATAACGGGTTATACGACTGACAACAAACAACAACTGACTTTGTAAGCAAGACAATCCAATGCCAAACAAATATATTTCTCTATACCACCTACTATTCTTTGAACATTTATCTATCATTTGGTACAATCATTTCCGTAATATGTCTTTTTTTTATTTTTTATAATAAATAAATTTTTACCTAATAAACATTTCACATTCAATGATAGTGAATTGAAACGTTACTTTAATATATTTCGACTTAACAGTACCTCTGTTGAGGATGTAGGCTGGAGGGATGCACTTGTTACGAGATCTGTTAGTTTAGCAAAACCATAATTCCATTTTCTTCTGCAAAGGTTTCAACACGAATGTAGGCAATTTCATCATCGGAGTTATTACATTATGTATGCACACATCTTGACATGCGCTCGGGGTATGCAAATTATCATCAGGATTTATTACCGCAGATTGACAGCAACTAAGCCACATTCTTACATTCGGTTTTCAAAGACCTCCTGGATGGATTTGGTAAAGAAATTCCCTTTATGGCAAAACATTTCGTGCCATTATTGTAATTCAATTTTGATTTAAAATATAAAATTGTCTAAAAAATTAATATGTTTCTAATTTCGATTAAAACATAAATTGTATAAAAAATAGTCAGAAACAAATGAATTAAAAATTTTATAATCTATCTACTCTACATTAAAAATAAACAAAGACAAACATAAAAGTGTTCATACATTAAACAATATTTCTCTCACGGTTATTCCATAAAGCATAAACATAAACAAACCAAATATATCCTTACATCACTCAGAAAACTTTAAGTCAGGAGATTTTCTATAGAAATTCTTTATTAAATTAATAATAGAAATAATTAATAGTTAGGTGGCTTTATTGGTGAACAAAATATTTGGGATATTTATCGGATTATAATAATATTTATGATAACATATATGATATATGTTATATATATATATATATATATATGATACAATTAAACCCAAATACGTCGCAAGAGCTCCTGAAATCAAATCGTTACATGTGAAGATACTAGTTGTATAAACAAATTCTTGAAAGTTTTTCGAAATATTATAGCGCACTTTCGCAAATTTTCTTCGAAGGAAATAGTATTTCAACTGCACTTATATCAACGAGAACTGAGATCATAAAATGAATACTGATAATTGGCAGAGAACAATTTTGGAATTGCTAAATATTACTGCTCTAGCTGTGAAATTTTTGTCCGATTTTCTTCTAATTTAGTATAAAGTATCTCTTTTTGAAGAATAACGTCTCAACAACAAAAGCTTCATAAATGTCTCATAATATCTTATTCTACTCAACCTGATAATCTTCATTTAATAACCCCCATACAAATAAAAAGAGTGGTGAAAAAATCGCATAACGTAAAAATAATTTTAAAATAAAAATCGATAATAACTTATCTTGGAATCGGTATTTTAATATATTTCAATCAAATTTCGCTTATTATGTAGGTTTTTCTACTCGATTAAGACAGTAGTTTACTGGCTGTGCGCCGTGGCTCCCTAGAGCACTGTGGCTGATTTGCACGGACGCCACAAAATATTTCAATATGCTCGTTTACTGAAATGACATAGTACCGACTGACTTTAGTATCAGGCGATGCAATTATAAGAAACACATATAATAGACATTATACAAAGTTTTTGTGGCAATGTATTATTCTGTAAGTTTTAATTACGACACGAAATTTATACTTTTCTTGAAGAGAAATGACTCGAGTTTGCCAATCACGTTTTGGGATTAAATTTGTTGGTTAAACTACTATACTTGTGCAACATCTTTAAAAAGCGAAATACATTAAATCTCTTCCTGCAGGGAAGAAACGTGTAAGTTTTGAAATTGGCCAAGAAGATTGATGAAGACGATGGCAAGATTGTTACAGCAGTTTGTGATCTCCAATATGATTACTCACAACATAAAATATGTTTTTGAAGATAACCTGGCACAACTTATCATTTTGTAAAATACATTAGATAATACATCGACAATTTTTCATGGATTCAAGACCCACTCATAGCCAAAGGTCCATTTGAATTACTTTTATAGAAAGTACTTATTGAGCTCTATTTTTGTCTATCAGTGAAATATAAATAACCGGTACTAAGCTCGGAGAATTTTAATACATGTACAATGTCACATTTGTCATCGTTGTCTTAATAAAATGTATCGCACGAAAAGAACAAATGTACAGGAAGTCAGTATTTATCCTTCTTCTTTAAAGACAAAAATAACTTCTCGTTCTTCAGCCTCTTATAAGTAAAGGAATAAAAGAACATAAAATAAGAACCCTTAGCCCTCGAACACTCTAATAGTGTCACGACAGGGAAAAAACAAGAATTGGTCAAGAGAGACCGGATAGAAAATATGAAAGACAGATAGTTTTAGGTAACTCAAGTCTACATATAAAAATGTGTAGACTCAACTAGAATCCAACAAGATTGCCAAGCCCGTAAAATGAATCTATGAGGGTGCACAGAAAGTGAGGGTGACTGTGTCCAGTTTGAGAGAATCTGCAGTGAACTACATCCTCATCCGTCCTACAAATTACGATTTATTTATTCATTGAAGATTCAAAGTATATAATAATTCAATGCTTTTTACATAAATTGTTTGTTATTTTAATTACTAGTATTTTTTTAAACAACCCACTAAACCCACACCAACCTCTGCCTCATTTCTGACTTTGAATGTCATAGAAAAATCCTGCTAGAATAAAAGCGTCGTAATGAAATAATGGAGCAAAAAAGATATGCGGATTTTCTGCTCGTTTCTCTCTGCAGGAAATGCAGATGATTTAGAGAAACAAGTTCCGTAGCTTACAAAGTATATAGATCTAAGCTGGCTGGATTAGAACATCGAAGTAAACAAAAATCTTTTAGGTTGAGGTGTTAAATCCGTTTTCTAACTTATATTTTTTAAAACTCCCCATCAACTGTAAAATATTAGAAACCACTCATTTAATGTATTTAATATTAATAAATAAAGGTCTCCAATATTTAAAATGGATGTTTTCAAAAGTTTCATCTTATCATCAGTCTATAATACATAGTGTTTACAGACTTGTCGGTCTCCACATATTGATACGAAAGTCGAGGTCGTCAACAATCCACTAATCTCGTTAAAACAAATTCAAGTAATTTAGTCACGGAATCATCTACCTGCCGAGTTACTTATTTTGTGACAAGTGAGTACTTATACCGGACATAGTTAAAACCTCAATTGCTTTGACAAATTTAAGCTGTGCCATTTCACACGACTTTCACAGTAACTTAATCTATTTGTCCTAGTCTTAGTGTATTAACATTGTCATAGACTTTGCATACAAATAGTGGCTCACATGTCTCAGTATGTTCTCATCACATTCTAATCTAGTTCAGGACGGGAGAAAGTAAGACATCCAGGAAGGTCGGTACATGGCCTAGCGATGCGTGTCTATTGTAACAAGATAAACTAGGTTCCGGGGATTCTCACTATTGTTTTAACTTATGTTAGGTTAGGTTATAAATAAATACGTAGTATACATTATTGGACACGAATTTCTTGTGTGTTTCCGCTTGTTTAACGACTTCTACTTGGCATCGAAATATGCACAAAATAAGATCTTAATGACGAGGAGGAAAACCACTTCAAACGGGAGTAGTTTTCAAACAACGACTATTTTGAACAATTTCAAATGAATAGTGAAATTTAGTTTACATTTTAACTAATTACTGGGTTTACAATTTAACTTAAATGTAAACTAACTACTGGTATTATCTAATTTTGATTGTTTTTTAGTATTAAATTTTTTAATTTTGTATTGTAGAAAACACTCAAGCATCCCTAAATGCTGTTGTTTACATTGTACAATGAGCTGGGAGGTACAACTTTCGAGTTATGAATTATAATTAAAACGAGTTTATTGGCACCACCATGGTACTTACCTAGCCTCAACATACATTGTAATACAAGAAGATCATCTAAATGTAGTACCCAAAAGTTGGTCTCTTGGGCCTTGTACGAAATGATAATTTATTTGTATTGTTAGACCAAGAGGTTTTACCCATTATTGGTGGTATATGGTAAGTTTGTTTAAAACTGTTGTTACTCAGGTCTATCGTTATGTGTTCGACTTTGACAAGTTGTAACGTATTTGTTTATATTTACGACGGCGTTACTTGTGTCGGTGTCTCAGCCCTACCAAATCTCTCAACTATACGAATATCATATTTTCTTGGTAGTTCAGTAATCCCATTTTTGTCCATAACAACGCTATTTTTCATCGTAAAGATGTAGTACTATTACAATTGAATTAAAATGTGAAAATTGAAATCTTATTTAGTGTTATAAGTTGAATAGCACACTAGGTATGAACTTAAACTGCATAAAAAACGCTCCATTTTGACATTGTACATTCTATTTTCCTAAATTTCAATAGAGTTCCCTATATTAGCACACTATTGCCCCCTATACCAATGTTTCTATCTCAATTTTTGTGGCCGCTATTGTGGTTACGTACAGACAGCAGATCACTTTTTCGGTTTCCTGAGGCCACGAAATATGACGGTCTGACGAAAAATGGAGTTCGAAAATTTTTGTTATTACTAAAGTTCCCTATACTAATATTGGATAATTAAAACTGCTTTGAAATTGTATTGTCATAATTTCTCATGTTATTACTCCTAGAAACACAAGACATCTACAAGTTCCCTCCAGCACACTCCGTTTGAAACCACCTTCCGTGTCGTTCAAAGGTAACCTCAACTCGCGGTCTACTTACGTCCCCAGGTCATTCAAGTCTTCACTGCCTTCTCTATCCGTGAGGATTTCATTCCATTACCCTTCTTGTAACTTCCTACTCATTTCCGCTTACCCATGTCAACTTCCTCTCTTTCATTCTTAATATCAAAGGGCATGAATTGGAGCGTTTCAACAGTTGCTAATTTGAAATTATAATGGGCACACCTAATTTAATCACAATCTGATACATATTTACGGTCAACATTTTTAGTGGCTACTAAACTTTTCCATTGACTAGAGGTAATTAATTATCAAATGTAATAGTGAACTACGTCCACTATTTTGTTTGTTTTATAATTTGCTAGTAAATATTAATTTACGTAACGTTAATGCGTATTAGGGTTAAAGGTTAGGGCCTTGAAATAATCTCCAAAGTTAAACCTAACTTTCTTGTTTCGGTTTTTACTTTTTGGTGAATAAATGTGTTTTTGATCATTGTCTTTGTCTGATTGATATTGACGAATACTATTGAATAATTTGTTTTTGATTTGGTATTGGATAATGGTTATGGGGAAAATGTTGTTTAATGTTTGTATATATATATATATATATATATATATATATATATATATATATATATATATATATATATATATAATATATATATATATATGGGTTTGTTTTTGAACTGTAGCGTAGTTAGAATGTATAAATGTTAAATTAACTTGTTTCCATTCATTTTCAATTGTTAAGTATAATATCTTTGAAAATAGATATGCTTTTTTTTTTTTTATAAGCAATATTTGTACTAAAAGAAAATCACAAAACTGGAAAGAAATTCCTCAAAGAGAATTTCTTTACCAAATCGATCCAAGAATAATTCAGGAAATATTTTTAAACTAAAAGTAAGAGCGGGGATAAGCTGCTGTCAATCTGCTGCAATAAATCCTGATGATAATTTGCATACCCTGTGCGCATGTCCAGACGTGTGCATACATAATGTAATAACTCTGATGACGAAATTACCTACATTCGTGTTGAAACCTTTGCTGAAGAAAGTGGAATTATGGTTCGAGTAAACTAATAGATTGCTCATCAAGTGCAGCCACTTCTCTACATCCTCCATGTTAAGTCATTCCTTACATAATCACAGTAATCCCATTTGATTAGTTCACTTTCATACTGGAGTCTCTACATTTTCTGCGAGTTTCTTGTTATTGTATGTGTTTCTAATGGATTCAGTTCACTTTAAAACTGCATTTTAAATTTATATTTATGTATTTGAAAATCAATGGCTACAATATTTAAAACGGAGGCTACAGCCTCCACAAAGTTTTTCTGTTGTATTTTTGTATTTTCAATTTATATTTCGACTGTTGATGTATTACTTTTCTTCACGTTATAAGAAAACATGTCGATAACGAGTTAAAATTTTACAGAGATTTAGATTATCTTTTCTCATGAAAACAGTGTTGGATTACAAAGCGAATTACGTGGGATTATCATTGAATTCATATCTAAGAAATATCATAGGCCACGATAATGTGAGCTGGAACTTTGAACTGGTGTAGTTTTATGAGTTTAGGTAGAGTACTCTATCCGCACCATGCTAATTCGTTTTCTGTAAATAGCCCATTGTCAGTCAGAGAGATTTGTGTTTTTCAGTGTGTCCTAGATTTTACATAATGGCAAGATAATGTCTATAATTAATTATTATATCCTAATGAAGCATCTCTAAAATAATACAGTTCATTTACAGATTTTTATTTTTTATTGTCATGATGCCATTAATAAAGAATTTGTTGATGAACACTTTTTTTATTCCTTATCATTTTGAGTGGTAATTGTATTGTTAATTTTACTTCAGAGCCTTTGTTTGATATTCTAGACTATAAATTGAATTTGAAAATGGATAATAACCGCAATTTATCCACTAATTAATCGGGAAGTACACACTGCATTTTATAGATGTTTACAATTAATTTATAACAATGACATTATAGTCATTTTTTACGTAACGTGAATGTTTAATTTATTTATTGCTTCTTTGGGGCGTTTCGGAATTGTATTCATTATCAGATTTGTCAACATATTAATATAAAATATAAATACAATAGGGCGTAATGAAACTGCCCCGACATTTTGGGTACTTTTGAAACGATGAAACTGCCCCGCTCATTAAAGAGGATTAGGAAGGGTCGCCCCGCAAGACTAGAAATGCTGAAATTGCCCCGAGCGCCCAAATAATATTGAACATTTTATTTTACATGTTACGCTACGGGACCTAACCTAACCTATTTTAATTTAAACACATACTATCGAAACGCGCTCGGGACAATTACATCATTTCTGGTCTAGCGTGGCGAACCTTCTTGATTCTCTTTAGTGAGCGGGGCAGTTACATCGTTTCAAACGTACCTAAAATATCGGGGCAGTTTCATAGACCCCATACAATACTTAAAACATATTAAAAACACAACGCATAAATTGCGCATTATGAACAAATGCGCATTTCGCAGTCAAATAGTGCGCACCTAAAGCGCCATGTTTTTAAAAAGTGTTAATCGTTGTATTTAAGTTTTATATTAATGTGTTAACGACGTTAGAAGAGAGACAAATCTAATGATGCAGTATAATTTCCGAAACGCGTTAAGGAAGTATTCAATAAATTTTCATGACGAACAAAATACAAGGTAACTTTATTTTTACATAGAGTGACTTTGATATAAAGAAGAAATTAATCTTCAAATAATTTAATAATTTACAATAAAAAAGATTTATTTCTTATTTTATTTATCATAAACCAATTTTATACGTAGTTTTAAAACAGACTGGCAACGAATCATTAATTAAATTCACATCAATGAATATTATACATTTTTCTACTTACTGTATAATAAAGGAGGGAGTATTACATTATGGATCTAACGAACGACCCTAACTGACCTCCAGGTTGTAGCTAGTGAGGTAATATAATGAACTAACGACGAACTACACAATGCAAAATCTAATAACACTAAACACCCATGTTTACCTGCAACTCATTAACGTAGGGACTCTTCATTAGTTCAGTGCCAATATGGCGGACATTTACCTTCATTAGCTACAACACGCTTTGTTCATAATGTTTAGCTTTAACGTTAGTCACTCCGTGCAGTGATAGCCAAATCTAAAAAACACATCACAAGTCGATTTTTGTTATTACACAAAACACATTGATTTTTAACAAGAAAAAGAGTTTGTAATAGAACAAAATAGTAAGAAGGTACAATAATTTATTCAGTAATATTGTAATGTATTACAATTTTAATAAAATTCTATATTTTTAAATACAATTTTTAAAAAGTCAAAAATAAAACTTTTTTTCCCATACATAACTTACACGTGTTTAATATCATTTGTAAAATTAGGTATCGAATTTGAAAAACTGCTTCAGGGTTTTATTCTATAGAGTTAAAAGACGAGCAGGAGAGGAATTGAAATCAGCTGATTATAGATAACAAAGAAACAGGTATAAAATTCAGTAAATCATGTTGTGACCAACAATCAATCATGTACAATGTCCCAATAACAATTAAAAATTTACTAGAAATTGACACGATTAAACAGTCGGTTTTAAGTCAAAATCTTCATTATTTTGCTCCACAAGCAAGATGAGGACTGAATTAATTATGAAAACAAACAATGTACTGGAGTTTTGTATAACTTGAGTAAGCGGCCAAAAGCATAAGACGTAATATATTCAAAACAACTCCAACATTTTAATCTTTAGAGTTGAAACGATGAAGTTATCATCTTTTCAAGTCCTAATTCTGTAACTACTGTTTACATAAGTCCAGTTTCCTAATTTATATAAAACGCTTTCAGAATCTTATAAACATATTAATATCACAAAGGCAATAAGTTTACGTTTTTTAGAGATGAAAATTATCATCCATTTTAAACATAAATAACACCACGAACTATTTTCTTTTAACAAAGGCAAAATGATTTATAATCGCACCCTACAACAAATTCCATAGTGAAAAATTGAATCGACAAGAGTAAAGTACACGGTAAGCATCATTGCCCTTGGGTAATAGCATCTTTCTTGCTAAAACAAACATGCTTCCAATTTAGTTACTTAATCATAATGTCGCCTAAATACTTCCCTTTATGAAATTGGTCAATTGTTAAGTATCGTAAAGTACAGGTTAAACTATGACTACTACAGAAACAGTTCTTACGTTTAAATATAATTATATTATCAAATTATTATTATTTTTTGACTAAAAATGATGTATTATTTGGTTTTATTGGTAAGATATAAGAAATTTTTCCAAAATTTTAATTTGTATCTTGTTGTATACTGACGTAAAATGTATCCAAACTATATGAAACATAAGTCAAAGCCGTGTCGTCAGCAAACTTTGTCAAAGAACCAATAATACGCTGTTTCATAAATCATTTGTATAGATTAAAAACAATTTTTTTCCCTGGACTGAACCTTGAGGATCTCAAATTTAGACAGAAATCTGAGAACTAATAATTACATTACCTGCTTTTACAAGCTTAAACCTATTAACAAGATAACTATAAAACCCATTTCTAACAGCATGTATCAAATCGTTTTGAAAGATCAATAAATAAACTAGAGGTATAATTTTTATTATTTAATACAAATCTGAAACAAATTTAATCATAACATCTTCTGTGCTTCTTCCTTTCCGAACTGATTTCAACTAAAAAAACTTTTGCTATCTAGAAAACCATTTTATAATATATTTTTTAGGATCTTACAAAAAAGCGATAACAAAGATATGAGCTTATCATATCGTCCCCATTTTCTCTTTTAAATAAGGTACTACTATAGCCGTTTTCATTTGCACTGAAAATATTCCGTTTTCAAAACTTTTAATAAAAATATACCCCAGGACTGTAGATATAAGTACTTCATGTAGTTTTGCACCTAAACTGTGTTATCATCTCCCAAAGATTCTTAGTATTTAAAACCACCTTCCTCTTCATCAATTGTCAATAAATACTGGACGAAAGAAGAGTGAAACAATTATAAAAATAATGTATTGAAAGAAATTATTAAAATTATTTGTAGGATTTTTTGGGCTAGTTTAATTCTGAGACGAAATTAATATTTTATCAATGGTATTCCTATGAGCCTTAGAATTACTACCAATTTAATAGAATTATTCTTTAATCATTAAATATAATAAAGAGCTGTGATTTTTCTATTGATGTCCTTTTCGATGGTTTTAAATTTTCGAGTCCGAATAGTCTTTACATATTTTGTATAAGTTGAACGCGAAACTCTAAACCTTTTGAAATCGAAATTTAAAATTTCTCTTACTAACTTGCATTTTATAACCTATAATTTAAATACAATTCTTTCAGATGAATTTCCCATGTATGTTTACAAACAAAAATAACCAAAAGTTAAAACAACTGATAGACGTCATCATAATACTAACCCAATCCCATAATACAATTCAATACAAGCAGATTATCTAAATGTATTCCTTAAAAGTTGGTTTCTTGGACCGTGTAGGAAATGTTAATTTTGTATATCCCAGTAATTGTGTATATCACTATTTCCTTGACTTTGGCTGAGCCCTAATGGGCCTGGTATACGTACCAAGACACGAAGATGATCATATTTTAAAGGATCCTTCACTTGCTGCGCTCGTATCGGTTACTTGACCTTTTATCTCGTATTATAATATATATATCACATTTTATTGGAATTTCAGGGTTCGAAATTACATTTTTCGCAATCATTTCATTATTTGTCGTCGTAGAGATGTGGTGTTGGTATTATTACACACAGAATTGAAATTTTCAAATTCATATCTAATTTAGTGTGCAAAAAGTTAAACGGGATATGAACAAATTACTGTTTAAAATGACCTCCATTTTGACATTTAAAGTTTTAATTTTATAAATTATAATAGGATCTATATGAGCACACTATAATCCGCTCAACCAATGTTCATGATTCTATCTTAATTTTTGACACCGCTACTGTGCTTATCTACAATTATTACTTTCTTGGTTTTCTTAGGTTGTCGAAATGTAAAGACTAGACAAAGAATGGAGGTGGAAATTTTTCGCAAATACTTTACTTCGTATACTAGAAATGTCCATTGTTTGATCGTGTTCATCTACCAGCGTTGTGTTTATTTACCCTAGACGTCCGACGTACCTATCTCTTTTCGGTCTACCTGGCTAATATTTAATTTTTTTGTCAATATTTAAGTTGTAGCCTTTAAAAGATCTAATCAGAATTTAATTCATTACATAATTTCAGTGTTTGTTTTTAATTCTTGTCTTTTTCAATCTGACACATCTTACGATTTCTAATAATCTTTTGTCCTCTAATTTTATGGTAGGTTCATGAGGACGTCTAAATGTCTGATTGTATGGTATTATTTGAATATGTTTGGTATTAATTACTCTATTTATGATTATACATTTATATATTTGGGAGTGCAAGTTACTATATACATATTTAGCTTCCTCATTGCATTAATATTTCGAACAACTTGCACCCAAACACAGGCTTACCATATTGACACAATTTCCTAAATTAAAATTTATTGTTTTGTTTATGTAAACCATTGTAAAATAATTTATGATTTTATTTGATTAATAATAAACAAAACACTATTGTTATTAATAAACAGTTTCAATACTGCTACAAATATTTATATTAATTACAAAATTATGTATTTACATTAAAAAATAGTCAGAGTGTAGAGAGTCAGAGTGTAGATAAACAATGATAAATCCCATTCATAGGTAAATGAAATTAATCGTTTTTATGAGACCTAAAGATGGAGACGAAGTCGTTATATTGAAAACTTTAAATCTAATTACTTTAAAACAAAACTTAAAATTCAAAAAACAAATAGTCATTTCAAAATGGAAATATTTAGACAAAAACTGTACCCTTTATTTTGTAAGTGTAAATCATAACTAGAGTGTATAAATAAAATTAATTTTACTTGTTTTTATTTTAAGAGGGGTTCTTAATCCAATGATTCAGTAAATTTGTTGATTTCAGTTGGCTAAGAGTCAAAATTATATTTGTCAATTTGGCAATACTGCAAGTCCCTTTAATGAACAAGCAGTATACAACGGTAGTCATCTGCGGTTGTCGTAAACTTATACTTTTGTATTATAATTTCATTGTTAAATAATGATATAACCGCAGTACTGTAATATTTAATCTGAATTATATTAATTTAATCTGTTATTCTTGATAGATTTATATTTCTACACATTTATTAAATGTTACAGCCAAAGTAATTAATCTACATATTATATATAATATCCAGACAATATGTATAATAGCTAGCGAATTTGGTCAAAGTGATTAATGAGGCTTTATTTATCACTTTATCCAGCCATTGTACACACTATCTTACTGAAGTCAGTGAATGTGATAATAATACTGTGTCTATCAGTTTATCTAGGTGTTATGTATAATAACGGTAGATTCTGGGAAAAGTAATTAGACGGGACGATTTTGCATTATGTTTAATATCTTAAAAACTCAAAATATTCAAACAAAGTTTGTAGGAGAATTATTACTTTGACTAACTCATGTTAGCTATTATTCATAATATGTACTCAAACTGATTATTATTTGAAGATAATTATTACTTTAGCCAAATCGTACTAGCCATTATGAATAATGACTGGTTAGAGTAATTAATTAATCACTTTAGCTAGCAAATGTAGTCATTGTATATAATATCCAGACATTATACATAATAACTGATTAATCTCAATGACTGTAACATATATATGAACACACTAGTAACTATTTTATATAATTTTTTATGAAGATTATTGCCATTTTAAATGCATTTTTTGTTAAAAACTACCAACCTTATAAGCGGATTTTTGCCTGTAAATAAATATTGGAAATTAGTTTTAAAATAACTAAGATTCTGAATTTTTTTAATGCTCAACTGTGTTGAAGTCGAACACTATGTGATATAGGATAAAACCAAATACTGTTATAATCCACAGTGAGTTTACTAACACTACCGGTTTCTACCTGTACTTGTCATTTACAAGTGACAAACCTCACACATGACACTTTATAAATTACCGGTACAAATCTAAACCGGTAATGTTAATAAATACAATCCTGACTATAACAGTATTTGGTTTCTTCTTTTCTCAACTAAGATCTGACACTTACAAATTAATATATCATATTGTTTCTAGTTATCCTCACACCTGCGATCAGATGTTTATTTATTTACATAAATATTTAAGTTTATTTTTATACAGATACAAAGATTACTGAAGAAAAATAATATACAGTTAAACTTTTTGACAGTTATTGTAGTTCTACCTTAAGACCTAATATAGAAACATACTACATGCTACCATGTTTTGTGCGTTAAATATATATTTTATCGTGCTAACTATTAATGTATTCTCAACTCATGCTTGCAGAGTTATACGAAATTTGTTTTATTCTTAGATTCTTAGATTTACCGTGAATTTATGTGTTGGTTTATAATATGTGAAATAATTAAGTGTTACATTTAGAAATATATTAAACTTAGAGAAACAACTTTAATATAACTTTTGTAAATAGTATATCGTTTAAAATCTGTATGGGAATGTAAAACAGTTGGTTGAGATAATTAAATTATACTTTTGGAAAATACTAAGTTCACAGTTAATCTATATGTGAAAAAATATTTAACATTCAAATAATTTTAAATTAGATTTTTGTTTGTATTCGGTAATAATTAATTGATTATGCTTTATTGGGAAAAAAAAGAAAAAATAATAATAACAAAATAAGCAAAATAAGCGTTTATTTTTGTTCAACTGATGATGGTTTATTAATTTTGTTCTACTAAAATAAACTGTTATGAATCGAGATAAAAAAGAAATTAATTATAGAATATATATTTACTACAATTTTATATAATATTGAACAGTTTTTGTTTCTTTACATTTGAGATTAGGTGAGTCTCTCTATTTTTATTTATGTTGTTTTAATTACATGACTAATTTTCTGTAAGTTTAACTTAGGAGGGTCTAACCCAGGCCCTCCCAGGCCCAGGCCTTCGAATGTCTTAAAATTTAAATGGAGATGTTTTTAATCTTAAAATAAGAAAATATTGCCTTCTTTCTTTATGAAAAAGATTAAATCAATTAACTTAATTTCATAATAGGATATAAATAAATGTTAAAAACATAAAATTTTGAAGAATAATGGAAGTTCCAAACTTTCGTCATGACGTACAAGGAACTTTTCCATAGGGGTACTACGTTTGAGCTATTTCAATACTCGTGCAATGTGAAATAGAGTCTTCGAACTGCCTCTTAAAATATTGGTCCCGTTGTTACCTCTCTTCATTTGAGGTTTTCTTCTGAATGTTTGTTTCAATTCCTACCGATTGACTAAAACATTATGAAAGATGAAATGTCGGAATCACTATGTTAAACTTTTCAGACGTCAGATTCCTTTCCTTTCTAGATAAATAATACCTTGTTTGGTAAAACATTTGCGTGTATTACTTACGGTGAAAGGATTCCTCTTCGAAGCTAATGGAAATATAAAATAAAACTGTTCATGTGTGTTCGGTTATTTTAATGCTGTGAACTCCCTGATAAACCCCTTCTCTACAAATGTAAAGTATCCCATTTATCAAACATCCTTCCATTGTTTTTCCAAAACTCTATATGGCATGCGGCCAATTCATCTCCAATGCTGTGAATATATACTTAAAGCAAAGCGGGTTTCAGCACGGTTATTAACACTTTACATAAGTGAGACAAATGTAAGAGTGATGATAACATCTTTAATACTGCTAATAGTGAAATTACATTGTAAGAATAAAGAAAGTTCTTTTCACTTGTAATTTTTATTGAAAAGCAATTTATTTATAAACTGTTAAGATCTTCTTCTTTTTTGCGTTATTTTGTTATAAAGAAATGTAAAATATAAGTTACTTAGTAGTTCTGTTTTAATTATATTTCCTGATAATGGAGCTATTATTTTTATTTTTTATTTTTAATTATAACTCTCTTATTTCATATGTAGAGTTGTAAGGGTTAAAAGGAAAAAATTTCCACGCAGAAGATAACAATATATATATATATATATATATATATATATATATATATATATATATATATATATATATATATATATATATATATTATTTTTTTTTATTGATTTTTTTGATGTGATACTTCCTCAACTAGACCTAAATATGTTCTTTTTTTATAAGGGGATGATGATTGAAATTTTTCGCTTTTAAACCAAATGAAACGTAATGTACAAATTGTCAAGCTGCACAAAATAAGATTTTTTTTTTTAAGCTGATGTAGTACTTACAGGAACACTGAATTTCTGAAAATTGTTTTTAAAATGATTAAATTTATTTATATGAAAGCAAATAATGGTTGTAAATTACTATTTTGTGTAGGATTGATGAACAGTTCACAGTCTTGGTGTTAGTATCTTCTTACAGGATAGCAGCAACTTGTATTTCTATATTAGAAATTCACTAATAAGGAAACAATATTTATATAGAATCTAGATCTCAAGATTGTAAGAGCATGGCAAAGCAAGGTTAGGTCAAAACATTTCTGCTTGTTGGAATGCCGACGTATCTCGACATGAAATCTTGGAATGCACTCAAAACAATCCTTACGCCTTCCTTAGTCCAGTAACACGTTCCACGTTCCACGCTCCACTTCCACTCTCAACACCATAGTCCGTTTAACACTTAGTTGAAAGAGTTTAAAACGGCTCGATAATATCTGTCTGAAAATTATTGTATTGAACGACCTTAGAGTTATTGTAATTTTAAAGAGCTTTTCGTTTTAGCAAAGTTTGAAAGAAATTGTTAAACCATATTAAATTTTTTTTGTTTTTTTTTTGTTTTTGGTCTTTTATATCTCCAAGTGTTGATTATATTCTAAATAATAATAATAATAATAATAATACATTTTCAAGATATGACAAATATATATCCACATTCAAAAATTGATAAAAAACACACTCACATAAATTGTTAAAAATAAATTAAATTCCACTTTATTGGGATAAGGTTATCTCAGAAGGAATTCCTAGGTTTCATAAAAAACTTAACACCGATCTTTTGACCGTCACATAACATTCACGGAAAACCCGTAGACTTTTACTTGCTTACAAACACTAAGTATCGTGAATGTTATGTTATGGTCAAAAGATCGGTGTTATGTTTTTTGTGAAACCTGAGAATTCCTTCTGAGATAACCTTATCCCAAAAAAGTGGAATTTAATTTATTTTTAATAATTAATGTGAGTTGTTTTTTTATCAATTTTTGAATGTGGATATATTTTTGTCATATCTTATTTTAATATCCTATTTTCAATGGGATAATTGACCTACAGAAATTTCGATTATATATTTTGTACAGGATTTTTATGTTGTCGTTTCGGTTTCTACTAACTCCTCAGGGGCTAACTTATTGTAACAGCACAGCTTCCGATTGATATCATGGGATGTAGAATTTAAAAAAAAAATTGAATTGCCTGCTGCCACCTGAAAACATGTAGTTTTCGATTTAGAGATTTAGATAGGCTTTTTTAGTCTAATAATATTTTTCAAGCACTGTTAAATAATTGTATTTCTGATAATGTTTACATTATGTTTATTCTTAAACAAGCTTGTCGTAAAAATACTATTAGCAAATTAGATAGTCTAATAAATTTATGAAAAATGCGATTTGACATTCAACGTAGAACTTAAAGTGACGCGTCTGAGATTAAGGGTGTACAGGTAACTCTTTTTGGAGGTCCGCTGGACAGTGGTTTTATTCAGAGCTTGTTTATTACAATTATGTCATTGGTACGTGACAGTTAATACGGTAGTTCAAAGTTTAATGATTGTTTTCATAGAATATTTCATAAGAATGTTCTGTACAAATAACATAGTTGACAATAATAAATGGTATGCCATAAGCGATTCTTAGAATTAAGATAAATGCTTATATTTACTAGTTTGTTAAAATTATTTACATTATATTGAGTAACCCCTCCTAGCTGGATCTACAATTTGTCATGTAGTTTTGTGTTTCATTGCGCTCTTTCAAAATGGTATTGCCTTGACCAATTCTAGTTCTCTTACAACCCTATACGTTGTGTTAGTTTTATTTGAGGGCTAGGATTTTTTATGTTATTTTCTCCCTTTTTATTATTCGTCTACAACAAGGGGAAGTTTGCTATTGAAGCTTGTTGTTTAATGAAATTTTAAAATAAATAAAGACCATAATCGATTGGGAGTTTCAAAATTACAAATTAAATGAAATTATATTTTAGAACCTTATTGTATTTTAAGTAACAACTTTTACATTCCTAACAACAATAGCAAGTTTTGCAGCCAGCGACGAACGCAGTTTTACTTGTCTACTGGACGAACCTGTGTGTAAACATGATTCAATTATTAGATAAGAGGTCTCCATCAAGGCAAAGTGTTTACTTTAACGATACGCCTGAAAAACACAAATATAACCAGAACGTGTTTCATCGCAATGTTTGTGAAATAACACGAAGAGCGTATTTTTTTTAACAAACACGGGGTTGACCTTTATCGATTGACAATATATTATCATTCGTTACAAATATTTTTGTACCAAGTTTTATAAACTAAGCACACAATTAATAATACGATTTTGTGTAGGTTGGTATTGATAACCTCTTTAAGCCATGGAGTGAGCTGAAATGATAATAACATCTGTTATATGTTTTTATGTAGAATAATAAATAAAATTTTACGTAATTTATAAATTTGATACAGTAGACTATTCGTCACTCCTTTTGCTTTGCTAACAGTCATGTTGTTATGGATTTCGGACAACTGAAAAATGTCAGGAAATGTTCCATATTAAAAATGTCTACGCATACTAATCCTTATTAGTCCCTAATATGTTCAATAGTAACCTATGAAGCGTTTTATTATTTATAAACGAACAGCTATTATTAAATAAATGTTATTTCAAAATATTTAATCAATTTTATTGACAAAAATGCGTGAAAACATGGACTAAAAATGTGACGTACCTTCACATTTTACAGACAATCAACTAACATGCTAACATAGTTGTAAAGGAGAGAAAGAAAATATCTAGCACTCATGAAGAATGGTAGAAAAAGATTATACTTTAGCTTTCTAATCATTCTAGAAGTTTGTAAACATTGACCATGATAATTATATATAGAGTTTTCCTAAAATATGGGACTTCCCTCAGATTTTCAAAAGTTTAAGATTTATGGTAATAAAACAAATCTCTTTATGATTTAATTGTATTTAGTGAATTTTATTTGAAATGGAAAAGTGAAACGTAAGTTACAAAGCGTATTGATAATAACCATGTAATGAAAATAAAAATTACAGTAGGCCTATTATTAATTGAATTTTGTAAGCCTAACTAGCTGAATTTTATTTTCACTCATTTTGACTGAATTTGCATGAAAAGATCATATAAGTAAATCAAAAACTATTAGAAAATCGGGAAATAAATAATTTTTTGAAAAAGACATACTCTCACACTTTTAAATTGTTAAATCACAACAAATGCTCAATTTTTAAAAATAAAATCTTATTTATCCAAAGACATTCCCAAAGTTTAATTTTCCTATTTCATTAGTTCAAAAATTACGGAAAGGGTTGGAAGATGGTCAATCTCCGTAAAAACAGATAATGATATAAATTACAATGTCTTCCATTAAAGTCAGATAACAGTATTAACTAAATGATACATAAAACTAATGAGACGAAAAAATGAATATAACGAAATTGTAACAATAGATGTATACGATGTACAAATAATATAAATACAGTAAATACTATTTCGTAGACAACACAAAGGAAACTAAACTAACCGCAGTCTCTTTATTCACATCTGACATTTACATATATTCATACACGAATACGTAGAGACACATAAAGTGTATACACATAGTATACAAAACGCATACTCTAACACACAAGCTCACACATAATATACTTCCATTTTTACTTTTTGTATAAAGGCAAACAAATTCTCGGTCATCATCACCTTATAAAAAAAGACAAAGAAAAGTTTAAAATAATCACCCCTTAACCCTCGAATACTCTAATAGCGTCAGGGTCGGAAAAGAACAATAGTTTGTTAAGAGCGACTTGATAGGAAAGATGATAGAGAGGGATCTAATCCAAAACTACATGGAAAAAGTGTAAATCCTGCTGGTATTATCAAGTCCGTACTCACCAAAGTGAGTCCCTGAGGGCCGCAATGATATCGACGGTTCGGCAGATTAATTGCATCATGAACTTACGAAATCTAACTTAAATTGATTTACAACCTCTGAAGGGCTTTTTTGGGGGGGGGCTTGCAAAATTGGGCTTTATTTACAACGTAGTTCAATTAATTTTTACCAATAGCTGTAGCTTAATGTTCGTATGTATTGGTTTTATTCGCAATTGTTCGTTTAGTAGTTATCGTACTGTTTCTATGCTTTTCTATCTAACTGTGTATTAATTGCTCCCAGTCCTAGAATACTCTATTAATGTTAGAGCCAGAAGAGAACAAGAGTTGATCAAATGAGACCTGATAAGAAAGATGAACGAGAGGGTTTAAACTGAGACTACTTGACGGGAGGTATAGATCCACCTAGGATTCCTTGGGTTTTCCGAATCCGTACTTAATATAAGTGAACCCTGAGAGTATTTCTATTGACTAGAAAAAGCTAGGCACCTATAACGTGAGCTGAGGTTCCATCCCTTACTTATCTAATAAGAAGACGTCTTATATTATTTTGATTTAAGTCCTCAAGGACTCGCAGTAGTACGTACGGGCTTGTCAATCCCGAGGTGGACCGAGTTTGATCTACACCTTTCTTCATGTTGTCTTGGGTTAAATCCCCCTCTATCATGTTCCTTATCAGGCTTCCCTTCGCCGACTCATGCTCTTTTCTGACCCTGACCTTGTTAGTGTATTTGAGGGTTAAGAGTCTATTTTATAGTTTTTTCTTCTATTTTATAAGTGATCATGACCGATAGGTTTTCCATTTAAATGATAAGGATGGTTTAAAATTTTTAATTGTATTAAAAGCCTATTTGTAAAACCAAATTACATTTTATTGTGCTAAAATATCAAAGTATATTATTTTTATTTAAGTTGTAAAACGTATTATATAAAGTAAGATAAATGCTATACAGATTATGTTTTTATCAAACGTCAATAGATAATAATTAATGACACCAAAATAAGCCATTTCTTTAAATTCCGTTCAGATGATTCCTAAAGTTTACTTCAACCGGTAAAATTATTCAATAAATTTTAGTCAAGAAAATTGTTTTGGGGGTAGGTATGACAGGGAAATTTTTCAAAGGACTGGATGTAGTATTTCCTAAAAGGTGAAAAGGAACTTCCGTAAAGCTCTTGGAAAAGAGGTTAAATGTATTTTATTTGAGACCAAAACAGGGTTGCCAATTACTACTAAGCATAGAATTTCTTAACATCTCTCAGTCCCGAGTTTCCGAGTTTCTTTATCGGGGAAGTAAATATAATTTCTATATAATATATTTATATACAATCTAGATCTCCAGATAGTACAAAAATGTAAAGTCAAAACATTCCTGCTTGTTGGCTTATTACGGTATGAAATATTGGAATGCACTTGGTACAATCCTTAAGCCTTCCTCAGTTCTACTCTGAACACCATAATCCGTTTAACATTTAGTTGACAGAATTTATACCGGCACGATAATCTATTTGAAAAATATTGTAGGAATTAACGGGTCTTGGTTAGTATCATACTCTTTTAAACATGATCAAAATTAGAGAAAGTAAATTTATACCGAAAAAATAAATAATAAGAATAGAAATTTTAAAATCCTGTAATTTTTAATTTCTAATAAAATGAATAGCGGTGCAATTTTTTGATGTTGAAAAGCTGATTTTTGTGAATATATAGGTATTGAGATTCCCAGATTCCAAAAATGTGGTTTTGGAATGATGTCTGTCATCTGGCCTTTGTTGTCATTGTACTTGTCTAAATCCAAATATGTGGATTGATTTTAACCAGTTTGGTATGTGGGTTGTATTTTAATCATATATTGGGACTTTTACCTTCATTTGAGGGTTTCTGTCATAAGTAAACAAAAAGTGTTTTAATTGCCAAAGGTTTCTACTGAAGTGCGTTTTAATATACTTGAAAAATAAATAAAGCAGTAATCTTTAAAAACATTTAAATTAGTTATTTAAATTTATTTAAACATATAGTTGAAAAGTATGTAACTACTTTTACGTTATTGACATAACAATAACAAGTGTTTCAGTGATGTACTCAGCTTCACTTGTCCATTGAATCCACGTGTATGTAAACATGATTCAATTATTAGATAACAGATCTTCATCAAAGCAAGTGTTTATTTTAACGACACGCCAGCAAAACACAAATATAACCAGAACTTGTTTTCGCCACAATTTTTGTGAAACAACAAGAAGATTGTATTTTTCCAACACGAAGTTGAAAATTAATTACAGAATGGTAATTAAAACACTTTACAAATATTTTTCTTTCATACCAAGTTTTATCAACAATTTATAGATTACATTTATGAAGGTTTGTATTAATATGCTTTATCAGCTGCAGGATGAGATGTTCACAATAATATCATAAGAATATTATAAATAAGTTCTATGTACAATTTCTATATTTAGTGCAATGACATTTCATTTCGTTCTAATGGTCAGTTTCTGTTAACTACCAGATTGTTATAATTGTTAGTTAATTGAAAATTGTCAAGTTATATGTACACTGTGTATACTCGCTCTCCACCCACTGCAACATCTGTGATAGTTGACAAGCTAGTTTTGTATACATTCATGATACTGTGTTGCTATAAGGATGAGTTTTAAGTCACTACTTCTTTTTATATGGTGTAAGTTAGAAAATTAAAACTCAGCATATCCGTATTGGACCTTGGTTTTGATCCACTTACTTACTGTCTAACTCCAATGAAGGACGGCCCACAGGAAGTAGGAAGAAAATCTTAAATGAGAGCATAGGTCGATATGTACATCAAATTAAAGATCTTTGTTAGTAGAACACAGTACCACAAACCGAAATTCAATAGGTTCATCCAGTCGAAAATGACGGTGGTGCAATTGGAATTAAAACAGAATGAGTTATTTACTTGTAGTTAATTTATTTTCTACAAAATGTGTGGACCCATTACTTTCATTTTAACAAGATTTCCAGTTATGATAATTTAAACTGCTTTAGAGTTTAAACAAATGAGAAAAATAAAAATTAGAAATTTTACTTGCGATATCAGGCAATTTATTGAGAGATAATCTAATAAATTTAGAACCTAAATACATATTCACTGTTATGTTATAGTTTATTAAAGTAGATGTGCTGGTATAAAGCGGTCCTAGCTCGTACGTTTTTGTAAACTTTAAAACCCCGTCGTTTTGGATAGGATGAACCTTTTGAGATCCGGTTTGCGGCACTGTGGTTTACCTTTAATTTGATACACATATCGACCTATGCTCTCTTAATATTTTCTTCTGACTTTCTGTGGACCGTCCCCCATCGGAGCAGTGAGTGAGTGTATCAAAAACAAGGTATTTAGATCCAATATGGATATACAGTGTTTCAATTTTCTAACTTAAACCATATACAAAAAAGGTAAGGGGAAGGGTCAAACTCACCCTGTATATTAAATGACTATCTTATGTAGGCCTATTCTTTGTTTTTTACTGTAAGGGTACTTGAATTGGTAAAATATGTTGTTGTTTTTTTATTACTAGTCAAAATACATAATACTTATAATTGTTTAATTCATCTATTAGAAGTTTTGGCTTTTTTATACAGAATATTGGGTGTTTATTTTTATTTTTTTATTTATTTTTTTTACAGTATTGTTTGTAAATATGATAATCATTTTGCTTGGATGCTTTACAGCCAGATTTTAGTTTAAAAAAAAATCTAAATTATATGTTTTGAGTTTATAATAGCTACTCCAAAATATTAAACATATAAAGTTATAGGTTACATATAAAAAACCTAGAGATATGGCCAATATGCAGCAAATTTTATCAAAATATTTGAAGTTATTTAGCAGAGTATGGGGGTATAGATAGATAGATAGAAAGACAGGATGGGCAACATTCGAATACTTTTATTGGATTCCTGGAATTTTAAAATAAATATTTCATTTAAAAACTTGACACGATTTTTTCCCTTGTTACGAAACGTTCTCTACTTATATGTACTCGTTTCTCAGAATTTAATATAATAAAATTCAATATAGGCTACAGGTTGACTGAAAAGAAACTACCAATCCCTCTTATTTTAAAAATATTTGAGTTATTTGAATTCTCTTTGCTTCGATCTCTTCAGGTGAGAGGGGCAACCTAAAAAACAAAAGTTTAGGTTATTTTAATTGTGGAAACTGGGGGATGGGGGTGTTCGTATAGGCCACGTATAGGATTGTGATACATCATTTTTAACGTATCTGTGAGACAAGTAAAATGACAAAAAAAAATTAAATTCCGATAACCCAAATCAAAACGTCGGCCATAAGAGTTATTTAATTTCTGAAGCTATATTCATACGCTACATCCCCTTTTATGAAATTAATCTGTTTATACACATTAAATGTTCAAACTGTTCTCCCAAGACCTACACGTAGTAATAAAGTCTTTGTTCAAACATGTTTTCAAAAGTTTGGTTAGGTTAGGTTAAGTTAGGTGGTGATTTAAGAGATCCCCCACAAAACAAGGAGGTGGTGAAACAGTGTACAAACATTTAGAAAAGTCTATTGTCTTGCCTTCTGAGTCGATTTTCCGTACTATTTTCTATTTAGTTTAGTAAATAAAATAACTCTTTTTGATTTGGTTGGTCAGAATTTAATTTTCTTGTCTCACAAAGACGTTTAATATGAAGTATCACAAACCTACAGGGAAATTTTTGAGTAACCCTCTATTTCCAAGCCCCCCCCCCCCACACAATTAAAATAACCTAAACCTTGGCTTTTTAGGTTGCAAATCTGAAATCCTCTCACATAAAGAGTGTTCCGCAAACTGAATTCAAATATTTTAAAAAAGAGGCGTGTTAAGTTTCTTTTCAGCAATCATGTATACTCATACCTAAGAATTAATTTTAATAAAATACAATATATAAACAATTTATATCGATGATTCCTTCACAGTTCAAGGTTAAACTTTGGAAAATGCAAATATATTTGGTCAATTATCATAAATTACAAATCAAATATTGTAATTTTTTTTTTTAAATACAACTAGTAAGTGATGAGTGTTCGCTTTAATATAATAATACCACATGTAAAATATAAGTTTATCTTTACACATTTAGTTTATCCTGACATTTATTATCACTTGATGTGTGTACCTGATATACAAATTACAGGCTATCCCTGAGGAAGTAATGATTAACTATGTCTTGTCTCACGCTTGTTTACGATGAATCTTAGCAGAGGCGTGTCTGTCTGTCTGTCGCTACACCTGTTGCTTCTAGCACGCAACACACATTCTGCAAGTCTAAGACATAAAATGTAAGTTGTATACAATTACTCACTTGGAACAGTACTTTAATAGTGAGTATTGCAAGGGTCTTGCTAACGTAAGATGTCTGATTAGTATTAAAATAATTAAATATAATCTGCATATAACTGATAAGACATGAATTTTATTTACAGTTTGTGAATTGTTTAATTTGAAAACCTCGACATTAACAAGCTGATTACCAGCTGTATAAAATGATCTATTACAGACATAACTACAACTTAAATAAGAAGGACCTGACGAGAAACCGATTAAAATTGCCGCCATATTGAATTTTTCTGGCTATTTTTCAATCATCTTCAGGAGATAGTAAAATCTAGGTAAATAAAAATATTAACTAAAATTCAAATTAGCTATTTATGCTTTTTTTTGTTTTAATTTTGAGGTTATGTTTTAACAGTTTTTTCCCCCAGTAATTACTTTTTAATTAATTTTATGTTTTTTTAATTAATTTATCTTAATTTTTATCCGGAAAAGCACGTTTGAGTAAAATCAGTTCTGCTAGAACTTTGGAATAAAAGTTGAGCTTGACTTGTGAGATAATATTAGTTAGAATAAAACTCGAACAAAAGTTCTCAAAAAAATTAAGTTTACTTAATCAATGTTGAAACTTTTGCGTGTAAAATTCCTCAATCAAGAGTTTTTTGACATTTGAATATCGGCTGGAATTTTTAATTTACCTATTGACAAAATTTCAAATGATACGAAAAACCTTACAAATCATATTTGAGCCAAAATCGTACGTAAATGCACCTTCTAGATCATTACTAACATATATAGACTCACGTGTTCGCCCGCGTGGATATCGACACAAATTATAATAATAGGCAAGTCGGTGACATTTCGCGGTGTCAGGTGTCGGTTTTGCGAGAGGAGGCGCACAAGATATAAACATTTGTAAATAAATAAATGTGCACAAGTACAACTGTGGTCTATGTAGGGACTAATATAATTATTTTAACTTTACATCAAAATAAGAACATTTGATTTGATGTTCACTCGTAAGGAACATAATAAAACCGTGCAAAAACATTATACAAACTTTCTTATGCACCCGTACCCAAAACTAATTTTAAAACCAAACAAAACTATTTCACTTGCAAATATATAATTTCGATCAAAATTGAAAAATATTTGTATCCGTTTATGCCATGAATCTTGTTTTATTAAAATGGAATTTGTATGATGGAGGTAAATGGTCAAGGTTCTCTTTGTATTTTGCCTATTATTCCTCAATCGTTAATTTTTCTATTTGCGATTTCACACACGAGTTTGGGTCTTTAATTTTCTCATTTTGCTAAAATTTGTACAAAATCGGTTCACTCTTTTCACAGAGCACTACATAGACGATAAATGCTTGACTGATAGACAGACAGACATCATTCCCAAAACCACTTTTCTGGGCTCAACGTACTTCAAAACTGATATATCCGCAAAAACAGGAAATTGATTTTGTGGATCCATTACATAACTCTACTACGTATGCGATAAAGTAAAAACGCATTTTTAGATCCTCAGATATTAGGGAGATCCCTAGCCCTCAAATATCTAATAGCGTCAGTCCTGCACCACACGAGGAAGATAGGGTAAGAAAATAATTTGAATATATGTTATTAATTTTTGTTTTAATTTTAAAAATTATTAAATTTTTTTTATAAATTACTGCCTGTAATTGTAATGTTCTGTACATTTTACTTTGTGTTGAAATTTATTTATTATTTTGACTTAAACATAGGAAAGTTTTTTTGTAAATTTAAATTGTATTTTTATGTGCTGAATATGGAACTATGTTATTACATTTTATTTGCAAGACGTATCATATTTAATATAAGGACTCTTGCTATACAAATTATGCCTTTGTCAAACAGAAGGGGAAAATAAATGAAATAAAATGAAAATTATTTATGATATTATTTCTCCGTCTTTGAATACTGTTATGTGTCACGCCGTAAATGAGGCGGTAGTCATTTTCGCTTTACAAGAAAAATTTATTTAATCTATTAAAACATTAAAGGAGCGAAAATTACTGCTCATAGAACCACCAATTTTAATATTAAAATAAGTATCTTTATCCTAAGGAGAATTCTCACCTTATTAGGTCCGTCAACAATTCTTTCATTCTTTTTTTTTTTTTTTTTTACAAAACTACTACTGGTTTCGGCGTCGAAACGTCATCTTCAAGTAAAAGGTTTTCATCATTTGGTTTTGTCATTAATTTATAGTTTATAATTACATAACATAGAACATTGTTCAACACAAAATACAAGCTTCACCATGGATGGTTGACTGTTACAAGGGCCATCTTTGTTATCTTTGTTATTTATTTTAGGAGCTGTCGTGCTTACAGATATCGACAACCTTGATCAAAGGACAGCATAGAAAAATAATTTGAGAAGAGTAATAAATGATAGACGAATATCTGTCAAATTCCGAGGTTAATGTTATCGCGTAATATTTTCTTGCATACATATATTAACCCCTAGAATTTTACATTTTTGAGAACGTCTTTATTATAAAAATTGTTTGTATATTTATCTAATGCTTTGTTTCTTTCCTGAAGTGTTTCTATTATTTGTGTGCATGGTGTTTCTTTTTATATCCTGTAAGACCTGCATTTTAAGATTCTCAAATCGGAAAAGAGATTTTAGTTTTTAGCTAAAATGTGTTTAATCAATGATTTTGATATTTTTCTTTTAAAATAGTAGTAGATAAAATAAAAACTGTCTTCACTGAATTGTAGTTATGTTTCCACTGAATTATAAATAACATTTCTGTCTGCGCTGTCTGTTTGTCCATCTCAAAGTATTTTATATCTCCGATTCATGTAATTTTATTATTCATTGCTAAAAAACAATATAAATATTAAAGTATTGAAAACTATTGTTGCCCGGAATTTGTTTCTTCCTAAGCACTAATTAATTTTATTTTTACTTTGAATGAATTTGTCCAATGGATTTTCGTTTTGTTTTTAAATATTTTACTAACTTTATTCTTGATGCTTAAAAGCAAAAAACCTCTCAATCACAATCACCGTTTACAAAAAGAAGAAGAATATAAAATAAAGACAGCGTTTACTCTTATAGCGTTGGGCTCGGAAAATAAGAGATGGTAAAGAAAAACCTGGCAGGACACATAAAAGGGAGGGATCTAACCCAAGACTACATGAAGAAAGATATAGTGTTCCCATCTTGAAGGGTCCCTTGGGATTCACCCACCCGTACCCACTACAAGTGATCTATGAAACAGGAATATCGTATGTGTATGGTTTCATATTGTTAGGCTACCATGTGATCTGTGATCTTCAAAGAGAGATAGATGAGAGAGAGACAAGAAATTACAGACTTGGGATAGGCTTTAGGGTAAAACTACCTAACACGTTTAATGAAAATTATTTTGAAATACTACAACTTGAAAATAGCATTTTGTCAGTAATCGTTGAAGAACAATGTTTGGAGGTGTTGTGTAGACGAAAAAGCATGAAGAGGTAGAATTTTTAAGTTCTAATCTAGCTTCTATTTTAAGTAAAGTTTTGAATTTGATCGTGATCTGTCAACTTGTTTTGAAGTGTATAGAGAACAATCGTATAACCAAACAACGAGTTCTACAAACAACAACTTTGGAGTTGAAATATAGACTACTAATAGTAAACATATTTATTCTGTAAATATATATTTTCGAAAATAGAGAGAGAGAGAGAGAGAGAGAGAGAGAGAGAGAGAGAGAGGAGAGAGAGAGAGAGAGAGAAGAGAGAGAGAGAGAGAGAGAGAGAGAGAGAGAGAGAGAGAGAGAGAGAGAGAGAGAGAGAGAGAGAGAGAGAGAGAGAGAGAGAGAGAGAGAGAGAGAGAGAGAGAAGAGAGAGAAGAGAGAGAGAAAGTTATGATCACTATTTGTTTAAAAAATAAAATTTAAATTACTTGAGTAGTTAAAAAGGCTAAAAATACTAAGTTGTATTTGAGTAGTTAGTAGAGGCTAAAAATAGTACCAAGCCTACTTTAACACACATAAGAAAGAATACCAACTGTAGTATAAAACTTACCTTTGAAAATCAAGAGGTCTGAGAATAATTTGGAGCCTAAAACAAGAATGTAATAAATTGTCGTAAACTTTCAAGTTTGGTAAAAGGCAATTAATTTCAATCAGTTTTAACAAGAAAATAATTAAGTTAACACTGGTTGGTATGCAGTACATCTTATACTGAATAAGGACATATTCAATTGTAAAAACTGAACACGTGTTCAATATTATTAGTTTATGATGTTCAACTCGATATAATAATTCAAGAGATTTACTGTAGTGTTCGGAATCGAGTGAGTGTTTGTTACAACTGCATTCTCCTCAAGATATTATTAAACATAAACACATCTGTCCGGGATGTTATATAAATGGAAATAGGATCCAATGCTTTAACTAGATATCGGCCTCTTGTCGTGAGGGTACAGGCTGACCTCAAAGTGACCTTTGTACAGTCACTCACAAGATAAATATCAGAATTAATTTATTGTATAATGTAATAACTTTTATTACCATATTGGTAAAATCATGTCATCAACACTTGTTCTATACCAATATGCATTTTATGTTTATGTAAAAAGTTTTAATAATCTATGTAGAGAAGTATCGAGAAAGGAGAAAGTTACCAGAAAAGTTTATAATTAGAAGAGCAAAGTGAAAGAATGATAGATGGAGATTATAGTTTGACAAAGACAGGAGGAGAGACGGATGGAGATTATCGAAAGACGGAGGAACTAGAGATTTAGGAGAAAAGGGATAGAGCGGTAGATGAGGTATACGGATAGAAACAGAATAAGAGCTAGAGATTAAAAAGATAAGAGAGCGGTAGATGAAGAATATCGATAGAAGGAAGAAGGGAAAAAAGCTAGATACGGAAGATGAACGTGAAAGGGAGCGATAGATTATTGATTGAAAGAGACTGAACAGAAAGAACTGAAAATGAAGGAAAAGCAGAAAGGAAACGATAAATGTGAATTATAGATTGAAAGAGGGGAAAAGGAACTATAAATATAGATGAAAGAGATAGAGAGCAATAAATGATTATTATGAATTGAAATATGAGGGAGGGAAAAGTACTATAAATGGAGAGAAAAGGTAGAACAAAATTATAAACTCAGATTCTAAATCGGAAGAAGCAGAAAAGAGAGAGCTAGAAATGGACAAAAAGAGATGATATTGATAAATGGGAGATTATCGATTAAGAAAAGAGTGGAAGAAGAAACATTAAAAAAACTTATACCTTAATGTAACAACCGAATGTGGGTCTAGTTCTGCTAGACGGCTTTTTATCTGATGTTGCATGGTCAGCACATCGAGTTTTCGTCTCCATAATTCTAATTTTGTGTCAAATTGCAGTTCCCTACTTTTCGTCGCGCTAATGAGTCAACAACCAACACATTTAAAGCCCCCCCCCCACTGGATTGAACCCGGAACTTCATGCACACAAGGCGAGAGCTCTAGCCCATAGACCAACCAGGGGCTCGGAGAAAAAAAAACATTTGTGAATTTAAAAGACTTCATTATTTTGTAAAATAAGTAGAAGATAAATCTCATTACAGTAATTAGAAAACCGACAAAACAAATTCAATTATTCTTATTTTCAATTCGACTATATTAGCCCCACATTCCAAACAAAACATTGGTAACCAACTACTCAAAATTTCCGAGACGGTAGATACAAGGTTTTACATTAAAATGGTAAAATTCTCAAAATCAATTGTTAACATTTTAATTACATTAACATTTTTTCTGTTAGTTAAAAGGAACTAAACCGATAATAATATTTTCGGAATTACGTTGGAAAAAATTAATTTAAATAATAATATCACCATAACTACATTTTACATAAGTAAATACGTTAAATGTGTCATCCCTTTTATTTCAACATTGGTTTTAATTGTGGGGGAGAAGGGCTTAGTTCTTTGCGAGTACGTTTGTGAACTCTAAATGAATTTTAAACTTTTCTTCGTTTAATTTTGGGTAAGATCCCTCTCTTTCATCTTTCTTATCAGATCTCTTGACCAACTTTTGTTCTCTTCTGACTCTGACGCTACAAGAGTATTCTAAGGCTAGAGATCTATATTCCATGCTCGTCAAGCGTTGGCAAACTATATTATTCGGACCATATTACTCTACACATAAACAATAACACAGAACAAGATAAATCATTTATAATTTCACTCAAATTTCAGTCTACTCTTTTCTTATGTAAACAATATTGTAGTTTTGAAAAATTGAAACTTGTTTTTCAACAATCCTGAGAGCGGTTTCGTGCTAGTAACAACCGCAAGAATCTATAGTTGAAGAATTCAATCCAGTTTGGTAGCGTTGTATTAATTACCTATCAGGTTTATTCTTTAATCCGGTTAGCTTCAAATAGGACACTCTTTAAAGTTAAAATAACCGTATACAATAATAGAAGGAAATTAGATCTATTGATTACGTCTAATGACTACCCAAAATTTACCTAACAACAATTTTCCAGTCGGTAACAATCTCACATGAATACTAATTTACTTAGAACACTTAAAATGGTCCGAGTACTTACTTCTACAACAGAGGTTGCGGGGAAAATACTTTTATTAAAACGCTTTCTCATTTACAATAACAATTTGCATGTAATTTCCTACAATGCATATCCATTATAGTTAGCTGTTCTTTATATGCAACTTCGTGTAACTGCTAACTGCAATTACCACTTGAATGTATATGTTAGTTTAAAGCTGAACTTGTAATTACAAGTGTACCAACTTTACGGTAAAATAAGTCTCAGAGAGATTGTATTCTAAGTTTCAGTTAACAGTAAGTTTAGATTGCATAGAGTGTCAACACAATAGAATACCGTTCATGTCGAGTTTACAGGATAATGAGAAGCACTTATGTATGCATGCGGTCACAGGATAACAGCTTTGTTGGTGGAAAATATTTTGCTAGATCAATGTTTAGTACACTGCAAGAAGGAAGAAGAAAAAAAAAAAAAAAAAAAAAAAACTGGAAAATCAACACGTTTATCTGATCGATATAACCCTCTGGGTCTCAACTAGGATTAGTACGGGCTTGGTCTTGCCGAGGGATCATAGATGAATCTACGCCTTTCTTCATGTAGTCTAGGGTTAGATTACTTAATATTTTATATCAGGTCTCTCTTGAACAACTCCTGTTCTCTTCCGACCGTGTGTATTGAAGTATTCGAGGGCGGGGGGTCTTTATTGTTCTCTTTTTTTACAAGGCGATGATGATAGAGAGATTTTCACCCTTAAAACACAAGGAAAGTAACTGTTAAATATAATATTTTATAGATGTTTATTACATGATAATAAAACGACGTGATTATTCATAGATTTATGTAGCGAACGTTTGAAGTTTGAGTTTTATAAGATGGTTTATTAGACAAATATTTTTTTAAACATTTCAATACAGTGATTTTTTATTTTTTTAAAGTATAACGAACCGGAATTTTTATTACAAATCACGCTCTCTATGTTTTTTTTTTGGATTTGTAGCGGCTATGTATACGAGTATACAGTGTGGAAACTTTTTTATAACTGCTAAACTATGAAACATTGATTAATAGAACTTCCCACCTTGCTTTGTGGTACGTGGTTCTAAGAATGTCATGCCCTTTTCACTTATTTTAAACGCTCCGGTAACGTCCCATAAAGGAGTCGGTCAACAATCTTTAATGAAAGCATATCTCGAGTTTGATATCAAAATAAAGGTCTATTTAAAAATAAATAAACTCCAAAAATCCGACTTCAAAAGGTTACTCTATCTTGAGTATTGGACGTTTGAAGTTATGAAATAACAAAACTGGGCAATAAACTTTAAACACATGCAACCATAACTTTTTCCTGTAAGTTTATGTAAAAAATAAATAAGGTAAAGGGCATTAGTGTCAAAATGAAGTTTCTTAAATATAGAATGAAAAGTCAAAAAAGAATGCTCTTTTATATGAACAAAACAGAAACAGAATTTTTTTCTTATGTTCTTAAAAAAAAAGGTATACCTCAAAAGATGTTATAAAAATGCTCGGAATGCTCTCCAAGTACATTTTGACAATATGCTAGCCTATGGAAAATGAACCCTCCGGAGTGACGTTTCGCAGCCCCTCAGGTGTAATTTTCCTTAACTCTTCCACTATCTAGTTTATCAAGCCTTCAGTGTTAATTGTTTTTATTATCAGATAAGATAGCAGTCCCACCGCATTCCTCTCTAGGCTCAATAGACAAATGGCACACTAATCCCTACTATTGTTCTTTGGCAATGACACTTGGTCTCATGAATGAACTTTAACCCTCTCCCCTACTGTTCGGAAGCAAGTAGTTACTGATAACACGGAGAAAGACAGATGTAATAAAAAAATTAAATTTTAAAAATTAAAGAATTTTAAAATATCACCAACACTCTTTTTATCAGGGCCTCCTACTTTGCAATGTTAAAACCTTTTATTTGTTGCCATATTCACGCTCTGAGAAAGGAATAAAATATTGAAAGATCTTATAGAGAAATAATGAGTAAAGAAATATCCAGTTTTGTTATTTCATAAGTTCAAACTTCCACTACTCAAGATAGAGTCAACCTTTTGAAGTGAGATTTGCGTGATTTATTTCTTTTTAAATAGACATTTATTTTGATAAAAATTTCGACATATGCTTACATTAAAGATTGTTAACCGACTTCTGGATGAGACGCCACCAGAGCCATTAAAATCCTTGAAAAGATCATGAAACTCTTAGAACCGCGTACTAAAAATATGGCGGGAAATTCTATTATTTTCCGCAACTCTATTATTGAAAATACGGAGATAGAAATTTACCAACACCACTATTTTGAAAAAGTAGTTTCAAAAGCGTGTGAATAATCATGTTTTATTTACATATTGTTTTTGTTTTTAAAGAAATGCCATCTTGTAAATATTGAGTGTATTTCATGTTTAGGAAAAGTAGGTCAATTTAAAAAAAAACCTGAGTTTTATTTCTGTAACTTGAGAACAAATAAACCAATTTTAGTTTCATTGATGCCAAAATGTTTCTTTTCTTATGCCCTTTAATATAATATATCACAAGCCATAGGTACCCATTCAAGATTTTTGAGTTAGGGGTTGGGGAAGGGGAAGAAGGGGAGGGGGAAGAGGAAAGGGTGATTTCAGATTTTGTACATGTGGTTTTAAAGGCTCCCTCTAAAGCTAAATAGCTTTCTTGTAAACATAATTTGAATATCTATCTTCATATTTTCAATAATAAGATGTGATAATACAATTCTACAAAATTTGTTATCGTAGTGAATGAACGCATTGGCCGATTTTAATTTTCTTACCATAGAAATTCATAATTTTTAATAGGATGTCATTTGGTTGCCTCTAAGTATAAATAACTTTCCTGTAAACATAATTTGAATATCTATCTCCGTATATATATATATATATATATATATATATATATATATATATATTGTCAGATGTAAAATGATCAATACCGGTAGATAATATTGTGACAAAATGTAATTTCTAAATGTAGTGTTTTAGTTTTATGGCAGTTTCCCCCAAAATGTTGAGTTATGAAACGAAATAAAAAAATGAATCTACTACAAAATATGTTCACATACCAAATTTGATAGACACTAGTTTACTTATTTCAACTGTAAACTGCACTCCACGGATTGACCGCCATGCAGACGGACATGATTTAAAAATTTCTTTTCTTAATTCAAGGTTAATTAAATTTTCTATTTTCGTCAAGAAGTCATTACGGATTGTGTTGTCCTATAACTGACAAAACGTGTTCTATACTCCATACGTGGGAAAGTAAAATAAAAGGCAGATCTGATCTCCCTATATAGTTAATATGAAATATGACTCTTAATTAAAATGAAATTGGGGGGAATCCTAACGTCATCCATGGATTCCCAGACGACTTTCATCTCATCACCCTCAGACAAAACCCCTCACCCTATTCGTGTAGAAAATTACTCAAACAATCAACCATTGTGAATGGAAATTGTATAAAGTGTTACTAGGGTGCCTAAAGTAGGATTATAATAAAACTAAAGGATGCTCCTGGAGAAGGGGGTGAGGAACAATAGCTCGATCTAACCAAACATCACGTGGCAATTTTACCGCTTTCACAAGGTCAAGTTGAATTGGAAAGGGTAGATCTCCCCTAACTAGGGATGATATCGCAGGATGATTATTAGTTGATTAATGAAGTTAACGACTAGGGACTGATGGATTTCGATATTCTGATGGGTTCTTGCTGTGCTAAATTCATTAATTACCGGGTATAATTAGTGAGAGAGAGATAGAGAGAGAGAGAGAGAGAGAGAGAGAGAGAGAGAGAGAGAGAGAGAGAGAGAGAGAGAGAGAGAGAGAGAGAGAGAGAGAGAGAGAGAGAGAGAGAGAGAGAGAGAGAGAGAGAGAGAGAGAGAGAGAGAGAGAGAGAGAGAGAGAGAGAGAGAGAGAGAGAGAGAGAGAGAGAGAGAGAGAGAGAGAGAGAGAGAGAGAGAGAGAGAGAGAGAGAGAGAGAGAGAGAGAGAGAGAGATTACATGTTTTGTATTTGTTTTAGATAATTTGCATTGTTTTAAAACCATTGTGAGCAAAATAATGATGACAGATTACACACAACGATGTAGATTTAGAGATTGATTCCACCAATAACAGAGTTATGTTAAAACCATTTCGGAAATTCAGTTTCCACGATTTTATAAGCCTGTAAAGTGGATTTATTTTTAATCAGGATTGATTTTAAAAATAAAATAATGTGGTATAAGGTTAAAGGAGAATTAATCGAATGCGGAAAAGTTTGCCTATAATTCGTAGTGTTTTTAAAAAGGTAAACTTAGAACATTTATTATAAAAAAAATAAATTTAAAAAACAAAAATGCCAATCAAAATAAAAATATTGCACTATACTCACACACACTAATACTAGCCAAATACAAGCCAAATACTAAAATATCACCCACACAAGCCAAATACTAAAAACTAATTTGTCTCTCGAAAAATGTATTTGCACTACTTCGAATACGTGTGGAACAAAAAACTAAGTGTAATTGTCTATTTTTTTATTGTCAGTGTTTTCCCATATATATTTTTATGGACTATAAGTTATTAGGTTTATAATAGATGGATTATACAATGTTGAGTTTTGGTCTTGAGTAGATTTCTCTGCAAATTCCTCTTTGCCACTCTTCTCAATCCCTTTCAAAGAATCCTATGCACTCAGTCTTTGTTCAGTTTTTCTGATAGTATATGAAGCAACCCATTTTTTCCATGCATACTTTATTAAAGAACTCCTTAATTACCATAATAGCATTGTGAAGACTTAGCTACAACTGTCTAATTATTTATATTTTAGTATTATTTAGTGTATATAGATGCTGACGATAAAATGATTTTTAAAATTACTTTAATTTATTGATGTAATTTTAAAACTACATGTTTAAAAATCACAACTCATTCTCCGTTTCAAATAATAATTTGATAAAATAATATGTTCAAGGTAGATAAATGTATTGATTTACAGTATGTTGAAACAATAAAGTAGTATTTTGAGTGGTAAAGGGGCGAAGGGGTTAACACTAGATTGCATTAAACTATCCAAAACAAACCTATAAATTTCATTATTACTGTAAACATAGCTGTTATGATTCTTACATATGATTCTTTAAACTGTTTATAATTTTTTGATGAAATGAAGGAGGCGTTGTACAAAGGCCAAACTTATTTACGAAACTACATGTGAATGGAAATTAAATTTTAGGAGTAATGTGTTAGAATAGAAAACTTATTTTTGACATTGGTTTAGTAATGATTATACTTTACTTTAATAATAATTTAAAAAATATTCTGTTACATCTGATATAATAACTGTCGTCCGTGCATTGTTCTAAAGCCAAAACTAGATGATCGATTTTGATACAATTTGAACATATTTTGTAACTCAAACTTTGGGGTGTCTTCCCTTAGACCAAAATTCAGATTTTATCAAAATTGGTCTTATCGATCTTTCCCAAAGGTTTCTTCTAAAAACGATCTATCATAACCTTTTAAAGGATCTAACTTTCCCCTTTCAATCAATAACTCTCAAACCATCATTTTTGAGGAAATTATAATTAGTATGTTTAGGCTTTTTAGAAGCTACATTTTAGGAAAGAATTATCAAAATAGTTATAGCCAATTTTGAGAAAATCTGTACTTTAGTACTAATTTATGGCAGAATCCACCTTAAATATTTGGTTTCTACATGTCTGTGTAAACAGTTTCTGCAATATGTTTGAACGTTTCATTTATTTTTTCTTATATAAGAGAATTTTTTTATATACAAACAATTGGTCAATATATTGTTCTTTGAACAATAGACATCGCTTCTTCGAAGTTTTAATACATTCTGTAATTATTTTAGTAATTCCAATTAGGCTACACCGTTTATCACATTGGTAGGAAATATTTATTACCCATCTTCATATATAAATCCTGGAATGTTGTCTGTATTAACAGAAAAACAAACCTGGAGCCTGTGGTGGCCTAAATTGTTGGAAGAGTAAACGATCCTGCTACAGTTTATATTTTACTCTAATTTTCATTGAAAAAATATCAAGTAACATTAAAGTTACATCAAATTTTAGAGATATTCTTAGGTAACAAAACCGTGTATCGTAACTATTATGCAAACAATAATTTATTATATATTTTTATAACCCTCGAAAGGTTTTATTTTTATCAAATCATATAAATAAAAACATTATAAAGTAGAAAATTCGAGTTTCTTTATTTGTTGGTAAGATTTTTTACTTCATTTTTATTAATATTATTATTATTGTTATACACTTTGTTTGGTATTTTTTTCCCTTTCTTTTAATTTATAGTCGTTTTATTGCCTAGAATCCTCTCGGACTTCTTTTTAAAAAGAAGTAAATAAAATAAAGACCCATAGCTCTCGAAAATTTGATAGTGTTTGAGTCGGAAATTAACGTAAGTTGGTCAGCACAGTTTTAATAAGAAAGGTAAAAGAGAGGAACTCAAAACTACATGAAAATTCTTGTATTACATTGTATGATTGGGTTGAGTAACAACCACGATGGTGCCCATCAACTTTTTTTATAATCAAGAAGTTAATTATGTAAGATCTTGTTGCATATTATGCAAAGTAATAACCATTCTATCAAGAGGATTAAATAAAAAATGTCACTTTTTTGTTGAATTGTGAGCAATTAAACAAGGGAATTTTTCTCTTATCTAAGGATTTAATTATTTCGTAAGCTGTAAGTAAATAAAAACATTTGAATTAATTTGTAATTGATGTCGTAATTAGCACTTTTAATAAAATTACACTTGGAAGAATGCAGTGGTTCTCAAGGATACGTGATCAAGGGTGATCTGTAAATGAGTTATACTAATGTTTCTTGTGACAGCGGCTTCCTTAATTGGCTAAGATGTCTGAGTTTGTTGATTCTATTATATTTTTTCTTCTTTAAACCTCGATGACCTTTTAAGTTAATTAAGCTTGTCATTTGAAGTAAAATATTATTATTAGTATTTTTTTTAGTTACCTTTTTTCACAATTGATAATAGTTTTTATAATGTTATTTCTTAATGAACTTAAGCAGATCGATATCTTTTAAATAAAGGACGGTGATTTCTTTAAAAAAAAACTGCAACTAATTTTTTCTCAAGTTGTTTAAAAACACATCACGATCATAATCCCCATACATAATCCCCATCATGAAAAAAGGACATAAAATAAAAACACCTATTTACCCATGGATAGTATAATAGCATCAGGGTAAAAAAATAATAAGAATTAGTCAAAAGAGACCTGATGGGAACCTTGAAAGAGAGTGATCTAACTCAGGGTTATTAATAAATGTGAATCCAGTCATAGGATTTTCAAGCCCGTATTCACTAAAAGAGGCCCTGAGGGTGTATTTTAATATTGACTTTTAGAATAATGTGTAGGAATACTAAAGTAAAGATACAACATTGTGTGTATGTACAATTGAACCACTTTCTGCTTTCTAAAATGATAATATCTTTCTTTAAATGGATGACCATAGAGAACAATAATTGTTGAATCGGATTTGGATCGTGTCTGAGAGGACCGTACGAAGGAGATAAGCTCACTTGGTAAAGAGTTTAAATCGAAATGTAACTCAAACTATTCCAACCACCATTTTGTTTGTTCGAATATATTTAGAATTAGAAAATATGTGTTATATTTTTAAAGTGATATGTATATAATATTCGGCATTTACAGAAAAGTTGACAGTTGAGGAAACACCGAAATTTAATTTGATTGTTTTTTTTAATGCGTTACATTTATCAGGAATTTTATCGAAACCAATGTCATTAACTCAAATTTTAAGTTTTGGGACTTATAAAAACATTAATTAATTATGAGTGTTGAGTGATATGTCAAACAATCTAGGTTAACTAACAATAAAATTTCACCCATCTGTGTGCTGACTTTACATTTTTTTTATATTTCAAATTTTGTCCGTCGTTTTAGATGTGTTCTAGGCAATAGATTTTGCTTCTCATACACATTAAAAAACAATTAGTGAATCGGATTTGGTTCCGATCGGTTAAAATAATAATATTAGAGCGTAGAATCATTAAGTTTATTTGGACATAATTAGAATTCGACAATGTGTTGGTGTGATAAAGGCAGACTATAAATTTTTTAGCTATATCAAAATATCTTTGACTTTACTACGTCTATAGAAATATACTAATTAGCTGTCTGCTTCTTAAAACCATAAATTTAAACCTTTTTGATATTAGTTACAATAACAAAGCTTTTACAATTTTATTTAAACTAATTTATTAAAATAAAAATTTCAATTTGAAGCTAGGTTCAAAAACAAAATTTATCTAAGTTCATCATCATAATATTTATAATTTTTATTACGTCACGTTGATATGTTTTTAGTCTTATAAATGACAAAACTACCATAAAAACCTTCTCGCACAAACTCTCACAAAGGAAAACTTTAATTTAAAAGGAAATATAGGTTCATGTATGAATTCTTAATGACATCGGTTACCGTTTCAATACTTATCAACTGCAACTTGCTCAGCACCAGTCTACCTCATTTAATGACGACCTAGTTTTTTATAACTTTTCATAAAATTTAGTTCTAAAACGTTAAAACAAATCATTGTCCCAAGTGAATATACCTTATTTCCACATAATGAATAAAATTGTTTTTAAAAATGGTTTTGTACGAGTTCTTTAGTTATTAGTAAGTTTCTAAAAGAGTAGTTATAAATTTTTGTATTTGTCACAGCTGACCATCCAATCTCAACAGACAGACAGATCAGAAAGTAAGAATGTTTGAATTCTTTTACCAAACTTTAAGTAAATACGTTGTCTTATTCCACAGCTCACAGTACTGTCCTTCCTTTTCCTTTAATTGAGGATCATTTCGCCTCTTCCTTCAGACATTATCAAACATTATTATTTCTTACATTTGATGCACGTAAGAATATAACATTCACAAAACAACACTAATACAGGAACAAATTACTTTCGTGAATGTTAAAATAAAACGGAAATGTTTATATTCACTTGTTTATTCAGTCATGGTCAAGAGAAAGATATGGCAGCCTGAGTCTTAAAGAGGTTCAATTTAAATCATCTTATGCATAATTTATTGTATTCTACTGAAAATGTTTTTTCTACCATTCTTCTTTTTCGTTTACCAACGCACTAGGGTCTATTATTATGTGTTTTAATTTCGTGATTGGTCTTGTAAAACATTTTTGCAAAATTTGTAAATTGATGTGAAGACTCGTGTATCTGTGGCCAGTTTCAATTATATGTTCTGAAAAGTTTAGGTTTTTGCCTTATTGCGTATTTTCTCCCGGTATATGCTCCTCAACCCTTAATTTGAAGGATCTTCTTGTTTACCTGATGTAATGTATTACAATCGTCGCAACTGATTGGAACAATCGTATTGTGTGGACAAATGATTTTTTTCTATGAATTCAATTCTTTACTCAGATTGTTATTAGTTTTGAATTTAAAAATATGCGACATTATCTATTAAACTTTAATATTCACTGCCAATATATAACGTTTTTCTTTTGTCTGTTTATTAATTATATTTTTTATTATATTGTCTATCAGGTTGTGATCATAGCCATTTGATACAGCTATTTGTTTCATTGTGTTCATTTTGTTTATGAGAGCGTACTTGTTCATTGATATGGTGAATACTCTATGGACAAAATTGTTGTAAGCTGTTATTAGTTTGGTTATATTGGATGATACATGGATTGTTTGGATTGGATTGGAGTTTGGTTCGTGTGAGTTGGTTTCCTGCATATATTGAAAGAGAATCTGTCGCCGATATTAGTTATTGATAATTCTAGAAATTTAATGTTTTGTTATTTTCTGTTTCGCTGGTGAACTTAAGACAGTGGTGTAATTTATATAAGTAAATTTTAAACTTTTCATTCTGTCTTTTACTATCTGTAAAAAGGCAAATGGTGTCATCTACATGTCTGAAATACAAGTTTGTTATTTTTAATGTGTTGAAGGCATTATACATTCATTTTCAATATGGTTTAAAGGCATTTCAGTGGTAATAGTTGAAATCGCCGAACCCATAACCTTCCGTTTCATATATAATGTGTGTTTTCGAATTCGAAATAATTTTGGTGTAAACAAATTCTAAAAGTTTTTTAAGATCAGTTGCTTGTGATTATTGATGTTATCTTTCAAAATTTGTATCAATTTTGTCATTGGAATATTGAAGCACATGTTCTCCATGTCCAACAAAAAACAAAATATGGGATTGTGAGATGTGTAATAAGGTATTTTATTTAAAATATTTTAATGGAATTTAGTTACATATAAAGTAAGGATTACCCAAATAGTGATTAACACAATCTTCCTGTAAGGGTTTCAACAACCCTCCTTGTAAGGTCTCACGCTTTAAATAAAATATATGAATTTATATATGAAAATTAAATACACATCCTTGTAATTCAAGATCCACAGCGAGTTTTCTAAAGTATATTAATATTTTTTTGTTAATATTGTTAACAATTCAGCTAAATAATTAATTTGATTTATCATACATTTTTAAACTGTCTAACTGTCTGTGATAAAATAACGAGAGAGCCTAAGAAAAAAAAGAATAAACTTCAATGTAGTTTACATTTGTTATATATTATACTAAATAGGAATGTATGTGAAATAGAGTGGGAGTATAAATTGTTTTGAACAATTAATTTTATTATAAAATATATATAGTTGAAATATATAAGATAAAGTAAATTGTGCAAAAATATTTTATTAACTTGACACATCCCATTAATTTCTTTTTAATACCAAAGAACCATAACTCAAAACTAAAAATACCATTTTATCGGATATAATAATGTTGATACGTTTATATATATTTTTGACTACAATATCTAATCTTAGTCATTCCAACAATATAAATTGAAGTCTATCTCTCTAAAAATTCCGGTTTGAGTAATTTCGGCCAAAAAAGAGAAATTAATAATGTGCGCCATTGTTATAGTTGTAATATTTTAAAATCTACCTAACTTTGATGAAATGTTAGGGTTTATGAACCAAATTAATGTCCAAAACAGCATGTCGGACTGGATTCATTTTCTACTTCACAATTTACTCATAAACCTTAAGTTCCCTTGAGTTTATATATGTTTATCATAAATCTTCACATTTCACTTTAACTAAATTTAAATCACTTGGACCGATTTTGTGATATTCAACTTTTAGGACGTCATCCATATTTAATGTTCAACAACTTCCAAACCAATTTGTTTGAGAAGTTGGGAAAAATTATTTTTATTTATTTCAATAGATGATACATTTTAGTGTAAATCGTAATTTTATTTCAGCTACTCTTAAGTTTTAAGTTATCAAAACAATTAAAAATATCTCAGGAAATATGATAAAATATACCCATATGTAGAAAATTATAATAAATCATTTTATAGCTACAGATCAATATAGATGTAATGATTGATATAAGTTTTGTAAAAATACATATTTGCCTATATGTTGAAGTTATGTTTTTTCTCCTAACTTAATTTATATGAGAAAGATCATTGAAACTTAAAATTCTGAGAACGTTATTTCGAATTAAGTAATTTTGTTAAATTTCGTTCAACAAGTTTATTCTACAAATATCCAATTGATTCAAACGGCCCTAAACAAAAGTCTGTTGAGCCTAGACATACATGTATAGTGGCACTCCTGCCATATTAATTACTGCAGAGTTTAGTTACCAACAGTCATATATATGTTGCACACCACTCCAAAGCTATTGACTTTTGACTCGATGTTATACACTAATTGGTTTCGAAAAGTAATACTCAAATTTTACATTTAATGAAATTACAATTGTAAATATTTTATTTAATGAAATTAAGCTTCGTGTAAACGAAGAATAGAAATGGAGGCAATTATTTAATTTCCTTTTCGTCTATAATAAACGCCTTATTTTAAAGAAGATTAATGGTGTACCAACATTAAAATAACTATGATGTACAGCAAATATAAACATACCACATATTAGTGAGTGAAGTAAAATTATAATTATCGTCCGGGACAGCCAATTTTTGGCCTTTTTGAAGGAATGAAACCGGTGCGAAAATGTCCGTTCTTAGTCGGGATATTTACGCGTCGATCCGATTGTTGTTTATACAAAATACAAACCTTTAAAATTAATTACTATAAACAAATTGCCATATCTTTACAAATGAAATTGAAATAAAGTCGTTGTTATTCAGAAATAATCTTATTTATATCGAATAAAACCTACACCCCAAACTGATGTTTTTAAAATGCAGCCCTTCAGACTCAGCTCTAAAAACATTGTCCCCTACTTTTAAACCAAACTTAAATGTACTTAAATGTATTTAAACTAGATCAAATTACTGTAGACAATAGCTGTTTATAAAAAGCTTGGAAAAAGTGCAAAAACTTTATCTTGTCAAAACTAAATAAAACGTCACAAAAATTCAGCAAATATCTTCAAAACGTGAATATTAACGACGGGCACCGTTAAAAAAAACTATTTATATATTTTAATAAGACCCTAAAACTGGCTTTCTTTGTGCTATAAATAAGTTCTCAGCGTAAATAGTGTTTTTTATCGAGTTTTTAATGACGTCGCTCTGGATTAATTTTGTTTTTTTTTAATCTACTTGAACTGTTACGTTTTTTACTTGTGACTTTGCGCACAAGTTCTGCTCATTAATTTTAAAATTTCACCAAAAGTTGAACGATATCTGTATAGGCGATTTTAATAAATTACGTCGTTTAAGGTAACAATTGGCTGATTTTTGGATTTTTATCGATAACTCATAAACCGGCATTTTTGAAGAAATGGTGACAATACATTTTTTGAGGACTTTAGAAAATAATAAATTTTAATCTCTCTTATACCCTCAAATTTTGATTTATAAGAAAAAAATGACAGATATAGCTTACATACGAAATTTGATTTAAATCGTACTTAAATCTGATTGCTGCAGGGTTCTACTTTTAAGTGCAGACATCATTCCAAAAACTAGTCTTTTTATCTCGGGATAGCTAAAAACTGATATATAATATCCGCCAAAATTCGATACCGGTGTTTTTCTGTACTAAGTGTTTGTGGGAATATTATTATAATAATAATAGGAAACATCTCATTGAGATTGAAAAAATAAAAGGATGTTTTCCAGTTTGGAATTGGCTACATTGGGTTTCTGTTATCAGAGAAATCTATATAGCTCGTCAGAAGACAGATAAAATGAGACACGTTTATATTCTTCAACTCATAAAAAAATTAATAAAATAAAATACTAGGTACAGATAGATACTATATTTGGAAATTTGACAATTTTTTTAATCACATTTTACAGAAATAATGACAGATAAGGCTAATTTTATCATGATGTACAATTTTTAAAATGTGCAATTCCAGGACGATGCTAATCCATGAAACTATTTGCAATCATATCAATTTATTGAAGAAATCTAAAAATAAACTGATATAAATAGGCAGAAATTAGTTCGTGAACTTCCAAATTACAATTTGGAAACTCAATTTTAAATTGTCAATATCACATAATCATATACAAAGAAGAAGGAAAACACTACTTTAAGGTAAAATAGTTTAAAACATCTACACGTACAATTTATTTCTACAAATATTACATTGAAATTTTGTCTTTCTATCTATATATCGAAAATTAAAAATAAGGTTGCCAATCGTAAGAATTTGCAAGACATTGTAACATGAAGCGTTAGTGTTCTGATGTTTATTGCTATGGTATAGTAATTACCCTTTAGCGTAATTCTCAATTCATGGTGGATTCCTCTTGAATCAGAACTTCTAAAATGATTTAAAAAATTGATTTTTGTATCAAAATTTCATCAATATCGTGAAGATTATTTTTCTATCTCTTATGATGTTAAATACATTCAGTACTGCGCTCGTTTTCTTAGAACTATAAAATAGATGAATTTATATATGCAAAATCTTAGCAAAACTCCTACCATTATTATAAGCACTAATCTCATAACAAATACATACAAATACTAACTGGCATCAATATATTTATTGATCCTAATACACAGGACTGTTGAACGCAAGAGTGTTTTGATACCCATGGTAAATTTGGATAGGCGATATTCCTTCGTTTCCCCTTGCTCCCTATCTTCTAAATTCCTGTATTTTTTGGTTCACTGATAGTAGGCTCAAACCCCAATCTATTATCTGTCCTAAAAAAATCTAATAATTATTATATATGTGTTACTCAAACAAACAAAATATTTAAAAGAAATTCAACACGTATTCGTTATTGATTATCTTGCTAGCAATAAAACTGAACGCTACCAGACCTAAGTAAATTACTGTTCATTTCTATTACAGCATTCACGCGTCCACATCACATTATCTTCGTTCAACTCTCACTCACGAGCGGGGTCATGTGAGCGTACAAATCACTAATAGCGTTGCTATAGGTTACTCTTCACTTTCAGCTTCTCAATTTCATCAGTGAAAAGCAAACATATTCCTTTCGTTTTCTTATTCCAAGGTTACTAAACTTCAATGTAAATATCTAAATCTAATAACTTAATAATTTTTTTTTTTGAAATATTGATTAACCATCGTATCTTAATTAGTTATTATTTCACTCACATTTGACATGCATCAAAATAAAAATTGTTTTTAATTTAAGGAAATAAAGTCTAAAAAACTTAAAACGGTATGAAAGAGATTGAGGGTGTAACAAAGTGTTTATAGTATGGTAAATGTAAATTATGGTATGTAAAATTAGACAATACACTGGAGAAATTACTATGATCGCCAGAAAGTAAAGACATTTCGAAGGCGGTGTGTATAAATTATCAAAACGTATGTTTATCAACTTTTGTGTGCTTCTAGTTGAGTCAGAGAAAAGGACTGAAGCGATCTGGAGTTTAAATTATTTTATATGCCCATAAAATGAGTGACAAAAAATTAAAATTCTGCTAAATGTGAAATTAGAAGTGATCTGTTTGTTTTGGGTTTTTAAATACCAAAAAATCTCTATTTTTAAAAATGTATAGACAAATAAATAAGGGTATGGAGATAACGTTCTAAACTAATAATCTATGAGAAATTGGTGTATTAGTTTAATGTAAAAAGGTCAGAGTAGTCTATTATGGACTACTCTCATGGACTATTGTGACTAAAGAACTCATGAAACTAGGAGAAAACTCACCATAACCGACGTTTCGTTTTAGACACACTCCTCAGAGCTTAACAAAAATTTCTGGATTTCATCTTTTAGAATTGCTAAAGTAACCAATAAATTGTGCCCTATAACTTTGAAAATAAAAGTTTTGAAAGCGACCTTGACATTTCTCAAGCGAGGGATATATTTTCAACCTTATTGTGTTTGGTGATGTGACGTACCTCTCCCATAAAATGCCTCAAACTAAGCAAACTTAAATTAAATCACCAAAACTTTTTTAATAAACATTAAAAAACAAATATAACGTTTTGGCGAATTGTCTTCTGAAACTGAAAATGCGACATATTGATTGATTTCACGCTTTGCGTAGCATGAAGCTCAGCTGGTTTAAAGCTCAGAATAAAGAGCTTCTAGTTTTGCCATCTAACGGCCTACGTCTGGCAACTTCAAGGACGGCTATATACCCCGACTACCCCAATACTAGAGAACTGAACCCAATAACCTAATTATCTTTGATCCACATATTGAAACCTCACACTATTGTATGCTATGGACCATTTTTTATGGTAACTGCAATAAACTCAGAGGTCTACTGTCATCAGACTCTAATTCCCTCAATGACCACTATTGGCTAATCTGTTGAAGCATCAGAATTAAGGTTTTAAAAGACATCAAAGATGTCCAATCAAACTTAAAATGTAGCCTAAATTTATCACAAATAATGACTCTAGAAACGTTATTCAATAACTGTATACAGACTACAATAATAATGTTTAACACCAGGATTCAAAATTTTCATTTTCAGTAAAATTTGTAGTTATTTTTATTTTTAGAGATGCATTTATTATTATTGTGATTTTTAATTTCAGATATTGTTCAAGTTATGTTTGTAGGAAACATAGTTTCTTTCTAACGTGCACTGTGGAATTTGCCGTGTTACTCTGACTGATTTATCATAGCTTACATCCAGAGAAAAGAGGTGATTCATGAGGATCATGCACTAATAACGTCAAAAATTTAGGTGAAAAGTTTTAGTTTCGCCTCAAAAATTATCGTAAACTTTAACTCATTAATCGAATTATCCCTAATTCATGAGAAATAAGCGAAGAGAGGAAGTCTCTCTAGCAGACCAAGCAGGGTCTACGTTAATTTGCAAAAGTAGTCCTGATTTGTAGTCTAGGAAGTTTTATTAAATTTACAAAGTAGAACCTCAGGAGATATCAATATCAGAAAGGACAGAGTGTCGATACGCAGATATATTAAATCAGATTGTAGAGAAAGGACCTTAGAATCAAGTGCAACATACTTGGCATTTCAATTCCCCCTCCCCTATCACAATGTCACAGTAACCCCTGCTCTAAAGTGACGTCACAGCCCATTTGATCACCCTCCTGCAATACAATTTTATTTCAGGGAGGGTCATTTCAATTTTAGAGGGAAAGGCTTCAATGAAACGTTGTACTTGTATGAGGGATGACACATTCACGATACCAACATTTAATATCTAGTATTACTTTGTGGTGTAATAAATAAATATATTGGTTTTCTATACACAATCTTGTTATATTGTTCTTTTAACTAATCATTGAGTACACGAATATAGAAATAATTCTTGCATCGCGATGTCCTTTGGAAATCCCAACACAAATGACTATAAAATGTCCATTATAGTACCCTGAACAGTAATTTGGAACCATGTACAGGGTGTGTCTAAATTAGTAAAATAATTTTTATCGCATAAAAAAAAAAAAAAAAATTGCTTTAAACTTATGTCTGAAAACGCTTCGCTTATGTCTGTCAACCGTTTTGTGTTTATTTCGAAAAATAATATTAATTTTAGAAATTATTAGGATAATAGAAATTTTTGTGTACTACATTTTTCCATTATACCAAGAATAAAAACATTATCTTATTAATTGTCAGAATGGCGGCCGTTTGAATTTTTTAACATTAAATATCTCTGAAACCATTAACTTTACAAAAATGTAAATGACCACCATTTCGAAAATGCATAAGGTAACGTTTTATTTGTTGATATACTGGTATACTGCTAGCATACAAAATATGGATACAAATTTTCGACTCAAAATCTTCAAAATTTCTAAAGTTATCATTTTTTTTCATGTCAGACGAATAATGAAACGTTTATTGACATTTGCATATGAGAACTGTTTTATGGCCTGAATCTCTTACCAAAGTTAGTAAAATTTAAATAAAATACACTCTATATTAGATTTATTTTTAAACCTTTAACAAAACTATGAAAATGAATATAATCCATTTTCAATAAGTTGGTAATTTCCTTTTTTAGCTTTATTTGTGTTAGTAAATAATCTCAAATTTGGTAGGTAACCTTAATTTTACCAAACGTTGAACAAGATCCCGAATCATAAAATTGATGCCGATTTAGACATGGCAGCAGGTTTTAAAATAATGTATGTAAAATTTCTTTTTCAAAAATAACTTTTTACAATTAAGTCTTGTAAAATAAAACTGTTTTTAAAATTACTACAAATAAAACACAAATATAACTTTATAATTAAAAAACAAAAATCAACAAAGATTACTCTAGAACCCGATATTTACTATAAAACAAGTCAAATTTAGCACATAATATTGGGCTTACTGTTCGATGAACCCACTATACTTGTGGAAACCTCAAAATCCAAATGAAACCACAGTTTTTCACATTAAACAATTTATTCGCACAATACAAAAAAGTTTTAACGACCAAGTCGCATTGTCATATATGTGCACAAACCCTCCTGTCACTGTACTAGAGCCAGGACACTTGTTTCACTTAGGACTACTTGTATTATAACATGAAATTAAACTTATATGACCGCTATCAAGGTTTGTTTTGTTTTTTCGGAAATAATATCTTAACTCGTATTTTCTATTATTTGCAATTTTTCATACTGGTTTCAAATCTTCACATTTCTTCAAAATTTGAATGAAAACTGATTTTGAAAAAAAAAAATATCGTCTTTTATAATAGCTGTATGTGTAGATTTTTCTTATACCAATAGCGTCTATATTTTAACAAAATATGATCAAAATCATTGAAGCCAATTTTTTAAAATCAGAAATTTTGGTGTTTTGTACAATGGTAGGAACCCCAAATTTTGAGTTATTAAAAAAAGAAAATAAAACCTCCCAAGATATGTCCAAAATATGCCTACATTCCAAATTTGTTTGATTAAAATCAGTCCACTCCTTTGTTGTAGAGCACTGCACAGACAACACACGCTTTAGACAAACATCGGACGGACATCATCAACAATACCATTTTTTGGACGTCGAGAACCTCAAATCGAATATTTCGGCGTAAAATAAGTTTTTGGTGTGTTTTTTGTCATTATATTGGATGCATACCGAATAATTCTTATTTCATAGCTGTTTCGATGAAAAAGAACCATCATCAGAAGATTTAAAATTTCTTAATACACATATAGCATGAGACATAAACGCCCTTGAGCAGTCACAGAACTAAATGTGGTAATTGTATACAGTTTGTGTTTGTTTTTAAATATGACCAACCATGTTCTGTTTGCAAAATTAGAAATAAATTAATTTAAAAAAATATATACAGTTTGTCCCACAAAGAGATACCCGCTTTTGATTTTCTAATTGTTGCTTATTCGTCAACCGATTCTTTTGAAACTACACACTTTTTAATAATGTTACCAAAGATGGTGTGTGACAATTTCAATAGACTGGTGATTATAGAAAGAAAATGACGCCAAAACAAAGAAATCAACTTCAATGCCTCTTTACTTTCATCCTTTTACTCTTCCAGGTTTAATTGTGGAACAATTTGTGTTCGATTCATATTAAACAACATTTACATTAAAACACAAACTTATAACTTAATTCTTTTGAGTACAATTTTATTGTCTTTTGTAGTTGCAAAATGGTTTTTAGAGATGAGCAAAAAGTAGTGTTGTGAGTGGGCCATTGTATTTAATGAAGTTGAAGAATCAAATAGACAATTTCAGGTTGGCTTCACAGGTGTTGATCCACCAACCACTCACTCAATAATTAAGTGGAAAGATTTGTTTTGGAAACGTGAAATGTAGTGAAAAAGTACACCCTATCTCCTTACAAGAGAAGAGAAGAACTGGTTTGCGGTTCATTACTCCGTTCCGCAGGTAAACCAAAATTATTTAGAAAAGTAGAGCTTTAAACTGGAGTGCCCAAATCTTCAGTAAAAAGATTCGTAGAGAAAAAATAAATTATATTTTACAAAACCCACCTAGTCCTTAACCTACTTGAAGATGATCCGGGCAGAAGAATGAAGTTCTGTTCCCGCATCGTTGAGTTTCATGAGACTGATCCTGACTGGCATTCTCCTATTATTTTCTCAGACGAAGCGACTTTCTACAGCAATGGTTTTACAAATAGACACAACTCTAATTATTACAACACCCTAAACCCTCACGTTGTTGATTAGAAACTTCTTAAATCAAAAGTAATTATTATCCGGGTAGCTGTGACTGCTATTTTATGACATTTCAGACAGCACCATGACTGGAAGTAGGTATGAACAAGTTTCAAATCAACAAGTACACCCCCATTTTACGGTTCTGGAAATAGGCCACGCTATTTCGCCCCACTATGCAAATTCAGTCAAACAATTACTAAATAACAATCTTCAAGACTGTTGTATGATCGTGGAAGTAAGTTTTTAGATTGGCCAGTCTGGCCTCCTGATTTAACTGTGTGTGACTTTTTCTTATGGGGCTATTTGAAAGAGCAAGAGTACACAGATAGTTTCAACAATGATGAGGATTTGAAGAGCTTTGTCGAAGTGGAACTTCTTCGGATCCCACACAATTACTTTACAAGGGCGTACAAGTCATTGTTAGGTGTTACTATCAGTGTCTCGCAGTGGATGAGTTTTAGTTTGAATAAAATGATTAATTTTAATTGGTTTTTAAAACAAACCATTCGTTTTTAGTTTGTTTTAAAAGAAAATTGTGTTAGAACAAAATTACGTTTGTAGTTTTTTTCTAAACGTAACATAAGCTTTACTTTATTTATGCTTTATTTTGTATTCCCGCCATTTTGTTTCTATAAAACAGTTTGTTGAAATTTTCACACAACATTATTGGTAACTTATATAAAAGTATGTAAAGTTTCAAAAGAATCGGTTGAGGATTAATCATCTAACAGAAAATCAAAAGTGTTTACCTCTTCTGGGACACACTGTATATAACTCCTACTCTCTGCTTATTTAGTGAATCAGCTCTCGTGAGTTCCATAGCTGTCCATCTTCCAGTACTAAATAGCTCCACTCTGAACGCCCAAGTCGGTGATTCCTGTTTTATTGGTTTCTTACGTGTTCATAATCAAATGTTAATGGCAGTAGTCAATGTTTTTCTTCTTTTTTTACACCCGAACCTTAATTTTCAATTACATTCGGTTTATTTCATTGGTTAGAACTTTAACTTTCACCAACAACGAGTTCAAAGAAGTTGATAGAGTCAATTTTGAGAGATACGACCTGTAATAACTGCAATTATCGTTCTGTTTAAAATGCGGCTCTAACATTTACGATATTCATTAGCATCTCGTTTCCTCTTTTGGCGGTTCTTGTACACACCTACATTTTAAAACGTTGGATTTTTCGTTTCGCCTTCCCTAAAAACAAAACCATAAAATAAAGATCTGTGTTAGAAGTTTCAACGACTACAACTTATTTTACAATGTTTATGTTTCTACGTATCTACAGACTAAACCGTTGGACAGATTTTAATACGGTTTTCGATATTCAATTCTTCCATGATATCGTAATGCCTATGAATCGTAAATAATCAATTTGAACTGATAAAAAAATAATATTAAGGTAAATTTACGTTATCGGGTTATTTATGTGTGTTAAAACACAATGTTAAAACATCCGATGCCGGCTGTTGCTCAATAATATATTGAGATGTCTATGTAATTTATAGGCCTACGCAGTCTAGAGAAAGTTATGTGATGGGACAGAAAATGTATTTTTGTGAAGTATCCATTTTGAGAGAGTGATTTTTGGAATGATCTCTATCTTTCGTCAGTGCAGTACTCCTAAAAGCGTGGAATTTTTTCATCATAATGGTATTGATAATATCTTGGGATGTTTTCCCCATTTTTCGATAACTGAAATGTTGGGTGTCTCGCTGCCATAAAAAAAAAAAAAGAAGAAGAAAAAAACTATTTTCTGAAAACCAGTTCTAATATTTTCATTAAATTTTGTATGTGCTTAACGACCTAAACAAAACATGTCATTCATTCTCTCTCCAAAAGTCATTCATTATCTCTCATCGGCTGTTTCATGAGTTATCGGTAAAAAACAAAAAATGAAGTAGGCCTATATTATATCAAAATTGGTTTTTCCAATTTCATTCAAATTTTAAGTGAAATGTGAAGATTAATAATTCCAAGTAAACAAAAAAAAAATCGATTCCGGTATTATTTAAAAAAAATTAACACTGACCGCCGTCATTGAAAGACGATTTTAATGAAATACTATTTACGCGATGACGCGTTTAATGGTACAAGCGAAGTAATTTAGATGCTATATAAATAATTTGTGAGAGACTGGGTCCATGGTTCATTTTCACTTTTAGATTGACAATTACTGAACCGGGAATTTTTGTGACGAATAATCTTGCACTGTTTATTTAATTGGTTTTGGGGATGAATCAGTATAAAAAAAGTTTGTACAATGTTTTTGCACAGTTTATTATAATTCACTTCATTTTATTCACTTATACATTACAAAGCCCTATTTTTTAAATTTTGAATCTTTTTAATGGTTTAACCAAGAAATCATGTCAATAAATTTGGATTAATAAAAAGTAAAATCATACAATTTGTACCCCGTAAAAATTTGAATGGGTGATTATATCAATTTTTATATACGAGTTGCATATAATTAACTTTTAATTTTTAGTAAAGTAATATTTAAATGTTAAATCACATAGTTGCTCTCTTCTTCTTCCCAGCTAATTTTGCTACCAAAATATTTTTTTGTATTGTTCCTCCGTTTTTTTTCTATTTATATGCCCATATTACGACTCTTTTGTACTATTAATTAGAATCTCCATCTCAAATCTTTGTATGTTTTTAAATAGCTTTACTTGTCTTTTTTGCGGCTCTTCCCAGGAACCACATTTCAGGCCCTCCTTTGGTATCCTGCTTACAATTTGGAAATCATTGAATTAAAATTAAGTCATTTTACTGTGGTACATTAAAACCAATGACTCAATATAATATTTATAAAGTGTTTTATTTGCGTGAGCAATCTTGATTGTAAATTTTTCTGTTTAGAGCTATTTCGCCTATTTATCAGAAATCATCATCAAAAAATCAGAAAAAAAATAAAACATTTAATAAATATCATAGTAGTCATTAGTAGCAGTCCTAGTGCAAGGTTTCTACAACATACTATGACTAAGTAAGTAAATTATTTTGTATATTTTTTTTGTTGTTCTTTGCCTTTATTTCTTCTTTCATTACTCTTATATTGGTAATTTATTTATTTTAAATCCTGTTTTGTATTTCATGATCCGATTGTTGGTGAAAACAGTTTCCAGCTACTTACTCTAGCTTTCCGGCCCATATCTCTGTGCTTTTCTTTTCTCCCACACCCATAGCTTTACTCTTCTTAATGTATAAGATAATTTATCTTCTCTCCAAACTTTCTTTTCAATATTCTACCAATTTTTGTTAATCGTCATCAGGTTCCAATATAGCGGTCAAATTAATATTTTAAATAGCAAGACCATTCGGTGTTTTAGAACATGAAATTTAAGGCTTTTTGTTCTTGGATACATTTTGGTAAATTCAACCGTTTAGAATCCACGGCCTATGCAATATTGACAATTTATTATTTACATGTAAGTGTTTTTAATTATTATTTTAATTTTCAATTTGGTGTGAGAAAATCACTTCTTACCAAAAATAAGCCATATAGGCTATTTCAATGTGTAAAAGTGTATTTTATTACATTATTTCACATTTCGGTCCTTCCTTCTGTAATAGAAGTTTACAAAAGATCGTGGCTCTATATTTATACTTATGGTGGACTCATTTACAATCTGTTATAATTAAGATATTCCCTTTCTTTATGGAAGTAAAATCAGTGTTTTAAAAATAAAACCATCTTTTAAGTTTAACCTCTCTTTATACCCTATATATTGCACTTATTTTTTACATTAAATAGTCTTAACTTTGCTGTATTCAAACTAACACTAATTTCAGGAATAAAACTCTTTTAAAGTAGGGCCTAGAATTGAAATTTTTTTAAAGTACAATACAACACATTTTAATAGACTACCTTGTTTTCTGTAGGACATTATATTTTTACCCTAAATTGAATTATCAAATAATTATAAGCAAATTAAATATATAATAAAATTCCAATTATTCATAAACCATAGGGTTGTTGAGTTTATCATAGAAATATACACAACAATTTTTTTTTAAAGTCTTAGCATTACATGTTATACCTAAGGACACTACATTGGAAAATGACAGCAATTTTAATAAATTTAGATAACATATTTTTAAATCCCATAAAAAAGTAAAGAAGATTCCCCATATAAAGTTGTATCTCTTAGTTTTAGAGATCCTCTGTATACCAATAACTATGTGTACTATAACGTACTTATTTTTTCACACACAAAATATTTATACACGTACAGAATCACACATTCTTTCACGTTAGTCATATTTGTAAATTTATTATAACACAAATCTAAGCTTGACTTTGAAATAAAATAACCCACTAGGCTACATTTCCTAATACCTACCGTTCCACGATTATCTCAAGATTCACTCACTACAGTCTGTCTAGTGCCATTGACCCATTTAGTCTGCATATTCAATTAATTAATTGCTCTTGACATATAATTAGCTCAAAGGTCTTAGAGGCACGTATGCTCTCAGATCTCTGCACGGAGGTAAAAATGACGAATCAGTCTTTACATCATGGGTTTGTGGTTGCTCAGCTGACACCGGATATCTCGGTTTGATTACTTATTTCATGTTTGTTATTCACGTAAAAATGTAAACTCGAGCTCAGTTTCACCACAAAATATACAATAAATAAATTCTAAGTTAATCATTTTCACTACTGTTTTCTACATATATAGGTCTTGGCTCTTATAGTTTCGTGTTACAAAGGTTTGTGAACATGTAACAACTGAAGATGTTGACACTTTGTTGTTACTCACAAAAATTGTAATACTAAGCAAAAATTACTAAAATTAACAATGTAAGCTGAATCGGAGACAAATAAATAGAGAATAACCAAGAAAAAGTAGATCAATTAGGGTATTTTTCATTATATTAAGAACTATTGAAATTAATATCTATTGGTTTCTGAATATAAAACTCAAAACGCACAAAACATAATAATTATACAAATATACATTCAATATTGTCTTAATGATTACGATGAAAACTGTATAACATTGTATAACTCATAAAAACGAGAATTAAAAATAATACTTTCTTTATCATAAGACGGTCATATGGACTATCACGCCAATTACCATATTGTGACGCGTTCCAAGGACAGTCACGCAGACTCATAGAGGTTGGGATTCCGGTTAGATATAGCTTAGACGAATCTTCGGTCCCAACTTGAGATGGCAGTGGATCAGCTGTAGACACAGAAAAACGTATGCCGTAGAAGATGGGCTTACGGAGTAGACTGTGGGATGCCGACAGCTAGACTGAACTACCCGATTTATAATTCAGCAGATTTTTCTAGATTATTTTGTTGGGTTACATTTCGGATAATGGCGTTTCCGAGTTCTCCGGAAGGTCTAATAATGTGTCGCTTCACGGATAGCGTATATATTGAGAGATGTCTCTTAATAGGCTACCAACCTTAGACCACCTTGTTTATTTTTGCTTTCGGTTTGACGGAGATGAGTGATTTATAACATGAGAGGGTAGGGGCAACCAGATTTTCATACGTTAAGCCTATATCCAGATATTAAGTGGAGTTATTTCTCCCAATAATCGAAGTTCACAGCAATATGCATTGATAAAATAATTTATTTTGAACTTATACTGTGTCTGAGATAATAAGTAGGTACAGGATTTTTATATTTTTGCGTGGTGGGTGATCTAGGAAATTCACAATCATAGTATTGGGGTCGCAGTCAAGTGATTAAAAACAAAATCATTCTTTTATTACTGCTTCGTAAATCGCGGTTATGTTCGAATTGGAAATGTGGCTTTTTATTATCAATCTGATTATTTAACCTTCTATTGATTTTTTCCCAAAGTACAGACCTAGCTAACTGGATTTCTCCATTATTTCACACCTATAGTTGTATTTACAATTAAACGAACTGTTTATTGAACGAACAATATTTGAACAATTATTTCACCAAATACTTATATTAGGTTTGGTAAGGTCTAAAAGTGCGTTTCTTGTTGTTTGCTTTTGTTTTATAGGAGACACAAGTAAAGGAATAAACTCCGTAAAAATATAATACAGTTGTTATTTCACTCAGATTGTACAGCTGTGTAGTATTCAAGTTAAAGAAATGCTTTAAATAATATTACACATTTCTTTTATACGTAAACAATAGGTTTAACTGTTGATTCATTAAAACAAATTATTATTAACCATATATTTTATTTTTAATTATTCTACACTATAACTTTGCTTCTACATGTCATATAAGGCCGTATACACTCTTTTTTTATGCGGCCTTAAAAGCAACATAACATGCTCATATAACATTTACACAAGAAAAATTAAAAAAGCTATTGATAAAAACAAGTTCATAGGTACCATCACCCAGTTCCATCATACTATTTAATACAAGCAGATAATCTAGATGTAACGCTCAAAAGTCTAAATGATTGTCTTTTGGAGATTTGAAAGAAATGTTAAATAGTCTTCACTCTCTTTGGTCGTGTCATTGTCTCGCAATTGATGTGCCTCGAAGTGAAAAGAGCTTCCAATTACTAGGATAGTGTCGGTGACGAGGTCCTGCTGGATCTCATATTTTCTTGGTAGATCAACGTTCGGAATTATATTATTTACAATAACTTCGCTTTTTGTCATTGTAGATATGTGAGGTTGGTACCATTACAAGCAGAATTCATATCTGCACATTTTGATCTAATTTGTTATGTTATAATTTGAATAACACACTAGAAATGAACAGAAAACTGCTACAATTTAAAAAATTTACATTTTATTTTGTTTTTCAATAGCGTTCTATAAGAGCACACTAAAATCTCCTATATCAAATATCATGTTCCTATTTTAATAAATATGGCCGCCCTTACATGATATTTATATATGTACATGGCCATACATACAACCTCGATGACTGATGGACGGGATGTCAAAAATAACTTTTTTGGTTTCCTGAAGCCATAAAAAATGAAAATCAGTCAACAAATGGAGGTAGAAATTTTTTCTGATTACCAAAGTTATTCTATACTTTGTATATTGTGTTGGTTAAAAAAGAATTACATAACCCACTTAGAATTATACTATATTATATTATATCACTTAACCCAGACTAAACGGTTTTTCTTATTCTCCATTTTTACATTATCGATTTCCAAATTTAAAACTTGTTTTATTATAGCCAGTTAATTAGTGGGAGTATAGTTACGTTTATAAATGTGTTTGTAAAAAGTGTGTACAATATTTCCTAGTCCTAACCCATGAAGTATGAGCTAACTCTAAACAACAGCTTAAAATTGTCACTGAATTTTCTGCATAAGTGAATAGTTTCGATTTCACGAACTTCAAAAGCTCTAACAATATTTAAATACTGTATAATTCATATAACTATTTATAGATTCCAACTACATCCATGACAATGAAAATCAGATAAAAGCTAGTCTGAAAATACCAATAACCTCTTCGGCAAATCCAATGCCAACAAATAAGAAAAAAACATAAGCGCATTGACATAGGGCAGTAATTCCGATTGCAACTGTCACAATAAATATAAAGTTGAAATTAAAGCGGCCTTTGCTGATTAGAAGGTAGATATAAAGCGTGCTTCGCCACCTAATGAGAGCGATAACAACTAATTGGCCGGTAATTGTAGACATAAAGAATGTATTTGGCCGCTGGGGTTGGTAACACTTCGTGAGTCAGGAAATACTGGTGGCCGTGGCAGTATTGTTGTCTAATACTAATCATAGATACGTGTGCACGCACATGTTAGATTTTACTGTTAAACATTCATTAGGGAACAGGTTAAGTTGGATATCATCTAGTTTAAATATAATAAACTTCCTCATTCAAAAAGTTTATTAAACAAATCAAATTAGTTTCAAGATAAATCACTTACATTTTTGAAACTTAAAATATTTATAAATTATTTCAAACTACATTTATTTATACTTAGAATCCACGTTTATAAAATTCAAAAATTAGTTTTGTTTTTATTATTCTAATCTAGTTTATGAAACGTTAGTATTGTTTTTTTAAATATTCTAAAATATGCAAACTTTTTGAAGGAAGGAGCTTTCGGACGGATTTTTTTTAATTCTCCCATATTTGTAGGAGAGAGAAGTTATTGTGATGTGCAAAAACAAAATCAATGACGAGTCAAAGACCCCCTGAGTTAAACAGATCTTTCCAGATCTGGCAAAAATGAAAAATGAGCTTTCATCGCCGTCTTTAGAAAATCTATTTCAGTCAATTACGAATTACGTATTTACCCTTATATTTTGGTTTGCATTTGGAATTGTTTATTGCATAATATATTTAATACATAACTTTTAGTCCGAAACCTAAGAGTTCCAAAAAAAACAGTATATATATATATATATATATATATACGAGTATATATAAGTTTATATATACGAGTATGTAAGATTAGAACTTTTCAAGTTGAAATAAAATAAATAAAGGTTTAACAATTTTTGAAAAATTAGAGAATTTCATTACATCACACTTTCAGAGCGGTGTAAGACTTTCGATTGACAAAGTTTTTAAGTGTTTTACACAACCTGAATACAGTTCCAGTGAGGAGTTTATTTCTGAATGTGATTCGATAGTTTCACTGCACTGTGACAATAGCTCCGGTTTGAGTAAATTCTAACAAACAAAACATGTTTTGTTCAAGCCATTTTATAAAACTAAAGTATCAGAATTACCGATATAGGTCTAACCCAACTTAACCAAACACATAATAACTCAATCTTTCACTGTTGTGAATTATAGCTTTTTATATTGGTGCAAAATAAAAACTACAGCTGTTGGATTTTTATTTTTTTAAATCTTTTTTTAAATTATTCTGTACGGTTTAATTAATGTAAACGGTTAGAAAAGTATAATACCAAACAGTCAATCTTATAAAAAACAAACATATTGGAAGGTCAAAATTGATGTCAATTACGTGTTCAGAATGATCAAGAATGTTCCTTTTTACAAAATCTACCTACTATTTTAGAATAATCTAACTCTTTCACTAAAAAACGCAAAAAGATCCTTCGAAGGCATTTAAGTGTAATAATCCAAGGTTAAATTGAAAACTAACATAATCGGCAAGCTCACATAAAATATTCGAGACCTTAAAACAGAAGAAAAACACGTGTTTGAAATGTCAAATTTGTTCCCTCTGGCTTAAAAACTTCAAAATGCGAATTAGTGACCATTTGAGGCATATATGAATATGCAGATTTAAATACACCTTCTGCAACTTAAATGAAAACCCTGCGGATAAATTATAATAAAATCTACAATCTTGAGTTTATTCTCTGACGCCTTCAACACAGGATAATGAGTCTGAATTATTAATGTGTGAAGTCCTAGATCAGGTGTGTCCTATGGCGTCAAGTAGTTTCCACTATTTACATACAATAGACTACAAAATCTCTCGTATTCCGTAGTCAGTGTATTAACCGTTGATTACGATGGCAGCTGCCAATAAACTAAATTCGATTGAAGGTCGCAGATTATTTAGAAAGTAACATAATTTAACGGTGGTGCAGCTGCGTTGGTAAGTATTGAAATTCATAACACAAACTAGTGCAAGAAGGCTTTTATCAGAAGTAATCTCAGCGTTGCATTGGTTCTTGTTTTATTCATGTGACAATACAGCACGGAGACGGTGTTGTCTGATTGTACGCCGCAATGTTTCATAGATAATAATACATCTCACAATCAGGGGTGGATGATATATTATAGTTACATATATCTAACGGATATTATACTGAGGTAAGTTACTAATAGGCGTTTACGTTTTGTGATTTATTCATCTCGCGAAAACAATACATTTCTCTGAATTAATAGGGTTAATAGTTTCTTTAAAGATGTACTGTTTTAGTAATCCAATAAATTCATAGGAGTAAATTTAAAAATATTTTAGGAACGATAAATTTGTATTTATAGGTGTATAGTGGACGTAATGCATTGTAGTTCTATACAAAATTGAACACTAATGTCGATAAAAATTTCAATGAATTTGATTAACGCTTCCTTTAGTACAAATAAGTTATATTAGTTCCAGAAATCACTCAGTCCCGCTCTTTATCTACGCTCTAATTTAGCTAAAACTTTACAAATTTCCTTATTAATCATTTACATATGTAACAGTTGGTATTAAACATTTTGCAATATTTGTAAAACTGATTTAAGGTGGTTTCTTGTTCTACATATACGATTCTTAAAAATATTACAGACCAAGATATTGTCAAAAACTAAGAAGAGTTAGCTATATTTATGGCGATTAGTTCAACGTTGTATCGTATTCACATTGTAGCTGTTTCTTGAAAAAGAGGTTATAAGTTGAGTAAGAGGTACCTGCAGTGTTGATCGTTGATTGATCTAGGAAAAGGGTGTGACAATGTTCCCAAGGTAAACTTTATAATAATTTGACAAAAATAGGAGCAAATTAGATTTTATTACTGCCACGAGGAACTTGTACAAGGACAAGTGACCTGTATTGGAATAGGATTCAGGGGAAGTATTGCGTCATTAAAGAGCTACTTCAAAGTGGATCATCTCTCACACTCTTTATATTGTATCGTTGGTCGATTTTGACGAGAGGGAAAAATATGAAAGTCATTAAGAGACTATGGGATATTTTCTTGTATTTTTTGGATGGCCAGATTGTAGCATCAGAAAAGCAAGGCAATTTAAGCTTACATTTTCCAATTGCAATTTAGGGTGAGTAGAACGCTTACAGGAATCTGAATCATATGGTCTAAAAATAATTATGAGTAAATATTGAAATATTAAAATGTATTTTTTTAACAGAGGTTAAGGTTTAGTGAAAGAGCGTATAACCTTTTAAACCCTACTAAAATATGCAGAACTATTTTAATTTTGTTTTACAGTATCCATGATCATTTGAATTCAATGCCAATTGCGTTATAAATGTAAATGTAATGAAATATTATCTTCTCGGTTATAATCCGAGAAGAATCTGAGGTCTTGGTAAACTATAATAAGTTCTTAACCATCTAACACAGGTACCACAGTGAGTGATGTTTAAAGACTAGAACTAACGGCTAGTTAGTTTGGAAGGAGAAGCTGCAGGTTTGTCCAGAAGGAAAAATGAAGATGGTGGAGGTAAGGGAAACAGCTGACTTATAATTATAATTACTAAGATACAAACTCTAATGTTTTATTGTTTAAAAAAATGTGTTAAAAATTTTATGAATTCAAACAACTCTTATAAAAATTATATGCAGGTGAAAATATTTTACACACATATATATTATAAGAATATTACTGCCTTAATGTGTACATAAACACGTTTTTACTTTTAGGGTAGAATAACTACAGACTCACTGTTCTCCTGCTTGTCAAACCGTAGGTTTTTGTGATTCTAATCCTACGCCTAATTCCTTAGGCCTTAGGATGATTACTTGATTAGTTCAATAATATTAGTGTCCTGAACTACTTCTGGTTGCTGAACTCAAAAGATCAATTTTTGATCACGTACTCAGCTATAGAGTAGAAAGTTTGCGGAAGTTTTAGTCTTGTCCGCACAGAGTTCATTTTAGTGCCGTCTGATGGAGATCTACCTTATGTGTCCGGAGTCGACTACGTCCGGTGGGACCAATCTAGTTTTGATCCTACAAGGCAGGCATGAGCTCACTGTTTGGCTAATCTGCCTGCTCGTTCTATTCCTTCAATTACTAAGCACTTAGGAACCCATCCAAGCTGGGCAGAGTTGATGGTGTCACACACAAATCTGAAAGAATTAGAACTAGAATCTTTGTAAAATGTTTTGATTTTTAGTAGAAAGTTTTTTAATTAACACTCTGTATAATCAATTTTGCCTATTATATATCCTATAATATTTTTTTTTGGTTTCTCGGAATATATTTCTTTCCACTATTGTTAAGTTCGATTAGGAATATTTCTCATTGTTTGATTAAAATCGACATATTTCCCAACCCGAGCGTGGAGTATATACTCTGCATAGTCGTGCAATCGTGAAAACAGAGTGTTGTAACAAGACGAATATCTAATAAGAGATTTCGTTTTCTATATTCGATTCGTGTCTGTATATTTCGAAATGCACCGAGTTTACGTTTACAATACAATCCTATTCATTGAGCTGTGGTGATAATAGATGCATATTATCAAGAGTCCATTGCACCCGTTGCAGGAGATATAAACAAAGCATTCTCATTTTATAAATACTGTTCATTTAAAAGAAAGGTAGTTTTGTTTTTTGTTTAATGTAATTCTTATATAGTGTGGCTGTTAATTTCGAACCTATACAAGAGAATAGACAAAAAAATATTTAGGCTATTGGAATTGAATGTTATCAGCATTATGAATTTATCAGAAATTTTTTAATTAGAGACATATTTTTGTATTACACGTTATCGCAAAGCGCTGTGTACGCCTAGAACCCTCCAATTGATATCTGCCTGTTGAAAGACAAAAAGTCAACTATAGATTAAGAAACGAGAAATGTAATTAATTTAATTGTGCCTTAATTATATTTCAGAATTTTGAGCTAGAAATAGCATGAATAAAGGCTAAAAACGAAGTAAGAGAGATTCTCCTGGATAACTGTCAAAAAAGATGACATAACGAGCTAATCCTTCAGATAAAACCGAAGCTTTAGAGATATCGTTAGGTGGAAAGTTATCGAAGTAAGCCGATTGAACATGAGAGTTTTAATATATGGTTAAGACGACTTAATTTCAGAGAGAAAAAAACTACTGGGAGTACCGAGAAAACAGTGCGACATAATGTTTAAGCAATTTTCAGCGTGGAATACGGTGCAGTAGATGGGAACACCACACGAGTGCGGTTGATAGGACGGTGTAAAGACAGAATGAGTTTTATTTTTGCAATGATTATAATAGCTGGGCAGCAGTGGCAAAAGGAGCCTATTGCGGTAATTAAAATGAATACAACATGGCGTATGGACAGAAATTTTAATGAATTAATACTTTTCATAGTACAGTAAGGAACATTACTCGATAACAATCGAAAACTTCAACACGAAAGTTATGAAAGAAGACGGAAAGAAGAAAAAACACTATACTATTATACCGAAGAGTATGAGAAAAAATATGATTTACGGTAGTACATGCGCAAGGAATATGTCTTGTGTAGGCAAGGATTTGTGGGATTAACGGGAAAATAAATAAAGAATTGCAAATTTGTCGAAAGATTTGATGTTATAAAATGTTCATTACATTAGGAAAACTATGATTAAATTAAATCAAAATCATTTGATCTGTCCATACCGAATACCCAAACAAACGTCGCCGCGTTTACTACAAAATATTCTGAGTCTACCATCTCACAATTCTCATCTTAAAGATATATTTGGTAACAAAATCTATTTTTACTCAAATTGCAGATAAGACAGCTATAACTTGCCAACATTATTTTTCTCCTATAATCAGAAGGAACAGTTTTTGTCTTTAATATATTTTCAGAATAACAAAATAAAAATTTTCGTAGACACTTATACAATGTTCTCTCGGTATTTTATCTATCTCTGAGTTGTTTATGTCTACACTAGTTTTGTGTGCATGCATTCATAATTCTCGATATAATAATAGACATTTCATAAGGTTCATTCATCTTAGAAGGTAAATTTAGAAACGATCTTCTTCGTAGCCTGTTTTCCAAGCTGTTGAGAATCTACAGTATCTACTCTGATGAACTCTACAGTCGTTTCCTCAATTTTCACGGCTTGAAAAAAATCTTGTACTTTCATTAACAGTTCACTAATATTCAGAAGTGTCTTTTCTGTGCTTTGATTAATAACTGAGATATGTGTTGATTCGAATTGATTTGATATTTCTGTGAATTGTTTACCGGTGAAAAGATCCAAAATTAACGTGTATACCTATTTGAATTTTAAGTATATTTTCGAATCAAATAAGTTTAGGTTCTGTCGAAATTTTAAAACTCGATAAGGTTAGTGCCAAAAATGTGTTTTGTTAATATTGATGGAAATAGGAAGAAAATCAAATGTATTTAGTTCTGTTTTATCCCCCATATATTTCATTTGCAAGAAAATTCAATTCAATAAAATAGGGCACCATCTGTTTGTGAATTTTTTTGATAGTTTTAAATTTTTTCAATGTTGATTTATATACTTTAAAAAATTTATATTTTGTTGTAATTTTTCAAATTCATTTTAAAAGTAAAAGTTAATGCACATCCTTCATTGATATAAATTTACTGAAAAGGGCAATTGAAGACATTAGGAACTGTTAAGTTCAGAAAGGGTAATGTCTAAATCTAGATGACTTTTCTGTATAATATTTGATTTAAAGGTAGACCGTGATGATTACTGAATACCGAAATGGAAAATAGAAACAACTACCTAGAAAATACTTGATAGTTGGGAGAAAGCCATTTGATCAATTGTTTTACAGCTACGCAAATTGTAGGAATAATATACGATTTTGTAAATACTAATCATTTAATACTTACTCGACCGAATTTTATTTTTCCTGTTTCACAACTATATCTGTCGAGTTAACAGAAGTTTAAGTAATTCTACAGACAGATAGACAATTATTGTTACTTGGTCATTACCCATAATATCCAGAGGTTTTAATTTAAGTTCTAGTTACCTAACACTGACTTCATATCCGAATTGCTCATTTCACCGTCTTTTGCATTGATAAAAAGTGTAGGAGATTAAATTATAAACTTATTGACTAAATATTTCAACTCTGTACTAATTCAACTGTACAGTACTAAATTCCTTCTCAATATTAGCCGCCAAATCCCAAAACTAATGAACAGTTAGGCCACCAACAATATAGAAAATGTATCATGATTTAATTTAAACTGAAATATTTTACAATAATAAATTCTCGCGATTCGCAGAGTAGACAGCGCGTAGGTGGTCCACGTGTAGGTGCTCTCCAGCATGCCCACCATGAAGACAATAATTAGCGTAAGTAGAGGCACAAGGCACGGACAGCCGCCATGGAACAGTTCAAAGCGTAACTGGGTTTGAAAGGAAGACGTTAATGCTTAATTATTACGACAAGTGATAGAGTGGAGAGTAGACAGCGAACTATAGATGTTACAGAAGCGATTGCGTGCGTAGTTTATAGAAGATATTCACAAATCGTTTAAGAATTGATTTTAGAAGTTTGAATGAAAAGAAAAGCTTGTGTGATGGTCTCAGAGCCAAAAAGGACAAGGTTGTTATGTTACTTTTATATAGACCTAGTGGACAAATAGATGGAAAATTATAGATTTGTACAAAAATATATATTTTTAAATTTCGCTTTCAACTTTAAAATCGACAAACAATTTAAATTGGGACGTTTATTTTTGGAATCTATATCGATGAAGTGAACAATTATTACTGTTTTAAATAATGTATGTAGCCTATGTGTGTTTGTTTAATTAGCCTAAACAAAATACATTCGGTCACTATATTTGTTCCTTAGCTGGTCTGTATTTTATTTTTACTTTCTCAAATATTCAAAAATCATATAATGGATAAAAATAAGTTGACTATTTTACAGATATACCATTTTGATGTCGCACAGCCCAAGAGTTTTAAAAAAATTATATCTCTCTGTCGTCTGTTTTCTGAGAAGTACTCTATATCTTAAACGCGGGAACCAATTTCAATCAAACGTGGTATATTTTAATTAAAGCCCATATATATATATATATATATATATATATATATATATATATATATATTGGTCATATCTCGGTATTTAATTTTTTTTTTTTTTTATAACTCAAAATTTTTAAAGTTTTGTAACTGTAACATTTTGTAGCTGACAAAAGAAAAACACTATGATATTCATAAAATCGACTAAAGATTTCATTGACTCAAGTGTAGCATCAAAAGACCCATACAAAACGTATTTGTCGCCATCTCTCCAAAAATGGCGTTTCATGTGTTATCGGTAAAACAAACAAATATATATATATATATAGCCTAAATCGGTCAAAGGAACCGTTATAAAAGACATAATTTCTCTAATTCTGCTACGCGATTATCTTTAAAATTTTTAGTATCATATTAAAAATAAAATTTCAAATATGTGTGCGAAGTCGCCTGTAAAAAAATATTACGGTTTAGGAATAATTGAGAAAAAACAAAAATGAACTTTGAACACCATTATAATAGCTCGAATTAAGGTGAGGCAAATTTAGGCCCTACTTAATTATACTTTTTTTATTTTTTAAACTGTAGTTTATTTTCAGTTTGACTTGACACTGAACTGTCATTTATGGTTGGTTTTTGTAGATAGGTGAGTGAGAAATTTGGTACATTGTTTTTTGCACAGTTTATTTATATTTCCTTAACTGTAAATTTGTCATTACCTTATTGTAAAGATAAACACACAACTAATAGATGTTATTGAGGGAAAATTGTATTGTAATGTTACTTGAAATTTATTGATTTCTAGTCGTCATGTCCCTACTCAAAACACATTTAGATTTCGTACTTTTAGCAGTGCATCTCAAAGATAGTAGGCATTAAACATATTCTGTATGAATCAATGTTTTTGAACCTAAAAAAATATTGCAAAGTACAAGTGTTAGTTGAAAATTTTAGTTTGAATTATAAACACAAACCAAAATTTGTATTTATTACAATATAACTCACAATACTAAATTATATGGAATGTTTAATTTTCTTGGAGCAAGCAATCTTGTTAAACTTCATGGAGGCGTTTGTAAAAATTGAATGAACGTATTACAAAGTGTGCACACTAATCTCGTACATGAATAATAAAAATCCATTTTAATGTGAAGGATAAATATTCAATTTATAGGTTTATATTGATTTTATGACCTTTATAGATAAATATATTTCTACAAATTGGATAGAAATGTGTGTCGCGACATTTTAGAATATAAATAAATTCACATAACAGATTTAGCACACGTTGCACTTTGCTAGCAAACTCTAGTCACATAGGCTACGATGCCACAATATGTGAAATGCGGTAGTATTCAAGATTTTACAAGAGATAAAAAGAGACGGAGAAGGAAGGAGGGGGGAAAGAGCAATATGTGCATCAGGTAACTGCAGTTAGCGTCTACGATTCTCTTGAAACAAGAAAACGATAGTGGAAGTACTTCACGGAGCGAGAACGTTATTCAACACAATTAGCTACATTTCCAAGAGATAGGCTTACAGACGGTCTTTGATTTATTTGAACCAGTTAAAGGATTTTTAGTTCGTAAACAACAGAACGTTCTGCGCATGCTTAACTCTATTACAGTGACGTCATAACGAATTCTGCATTGCTCATGATATACTTTATTTTTCTTTCTCTTTTATTTAATTTTTTTTAATTAATTTCTGAAAGGCTATTAAGTTTACGTATGAACATAATCTGTGCGATGACTCATAGTGTCTTCACGTCGACGATTCACTCTAATTGGACAGTAAACGGGGTAAAAATGATTTATTACCGTCGAGTATAATAGTTCATCAGAGAGACTATGCTCTGGTTGCATTTAACTGCGTTGTTTAAACATTAATTTACTTTATTGCTTCCTGTATTACCAGTGTTATGGAATGAAGTGTTTTATGAACTTTTTTTTTGAAGTGAAAATTCTTATGGCGGGTAGCAGTAAAAATAAGGGAGTGTGGGAAAATAATGCAACAGGTCCGGCTCTCACAAGTGTCAGCTTTATTTTGTTTCTTAAATTCTAATAAATCGATTAAATAAATTAATGTAGATTATAAATATTCTGCTTGACTATCTGTTCGTCAGTCTGTCTGCCAATCTGTATATTAAATAAATTTCCCATCTGCCGTAGGATTTTGTTTTTATTTTTCGTTGAGCTAACCGATTACAAGAATTAAAATATTTATAAAAAATAAATTTTAAAAATAGTGTTCAATATTGCTGAAACCACAAGAGTTTTATTTAACATGGTATTATTAATATAGTTTATTTTGACATTTGTCATCATTTATGTTTATAATAACTAATATACGACATTTTGAGAAAGTGGATCATCTTGCGTTATCAAGTTATAAACCTAGTACATGAGAAATATGAGAAGAGCTTAGTTGTCTAGCGACCATTTTGGAAAATAAAACCTGAAATCTAAGAGTGGAACTAAAAGTACATCTGAGCTGTCAAAATAACTAAAGCTGTACTAGAATATTAACAATATGAAAAAGAGCTAACGTACCCTACTAGGTAAGTCTATATTGAAGAATAAAACTAAAAAATAGAACCCAGAGCTAAATCTAGATCTAAAATTAATCAAACAAAATCGCATTTACATTTTGTTTTCTGTTCTCTAAGCCTTCCCTTAACTAATTACTCATCTTAGGGTGCGGCATATACGTCCCTATGAAGTTAATTATTCAATTTCATTTCACCAATAACATACATTAAAAACTTGATATTTTCGTTCTTATAGAACTTATACACTATAAGTACAATATCCTAAAATTTCTGTATTGTTACAACAAATAAAAGATCAGTGGGGAATATAGGACAATAAACGTGTTCTCTGCCACACTTGTCAAGCAGATGGGAGAAGTACTGATAGAAAATGTTAAATAATGAGTTGGAGAAGCTCGATCATGCGAACAGGTTTGATCTTTAGTTTATTGTAGATATAACACTATTCATTTGAAAAAAATAATTCATAGTTATTTTTTCGTTCTCATAGAACGTATACACTATAAAGTACAATATCCTACAATTCCTGAAAGCTTACAACAAACAAAAGATCAGTGACGAATATATGACAACAAAACTGTTCCCTGATATACCGACCGAAGGGAGAAGTACTGATAGAAAATGTTAAATAATAAGTTGGAGAAGCTTGATCATGCGCCCAGGTTTGTTCTTTAGTTTATTGTAGAGTTATAATATTGTAGACAAAACACTATTCACTTGAAAAGAATTTATTAATAGTTGTTTTTTGAAGATGAAATTATTTGGACCCGCATTAACCTGTATTGTTTAAAAAATAATAAAAGAAATTCGTACTTAAAAAATATTAAAAAAAAAATCTTTTAGTTAAAAGTCGTCGAGCTGTTTTAACAATGGATGTTGTAAAACACATTACTTATAAAATGGTCTATTTGTTACATATTGTAAACCGTATATTATAATAGTTATGGATGAGATAATGGTCCAAAAATTTAGTAAATTAAGGACAAAAAATAAACCACATTAGAAGATATTCATAGATACATTGTTTTATGCATTGATTTAGTAAATATTTGTTTACCAAATATTTTTCCAAAAGTTAAAATTGAATGAAAGATAAATAAATAAACACGACAGCTAACACAGTTTCCAACTTTCAACTAATAGCTATCGTAAAACCTTCTATAACAGTTCACTGGCGATAGCTTCTTGCCTCCAGCTATTTCGCGGAGGTTTCTAACTATATAATAGCACATATTACTGAATGTATATTTTGGGATGAACGGCTTTTATCGTTTGATGGAAGACATTTAATCAAAGAGGTTAGACCGGTGTATTTAGATCTAATTTTAGATAATTCCTAAGGTGTCTAAAACAACCACTTTGCATTCATTTGCATACGCTGGTCCCACGATACTCTCGAAATCAAGGAACACGTAGCCCGCCATCAGCAACAATAGAACTTAAGTACCGGCGGCAATAGTGTCAACACTCAATCCTTGTTCAACATTTCAATTAATTTGCATAGTTTAACTTGTTTTGTAATTTAAAAAATAATTTTAGGTTATAAACGTTTATTTTCACACATTAAAGATACAATTTCTGTTGTTATCCTTGAAGTTTTGTTGTTAAGTTACAAACACACACTGAACGTAGCTATTCGTAAATGTTATAACTTTTTTCCTTGTTGTTTAAAGGCGAAAAACCTCTCTGTCATCACCCCTTAAAAATAAAAAGAAGACCATAAAATAAAGACACGATCGGAAAAGAACAAGAGTTGATCAAAAGAGACTGATAAGAAAGGTGAAAGAGATGGATATAACTCAAGACTAAATGAAAGGTGTAGATACAGCTAGGACCCTCAGGCTTGCCACAACCCTACTTACTATAAGTGTGCCCCTGAGGGATGTGTAAACAACCTCAATATACAAATAAATCTATATTTGTATTGACCACATGTACTGAATTATGATTAAAATTGTCAAATATAAATTAATCGAACATTTGCCACGTTTTTTTACTATTAAACAACTTCCGTTATGAAATGATAAACGTAGAACACGAGAAGCGTGAAAAACGCCAACCTACGTAGACGTTTAGTTTGGTTTAGAAGAAATTATCTCAGACTAAATGTAGGCCTAAGTAGTCAAAATAACTAAACATGATAAGGAAAACAAGACGTCACAGAACTACACAATACAAAGAATGACACACACCATGTTGAAACGAGCTATTTCCTTTTCTTGTTGTTTAAGGGCGAAAACTTCTCGATTTGTATAGACTTATAAAAAAAGAAGGTAAGATAAAGTCTTCTATCCCTCGAATACCTTAATAGCACCGGGATCGGAAAAGAATAAGACTTGGTGAAGAAAGCTTTAAACGTGTACAAACGTATTTCAAAAAGGAACTACATGAAAAAAGTGTAGTTTCAGCCGGGTTCCCTTGGGATTGCTTGTGAGCCCGATGGTTCGAAACGAACAAATCACAAAATTTTGATTAAACTATATCAATTATATAAACAATCCATCATTATAATAACCAGGATATGAATAATTATTTTTAGATTTATTTATGAAGTTATGTATATTTCATTGTCTCTGTCGATTTTCAACGGTGATAATTTCTAGCTGTTTGTTGAATTTGCAAATGCGTAGAAATTTTTGTTTAATATAGACAAATAAATAACTAGTACATTTTTTCCTTTTTTATTTTTCATAATGGTGGACATTTTAAACAGTTTTTTTGCCATATATAGTATTATTTAAATTATAAAATACTAAATTAAATAAAATTTGTGGAAATCAATACTGCATGTATTAATACTAAACCCTCATCTCTACAATTTCAACTATTGAAATTATTGTCAAAAATGTTGGAACCCACACCAAAGAATAAGTGATATTCGTTTAGTTACGAGATTCAAGAGGCCGAGCTTAGCGAGTGGAGACTTCTTCACATATTTAGAAGATATTTCCGTAATATTTCCTACGAACCGTGAAATCAACAGTCATTACATTCAGAGGATGCTTGTATTACTTTGTATGATACGGCTGGGTAAGTACCATGATGTACCCCTCCTACTTATTTTGATCTTGTGGATGTGTGTAAAATAAAGTAAAATGTGTTTACGCTGTATATTTAATTCGCAATTTCATGCTTTCAAATTTGTTTGTTTATTTGTATTCATTTAATGTGCGAGAATGTTTTTACAACGTGTGTATTATTTATTTCTTCATCTAGGTATATTTTTACAAGTATAATGTCTGTAACCAGTTACTTTCTATGGCGCAGTGTCGCATGTATCGGTTACCTAGAAGCCTTATAAGAAGTCGGACATACAACCGAATACAACACGTCTTGCTGTAACTTTATATCACAGCATGATCTGCAAGATCAGAGATCAAGTCTGAGACAAATTGGGAATTGGTGTGATCCAGTTGTTTCGTTGCAGGTTCCTTTTGTGGATGACCACATCCGGGAAGACGCTCCTCGCCATAAACACACACAGATTATAAATGCTATATAAGGTGGTTTGTCTGCCTAACCATATGAGCAACATTGCGGTCGGGTATGATAAAGAATATTAACGTTGTGAAATTGTGTTGGCACAAATCTCTGAGTATTAGTTTCATTTGAGTAGGAAATAAACTAGGTTGTTATGAAATACTGGAGAGAACCAAGTCTGGAAGTTATGTTGTTATTTATTGATTCCATGGTTTTTCTTGTTGTTCAAAGGTGAAAAATCATTCGGCGATCATCGCTTTGTAATACAAATCAGTGGCCCAACTATGAGATACTTACCCGCCCATTAATGTAACACAAGCTGATCATATAAATTTAATGGCTAAAGTTTGTCTATTGGGCTGTGTTGGAAATATTTACAAAGTCTAGCCAAGAATATGTAGGATAGGACACGTTTACTCAACTCGTTTTCGGAACCTCGTCCTTGTGGTTATCACTATATTTTGTGACGTCAGTTAAGCTCTAACGGTCCTCGTATTAAATACAGTTCTTTCGGTTCGCTTGTCCCAGTGTCTAAGCTCTCGCAGCTGTACATATGTGAAGAAACCTCTAGCCGCTACGCTCCTGTCGGATTTCATAACTATAATAATCGCATTTTCATGGGATTAAATTTTTGACAATAACTTCTCTTTGTCATCGTAGAGATGTGAAGTTGGTACCAATACATGAAGAATTAATTGTAAACTACGAATTTGCATCTGATTTAGCGAATCATATGTTGAATAATACACGAAATAACAACAAAAACTAATTAAATTGGCGGCCATTTTGACACTTTTAATACGATTTTTATGAATTTCAATAGGGTTGATTATAAACACAATATAGTCCCCTGTTCAAAATTTCATTTTCATATTTTAGTATTTGTGGGAGCTATTGTGCTTACGTACAGAAGACATTGACGAAGGACAAACTTTTTCGGTTTTCTGAGACCATGAAACGTAAAGATCAGTCGAAAACAGAGGTCCTTATGTTATACTTCGTATACCGGGTAATTAAATAGAAGAAAAGAACATAAATTAGACACCCCTAGCCTCGAATACTCTAATAGTGTTAGGGTCGGAAGGGAACAAAAGTTGGTCAAGAGATTCCTAAGATTTTTTTTACTTTCAAAAGAAGACAAGTGATCACTATATTACTCCAGATGTCTGATTTTTATCTTCATTTTATAACTTAATTCTCAAAAAAACCGTAGTTCTTATAAGTTTTTTATGTTTTGTCCACAATTAATGTATTTATTGAAAATGAATAATTTATTGTAGATAAAACACTACAAACATTTAAGAACGTTACCAACATTTTTACTGTAGAAATGTCATTTGAGCATCGTTAAATGATGATTTTAAATCTAAGTAAAATTAAATTTAAATATAAGTATTGCACAACCTTACACAACGTATAGATGCAAAGTTATTGACAAAAATTACGTACCTCAGCCGCCATTTTCAATTTACCAAACGATTGTTCTGAATATCAAATCGAATCTTCGTTTAGACTACAAACTGGTTCAAATTTGGTGTCATGAGGATTCACCTTTCGTTAGTTATCGTGCTTAACCCAAAGTGGCAGTTTTTACGTTATAGTCTTTCCTTTCGCTTAGACAGTTTATTATACGGTATTCATATAAATCTGTTTGTAATTTGTGTCTGTTGTCGGCAGGTTTAAGGCCTCACTACAGATGTAGTCCACCTTGTAAGTTAACAAATTGCTTTACATAAGTTTGTTACAACTTTAAGTTTGCTTTATAAAATATTTCTTGTTCACAAAGTTGTTAATACGTAAACATTAGAACTTGTTCAATAAATTGCAAAATGTAAATTGATTTTATTACATTTTCAGAACATTTTCACAACTTGGCATTTTACAGGTTTTAAACTGTCCGTGAGATTAGATTTATAAATAACTGGAATTTTGTAGGTTATCTATTTAAAACTTGTAACATTTCAGACGTTAATTATAAACACAAATATGTATGAAAGTTATATAAATAAATTAAATATTTCAACGGTAAACCAATACTGTTTTTTGAAATATAAAATATATTTTTTCATGAAACTATAAAATATTTGTTTTAAATGTTGGTGTTACTACCTTTAAACGAAAGTGGTATTATCTTACACAACTAGAGTGCTTGGTATCATTTTCAAACTACCAAATTATAGTTTATGGCCATGCGTGTGTTCATTATATGTTTGGAAAATATTCAGTTGATATTATCCATAGCGTATTTATATTCGTTACACCCAGTTTATTTATTTTTTTAAACTTGCTGAAGACAGTAAGTTGTTTTTATACCACAATCTTAAAACAAAAATAAATTAATATTATAGTCTTCCTTCCACTAGATCTGTTCATAAAGACAGTGACAAAAAGAATGTATATAATCTATAATGTGAAATACAATGAAGTGTATATGAGATTGTCCGGGATACTCCAGAATAACATCTATGATATCTAAGGAGAGATTACGCTGGGGTATGTTCTCTAATATATGTTCTCTTCTTAGGAACGTACGTATTCCTTCTCAAAACCTATACGGAATAGCTAGAGGTAAAGAAGCCTTTATCCATGAATGAGCAGGGTGGTTCACAAACGATTCCAACACAAAGGTAGAACAGGTGCTGGAATCCCGGGGAAAAGACTTGGGCAGAACTGTGTCCTGCCGATTGGAATGTACCCAACAGTCTTTAAGTCACACATTATAACTTTAATGGAATGTGTCCAAGGAAATTTAAAATTTGATACAAGGACTTTATGTACACAGAACGTCAAGTGGTTTTAAAATCCTTGGATTCTAACGAATTCAGGTCATAGTTATTCTTTAATTGGTTCAGAATCACATCTTGGTTGGCGGTGCGGGGAAGCTCAAAAGTGTTACGCTTTGCTGGGTTCCTGGACATGCTGGAAGCTGGAATGAATGCTGGCTAACAAAGCTTCAGTAGTGAAACTTACAGGATCTAAGTCGTCTTTGCCGTATATCCAAGAGGCTGGCGATGTAAAGCATCATCACCAGTAAAGAAAGAGTACCAGTAAAGATGGATGAGTAACTCAGGTCAAAGGATGAACACATTCTTACGTTGAACCGCTCTGAACAAATTCCATCTGACCATCTCTATTTAGTAAGATGGTTAGTTACAGGGTAATCTACTTTATTAAACATATACATAGTTTTACCCTACACAATGGAGAGCCTCTATTTAAGAAATGTGATTTGCAATAGGAAAATTCAGTGCACTTAATGCGAATGTCTCTATAAGGAAAGTACTAAGGCACTTTTCCCCAGATTATGAAGTTCGTGGCTTAAGGGTTATCCAGAAGATGTCTAAGGGCATCAAATCATCTATTTTCCTTTTGAGAACGCAATAAGTGTAGTTGATGTGCAAAAGGAATAGACCGCACAATTGAAGAAAAAGAAAAGATTATAAGGACCAGCTTATTATTATTTCAGAAGATTATAAGGATTATTATTTCAGAACTCCGTAATTTCAAATTCAATTTTATCAAAATAAGATTTAAGTATAGAACCAGTTTATGATAATAAGAAAATTAATACGAAAAATAAAAAGTACACAAAACAAAAACAAAAAAAATCTGAGCTGAATTTACTTTTACCAGAAAAGTATTATAAAAATGAAACAATGTTTTTATGAAATACAATGTAAAAGCGACGATCAACAAGAACAGCACTATATTCATTAATTAAGTAATAAATAAGAGAAAGTGATAAAAATGGAGTCTACGAAAAAATGAAATTACAGCACCATATATAGGTCAAACCGGTTGAAAGTTAAAAACATGATTTAGAGAACATATTAGGTCCTACAAATACGAAAAAAGAGATTTAAATTACACTACTCATTTACTAAAAGAGGGTCATATCCCATATGAAATGAAAGATTCAAGGGGTACTTTAGTTGCAACAAAGGAAGACGTCGAAATATAACATAATAATATAATATTACATAATATAACTAAAGATGAAAGGACAAAATATTATTAACGAGATAATCTATAACTAAACAGAAGTGATGTTCCAAAATCTAAAAATGCTAAAGAAAAAGAAACGAGATAGTAAATTCAACAAGTAAAGCAAATGACAAAGTTGTATGTATAGACAGACGGATTCTTAACGGACGAATCCAAGTAATAAAATACGTCTCGAAGATGGAGGAATTCCTAAACGCATTGGCAAATACAAATAATAAGACAATGCTACTAGGATTAGGAGAATATTGTACACAAACTAATTACTTTATTGTCATTTTATTATTCATATAGCCAGTATTATTCATATAACAGTATCCTATTTACTTTAGCTTAAAATCCTTATATTTTCATTCACAATATTGTATACGTATGAACAAAGAAACGAGTGTCAAACAAAGACGACGATTAAGCACTGCAGAAAGAACGAGATTCGTATATGCGAAAATTAAACGCGGAGTTGGAGTTCATTCAAGGACGATTAATTACTCTGCTCTTAGGCACAATGAGTGGATGCAGAAGCAAAAGATAAACTCTTGTTAGAAGTCAAACGACAAAAATATCTGAGTTGCAGATGTTGTCAGATATTATTAAATATTACCTTTAATAACTGTAAATCAGGATATGTAAATTATGTTAGCTAATTAAATTTAAAATAATTTCTTTTGACATTTTTTAAGTGAAATCTAAATTGTAACGTATCTAATTAAACTTTAAATAATTCCTTTTTACATTACTTAAGAAAAATCTAATTTAAAAAACGAAACCAATTTAAAGTCTTTAGATGTATACAGAACTATGTAAGTACTGGTATGGATTCTAACAGATAACGTACGCGTTTTTCCAACTTAAGATTAATATGCAGAAATTTACTTCGGTAGTCCGTTGTCAACATTCCTTTTCATTTCAACCTAGTTTTATCTTTTACATCATTCATAATTTATGTCGTGTTTCTCTTATCTGCTTCTTTGGTTGTCTGAGCGAAAGCTAAGATCTGTAACCTTTACTTCCTGTTAGCATAATAACTAAAGATTGAGTAATCCTACTTGCATCAAATGTGAACCAGCGAATAAAAATCTAACGGATGATCTGATGAGATTTTTAGAATAATTGGTTCGTAAATTTCAAAATTTTGTCAGCTTTAAATTGTATTTCGTCGATAATTTTATTTATATAATTAATATAGGATCATCCAATACCTCATTTCACACATATTTAAAATCAGCACCCAACGATGGCTATTCTAAAATACAAATTCAGAAACAATAGGTTAGTAATAAAATCTAAAAATGCAGGTAAATAACTTTGTTTTGCTACACGACCAATTAATTAGTGTCTTAAACCATAACTCATAGAGAGGGTTTGAAGAAGTAAATAATTTCGTTCACATTATACAGCTCATAACGTACGAAATTCTTGTTACGTCGTCAGTGAAGCCGTTGCTAAAGGATGGCATACCAAAGCAACATTTATTGCCTGAATATTTAGTTACTACAGTAATAACGAAATTAGGTAACAAATAAGTTTATATTCCCGATTTACGAGCTTTCACAAACACAAAAAACTTCTTAAACTCCACTCTCATCAAGTATTGCTGAGAGGGGGAGAAATTTTTTTTTTTTACAAGTGGCTTCAAAGTTTAAACTCATACATGAAATGACAAAAAAAGTATAATAGAAGTGTAGGTTTTTATATTTCGGGTGTAGTGCGCTCTTAAGTGACCATAATATGGAAAAAAAAGAATTTATGGTCAAACTTCTGTTGTATTTTGTATTTTCACTAATTAATTTAATATAAAACTATTTACAAAATGAGATCATGTAATAGTTTCTCGTATAACTTTTCTCTTATAAATTAATGGTTTCAACTCCCTCTGTTAAGGAAAAGGTTTCCGTAAAACGACTCATAAATTGTTGAACCAGCTTTTTTATAAAGCGCTTCTTATATGGTTTGCATTATGACTGGGCAAATTAGTCATCTAGACTGCGTGCAGTGCAGGGGCATGCGTGTGTCGGTTTTATATAGGTTTTAATTACGGCGATCGCGCGGTAGCTTTTTTACTAGCAAGAACTTTTAACTATACCGGTTGTTTTATTTCGTTTCATGTAATTACAACTGTGGAATAAAACTGATTTCGATTTATCCTGCAACAATAACACTTCTGGCATTACGAAGATTTTTTTAGGTTATTTAATTCCGTATCTTACTTTTTACTACAGCGAAGCTACCACGGCAGAAAGTTGAAATCAAAATGTATCAAACTCTCTATTTTATTTTAAAAACCATTCGAGCGATCATCATTATTTTTGCTCTTAACTAGAACTCGAAAATATGTCCTGCTGTCTAAGATGAATTTTAAGATAAGCTCAATTTTGAAAAAATAAACATTTCAAACACATTAAGAGAAATACAGATCAACTGTTTGTATTTGGAAATCTAAACTAATTCGGTACACATATATTGCGTTTATGTATAAACATAATTTAAGAACATAATATTCTCCCTTAGTAAAGTAGTTTTGTAAAACTGTTTCGTTATCTGTAATATTCATTAAAAGTTATCTCTAAAGTTCAAGGTCAATCTTTCTCTGACTCTCTCACTTTTATCTCTGAGGCAGACAACTTTAGAATCCAATATCCTCTTGGAACTGTATTTACTTTCTGATCAGCTGTAAAAAAACTACTAGTGCACGTGAGATCAAAATACAAAGTGCTTATTTCTTAAAAAAAATTAATTTTGTCAGTATACTCGAGTGCGTCAATTTAATGAAAATTGTTTCATAATTTCAATCTTTCATTCTTGAAATGAATTTAAAAATCTCTAATGATTTCTTGGTACTAACCAATTTTTTTCGCGTAATTAGGCTTACACCCTTTCCACAAATCCAGTTAAAACAAAACAAAATAAAAATTATATACTAGCTATGATACAATTTGAGAGTCTACATGATTTTAGAAGTTAATAATTATTTCAATAAGTTTTGTTAAACATTGAAACTAATTTTAACTAAAACATGTGCTCGTCAGCACTTGCCTGAATCTGTCTACATCTATTCAATCCTGAATTTTATATATTCTCCGTGTCAATTAAGTCAGAATTCTATTTCAACTTTCAAATATTTGTAATAAACTGTTATTCGTTTAACCTATTCCTTAGAATACACTAAAATGAATTTAAGAAATATTATTATGATTTTTTTTTAACATATTGGTTTGTTTTTCCTCTTTTAGATAACAGTCTCAAACAAACGCTCTCAAGGAAATATTGTCATTACGTAACAGATGTATGGAATTATTGAACGCCGAATTCTTATTGACATTTAAATTCGGATATATAATAACTAATAAACCACTGTTGATATGGCGATTAAACCATATCAATAGCGGTACGTTTCTTAGTCTAAAAACTTAAACACGATTATTCGAGAGTAAAAATCAACTCTCGTTATCGAGTGATAACCTTATAATGTGAAAAGTTAATAAACACTACACATCCTAAGGCGATGTTGGAAAACTAAAGTAAATTAAGAAAGGAGCTAAAGGGTAAAGCTAGGCTTTTAAGGTTAAAATAACTTGAACTAAATACAAAAATGACCAGGAAAAACGTAAAGTTACACAACTAACTACACAAGGAAAGGTACACAACTAAACTACACAAGGAAAGGTAAACAACTAAACTAATAAGAATTTAATGCCAACGGAGGGATGACTTAACGGGTTATCGGGGTTAACAATCTTTCGTCCCCTCTATCAAATATTTAGAGGGTAGTCTAGTCTTGTGCTGGAGATTTAAGAAAATAAATTAAGCTTTGTTTAAAGTAGACAAATTTGTTATTTCAACTTTTATTCAATTTTTATTAACAGAAACAATAGTGACTTTATTTCTACACTGGTTTGGCTGATGAGATTTTCCGAACACTTTATACGTGAGCCACGACTGTTTTTCTTTTATATCAGTTTTTTGTCTCGTGTATTATCTTTACCTCTTTTCTACTAAATTTAGGTATTAATACAAAGTGTCGGTATATATATATATTTTTTTTTTAATATATTAATTAATGAGCTACAGTTGTGAAAACTTCTATCACTAAATGAATGAAAACATAACTTTCCACATAAACCATTTTATTTGTGCAATATAAATACAAAACAATGTTTCATGACTAAATCATCATCCTCAGTCACAGTCTAATGTCAGATAGTTTGTGTGGATTTCTCCATGTAGTAACTGAGCATGATGACTTAGTCATTGAAACGTTGTCTTTTATTTGTATTTCACAAAGAAGTGGTTTTTGTTCAAAGATGTATTTTCATTCTTTTCGTTATATTAATTATCCCCTAACAACAACAAGTTTAGCTATTTTAATTTTGATACTTAATACATTATTATTTGTATTATTTTAAACATCGGTTTGAATTAATATCCATTAGCTATATACTCAACATTACAGATGAAGTAAGGGCTATCTTAATACCACCTAATGGATCTACTTCCAAGAATAACACGGGAAAGCAGCACGTGTAAGTATTTAGGGATATCTGTAACCACGGAGTAGGTCCTGAGGGAATTGTGAGACGGAATTAGAGGGAAGTAGTCTGTTCAGTAACTGAATGAATGAAAAACAAACTTCAGTAATTGGTTTTGGGTTATCATTTTATAAAAAGAACTTTGAGGACGGTCAAGGAGTAATAGTTAGAGACAGAGACACTTAGTTCTTTTCCTCCTTTTTTCTTTTTTTTTTTTGTTTAAACACATTACATAAATTGTATATGTTTATATATATAGCGTTACTTTATATGTTTTAGATTTAGGTTGTATACACCAAATCGGTGGAATTTTGGGTTTTTTAAACAATCTAAAGTCGACCATTTGATCGTCTTTTTGTTTATGGAATTAAAAACGTAGGCAATAAAATTTAACAAAATTTTCACGAAATAGTAAATATAATAATAAAAATAAAGAGTTTATTTACACAATTAATACAAAAGATTCCAAATTTTAAAAATAGCTCTAACTAACTCAAATTCATGACATCATACGATTTTTTACAAGTTGTTAGAAAGTACATTAGTATATTCTACAAACTTTAGGATGATCTTCAAACAAAAACATATATATATATATATATATATATATATATATATATATATATATATATATATATACAACTATAAAAAATTAAATATCAAATTTCTTAATAATCATTCAATTGAACATTAACTTATTATAAAAATATATCATGTCATTTCCTTTTAATAGCTAATGAATTATTTATTTACATGTTATCATTATTATACATATCAAACCCTCAGGGGCTCACTTATTGAGAGTACAGGCTTTGCAATCGCGAGGATACTTACTTGGTTCTACACCTTTTTGTCATGAAGTCTTCGGTTAGATCCCTCTCTTTCATCTTTCCTATCAGATCTCCCACACCAATTCTTGTTATTTTCCGATCATGACTCTACTAGTATATTCGAGGGCTTCATTTTATGTTCTTTTATTCGATTTTTTTTTTTTATAAGGCGATGATGACCGAGAGATTTTTCGTCTTTAAATATATTTAAAAAAACACAAAAACTATACGCATCAATTAACTGTTTTCTTTATTTTCAGGCAGAATTTGAAAACAATTCTTTCCATTTAAATAATCAATGAATTTCAAATTTCTTCTGAGGATATTCTTCTTCGGGCACATAACTCTAAATTTCTGAAAGATTTTGCAGAAAACGGCTTTTATTATGATGTATGTCCTCCACATTTAACATGCTACTCAAGGAACACATATCCTTAGATCGGACAGATCTAAAGGATAAATTGAAATGTCTGTCTTCTTAAATAACAAATACGATAAATAAAATGCTTGCTATTACAATCAGAAATATAATATTTCTCTCTTACTTAATATAGCTTTTATATCTTATGATACACAGAACTACGAGCTTTATCATTTTAATATTTCTAAATTTAATGTTTATAAAATCCTGAAAGCTTTCCAAAGATATCTTTACATTATTTTTTAAAATAGTATTTTTTTAAATGTCGAAAAAACATTGCGTTTTTTAGTTAACATTCTAAAATTATTATAACTTTTTTTAGATATTTATAATTGAGTCAGGACTCTTTTTAAAACGCAATACCTTTTAAATATAACCAAAATTGAAGTGAGTACAAAAACAATTCCTTTGATATAGCCTCCTAGTACACTACTAGTGGCTGTATGGACATTAGACCTTGCGCCTTGGCTCCCAATAAATCGTTTTTGTAAACTCGATGTGATTACTATCACAACTCCTGTACACAGATACAACATCCACAGGAACAAATCATACAATTTAAATGCTTTACGGACGGGTGGATTACAATACTAATAAATATAATGCTGTACCCTATTAATGAACATAGAAACTGTAATGCTTGGCTGCCATAATGCTATTCTTTACCCAGACCACTGATATGGAGCTAAGGATCTGACTACCGTTTATATTTTACACTAAATCATATTGATGCATATATTCTATACAAGTTACGTGAAAGTTATATCAAGTTGAAGAGAAAGTCTCGGATAATAAAATTGTTTAACTGTCTCGTAACTAATTATTTATTTTATATATTTGTAACGCTTTCAAATAAAAATGGCTTTATTTCATATAAATTAAAACATACAAAATTAATTTATGTGGAGGATTTCTACTTTTTTATCAGGTAAAACTTACCGTTAGCAAGTTTTAAAACAATAATTCAAATTTAATTTTCTTTTGTAGTTTATTTGTACGACTGATCTTCGTTTCCACCATTATAGTTTGTAACAGGAAGCTGTACTTCTAGTCGGAACGCCTGCAACCGTGCATTAATTGTTTTAAATGAAAAATAAAATAAATAATCCTTGCAAATGTATTGATTGGTCTAGGTGTACAAAATCGTATTTCTAACAGTCAAAATGATTGGTACAAGTCTTTGGTCGTACCTGGTTAACAAAGAAACAAACATACGAAATACCAAATTGCAGAGGTAAAACAGGTGTCCTCGCCTTGCTTGTTTAATAAAATCAGGAGTATACTTTGGCAACAAAAACAGCATTTTAATGAAAACGTCTATTCCAGCTACATAACTTGCACTTCATAACATACTAATTGCACCTTAGGTGTATATAATATTTTGTTTAATCTCATTGAAAGATAGAAAGGTGAAAATCTTGCGATTATGTCATAGTCTACAGATAACAAAAGGAGGTGTAGTATTGTAAACATTACAACATTTTAAACAAACGATGATTTTTCAATGGCAGTCGTTGTCCTCAGTTGTTAAGGTACGCAAACCTTCTAGTACTAAACAACAATGGGTTAAAATAAATTGTTTCAGGTCAAATTTGTTGTTAGGAATAAATAAAATGTTTATTATGGAAAATTGTCTATAATATTCATTTGGTGGTTAAAGTTTCCACAAGTGTTGGTTATTGCAAATGGACATAAAATAACGTTGTACATTTTGTAAAAATAAATGGTAAAGTGAAAGTGAAAATAAAGTAAATAAGTCATAAATTTTATTAATTTACCCCTACCTCTCCCCCGTCCTTCTGTGATTCTTTCCTTCACTCGATGCTGAGACTAGGAAGGGCTGAACGACACTTACAAACTATTAAATAATTAAAGTTTTCTTAAAATAGGTCTATGGGTTGCAGTACCTTCTACATACAAAAACGTTTGCGTTAAATATGAAGAAACAGTCCTGGAGTTAAAAAAAAAAATTGGATACCAATTATTATTAAACTACGTAACAAAGAAGTCGAGAAGTCATTTAATGCAAACCCGTTGAAGTGTGACATAAGTAAAAATAACGTGGAATATTGAATTACATTTCCTAAAGTAATTAATACACATTCTCATAAAATTTTGTTTGTTAAGCCAAATTTATTTTTCTGTTAAGAAAAGAAAGTATACCATTTCATTGGTAGAGCTATTTTATTTTTAAAATAAAGATCTTGTATTTCTCAAACTATTATGATTTCAAACGTATATGGGAACAAAGAGAGGATTCTTTTCGATTCCATGAATTTTCTCGATATTTTTAAACAATAAAGACTGTATTTACTCTTTAAACTTTACTTAAGATATGTATTAACAATGTCTATGAAATGTGTACCTTTCATTCTTAAATATATATTATATGGAAATTGCTTTAAACACAATAGTGCATGCTTAATTATTTATCCAAGTGGAATTTCCATAAATTAATAAAAACTGCATGAAGCAGATGACATCCACGATGTCACAGAGCATGTGCGGCGGAACATGATCACAGATCGGTAACTCGGTACTGTTCGTGTTTCTTACTACTATTGGTCACGATATTCTTCCGAGGAAGTGGAATGCTGGGTTCATCGTTAAGTAGTTATTTCTATCTTATCTTACAGTCTTTTCCATTCTCTGGGAATCATCAAAGATCCGTGTTTGTGGATGGAAATTGTTCAATTAATACAATAATTACAAAAGTAAAACAAAAGTAAATTAGTTTTCGTAGGTAACTTTTATTTTTAGAAAAACATTTTTAAATAGTTCGTGTGATATTAAAAATTAAAACAATTATAGGTTTCAAATACAATTATTAATGCTTTACCTTACTCACAAAGCACTCAGTTTTCTTACATCAATTAATAAAATTGTAGGACATAATTCAATTACAACACCATGTTTTTGATAACCAGGTAGGCCGTTACTAATAACTATTCTTTATTATATTGGCAGATATTAGGCCTACATTCATGATCTGTTTTACTATACAGTATAATAAACATCATCTACTTGCACATATTTTTTTCCGTATTAAAGACGAAAAATAAAGGCAAAACGTTTTTGTATGCAATCTGTCACCAACTGTTTCCCTGGTGATGTAACGCAATTTCGTACATTACCAGCCCTAGCCTATTGTGAAGGACATTATTTACGTATTCAAAAATGTCGCGCTATATATGAGTTGTGGTGTAAGACACTAATTGATCGTGTTGAAAAAGTTATTCCTAAAGTTTTTATGATATTTGATCAACATTTTTTTTTAATATGTTGGAGAAAATAGCTTTATTAATTTTTATTGGAGAAAATAAAAAAATTTGAGTATCTTTTGATAGTGATTATAAATCACCTTAAAATGAACTGTTGTGCGAATACATGAGAAACAAGGTTATAACTAAAAACAAATTTAAAAGGACCGCTATGTTGAGATTACTAACAATTTAAGAAATCATCCTTTAGATGTTTTTACTAAATGGTGGAAATGTCTTGTCAATCGGATTATTCTTTCGAGTCGTTCTTTATTTATGGCGTTCAAAAGAAGTTGAGGTTTTACGTTTATAGTCTTCGCATTCCCTAAGACAAATAGAATGTAGCCTAATATGTAATAGTTAGGAAATATTCTGCAATGATTAATAATGACATTTAAGCCTAAAGTTTTAATTATTTACAGGCATTTATATTGGAAATAAAATTTTTATTACAAATTAAAACAATAATACAAGCCACACCACTTATTTAGTACAATTATTGTAGTCATCCCATGGCACCATAACCCGTCTACACCTTCATGTAGTCTAAGGTTAGATCCCTCTCTTTCATTTTACCTATCAGGTCTTTCTTGACCTTATTCTCTTCTGACCCTCCCACTATTGAGTATTCGATGGTAGGAGTCTCTATTTTATGTTCTTTTCTTTTCTTGTTTTTAGGTGACAATGACTATGAGTTTTTCTCCTTTAAACATGAAAGCGACAAAACAATCATAGAGCCTAACCTAACCTAATCTATTTTAATAGTTTTAAAATATTCCTAAAATAATATAAAATAATTTAATAATGTTAACATCTGAAGACATAATACATTTTATATATCCCAACTATAATGTATCAGATAAGTTCTGTTTGCTTCTCGTTAAGAAATGTTTTTCTATTATCACGTCCTAATCGAAAATAAGATAACACCAAACAAATAGTTGCATATATGCTCATAATCTCGGCGAAAGAGTAAACAGTGACCTAGGAAATCTAAATAAGTTCAAGTGGAGTAGTGATACACGCCAGGGCAGTCTGAAGTGTCGAGTCAATTACTCCAACACTCGTCACTGATAGATAATTTGTAACTGTCAAATACCGATCTAAATAAACTCTTAAAAATGCGTGTTTTATTTAACTTCATATAAAAGGGCTGCCATTTGAATAGTTGCCACCATTCCAGTTTAATCCGTCAATGAATAAACATTGCAAAACCAAACATAACCAACAACAGTACGTGACACTTTCGTGATCATTAGGGACTACTACGTGCTGAGGCTAGTTACAGTGTCGATTTGTAATGTCAGGAGAAATTATATTTATGTGCAATTAAACATTCAATATAATTCGTATTGGCTTTTTTATATTTTGCATGTACTATAGATAAAAAATTTTCATGTCAAAAACGATTTTTAAAATATCAGTTTGTCTATCTTGAAAATGTGTAATTTTGTTATCCTTGTTTGTCTAATATCTTTCACTTTATTATTTTTCATTCCGTGATATGTAAATTATTCTCATTTTGGTTTATGATGTTATAATTAAAACTTTGATTTAAATACTACTAAATAATTTACTCTTCACCATGGTAAGGTTTTAAGCTAAAAAAATTTAGATGATCTAATGCAGCTATCTGACTGCCCACTTCTCGTAAGTACAGTATGCTTTCTACAACTTCCACACTAGCGGATTCTGAATCTAACCTACAAAACTACAACGGCTGAACCCACGTATCCTCACTTTATCCTATGCTATAGAACTTGGCTACATCAAGTGTCCTTCATCATTCATAAATTATTTACCAACTCAAACTAATGGCCTTGTGTTGTGAATTGTGATTTTAACTGTGTCTCCAAAATAAGATTATTGTTACGAATATGTACTTTTAACTTCAGAAATTAAATGATTAATTATTAAACAAACATAATATTTTTTTATGACAGAATATATTTTTAAAAAACAACTTTGATTTCAAAAGTTAAAAATTTACCAAACAATTCAAATAGATTTGAAATGTTAAAATCACTCAGCCAATTGAATGATTATATAATTATATCTTATAAATGTTATGGCCAAATGCTGCGCTTATTTTGAATATTGTTAAGATGTAATTTTCAAATATATTTATTTCGGACATGTCAAAGCCAAGCTATAAGAGAAATACAGCATTGGATCAGAAGATCTGAAGGATGTGTGACGAAACTCTTAAAACAATTCAAATTTAAACTAAGATTCACTCGATAAAGTAACACTTGTACAAAGTCTATCACCAAATATAAGAAGACTATCACTAACACTATTTTTAAAATCAGACGACGTTTCAATTATTAGGAGAACTTCTTCAATTTTATAAATAAAATTTTATGCAACTTTGATCATAAATAGTGTTTTTTTTTTTTCATTTGGTTTAATACCAATGTATTTGGTTTTACAAAACTCTAAACAAATCTAATCTTATCATGAATACATATTTCTATTTGCAATAGTTTTTTGAGAAATTAAAACAGATTGTCGACAATTTAAAATATAGTTTAACATTTTTTTGATTTGATAACCTCTGGTAATGCTTTTTGCTGCTATGTCAAAAAAAAAAATTATTATCTTGAAAATCCGTTTACATATTGGAATTTTAATGATAAAGGAGAAGAAGGTTTAAAAATTAGAAAAGTTAATTTACGTAACGTTTGAAAAACAAGAATTTAAATATCTAACATTCTCCGGTATTTATAAAAGAATTTTCATCATATTTATTTATTTCTCTAGCGTAGCACATATTCCCTGTTTAGTAATACCAAAAGTTTGGATGGAGACCGTCTGTGGGCGGCTGGGAATGGCGTTAAAACCTGTACCTGTTATGGGACTTGACAGGAAGGAGTGATGCGAGAGTGTTTCTCAATAAACCATTGTGTGTTGGTGTGCATGTAAAAAAATATCTGTTTTAATTTTTGTGCAACAAGTTTTGTTTGTTTAGGGTTTACTTTTATGAAATCTTAATTGAAAGAAGAAAGTGTCTTAACAACACTTTAAACATATAAAGGCTATAAATTAGGATGACTTCAATGATGAGAAGTAAGTGAAAAAGCAATGGAAATTCGTATGAGATCTAATTAAATTTTAATCGTTTGCATTAATGACAGAGCCATTTATAGCATAGAGTTGTGTATTTTCTGTAGTCTTTTGTGTCTGGTAGATCTAAATACCAATATATCCTTCATTAGAATTCACTAAAGAAATTTTAAGCTACAATAGAGTATCAAATGGTTACTATACTGAATCATATGTAAAAATTTTAATTAGACTCCCCCACATTGAAAGAGTGTGAACCCAGTAAAATCTACAAGATAAAGTTGAGGGGTAGGTAATTTCAATTTCAGTCGGAATATATATAAATGTAAGTATATTTAATGTATATACTACTTACGTTATACAATTGTGTAGATTTTGTCTACATGTTTTGCTGCATCAATGTGGCAACGCCATCAGGGCGTAGAATTTGATATTATCCACATTGTTGTTTTGTCACTGTTTTAATTCTGATATAATGTAAACAGATTGGACAGAGGACAATAAAAGGGATAAGACAACTCAAAGTAATTTTAGCTCAGCTTCAAACTCTGAATCGTGATACGAAAGTTGTGGAAGCTTGCTGGGCCCATTACCGAGAGGTCCGTGGATCGAAACCACGCTCTACTACCAACTGCAACACCTTATGGTTGATTGGGACCAAACTAATTAATTAATACCCCGATTATGGTTATCCTAACCTACAATAGGCATTCTGTAGAAAAACGAGTTTGGCCATTCTGTAAAGAGGTCTGAATTCACTTGTACCCCACTAAACCATATACCACTCCAGGTAGACAGCGTGAATAGCCAAATGAACTAGTTTGGAGGAATTAAACTTAATTATAAAAGTAACTGCTCATAACTCAATTTCAAATAAGGGTGATTAATGATATACGCCTATTATTGTATCAGTAATTTAAATATATATATCCGTGGTACGACACATTATTAGGCTTTCCCGACATCGCGGAAACGCCATTACCCAAACCTAGCCAGACATAATAATTTACGAAAAACCTGTGAATTAAATAAACTAAATAAATTCGGGAGACTCGATACCAGTCTAGTCGAGATGTCGGGGCACCACAGACTACTTATCCAAAAGCCTGGCTGCTACGTATTTGTATTTTTCCTTTAGTTCCAGCCACGGCTGATTAGTGTCATCTCAATCTTAACATATTGCGGGCAAGATTCCGGTACCTAACCAGTGAAATCGACACAACCATGGTGTCAAGCCACGTTTTAAATAATTTGTGTGCGACGTTTAAGTTTGCGCGTGTGTGTGGGTTTTGTTTGAATTAATATTATAAATTTAATAATTGTGACTAAACGACATTATGTATAATATGAATTTTACGGAAAGATGTAACATATATTTTAAATACTATTATGTTATAGGTAACATTGCTGGTAAAAAAGTTATTGCATATATAATAAAACCAATTCCTTAACATATACGTATATATTATATATTGGTGTTAATGATCACTATTTTTGGCTTATTTTCTGTTAGTTGTTAGTAAAAATAGGGGCGTACCACCTTATACAATTTATAATAAATGTGACTACAGTAAATAGATCAGACAGAAGCAGGAATGAAAACTCGGTTAAGTGTTTCTAGTTTATAGCTATAAAAACTTAAAGATGTAAAACGAAAAAATCTCTTTTTCTTTTTTTTTAAAGATTGGTTTGATCAATTTGAGTCAAAATAAGGACTTTATAGGCTATAAATAACAGATACAAAGATAGCGACACCTTGCATGATTTTGTAATATATTTTCCAGATTAATTTTGTTACATTATTACCAACATAAAAACCTCATCAAACTACGTACACTTAGATGTTGATTTTAAAAAGTAAATTTGCATAGTTATTAATATAGAGCGGTTTATGCATTTAAAAGAAAATCTAAATTGAATATTCAGTTAAAATTATTAACACATACTTTAAAAACTATTAGTAAATATAATGTTTAAAAAAAAAACCAATTTAACAACATGGTTCTGGAATAAAGTAAGTTATAGCATTGTAGTAATTAAGGGATTGAGTTTGAGTGTGCCTATTAATACTCTCAATTTAGGATTAAATAATCGATTTGGTCAGCAATTAACTTTCAATTAAGCTTGGAAATTACAATACGCAGTGTATTTCATAAGTAACTTCCTCTCTCCCTCGCTCCATGTAATTTTAATCAGAATGTAATTACTTTTTAAAAAATACCAAATTTATTTCTACGAGTAACCTTCAGAGTTTAATATTATAGTTATCTTCAGTTAGTGTTCATTTGCAATTTAAACGAGTTCCACAATGTGATGGATATTTCAAGTGTTAGTAAGACCAAATCGTTCCCAGCTTCTGAATTTGAAGTCAATTTCAGGCCCGAAGGATAAATAAAAGTTAGTTGAATTGAACACAACTTTTGTAGGATCAAAAACCTATAAAAATACTTCAGCAAATACATAGTTATGTGTTAGGTATAAAAGTTTATCACAAGACGTAACGTAAATTTTTAAAAAACTATAAGTTTTCAATAACGTAAATATGTAAGGAGTTGAAAAACATTTGATGGTTTCCTTTACCAAAATTTCTTACCGTCTAAAATATACTATTTCCCATTCTAAAAATGGCTTCAATTGCACAACGATATTTGAAAACAGTGAGTCTCATTATGGTTTGGTTATATACCAACATAACATGTCAAAAATATTGTAAACTTAATTTTACACCAACATTCGGTTACAGTGTTGTGACATATCCTTCTTTTAAGTAGTGTAAATAGCATTAATTGTAAAAGAATGAAAATGATATCCCCAAAATATTTAATTGCGACTAACACATAAACTTTACTTAATTCAAGTGTGTTCATTGTTTATATATTTGTTATTTTTAAAATTACACAACTAATCAGTCGATCTTTTGTTTTCGGTTTCGATAACGTCTTCATATTTTTTTAAGAAAATAATCAGATGTATTTGATAACTGATATTTACCACGTCTTTCTCAATGGTCCCGTATCAAGAGTTACATACTATTTACTGCACCAAAATCAAAACTGATAGGAGGTATGCTGTATTGCGTTTTATCTGTATCGTTGGGACTACATTCATGCCCGTTGTAACTGAAATTAGTAAGCTAAATTCATACAATATTTGTTGGCCATCTAAATAAATCAAAACACTGACTTTAGAACAGGGAAACTTCATTGTATGCGCATATATTAGAGCTTAAGAGAGGGACTTTGGGAAATGAATTCAAATTTGAAGCAAATATTTTAGAATTCATCAGTAATTAATTTTTCGCCATCTACACTAAACTGGTAATGTATTAAAGTGTAAAATATAATGCACTTTCACATTTGTAAATAAAAATGATTTTTTCTCATTCAAACTCTTTCTGTTTTAGTATTATTTTCTTAGGATTTTTATTTGAGGAACATTATAGTTTTATTGAATTCTCTCTCTCTCTCTCTCCCTCTCTCTCTCTCTCTCTCTCTCTCTCTCTCTCTCTCTCTCTCTCTCTCTCTCCCTCTCTCTCCCCCTCTCTCTCTCTCCCCCTCTCTCCCCCCTCTCTCCCCTCTCCCCCACCTACGTCCCCATCTCTCTCTCTCTCTCTCTCTCTCTCTATCTCCTCTCT